>CM056573.1:186445421-187045421 GCA_029721435.1 Gymnothorax reevesii | reverse complement strand
TGAAGCAGCGATCAGTAGTTGCTGCGTACTGACCCGGACAAGATTTCCTGCCTCAAGGTCACAGCGCAAAGGTCAAACGGTGAAATCCAGCAAAAAACATGACGTTGCACATTGGTGTGTCACAGTGAGTTACCATACAAAATTTGGTGAAGCTGCGATATTTAGTTGATGAGTACTGACCCGTACAAGATTTCCAGGGTCAAGGTCACATAGCTAGGGTCGAAGGTCAAATTCAGCAAAAAACCTGACGTTGCACATCTATGGGTCATAATGAGTTATCTTACTAAATTTGGTGAAGCTGTGAGTATTAATTGCCGAGTACTGACCCAGACAATATTTCCAGGGTCAAGGTCACAGAGCTAAGGTCAAAGGTCAAATCCAGCAGAAAACCGGACGTTGGACATCTATGGGTCATTGTTAGTTATCATACCAAATTTGGTGAAGCTGCGATCATTAGATGCTGAGTACTAGCCTGAACAATGTCACCCGGACAAGATTTCCAGGGTCAAGGTCACGGCGCTAAGATCAAAGGTCAATTCCAGCAAAAAACCTGACGCTGCACATCTATGGGTCACAGTGAGTTACTATTCCAAATTTAGTGAAGCTGCAATAATTACTTGCCGAGTACTGACCCGGACAAGATTTCCAGGGTCAAGGTCACAGCGCTAAGGTCAAAGGTCAAATCCAGAAAAAAACCTGACACTGCACATCTATGGGTCATAATGAGTTAACCAACCAAATTTGGTGAAGCTGCAATAATTAGTTGTCGAGTACTGACCCGGACAATATTTCCAGGTCAAGGTCACAGCGCTAAGGTCAAAGGTCAAATCCAGAAAAAAACCTGATGTTGCACATCTATGGGTCATGGTGAGTTACCATTCCAAATTTGGTGAAGCTGCGATAATTACTGGCCGAGTACTGACCCGGACAAGATTTCCAGGGTCAAGGTCACAGCGCTAAGATCAAAGGTCAAATCCAGAAAAAAAAAAAGGTATTAGCAAATCGAATTGAGACCGTCATCCCCGACATAATTTCTGAACCACAAACAGGTTTTGTTAAAGGCCGTTTTTCATTTTTTAATATTAGGACCTTATTGAATATTATCTATTCTGATCAATCTTCTAAGACTCCTGAAGTGGTGATATCATGCGATGCTGAAAAGGCCTTTGATAGAGTGGAATGGGAGTATTTATTTAGCACTCTGAAAGTATTTGGCTTTGGCGATAAATTAATTGCTTGGATCCGTCTACTGTATACAGATCCCCAAGCTTTTGTATGTACCAATAATATTAGATCTAAGTTCTTCACACTTTCACCGGGCACTCGTCAGGGATGCCCTCTTAGTCCCCTTCTATTTGCCTTAGCGATTGAACCCCTTTCAATCATTCTTCAGACTTCCTCTTTAATGCAAGGTATTAGACGGGGTGGCATGGAACATCGTGTTTCACTCTATGCGGACGACCTTCTACTTTATGTCCAGAACCCTCTGGTCAATATTCCCAACATAATTTCTATTCTAGATAATTTTAGTTCTTTCTCTGGATACAAATTAAACTATCAAAAGAGTATATGTTTTCCAGTCAACTTCTTGGCAACTCAATTAAAACAGACTGACATTCCTTTTTCCCTTTCACAGTCAGGATTTAAATATCTTGGAGTAAACATAACTCCTTCATATCCAGCCCTTATTTCAGAAAATTTTGGCCATTTAGTATCCCAAACCAAAATGGATCTTGAGAGATGGAATAAACTTTCCTTAACTTTAACAGGTAGAATCAACACAGTAAAAATGATGTTACTCCCTAAATTTCTCTATTTATTTCAAATAATTCCCACATTCTTACCAAAAAATTTTTTTCAAAACTTAAATAAACTGATCTCCTCATTAATCTGGGCAGATAAACACCCACGCATTAACTTGAGGATGTTACAGGAACAAAAACAGAATGGCGGTCTTGCACTCCCTAACTTTTTATATTACTATTGGGCGGCAAACATTCAAAAGCTTTTGTACTGGTTTCATACTTCAGAGACTCCTTGGTCTAGGATGGAAGAAAAGTCTTGTACAGGAACCTCGCTTTCTGCTCTTTTATGCTCTTCCTACTTCCAAAATCCTGGTTTTCGATCTTCAAAGAATCCTATTGTTTTAGTTTCCTTGAAAAATTGGTTTCAGTTCCGGCGTAATTTTAAATTTTCTTCTATTTCAACCTTAGGGCCAGTCTTTGCGAATCATCTGTTTCCCCCATCCCTGATCGACACAGCTTTTTCTCAATGGAAGAGGAAGGGAATAAGACACATTAGGGATCTGTACCATGAGGGAATTTTCTCCACTTTTGAATTTTTAGCGGATAAATATAACCTGTCACGACAACACCAATTTTGATATTTTCAGATTCGAAACTTTGTAAAGTCTTAATTCCCAGAATTTCCTGTTGCAACAGCTCTGTCATCCTGGGAGGAATTATTCAAATTTAAACCTTCTAATAATTCATTAATTTCTCATATTTATTGTCTTCTTGCATCCATTGGGGACCAAATCTCCCTCAAATCTAGACTTGCTTGGGAGGAAGAATTGGGAAACGGATTTGAGGATGATTGGTGGAGGGAGGCAATGAGTAGGATCAATTCTACTACTTCGTGTGCAAGATTGGGACTTATTTAATTTAAGGTGTTACATAGGCTCCACTACTCTAAAACTAAACTCTCAGAAATATTTTCAGATTTAGATGACAGATGTGATCGGTGTGGCCACACCTCTGCCAATCTTCTTCATATGTTCTACTCTTGTCCTAAGTTGCAATCATTTTGGGAATTTTTTTTTAGGACTCTGTCCACTATTTGGGACGTTAACCTACAACCCTGTCCTCAGATTTCTATTTTTGGAGTCCCTAAATCCAATCTTAAATTAACTTCTAGTCAAAAAGATGTGATGGCATTTTCAGCACGGAGAAGAATCCTTTTACATTGGAAGTCCACCAGTCCCCCAACAATAAACTCATGGATGGAGGACATGATGCAATTTATTAAACTTGAAAAGATTAAATTTATACTTAGGGGCTCCTCTTGGAAATTTTTAGATAGATGGCAGTCATTTTTGTCATTTATACATAATATGTCGAGCTTCCCGGAAGAACCTCTCTTAGATGTTTAACTCACAATCATCTTCCCTTGTCGCTCCCTGTCTTTTTATTTCACTTTCTGCATTTTTTTATTATGTTTTACATCTTACCCTTCTAAGTAGTCTCCACCCTTTTATTTTTCTTTCAATGTTTTTTTTTTTTTCTCCTTTTGCTGTTTCTTTTCCACCAGTAATTTTTTACTTTTATGAGTAGTTTTTTTTTTTTTTTTTGCTTCTCCCTTGTTTATTTAATTCAAATGTATTCTTTTTCTGTCTTTCCATTTTATTATTATCAATATTAAAAATGTATAATTTGATATTCCTACACTGCTAACATTAATCTAATGAACTTTGTTATTCTTTCTAAGTGTCTATTTAGACTACATTCTTCATTTGTATAACATGGTATGCTTGCATTGTATGCATTTCTTTTTTTTTAGAAATAATAAAAATTATATATATATAAAAAAATCCAGAAAAAACCTGACAGTGCACATCTATGGGTCATAATGAGTTAACCAACCAAATTTGGTGAAGCTGCAATAGTTAGTTGTTGAGTACTGACCCGGACAAGATTTCCAGGTCAAGGTCACAGCGCTAAGGTCAAAGGTCAAATCCAGAAAAAAACCTGATGGTGCACATCTATGGGTCATAGTGAATTATTATTTCAAATTTGGTGAAGCTGTGATGATTACTTGCCGAGTACTGACCCGGACAAGATTTCCAGGGTCAAGGTCACAGCGCTAAGGTCAAAAGTCAAATCCAGAAAAAGACCTGACATTGCACATCTATGGGTCATAGTGAGTTACCATACCAAATTTGGTGAAGATGCAATCATTAATCGCTGAGTACTGGCCCGGACAAAATCATGGACGGACAACGGACGCTGGACAACAGACGGACACGCAGGTGACGGCAATACCCTTTCGGCCAGAGTCGACAAAGGGGTAAAAAACTAGTAACAGGACGCATACCAGTACGCAGTGGAAAAACCTAGCCAGTGATCTTACTGGATTTAACCTTGGGATACTTGACTAAGTTATGTTCACTGCTCTCAATAATTATTGGCATCCCTGGTTAAGACGTGTTCTTTAGCTTCTAATTAATTCAGTTTTTTCTAAATAATATAGGACCACAATGAAAAAAAGGAAAATCCAACCTTTAATCCAAGTGCATTTATTCAGTGGGAAAACAATCCCACATTAAGAAATAATTCTTTTACATCAAATCATGTGTGCCAGAATTATTAGCATCCCTGATGTTAATACTTTATACAACCCCCTTTTGCCAACAAAACAGCACCTAATTTTCTCCTATAATATTCCAAAAGATGGGAGAATACAGACAGAGGGTTCTTCGACCATTCCTCTTTGCACAATCTCTCTAAATCATCCAGCGACCTGGGTCCTCTCCTCTGCACTCTCCTCTTCAACTCACTCCACAGGTTTTCAGTGGGGTTGAGGTCTGGGGACTGAGATGGTCATGGGAGGAGCTTGATTCTGTGTCTGGTGAGCCATTTCTGTGTAGATTTGGCCACATTTTTATGGTCATTATCTTGCTGAAAGACCCAGTGACGACTCATCTTCAGCTTTCGGGCAGAGGCCACCAGATTTTGATTTAAAATGTCCTGGTATTTCAAAGCGTTCATGATGCCATGCACCCTAACAAGGTTCCCAGGGCCTCTGGAAGAGAAACAGGCCCACAGCATCACCGATCCTCCCCCATACTTCACAGTGGGCATGAGGTGCTTTTCTGCATACTCATCTTTTGTGTTCTGCCAGACCCCCTTAGAGCTTTTTGGCAACAAACGCTCTATCTTGGTCTCATCTGACTAAAGCACATAGTCCCAGTTGAAGTCCCAGTACCGCTTGGTAAACTCCAGACATTTGCATTTTTGATTGTGAATGAGAAAAGGTTTCTTTCGTGCATGCCTCCCGAACAGCTTGTTGGCAAGTAGATGGCGCCTGATGGTTGTTTTGGAGACTTTGTGACCCCAAGATGCTACCATTTGTTGCAATTCTTTAACAGTGAGCTTTGGAGAACTTTTTGTTTCTCTTACCATCCTCCTCACTATGTGTGGTGGCAAAATAGCCTTGCGTCCTCGTTCAGGCTTGTTTACCACTGTTCCAGTTGTTTTAAACTTCTTGATGATTCCTGTGACAGTCAGGCGAGTGGCTATTTTCTTATAGCCATTGCCTGACTTGTGAAGGTCGACACATCTGCCTTACTTGAGTGGTGTGTTCCTTTGTCTTTCCCATTTTGAAGAGTGGATAAGAGAAATGGCCTCTGTGTCACATCATATTTATACCCCAGGGAAATAGGAAGTGATGATTTACCAATTAAATGTTCCTAGATACTCTGATCAGCTTTGTAAACTACTGTAGAAATGACAGAAATACTTCAATTACATTTAATTCCTAGGAATTGTTGGGGGTGCCAATAATTATGGAACAGGTGATTTTAAAAAACAATTATTTCTTAGTCAGGGTTTTTTTTCCCACTTAAAATTCACTTGAGTAGAAGGTTACATTTTTCTACAATTTTCAGTGTAAGAGTATGCTTCTGCCATAGAAATGTAATTTATCTGAAGGCTTAAGGCTCACGTGATTTCACGACTGGTTCTTCAGAAATCTGACTTTACCTAGCGGTTTGTCGGTGAATTGCTTCGCCGCACAGCACTAAGCAAATGACCTCAACGCAGAACAACGCAGAAGGTCCACGATGGCGTCGAGGCGAGGGCGTGCCCTTTGCATGGAGTCAACACAGAACCATAAATACAGCTTTACAACCAATACAGTTTTCATAAGGAAAAAATAGTTACAGGTCAGGTAAATTAGGTAAGTTAGCTTAGTCAGCAGGATGATATTATCTGTCTTACCTGTAAATGTTTCTCTAAATTAGATGTTGTGTCCTTTGAGGCCAACAGGATTTTGACAACAGGCAAAACTTGCACAGTACAGTGACATTGTTACCCCTATTGTCCTTAAAGGACCAGTGTGTAAGATTTAGAGACATCTAGTGGTCAAATTATAGATTGCAACCAACTGACCACTCCTTTGATCAGAAAACCTACGGTGGCCGCAAAACTTGCGAAAAGGTGAAAGGCGCCCTCATGTCAGTGCTTTATTCATTTACTTTTTTCCGTCTGGGCTACTGCAGAAAAAAATGGCGGCGCAACATGGCGTTCTCCATGGAGGTGGACCCGCTCCCATGTAGGTTTAAGGGGCTTACTCTAAGTGAAATGAAACTCAAAGATGATTGTTTTCACGTGATTATACACTACTAAAAAGGTAGTTATGAATGTTATATTCCATATATGCCATAATATCAGTCTAAATTCTACACACTGCTCCTTTAAAATGATAATCCATAAGATTTGAATTGGTTTGTTTATATTTAGATCTTTGACAGTAAGCTGTAATAGCAGGTGCGGTTCTTAGACCTCAATTCCCATAACTCTTGTCGAGACCCAACAGTGTCGCCTGTATGACGTCGGGAAATTGACGGCTCTTACCAGTTCCACTCCTCCTCAACTCTCATGCATGCGGGAAAGATGCTCTTTGACACGGAAATTGAAATCAATATTAGTAAAAATTATGTGACGTTAGTCATCCATTAGTGTCATCTCATTCCAGTAACATGTTAGGCTATTATGATGAATCGATTAAGTTAAAGGGCTGCCAACTCTCGCATTCATCGTGAGAATTTGTGCTTCATTCACGTTCCGTGCTGTAGTCAGTAATTATTCAATCAACGAAATGCGTGCGTTTCACGATCGTTCAAATTGTGTAAATGAAATAAGACCATTTGAACCATTTTTATGTAATTCCACTGCTTCAAACCCCAGAGTGAAGAAAAGCGTGAGAATTCCAGAATCATAATTGTTCTCATATTACTAGTTCCGAAATCCACCGTAACACGTGAAACTGATAAACTTCAATTCCACCTGCGAGTCTCCACAAACAGTCTGATAGAATAATTTTGCGGGAACTACAGCATGGGAGTGTTAATGTTATTTAAACTCAAGCTGAATATGTGAAAGTTGAGAACCCTGTGTAAATAATGAAAACGGTAGGTGGCTAACAGGTAACGTTTTAACTTTTTATTTATTTTTTTAATTAATATAATTTCGTCGAGGCGGTTAACCCAGATTGTTTTTCCTGTTTGATTCTTGAAATCACGTTATAATTTTAGTTTCAGTAGAAGCCTCAATCGAGACTCAGCTAACATTAGTTTCTACTCAGCACAGTATAGCTACACAGTATGGTATCTGCCGTTGCCAATGGGTAGACGTCAGAAGGGATCCGGTAGCGGTACTTTCCGCTTATGTTATGTTATGTTTTATTTATTTGACATGGACATCACAAATCACATTGGACGAACCAGATGCGTTGCTTACAGTGTATATAGCACAAGTGCTAGTTTTCAACACCTGTCCACAGGAGACTTTTCTAAAAGTATAGTCTAAAACCTAAGTGCAAAAGGAATATATATACATACAAACTTGTAAATTTGGCATCATCAACCCATTACCCAAGACATTAACAAATGAAAGGGGGAAAAAACACGAGCAAAAAAACAAAAGCAGACATAATCATTCAAGTTACCAGTCAAAAACTATACATGTGAGCATTGTCTTCTTGGAAGACTGCATTTAACGGTCCTCCCTTAATTCCATCCATAACATTGACGTATACTGTAAGGGATAAGTTAGATTTAGGGTTAGGGGATAGAGCCAAGGTTGAGGTTAGGTAAAGTACCGGTACTGGATCCCCCTTGACGTCTACCTTGCCATTGCTTCTCCCAGGGTTCCTTACTTCCTTCAAGCAAGCTTGCAGCTCCTCCTATATTCTGGACAGACCCAACACCGCTTACTGATGCAAAAAGCGTCACTTGATGTGCGCCTGTATTTGAATATAGCGCGGGAATGTCACCACAGACACACTGATTGCTTTACCTGGCAAAGAATGAAATTCAAGTGCTTTCATCAGTGGATCATAGTACCAATCACTATTGTTTCATCCCCCCTCTCTGATAGACACTGACTTAACAGACAGTAACGAGACGGAAATCTTATGGATTACCATTTAAATACAAAATGATACTGAAATTTCCACCTATTGAAGCATTTTTACCCAAAGAGCTGGATGCCATGATTGACAAGTTCGCAACTGACGATCACAATTTCTCTGGTTATTTAGAGGGTTCCCTGCTGGGTTTCAGGATCCTTCCTTCGGGACACGAGGAATCAGTTATAAATAAAAATGATGGTAAAATACAGTGGGGAAAACAAGTATTTGAACCCTTGCTGATTTTGTTGGTTTACCCACTAAAAAAGACTTGATCAGTCTGTAATTTTAATGGTAGGTGTATTCTAATATGTGGAGATAGAATATCAAAAAGAAAATTCAGAAAGATATATATTAATTTATTTGTATTTAATTGAGAAAAGAAGTATTTGATCCCCTAGTAACCATCAAGAGTTCTTGTTAATACAGGCAAGATAGACTCTCCAAATTACCTTGTCACCTAAATTGAAGACACCTGATATCACTAATGACTCGTATAAAAGCCACCTGGCCACAGAATCAATCAGTTTGTCAGACTCCAAACTTTCCAACATGGGAAAGATTGAAGAGCTTTCTGTGGATTTAAGGGAGAAGATAGTAGACCTGCACAAGACCGGTATGGGCTACAAATTAATTAGCAAGAAGCTGGGTGTTAAGGTGACAACTGTTGGTGCAATTGTGCGCAAGTACAAGACTCACAACGTGATCATCAATGGACCTTGGTGTGGGGCTCCAAACAAGATCTCACCTCGTGGGGTTTCCAGGATCATGAGAACGGTGAGAGATAGACCTGATACAACACGGGCAGAGTTAGTGGATGATCTTAAAGCAGCTGGGATCACAGTCACCAAGCAAACAGTTGGTAACACTTTACACCGCAACGATCTAACATCTTGCAGTGCTCGCAAAGTACCCCTGCTTAAGAAAGCACATGTGCAGGCCCGCCTGAACTTTGCCAATGAACATCTGAATGACCTGGAGAGTGACTGGGAGAAGGTGTTTTGGTCAGATGAGACCAAAATTGAGCTCTTTGGAATCAATTCAACCCGCCGTATCTGGAGGAAGAAACATACTGCTTATGACCCCAAGAACACCATCCCCACTGTCAAGCATGGAAGTGGTAACATTATGCTTTGGGGGTGTTTTTCTGCACACGGCACAGGGCTACTTCACCGTATCAATGGGAGGATGGACTGAGCCACGTACCGTAAGATCCTGAATGAAAACCTCCTTCCCTCTGCCAGGAAGCTTAAAATGGGTCGTAGATGGGTCTTCCAGCAGGATAATGACCCAAAGCAAACAGCCAAGGCAACCAAGGAATGGCTGAAGAAGAGACAAATCAAGGTCATGGAGTAGCCCAGCCAGTCTCCGGACATGAATCATATAGAAAATCTATGGAGAGAGCTGAAGCTCAGAGTTGCCAAGCGACAGCCACGGAATCTTGATGATTTAGAGGTCATTTGCAAAGAAGAGTGGACCAAAATTCCTCCTAATATGAGCAGAAACCTGGTCATCAACTACAAAAAACGTCTGACCTCTGTGCTCGCTAATAAGGGGTTTGCCACAAAGTACTAAGTCCTTTTGGCAATAGGGTTCAAATACGTATTTTCCTCAATAAAATGCAAATAAATTAATACAAATTCTTTAAAGTCGATTTCTTTGATTTTCTCTGTGATATTCTGTCTCAGCATGTTAGACTACACCTACCATTAATATTACAGACTGATGGAGTCTTTATTAGAGGCCAAACCAACAAAATCAGCAAGGGATCAAATACTTGTTTTCCCCACTGTAACTAGCCAGATATAAGCAACGATAATTTTAAGAGGTGTCTTTGACAGTTTAAGACCCCGGAAAAGCAAACACACGAGGATGGACCAGAATCTATTTTCAACATATAAAATGTCAGAATTTAGACAGCAAATAAATAGCAGATACCGTGCTTTGCGTGCGCAAGGCATTGTAGTTGCAAGTGATTCTTTAAGGACCGTGCTCAAGGGCCCGGAATCTACACTCATCTTGTTGTGTCTACACTGGGGCTTTCTTCACCACCTCGCTAGACCCAAGTCACCCCACAGCTCGCTAGGCTATAGGCAGCCCTCCATATTTACCCTGAGGGCCATAGTATTGTTTTTGACTTTGGCCTACAGCGCTACTGATTAGAAGTTGTGTGGTGATGCTAGCCCCGGGCCCTGCAGATGACGGACAGACACATGGGGGTGGACCCGCCAGAGACGGACGGGCGGAGCTTAGAAACCGGTAAACCATTATGAAACAAGCTGGTTCTGTTACTCCCTCAAAATGTGACATTAAATACACATCTCTTGGGGGTGATTTCGCACAAATAACAGCTGTCACCATTCACAGGGAAGCACACACAAGGTGCATCACACTGGTTACACAGGAGTACATATGCTTCTTTAAGAGCGCATTCACAGAGAGAGAGGGAAACACACACACACACACACACACACACGTTGGGCTGTAGGAGTTGAAAAGCAGGTTTGGCGGGTTTAACAGGTCTCTCAGTCAACTCACAACATCCTGCCCCCACCAACCGCCAAACTAACAGATTCAAACATTGTTTGAGCGAGAGGAAACACACACAGTTTCTTGATAACATTGTGAGATAGTTCAGAGAAGTAGATGGTGGTAAAGTTCAATAGGCCAGTAAAGTAGATGCCAGTGAATTTATAAAGGGCAGTAAAGTAGTTGGTCGTAAAGCTCAATGAGGCAGTGTAGTAGATGGAAGTAAAGTTCATTACGGCAGTAACATAGATGGTAGTGATGTTAAAAAGGGCAGAAAAGTAGATGATAGAAATCTTCAAAAGGACAGCAAAGTAGATGATCGTAAAGTTAAAAGGGGAAGTCATGTAGATGGTGGTAAATTGCTCAAAGGCAGGGAGGCAGGTGGACGTAAAGTTAAATAGAACTGTAAAGTATACGTCAAAAAAGAAACTTCACACTCAAATTTTTAAATATTTTCTTGAAACTTTTAATAAGAGTGTTTATTATCACTAGGGGTAAATGCGTTGTCAAAGACATCATGACACACATCAACTCCAACGTGCACAGGTACGTAGCACGTGCGAGCGTACTTTAAGCTAAAACCATGTTTTCTCATGTTCCTAGTCACGTGACCATATGAGAGGTGTGCAACTAAGCTCACGTTAGCACGTCAGAGTGACATCTCAGAAAAAACAAGATTTTGCAGTTAATTATTCCTTGATTTTCAATGCCATGGCTGTCAAACATTCAGCGCGAACGTGCCATTGGCATGCTGAATACGGAAACGTCTGTCACTGATGTTGCAAGGGTTATGGGATGCAGTCGACAGACTATCCATGATCTTTGGACATGTCTCCAACAAACTGGCACCACAGCTGACCGACCTCATTCTGGTAGCCCACATGTGATGTCAAAAGCAGAAGACTGACAAATTGTCTTACGTCATTTGCATAATCAATTTGTAAGTAAGTAAGTAAAATTTATTTACTATAGCACCTTTCACAGAGGACATAAAACTCACAAGGTGCTTCACAGTATAAAACGTGCAAAAAACACGAAGAGTAAAATACAAGCAATAATAAATAAACAAATACAAAGGACACATAGTAAAATCACAACACAAAAACAACAGTACAAAAAAAAAAAAAAAAAAAACCAGTGCAAAGATTGCTTAATTGGGAAATACACTAAAAGGCTGTCTCGTTACTTAACCAAAGGCTTACCTAAAACAATGGGTCTTCAAATTAGTTTTGAAGGCCTCAATGGATGTGGCAGTCCTCAAAGTCAGCGGGAGGGCATTCCACAGCCTGGGAGCGACCGCCTGGAAAGCCCTGTCCCCTTTGGTGGATTTTTTACTACAAGGAACAATTAAAAGGCTGAGGTCCGCTGATCTCAATGCCCTGGTTGGGACATGAGGCTTAAGCAACTCAGCAGTATAGGTGGGTGCCTGGCCATGTAGGGCCCGATAAGTTAAAAGTAAAACTCTAAAATGAATCCTTAGATTCACAGGTAGCCAATGCAAAGAAGCCAAAAGGGGAGTAATATGTTCGAACTTTCTTGTTTTGGTAAAGAGTCTAGCAGCAGCGTTCTGCACGAGTTGCAGACGGCCAATGGAAGCCTTGCTAAGGCATGTAAAAAGAGCATTGCAGTAATCAAGATTTGTCACTGCAACGTCTACTAGGAATGAATAGTTTAGAGGTTGGGTGACTGCCCAAACCATATGTAATCGCCTGCGCCCTGCTCTTTTTCAAGTTGTAACTTACCATTTTTACTCTTGGACATTTCCGTAGCATTTCCGGTGGAACTGCTTACATTAAGGGCATTATTTTTATGATCACCATCTTGAATGAGTACTGTAATGCGAATAGAAGCCACTAGATGGCAGTATTGACCTCTCTTATGTTAAGCCCAGACTGGAGCTAGGTTTGGGCATGTCTGGGACAAGTCCCAGAGAATAAAAAAAGAGGTCTAAATGTGGGAGGGGTCTGCAAAAGAGTATATAAAGAGGAAAATTGAGAGAGTAAAGTAGTAGGAGAAATTGCAAGGGGAAGGATACATTTGACCAGACCTGTCACTCTTTTCAAGACCTGTGTAGCTTTTTGTGGATTTTTGCCTGTGTTGGAGCATTTTCCTCACCGGGAACATCACCAAGCAACCCACCAAAGGGACTGTAAATATTTTTTTGTTGTTGTATATATCAATCATGGTCATTAGAGTAGATTGTAGGTTAGTGTCAGTCTTTGTTAAATTAAATGTGTTAAAGTTTTAAAATTTTGTCTGTCATCCTTTGCTGTCATAAATGCAATAACAAATTGGGGCCATAACAGTACAGAATTAAATAAAATCATTATATAAAACCTCATTTCTTGTATGTTCAACTTATCGATCCCCAAACGAGTGTGAAGTTTTTATTTTGGCTGAGTATACATGGTAATAAAGTTCAATAGCACAATAAAGTAGATGGGAGTAAAATTAAACAGGACAGTAAAATAGATGGGAGTAAAGTTAAAAAGGGCTGTTAAGTAGATGGTGGTAAAGTAGGGCAGTGAAGCACCGATCTGTGCAAAAGTCTAAGGAAAATCTGAAAAAATTTGAGGGCGAATGTTTTCGCAAAAATAATGAAATTAAAAGTTTTCAATAACTGTGAAATGTACCACACAAAGCTGTAAACTGTTTAAGAGAAAGTTGAATCAATATTTGTTGTGATTATACTTTGCCAAATAATTTGGGACACCATCCTGTTGTGCTATAGTTCTGTAAGCTGATTGGCTTTTTGCATGCTCGAATCAGAATGGAAAACTTGCCGCCGTTCCTCTGCAGACTGACTGTCTCATGTGTCTGTCCCTCTGAGTAAAGGCAGGCAGCCATGATAAAGACAGGGCTCTGTCAAGACTATATTATAATCTGTATGAACTGTTTTTAATGAAATACAAACATTTATATGCAAAACTTTTTTTAAATTAGCATTTGGAATTTGGAATTTCAAATATACTTCCCATCTTCAGCAACACCAGTTTGGAAAACAGTAAACATCTTCAACCAGATCTCAATTTAATAAAATGTAGGGTGCCCAAGACTTTTGCACAGCACTGTAGATGGCGCGGTGACCTTCAGAATTACAGGGAAAACCAGGCACCCCCCTAAAAATAGGACTGTAAACAGAATTATTCCTATTGACATAGTAACATAAGGATCAGAACCTTATGAACAGAAGATGCTTGTTGCCATGGAGCAGAGGCCTCGTTGTGTCACCATGGAAACTGCAGCACTCGTGTGAAGCGCTTTGCACCCTGCACAAAATTCATCAGTCCCTCACGCATTCACTTCTCACTCAATTGCCTTTTAACTCGATCTCATTCATTCATTCACTCATTCACTTCTCCCTCCTGTCCTGGACCCCCTTCTCGCCCCCCTCAAGCCCCCATCACCCGTCTATCAGGGTCAGTAAAATCTCAAAGGCCGCACAGCAGACAATGAGGCCAGTCCTGTGGTTATGGGCAGCTGCACCGGTTGCTTTACTGGGAACTGTTGCTGGTTTTAGGCTTCTAGGTGGCTCTGGATTCTGACTTGTTGGGAAGAACTCTGCCAGTGGGCCCTTGAGTGAGGTACTGTGCCCCTTAAAACTCGCCAGGACAGTTAGAAAGACTGAGATTATGTTTCATCTGAGACTGATCTCAGATTTTAATGGAGAGACTCCATACAAAATTCAATTTAGTCCAGGATTAAGCAGACTCCATGTATTTGAAATCAGCTGGATGTGATACCCTGATTCTATCTCCGTAATCAGTGCTGCTCACACCGGGATTTCTCCAGGGGCATCATTGGAGGAGGAGCCATGCTCTCGGTGAAACTTCCCAGGATCAGGAACTGAAAAAGGGGTGGGTGAAGGATTGGGGGAGGGGCAATACTTTAAAACTTTATTTCAGAGAGTTAAGGGTCTATGACCGCTGACCCTTAGCCAATGGACTGATTGAGTGAACCACACAGGAAATGTCCCAGAGCTGCCCGGGGCACATTTTTCTAAATTCTGGGGCCTTTAACTCAAAGCAGTATAACAGAGTTAGGCAGGAGACTTCGCTGCCTACAGCACAGGACCCAACATTTGTGTTTCAGTCCATGTTCTGGATTCAGTGCCCCTCCCCCCTACAGGTCCACACAGGAGACAAGGTGCTGGGAACTGCTAGCTGAGAAAAGGAGGCTATATTATGTGGTACTGGGACACAGAAAAGGAGCGTAAGCTATGGAGTACTGGGACACAGGAAAGGAGCGTATGCTATGCAGTACTGATACACAGAAAAGGAGCGTAAGCTATGGAGTACTGGGACGCAGAAAAGGAGCGTAAGCTATGGAGTACTGGTATACAGAAAAGGAGCGTAAGCTATGGAGTACTGGGACACAGAAAAGGAGCGTATGCTATGGAGTACTGGGACACAGAAAAGGAGCGTATGCTATGCAGTACTGATACACAGAAAAGGAGCGTAAGCTATGGAGTACTGGGACGCAGAAAAGGAGCGTATGCTATGCGGTACTGGGACACAGAAAAGGAGCATATGCTATGGAGTACTGATACACAGAAAAGGAGCGTAAGCTATGGAGTACTGGGACACAGAAAAGGAGCGTATGCTATGCAGTACTGATACACAGAAAATGAGCGTAAGCTATGGAGTACTGGGACGCAGAAAAGGAGCGTATGCTATGCGGTACTGGGACACAGAAAAGGAGCATATGCTATGGAGTACTGATACACAGAAAAGGAGCGTAAGCTATGGAGTACTGGGACACAGAAAAGGAGCATATGCTATGGAGTACTGATACACAGAAAAGGAGCGTAAGCTATGGAGTACTGATACACAGAAAAGGAGCGTATGCTATGGAGTACTGAGACATAGAAAAGGAGCGTATGCTATGGAGTACTGAGACACAGAAAAGGAGCGTAAGCTATGGAGTACTGAGACACACAAAAGGAGCGTATGCTACGGAGTACTGAGACATAGAAAAGGAGCGTAAGCTATGGAGTACTGATACACAGAAAAGGAGCGTAAGCTATGGAGTACTGATACACAGAAAAGGAGCATATGCTATGGAGTACTGATACACAGAAAAGGAGCGTATGCTATGGAGTACTGAGACACAGAAAAGGAGCGTATGCTACGGAGTACTGAGACATAGAAAAGGAGCGTAAGCTATGGAGTACTGATACACAGAAAAGGAGCGTATGCTATGGAGTACTGGGACACAGAAAAGGAGCATATGCTATGGAGTACTGGGACACAGAAAAGGAGCGTATGCTATGGAGTACTGATACACAGAAAAGGAGCGTATGCTACGGAGTACTGAGACATAGAAAAGGAGCGTATGTTATGGAGTACTGGGACACAGAAAAGGAGCGTATGCTATGGAGTACTGGGACACAGAAAAGGAGCGTATGCTATGGAGTACTGGGACACAGAAAAGGAGCGTATGCTATGGAGTACTGGGACACAGAAAAGGAGCGTATGCTATGCGGTACTGGGACACAGAAAAGGAGCGTATGCTATGGAGTACTGGGACACAGAAAAGGAGCGTATGCTATGCGGTACTGGGACACAGAAAAGGAGCGTATGCTATGGAGTACTGGGACACAGAAAAGGAGCGTAAGCTATGGAGTACTGAGACACAGAAAAGGAGCGTAAGCTATGGAGTACTGGGACACAGAAAAGGAGCGTAAGCTATGGAGTACTGGGACACAGAAAAGGAGCGTATGCTATGGAGTACTGGGACACAGAAAAGGAGCGTATGCTATGCGGTACTGGGACACAGAAAAGGAGCGTATGCTATGGAGTACTGGGACACAGAAAAGGAGCGTAAGCTATGGAGTACTGATACACAGAAAAGGAGCGTAAGCTATGGAGTACTGATACACAGAAAAGGAGCGTAAGCTATGGAGTACTGATACACAGAAAAGGAGCGTATGCTATGGAGTACTGATACACAGAAAAGGAGCGTATGCTATGGAGTACTGAGACACAGAAAAGGAGCGTATGCTACGGAGTACTGAGACATAGAAAAGGAGCGTAAGCTATGGAGTACTGATACACAGAAAAGGAGCGTATGCTATGGAGTACTGGGACACAGAAAAGGAGCGTAAGCTATGGAGTACTGATACACAGAAAAGGAGCGTAAGCTATGGAGTACTGGGACACAGAAAAGGAGCGTAAGCTATGGAGTACTGGGACACAGAAAAGGAGCGTATGCTATGGAGTACTGGGACACAGAAAAGGAGCGTATGCTATGGAGTACTGGGACACAGAAAAGGAGCGTATGCTATGGAGTACTGGGACACAGAAAAGGAGCGTATGCTATGCGGTACTGGGACACAGAAAAGGAGCGTATGCTATGGAGTACTGGGACACAGAAAAGGAGCGTATGCTATGCGGTACTGGGACACAGAAAAGGAGCGTATGCTATGGAGTACTGGGACACAGAAAAGGAGCGTATGCTATGCGGTACTGGGACACAGAAAAGGAGCGTATGCTATGGAGTACTGGGACACAGAAAAGGAGCGTAAGCTATGGAGTACTGATACACAGAAAAGGAGCGTAAGCTATGGAGTACTGGGACACAGAAAAGGAGCGTATGCTATGGAGTACTGATACACAGAAAAGGAGCGTATGCTATGGAGTACTGATACACAGAAAAGGAGCGTATGCTATGGAGTACTGAGACACAGAAAAGGAGCGTATGCTACGGAGTACTGAGACATAGAAAAGGAGCGTAAGCTATGGAGTACTGATACACAGAAAAGGAGCGTATGCTATGGAGTACTGGGACACAGAAAAGGAGCGTAAGCTATGGAGTACTGATACACAGAAAAGGAGTGTAAGCTATGGAGTACTGGGACACAGAAAAGGAGCGTAAGCTATGGAGTACTGGGACACAGAAAAGGAGCGTATGCTATGGAGTACTGGGACACAGAAAAGGAGCGTATGCTATGGAGTACTGGGACACAGAAAAGGAGCGTATGCTATGGAGTACTGGGACACAGAAAAGGAGCGTATGCTATGCGGTACTGGGACACAGAAAAGGAGCATATGCTATGGAGTACTGGGACACAGAAAAGGAGCGTATGCTATGCGGTACTGGGACACAGAAAAGGAGCGTATGCTATGGAGTACTGGGACACAGAAAAGGAGCGTATGCTATGCGGTACTGGGACACAGAAAAGGAGCGTATGCTATGGAGTACTGGGACACAGAAAAGGAGCGTAAGCTATGGAGTACTGATACACAGAAAAGGAGCGTAAGCTATGGAGTACTGGGACACAGAAAAGGAGCGTATGCTATGGAGTACTGAGACACAGAAAAGGAGCGTATGCTATGGAGTACTGGGACACAGAAAAGGAGCGTATGCTATACGGTACTGGGACACAGAAAAGGAGCGTATGCTATGGAGTACTGGGACACAGAAAAGGAGCGTAAGCTATGGAGTACTGATACACAGAAAAGGAGCGTATGCTAT
Source organism: Gymnothorax reevesii (assembly GCA_029721435.1). NCBI lineage: Eukaryota > Metazoa > Chordata > Actinopteri > Anguilliformes > Muraenidae > Gymnothorax > Gymnothorax reevesii. The sequence continues at coordinate 187,027,229 of CM056573.1, read as the reverse complement.
GGAGTACTGATACACAGAAAAGGAGCGTATGCTATGCGGTACTGGGACACAGAAAAGGAGCGTATGCTATGCGGTACTGGGACACAGAAAAGGAGCGTATGCTATGCGGTACTGGGACACAGAAAAGGAGCGTATGCTATGCGGTACTGGGACACAGAAAAGGAGCGTATGCTATGCGGTACTGGGACACAGAAAAGGAGCGTATGCTATGCGGTACTGGGACACAGAAAAGGAGCGTATGCTATGCGGTACTGGGACACAGAAAAGGAGCGTATGTTCTGAGACACTGTCCTGCCATGATTTTCTCCCTTCGTTGAGCTCATCTCATCGATTTGCTCTGCCTCTAGGATGAAGAACTGAGCCACTCTGTGAATAAAGGTGTTTGAAACAAAGTAAAATAAACATCTCTGCATAACCCACATTTAACACCCTCTTATTTTTACCACCAGGTAATTGATGAAGGATGACGGGTAAAAACATCTGCTGATGTGCCTTTCAAGCAAAATCCTGGTTTTAACATGGAGATCTCAAAAGCTGGAACAACATACACACACACACGCACGCACATGCAGGCACGCATGCTCGCTCACACACACACACACACACACAGGAAGAAAAAACATTAAAACTGATAACGCAATACTAAAAACTATTTTCACAGCGCCGAAGAAAGTGAAACGACAATTTTTAAGTGTATGTTTTTTTATTCTTTTATTTTTTTTAAACAAAAATAGAGGTTCCGAACTCAAGAGAAACAGACCAGGGTTTCAGCGAGAGGAACACAGCTCAGCGCTGCTTGACCTGTCTCTGTTCTGCAAGTGATCCAGTAAATTTCCTCACCTTCATTTTCCATCTACATGATGCACCTGCAGACTGTGGCTACAGCTGGTGCTCGTGGTGAAATCAGTCAAAATAGGTCCTGAATGACCTTAATTACCTTATGTGCAAAAGTCCTGATCAGCTCCTGTTGTGCACCTCTGGATTGCACCAAAAACCTTCAGTATTTCCAGAAGGATTAAGACATCAGTGGCATTGTGTAAAAAGAGTGTTTTTTTTTTTAATTAAAAAATAGCTTTCAGCCTGAAACCACTAATGTTTCAGTGCAGATCAATAATGACTGAACAAAATTGCATTTCCAATGTAAAATAAAATATCACACCTTGATTTAAAAAGAAAGACTGGCTTCAAAAGAACTGAGCTTCGCTCTGATTGGCGGTCCCAGATTACGAAATTACACTCCGGGTGCATCTCACATGTAGAAATTTCCTCGCTCCTTGATCCTCGCTTATTTCTTTTTTTGCAGAGGAAAGTTCCTAACTCCGGGAGAATGACCCAGAATCATTTGTGTGACTGTCATGATAAGGGTGTCTGAAACTAAGGCTGCGTCCGAATAGTCAAAAAAATCTATGTTCTATCCACGGTTTCCTAACCACTTTTCCTCAACCTTTGTGGAAAACGTCATAAGGGAAAGGAGAGGTGCAAAAGGAAATTCCTAATGGCTTAGAAAGACGACCGTACTAATGTGGGAATCTGAATGCACTTACGCCGAGATTAAGACCCTGCCCATCAGATGCGTTTCTTTACGCAATTGGCCGGATAAATGGGCGCTGGTTGAAATATTGCTGCTGTGCAGAGTTGTGGGATAGCGTTATCTCCTTCCTTTACGAAAAGGATGGTTCTGTGTACCCTGTGCTGAAGGAGGTAAATTAGGATGCACTGAGACACCTTTAACATTTGAAGAATTTGAAAGCATTCTTCATGGCTGCCACATAATTATTTCCAGATCATTTTTTAGGAGTGAGGAACTTACCTGGGCAAAAAAAAGACTATTCGGACGCAGCCATAATGTTAAGGAGAGGGGCTTCAATGTTTCCTACCCAATCACCTTTAGCACAGGGTACACTGAACCATCCTTTATTAAAAACAAAGGAAGTAACGCTATCCCACAATTCTGTGCGGGAGCAATATTTAAAGCAACAGCCATCCGGCCAAATCACAAAAACATTTTGTCATCCTAATCCATTATGAATTCCCCTTCACACCTTTCCTTAACCTGACAACGTTTTCCATCAAAGTTAAAGAAAAGTGGTCAGGAGTGAGCTGATTGGTCAAAATTTACGCCCAATCGAACACAGCCCTGATCTGCTATATTGGCGCTCGAGGCGCTCATTTCCGCAGTAAGGAGCGAGGAGGGAGGAGGGAGGTCTGAGGAGCTGCGAGTGAGGACACACGAGAGTGGCCATCAGGAACTCCTTCAGTCAGGATGTCAGTCTGTATGACAGAGTTTCTTCACGTGACACTGCAGCAAAAGGGATGTCTCATTTCTGTAAAAAATGATTTCCTCATTTCTCCTTTCCTTGCACAGCTTCCTTGTATCTCTCAACGTATCTTCGGTGGGGAGGACTAAGACGAAAGGAAAAGACGCCAGTGACAGAGACGAGGATGCAGTTTAGGAGAACAGACATGTACATTCTTGCACTTTCCTGCTGCAGAGCACAAGTCCTACTCAGATGCACTCGAGGGTGAAATGTGTAACAGTCGCAGTACCAGAGCTGACATGGATTTATTCAACACAAACTGACACCTACGGCCTCAGACCGAGGAATCGTGCTGATGTGAAGATCCAGGTCACTGGAATACAGGACCTCATTTTCTGAACCCGTGTTACTCCTGCCGATGCGTCTGAAGAGGAGCCGTGTGATTCGCTGCGACGATGTGCGTCCTGCTCCCAGCCCAGGGGAAGAGTCCCTCTGTCTGTTCTGTAGTTTGTGGCGCTGGTAGCAGTCCATATGGGCCGCTCAGTTTTGGCATATGAGTTTGCTCAGTGTGTACCGGCCGCTCAGTTCTGGCATTTCAGTTCGTTGAGTCGCCCCAGGAGCCGTTTCTGCCGAGCCCGAAGCCGTCGTCTCTCCAGCGCATCTCGGCGCTCCGTGGCCTGCAGCTGGTGTAGGAGCTCAGTCGCCTGTCTCAGGATGACCACTTTGGCCGTCTTGGTGCCGAATGCCAGGCCAGGAATCTGGTCTCGTAGCGCCAAGAAGCGCGAGCGCAGGTCACTTCTCCGCTTCCTCTCCAGGATGTTGTGCGCCTTCCGGCGGTCTGAGTCCTCGCTATCCGAGCTGTCAGTCAGGCCACAAGGGGAGGGGTTAAAGACGTGGGCGGTTCTTTCACCGGGTAAGGGGGCGGGGCCCAGGCATTGCGGAGGGTAGCCAGGCTCCTGTTTGACCCTCTTTTTGGGCGGTGGCAGGGGTTGGGGGTGGTCGGCCTCAGTTTCGCTGGCCGGCGATGGTGCGGCATAGTTATGCTGCTGCTGGTGGACTGAGACATGGAAGAGTTTCATTTCCGGGTCGTGGGGGTCAGCCCGTACAGTGATAGTCACCGGCATCCTCCCGCCCCTGATCGCCAAAGACGACGATCGACCATTCTTCTGTCTGCTCTCCACTGTGACTACGTCAATTTCCTCATCATCTGCCAAAAAAATAAATAAAAAGAAACACATAACATTCACAGCTCCCTCACATCATCTAATTTTTATTTCAAAGTTGTCATTTATGACATTGCATTGACTGAGAACATGGGATCCGCACGATTCTGTGGGACTTTACCCGCCCGTCCGCTGTCTGACCCGCTCAACATGGCACATCGGCGGAAGACTGAGTCTTCTGTAATTTAATGGGTATAAAGTCAGATTTCCACTGTAGTGCTGAGCTGCGGTGAGCCGTTTGTAAATTTTGCATTAGACTTCAGGACTTACACATGTACCCGCCCAGGGGTCCGTTTCCCAAAATCACAGATACTAACTTACATAGTTTGAACGATTGAGTATGTATAGTTCCAACTATACAAGCTGCTGACCTAGTTTGCAACTCTGCTTTTGGGAAATGTACCCCAGGTGAGTAAGTGACATCCACAGCCGTGACCCTAAAATCTTTCCCAACATCAGAGTTTTTAGATAAAGGACGCATTGTACGTCACAACAGTCATTGTTTGAAAAGTGATACCATAGACGCACACCGTGGGGCTGCACAATTTCAGCAATTTGCCCTCCTCAGTTATTAAAGAATCTCAGACGCTGAACCTGGGGGCAAACTGAGCGGCATTAAAAACGGATAAAATGTTCCAGAACTTCTAACAAATGGCAGCATCTCCAGAGAAAAGTGACAGGATGCTCGCTTCAAACGGGCGATGCATCAGCGGGCTTTCTGAAGGAAAGCAGAGGAATTTGAACAGTGGCGCGGGACGGGGGCACAGGAGGTCACAGACAGCCCCTCCCCCACCCCACAGAATCGGGGCCCTTTTGTGCGAGGCCCCATGACAGCGTTATCTGAATGTGTGGGTGGGGTCAGGCCCTATTGTTGAAGCCGCACGAATGGCTGCTTTCCCTCTGAGTGACAGTCAGATCAAACTGTCTCTGCGCCCCTCCAAGACCTCCCAATAAGACCATTTTAACCACTTCATTTGACTTCTTTATAAATGGAAAGAGAGTTTGGGTGACCAGGGGGAGAATCGGGGCTTGGCGAGAGGGGTCACAATGGAATGGTGTTAGACTGTCGGGACACTTTAACCCTTTTTACCTACATAATCCTTTGGCCGCAGCACATTCTGAGTCACTGTGTCAAACTGAAAAATGTTTTGAACTTCAGTCCACCTGATTGGCCATCTCTAACACTCGGTTGAGGCATGTGACAGAGGAAAAAATCCAACCGTTTAAGTTCAGCACATCTCTCAATTCAGAACTCAGAATCGACTCAGAATGTGCTCTATCAAAGGCTTGAGCAGGCCGTTAAAGGGTTAAGGTGGTCTGTGGTGAAATTTGCACGGTCATATGATACTTTCCTAATATTCAGCTTGGACAAAGTGTGGGGGGCAGATTTAAGATTTTTTTTTTTTTTTTTTTTTTTAAGGGGGGGTCTGCCCCCACCCATCACCCCCTACACCCACCCAACCCAACCCACCACACACTCACACCAAACACTACAGGCAAGAGCTGCTGACTCCATTCAGGAAATCCGTACTCATTCTTCATAGCAACTCACTGACCAAAGAGCAGATGTTTTTAAACAGTGTACATTAAAGATGGGGCAGGAACACCCCTGGCGTTCACCGACACCATGAGTGGGGTATCGAAAAACACTAATCGCTGTCAGCCACCCACAGACTAATGCTACAGGGATAGTGAGATGGTTAGAGATATGAGTCCAGCGTGTGAGAGCTCCATCAGGCCTTGGTGAACAGCACAGAAACAAACGGATTTCTCATCAGATATAAACACACTTACAGACCAGCACTATCCGCTCTGTTCGCTTCACTCTTCGCGCTTCCAATTGTAACTAAGGCCCCCGATTGTTGTGAGAATTTACTCTGCTGTGAAACGACTTAAAGCGTCTATTCTCATGTTTGCAAGCTTGAGTAGGAAAACAATCGGCTGGCTAACCGCTTTAACGGCATTTTGCTGCGCCTCAGTGCCCGCTACAGGCCAGCTTCACACGCACAGAACTGACACACCCCCTTTTGTGATTGGCCCTCCCAACACCAGAGGCTGACTGAATCCTCCGCGGCTGGTCTAAATCCCCATAAAAACTATATTTTTGCGCGATTGTTGTGCGCGTTTTTATGTTATAGTAGCAGCCAAGGGTGGGAAAGTGCGAATCAGCTGAGCACCAAGTTTTTAATTAAAATGCACCAATTAAATTTAGTCGAAAACACAGCAAACAAATGCTAATAATATTTAAAAGGAGGAGGAGGAGGTTGTGTGAGATAAAATAGACTTTTAGCATAATAAGCTCAAGTAGCCTTTTCCCGAATCAACACTCAAGACAGAACTTTTTCAATGTTTTTTTTTTTTTTTTTGTTTTAATTTTAATTAGGACCCTTACAGATATCAACAAGAAATAGACAAAAGAAATATGTTTACAGCCAGATTTTTTTGGTTATTCATGAATAAATCCAGTCATCTATGTCTCAAATCGCAAATTAATGAATAGGACATCACCCAATTCACTGCAGACTAAACTTGTTCAAATGATTCAATAAGGATTCAGACTGCCTCGCCATTCGGTAACAAAAGGGGAATCTGGCGAGGGTCACACGGATTATTGTCTCAGTTAATTTCTGCCGAACAACTGACAACCAGCTGCTGAAAGCTGCGAATCACAAAGGCTGCGAGTGTGTTTGTGGCGGTAGAGGGGGGAGGGGAAGACCAAGCCGTCTCAGACTTTAAGACCCCCCCGGCCGGATACTGCAAACAGGCAGTTAGTGAATACAAGACGACCAAAAAAGTGGTTGGAGGTGGGTCTGGACGTCTGTTACATACACATAGTGGAACTTAAACGCACATACTGAAGGCGCTTCTCCTCGTGAGACCACGACAATTTTATGATCACAAAAACATTCTGAAATTTAGTACATGGCAAAGGCCTTACCGGAGGAATCCGTGTGCAACTCTGATTCAGAAGACGCCTGTTTCTTACGGCTGATGCTATGGCTATAGGGATAGGGCAACACTGCAGCTGGATCCACGCAATCTGCCAACAGTGTGCCGAGCGATGTAGAGTCCTGCGATTGCGCACCCGTCTGTGTGCTGAGGGGTGCTTTCGTCTGAGCGGAACCGCACAGCCGCTCCCTTGTGGAGAAGCCACCCCACATGCAGTCCTGGTTGATTATGGAGCTCAAATTTCCGAAAATCCCTGCGGTGTTGATTTTGCAAGGTCCCTGCGATTGCTCGTCCTGTCCCTGGAATTGGGACATCCACTCAAGTGTGTCCCCCGGTGACGGGTAGCTGGTCGCACAGCCATCAGCGGTCCTGGCAGGAGATGGGGGTGGGGTGGCCACGAGTTTGAATTTCTTCCAAATGTCCTCGCTCGGCGCTGTTGATTTGTGGAAATCCTCCTCGGCGTCATCACCATCGTAAAAGTAGTGCTGCGTTTCCCAGCAACAGACAAGCTGTGACGCGTCTGGACTGAACCCCAGCATTTGTCAAGAGTGCGAAATCAATCCCACAACTTCTCCAGGATTATGGACAGACTTCTGAAATAAGTGAAAAATTCCCCTAAAATTAAATTCCTATCACCACAACTAAATATAGACATGGCTACACAGGCTGTGCTCCAATAACCACTATAAATAGCTCTCGGGCAATACATTACCGGCACGGTTAAAAATTACCTGATTGTTCAGTCATAAAATCGACTGACCTGCGGAGTAAATGCTGCCTATTACAATCGCCGGGAAAGCCAGCCACACCCCCCGAGCACTGTCCTGCACTTCGTTCATTCATTAAACCACAATCACAATGCTGCAGATGCTCGAAGTGAGGGTTTCCCCGTTACGGTGCGGTAACCCCATGACGTAACACTACCTCACCGAAATGCACGGACTTCACATCATTCACATCGTTCACATCATTTCATCCGCTGACTCGCTCTCACAACACGACATTTTTAGAAATACAACAAATGCGAAGCTTCAAAACATACCCCAAGTGCAAGACAGCAATATTTGCCCACTACTGCCCTTGAGAAGAAAAACGCTAAAAGAATGACGCGATGGTAGAATTGCTCGTATGGGGCAGTACCTCAGATTTACGGGTTTATACTCATTACTGAACCTCCTCATAATGGAGCGTTTCGAACAGGTCGGCATTCGATTGCATCCACCAAACCCAGAGCCTGAGATCGATTTCTGCATAAATCATAACTCGAGACAAGAGATTATCAGAAATTTGACGGATCGCCTCTCCGAAACCAGGTTATATAAACGATCCCCCGATTATAAACCCCAAACCCTTATCCTAACTCTCTCGACTGACTTCCTTACCTTTTCAACAGCATCTAGTCAAGAATACTATAACGTTACACAGTGCATGCGGAAATGGACAACTCACCGATTTGTGTCAATAGAAAAAGCATTGCGTCGCAAATCCCACAAAGGAGCCAAGTTCTAAACACACGTGCGGTATTGTCTTACCGCGAAGGGAGTCGAGTTAAACTCCGCACAAATCTGCATCAAGACAGCCTGACTCCCACAAGGACAACATCCAAGGTCCGGCTCCGAGAAATGTCCCCAGGAGTTAACTGACTAAAGTTGACTTCACCTGAGAATTTAAACGTTTAATCCCTCGGAGCGCAAGACAATTGGAGTGTCCTGTGGACTCCAACATCGGGGATTGTTACTCGGCGTGAGCGGCGCTAAATCAGCCGGGAGTCTCATGTTGCTCTCGCTGTATATTTGCATAAGATGCGCGTTGTCACCATCCTCCACGCCCTCATGCCTTAAAGCTACAGGACCCTCACTGGCGTTGTCGTGCACTGCGAAAATATCAGCATCCTCCGCTCAGAAATGGAACTGACTTTCAAGAAGAACGTGATTGCAAATGTTAACTTTTGTCGAAAACTCACGTAATTTCAAAGTTCAATTTCATGCTGCGTGAGGTATATTTCATTTTCAGGAAATCTAAAGTACTGTATTTTTAAATATACTGCACATGGCAAACACCACAATTCTTGTATTGAAGAAACCGTTTTGCCCAAGGATCCCTGTGATTCCATCGAGGTATCCTATACAACCCAGAAAAATCAGAAAAACTTTGGTGTATGTTAAACAAAAATTAAACCGAAAGCAGTGATTTGTAAATTATCTTTGGCCTGTATTACTTTGAAAACATAATGACTGAGCATAATCTGATGTTTCACCACATGAATGTATTGATTTTTCAAAGTAAACATAATTTTGATTCTTCCAATATATATATATATATATATATATTTTTTTTTTTTTTTTAAGTTGGAAGAGTGAAGTATTTACCACTTTTTATGTCGCCGTGTTTTTGGTGTAATTTGTCCAATTCTTCCCATAAACAATTCTCGAGGAGAGCAACAGCGCGTTGTGGCATTTGAAATTCTCTCAGGGTGAATTTGAGCCTGCAGACAGACCAGTCCAGCACCCGTACGCTCTTCTCTCGCAGCCATGCCTGTGTAATTAGTATAGATATGCGCTTTTGCGTTGTCTTGTTGAAGTATGTATGACTGTCCCTAGAAACATTTTCATCTCGAAGGCAGCACACATTGCTCCAAAATCTCGGTGTACTTATCAACGTTAATGGTGCCTTCAAAGAAGTGCAAGTTTCCCTTACCAAGGGCACTGACACGACCCCAGACCTCGACATAGCATGTCTTCTGGACTTGTTGCTGGTAACAGCCTAAATTAGCTGTAGAGAACCTTCTCCAGGAAGAGCCACTGTGGGTGCAGCTTTCATACCAACCAAGCTGCTACAGACCTGATTCTACTAATCAGGAATGTTTGTTAAGGGCCTTGATTTGTAGAATCAGGTGTGCAGCAGCTTGGTTGGTATGAAAGCTGCACCCGCAGTGGCTATTTCTGGAGAAGGTTTCATATCCCTGGTCAAAATGGTTTTTTTCTCCTTTGGTCTGAAGCTGACGGTGCTCATGTCTTCAAAAAGAGACCTGAAACATTGATTTCTCTCAGCAGGATACACATCTCCTCTGTGTGATGGTCAATCTCAGATGTCTCAGAGCCCGATGAAGATGACGGCACTTCGAGACGTTGTTGACATAAGGCTTCCTTGTTGCACAGTATATATTTTACTGTGGATGTCACCATGTATTGTTGTACTTGACAAAGGTTTGCTTTCCTGGACTGATGTGGTCATTCCACTCAGATTAATGACGGTTCTTGATGCGGCGCCACCGCAGTAATCAGATATCGTGGGCATTCAGCCTAGGCCTGCGCCCTTGCCATCTATGCACAGAAATTCCTCCAGATTTCTTTAATCTTTTAATCACGCTATGCACTACAGCGGGTGAAATGTTCAATTCCCCTCCTAACTATCTTTGAGATGCTTTGTTTTAAAACTTTTCAATGATTTTTCTCATATCTGTCGACTAATTTTTGATCCTCTACTCTTCTTTACTCCTGAAGGACAAAGTCTTTCCAGAAAGCTGCTTTTTTACAAAGTCATGAATACATACCTGCTGACATCAGCTGTTTAAAATCACATAATTATTCAAAACATTTTTGCCTCATCTCTACTCCTAAATCATCTCTACAGTCCCATTTATTTTATTTATTTATGATTTTTTGCGGAATGGTGGCAGGAATGAGAGAACATTTACAAACGAAGTGAAGCTGACCGGTCCAAACATTAAATGTCTTCTCCTCATATTGTCTGCAAGTAAACACAAGTCAAAGTAACTTTAGATACCACTGCTTCCTGTTTTCAAGTGCATTCATCATACCATCCCAGCTTTTTCTTCATGAAGGTTGGGGTCCAGACAGGTCCAGGGTTCTCTCTTGTGCAGAACAGATCAGGGGCTTAAACAGTTTCACACCAGTGATGGAGCTACTGAAGAGCTCCTCAGTGGGTAAAATCACGCACGAACGCACACACACACACACACACACACACACACGCAGAGTCATGTCTACATTAAGTTAAAAGATTAATACAGTCCTCTTGTTGAGATCAGTTTACAAAATACAAAGTATTTCACCTGAATGAAATGGCTCTATCCCAAAAAACCAGTCTCTTTCAATGTTTGTGAATCACTGAATTTAGAAATAATGACTTTCACCGAGAAGAGATTTGATCTTTTGATAGAATTTTTCTTATATATGGTGAAGAATCAAAGTACCTGCACGTCATGTGACCGTTTTCGGAATGGGTTCCTCGAAGGTAACGGGATGGCGAAGACAGCGTCTGCATGTGAAGAGAGCATGAATGGTCCAGAGTTTGGCACCAGGATTGTGTGAACACACACACACTCCCTCACCCCAAATGGTCGATTAACGGTCAGTCAGAACAGTGAGTGCACAGGATTAGCCTCCCACCCCCTTTTGTGTGCAGCTTCATGCAGCATAATTGATTATTATGGACATCCGCTTTCATAACTGATATCAGTCACATGATGTTATCCCCTCTGTTCTATTTGGTCACTGAGATGTCAGTCATTCTCTAGCCCTGCCCATCCTCCACCGTATGTCAGTGCAGATGGATCTCACCAAACTGAGACTGATCAATACCACTCTACAATCCCTACCGCCACACACACGCACACACACACATATGTATGTACATTTTATGCATATCAGCCTGCTGGTCCTATAAGTCCTCTGAGGCCAATGATAGGCTTGCTTTTTGACCAAGCATTCATGTATGGAGTGCTCCATGCACAGGTATGCCCAAGAAGTGACAGGCCACTGTTTAGAGCAGAGGTGGGCAACGAGGGCCGTTTCTGTACCTGGTTTTCACAACTTCTGGCCTTTAATTAGTTGATTATCTAAATTAGCTAAGCCTTATGAAATCTGACATTTCATGTGCATTTCTTTAAATTATCAGGAATGACCACCAACAACTGTTCTTGTCTCCCCACATAAACTATTTTTCTTTGCGTACATCTATATTTGTGTATGCAATCAATTAACTCAATTAGTCAGGGAAATTGATAGAAATAAAAACCTGCATACACACCGGCCCTCCAGGACCGGAATTGCCCACCCCAGGTAAAGAGCATGTATTTGCCTGAAATCCCCTGACCTAATCACTTTCCCATACTGCCCCTTAGCGTTCATAAGTGTGTGTCATCATATGTACGCATGGCGTTAATTTCTGAGGACGCGCACAATGAACTTTCTGAATAGGCGCACAATACGCGAGTCTGCCAACATATGCATGCAAATGCGTTCTTAAAAACAGGCATATATCCAGCCAAAGTTGCGAAGTGGATCTGCTGTAGATTGAACTTTTAGCGCATTCCACAAATGCTGGATTGGATTTACATCTGGAGTTTGGAGGCTAGGACAGCACCTTTATCTCGTTGCTCAGGCAGGGCACATTCTCCTCCGGGATGAGGCCACTCCCATCAGTGAATACTGTCGCTATGGAGAGGTGCACCTGAAGCATAATCATTTTCAGGTGGGAGAGGCAAGAGTCAAACTGATGTCCTCATGAATGCCAGAACTCAATGATTCTGAGCAGAACATCACTCAGTGCATTCCAGAAAGAGCTGTGACAAGGGCAAATGTAGGACCAGCTGGTGGGCAGACAGAGAGCGCATACCTCTGCCAGCAGGGATGATCCACTTGCACTTATAATCAGCAGCCAAATCTAAATCTGCACCTGGATTGCTCTGGAAATTTAATCACTTCTTCCAATTCACACAGTCCTTCAAGAGCAAAGGTGAGCTGAGACTTGCCTATTCGCCCTCAAATGTGTGAGAAAATCATAAAGTTCAAAAAACAATGTTCCTCAAAGAATTATAGGCATAGATTTGATTGTGACTGAATGGTTGTTATTCCGATTCATGTTTTTTGCTTATTGTCTTTAAATTTTTCAACACTGTGAGTTTTAGGTCAGCACAGGTCTTAGGAAGTGATCATTGAAATCAGCTGTCAGAGGGAAATCAGAACTGTTTACTTCCTGGCCATATTCTGACTGTACTCAAGAATAGCCAGTAATATTTTAAAACCATTCAGTCCAGTAATGGTACAGTCTCCGTGGCATTCAGGACACTGAGGCTTTTTTTTTGTCCACACAGCCCAGAAGCACCGGGGAGTTGTGATGTAAACTGACCAGGTTAGAAACGGCAGACATGAAATACAAATGTCTGCACGTACTTTGTTTTCTTTCTCAAGCCCTAGTTACCCATGCCCGACGAGGGGACGAGGGGTATACAGTATAGCGCTGTCTGTCTGTGTGTGTGTGTGTGTCTGTCCGCGCTCGGCCACCACTGAAGCTAGGGTGACCAAACTTTGTGGGGTAGATGATCCTACAGTACCCTGTCCAAATTTGCATTTTGAGGTTGAAAGGTCAAAGGTCACGGTCAACAAGAGGCGTGGGTTAGCATCTCTATAGAGCGCGCATCATCTAGTTTGTTTAGTGTTCCACTAGTCTGCGCCATTGTGAATATTTTGGCTCTCTTTCAACATCGACCGTTTTTGTGTGAAAGCTGGATACAATGCTTTGCAATGCATTTCCACATTTACACTTCTACTTATAGCTCCTCTTACAGAATTCCATAGTTAAGGCCTCTTTTTCAAATATGCCCTGTGAGAAATGCCAGATTGAAATGCTGCAAGTAAGGAGCAATGCAGAGAAACAGAAGCCCCTGGAACTGTTTTGGGGTCAAGGGCCTTGCTTAAGGGCCCTACTGAGGAGTTCTTCCCCACTTCATATCTCCTGATCAAGTCAGGATTCCAAGCCCCAAACTATGATTTCAAATCCAGCAACTAATTTAGCCACGAGGCCACCTTGCAACAAAATATACACTACAGGCCAAAGGTTTGGGAGCAAGATCAAATTTGTGCAAAAACGATCATAGTTTCATTGGCATACTTTGCAACAAAATAAACATGATTATATATAAAGAGTCACTTATCAGAATACATTTTTACTCAAATTATCAGGCCCATATTACTAGGCCCATGGTCCTAGTGCCCGCTGGATTGCCGTTGGCATCCGGTAGGCTGTAAACCATGACATAAAGCAGTGGTTCTCAAACTCGTTCCAGGCGCTCCAATGTGTATGTTGATTTTTGCAACTGCAATCTTAGATTTTTCACAAGGTGTCAATTTAATTAGCTGCATTCCATGTTTAGAACAGTTATTTACCACCTTTAGCTGCATTGTTATGGACATATCCACTGTGCCATGAAGAATAAAAACCCTCAAACATGTTTTGCTTATTTTTCCATATTTGTGAGGATTTGCAGGTAAAAAACATTTCTAAACAGATCAAACTAGACTCTGAGAAAATCAGTAAGCTCTGAATTGGGTTGCTGAACACAGGTGCTTTGAATTCTTTCAAAATAATTTTCCTGAACATAATAAAATGAACATCAAATGAAACAGGAGTGATTTTACTGTTGGCCAAATAAATTGTTGGTTTTTGCAAACATGTGTTGACAGTTTCATCAATGAGGAACCTATTTATTGTTTACGTTGATTAAAGGTTCGGTCAAATCTTTTCCCACTGCAGTTATTCATACTGGTTTCTAACATATCTCATTGTGGATATGATAGATTGTCTAACGTAGTGTAGATTTGCCTAATGTGGCTTAAGAGGACAAATAACTGCTCTAAACATGAATGCACCCAATGAAGGCAAATCAACAGCTTGTTTAAGTCCTAAGATTGCAACTGCGGTCGGAACAAAAGCCAGCGAACACAGTGTGGCACCAGGACCCACTTTCAGAACCACTGACATAAAGTGAAAAATGCAAACTGTGATTTACTTTTTCACTGAGATTGTGATTTTTGCAAATATTCTGGTAACATCAATGCATACAGTGCCTAAAGGCAAATAGAGGAAAATGGTGCATATCAATGAAAGAAAAGTCTAATCATGCAGTGAATACATCCCAAAATACATAGATTTTATACTGGTTATTAAGAAAGGCATTGTGAACAGAAACTTGAAATTGCTTCCAAATTTTTGACCTGTTTGGAAGCAAGGCCAATACTTCTGGCCTGTAGTGTATATCTTACCTTATCACTTATCTCTGCGGCTGACACCCCGGGGGCAGACTAACGCCACAAAATACATGATGGCAACTGTCGTTTATCACTTTAATATGTCACAGAAATATATATACATTTATCTACTTATCCATTACACAATTAATGAGGTCAAATCTCCCCGGTCATAAAGAGTTCGCCCACCACACGCATCATAAAAGTTCTCAGGAAAGCCGTCACACTCATTTAGTCTGTATGGAATATTTGTGTGCTGTTACCCCCTCATGGTTATTTATGAAACATAAATATTTTGTCTGTTTCTGGCCGCTAAATGCGCTTTCCTGCCACAGCCATTTTATTTTCACGATGCGCCATTGAGTCAAAACATTACAACACACAGGTGAAGAAAATAATATCGATTATCTCATGATACCGGAGCATGTCGAGGCTGGGGTATATTAACCCTAGAACACTATTGCTAAAATTAGTAACACCATCACTAACGCCGGGTGATTTTTCCCGATATAGTAAAATACCCAATAAAAAGTACTTGTCATCAAAATATGACAATAAATGACAAATTAGATTAGTGTTCTTTTATTTTCAACTGTGCCATGTCTAACAAAATGAAAAAAGTACCCTGAGATAAACAAAACACCCATGCCTTCAAAGATGTCAAAGACAATGCTGAAGCTGCCCAAGGACCCATAACACTCAGACAAACGTAACATAATGAAAATCACGTAAACACATTTGCTCGGGTGAAAATCACCTGGCGATAGTGTTCTAGGGTTAAATGAGAAGCAGTCAGTCTTTATGACCTGAGGCCTGGATCTGAGCATTTCTGAAATGGCAAGGCTTGTATTATGAGCCCAGTCAGCCGTGATGAGCACCAACCATCTGTGCCTTTAGGGGGACAAACCGCAAACTGGCAACACCCAAGGCGCATCCATGCTCCAGAACAGCAAATGCTGTCCCGACTGGTCCAAACTGACAGGAGCAGTACTGAGGCACTTGTCACGGATAATTTTCATTATGGTTCCTGGAGGATTGTGTCAAAACCTATAGTGAATTTCCCCCTGTAGTGTATTGGACTTCATTGCCACAGACCAGTCAGACGGCCATAATGCCCATTCTAACTGCAGTCCACTTTCAAAACTGCCATCAAGTGGCATCAGGACTGGACCTTGGAGCAGTGAGAGAGGGTCACCAGGTCCCATGAGTCAAGTGTTCTTTTCCACCATGAGGATGGCCAGGTGTGGTGTTTACAAGGAAGAAATGGCATGAGGATGCGCTGTGGAAAGATGAGATGGTGAAGGGATTGTAATTCTCAGGACAATGTTCTCCTGAGAAACGTTGAGTCTAAGCTCTCGGATAATTATCAGTTTGACACGTGCAAGAAACTGAGATATCATGCTGGACCAGGTACACCCGTTTCATGACAATGGTATTCCAAGATAGCAGCGGCCATCTTGTTTCGATGGGATAATGCGCTCTGTCACTGTAAATTAGTCAGGGAAGGTTTGAGGATCATGATGAAGTGTTCAAAATCACGTTCTGACCACCAAACTCCTAGATCTCAATCCAATTCAGGGATGGATGTGTCAAATACGATCCATGGCGGCTCCACCTGAAACTGGCAGGACATTAAAGGATCGTCTGGAAACATTTACATGCCAGATATCACAGGGATTCTCCAAGGGGAAGGTTGAGTCCATGCCTTGGCAGGTCGGAGCCGTTTTAGCTGCGTGCAGGAAACCAACAGCATATTACGTCGGCGTTCTTAATGTTTTGACACATTGGTACATGTTCCCTGTAGCTTTTTACATCATTCCCTGAGACAGCTCACAAGCCCGTACATTTATATCTAATAAGTTCAATGACATTTCTTCTTAGAGTCAGTACCACCGAGGGTCAGCAGACGGAAATAAATCTCTGCTTGTACCGAATTGAACAACTAAACTTTTCGGCATCATTAACAGAAAATCCACTAGAGGGAGACATGCTTAGGTATGTTCATCCGCGCAACTTGCTCATTACCGTTGGTTGACCAAGTTCTCAATGAAGCCCAGGGGCCTGTTATATAAACGGTGCGTAAGCACAAAAAGATACGTACGTCACTTTCTATGCAGATTTATGATTTATAAAAACAAACTTGACATTAAAAAGGGGAAATTATTAAGATTATGCACAGTGTAAATAAATTCCGAGTCCATCCTGATTAAATAAATGAAAATTCCATGCAGTTTATTTTACCCATAGGTTTATAAATTAGGTTATTTTCCACTAAATGTCATTTCTATTTTTTGTGCGCACGTATCATTTAGGAATGAAATCCATGCAAATTTTTGTAAATAAGGCCCCAGGTATTTTATGTGCATTTCGAAGTATCGCATTAGAAGAGGTGGGTGGAAACAACAAAATTTTAAATAACTGGTGTAATGCTTAAGTGCTGGGCTTTAAGTGACCCATCCTTTGTGATTTATGCATTCATTCAGATTTTTTTCGTCATTTTAAATTTGGCAAATGATTTAAACATTCAAGGTGCCTTTATACTGCAGTGGGAACTGACTCTATACTGCTGGAGATCTGATGTCCTGTTGCAACAGTAATTTATTCTAGCACACCCGATTCATTAGCTCCTCGCCAGAATCTCCAGCTTATGCTCCAGTTGAGTTTGGCTAGGGTTGAAGAGAAAAAAAGTGTTTCTGATCCATAGACTGTATGAAAAAATAGGCGAAGCAACCGTAGTGTCACCCAGTTTTGAGAACCGTTACCTTCAATTGTCTTCTTAAAACCGGTCTCTTCACATGGCTTGCAGCATATGTTCTGGATATAATGTGTGAAGATGGATGAGGGGACAGCGAGGAAGACTCGAGCGCCTCACGGTCAAATGGTGAAATATTGTGAAAGACACCTGTTTGCACATTGCTAGGCCTATACTAGCTCGTGCTTAAGACCCGTTTCTCTGTGTGTCAAATAAATACATGCACTGACAAATGAGTCAATGATTAATTACTGATTAAAACATTGTGATGTTCGAGTGATACGTTAGCATCCGTAATACATTCGTAGCCTATTGAAGTTCCAGTCTCCAAAGAACTTGAGGTGGTAACTCGCACAGCTGTCAGAGAGGGTGCACACGGAAGGGAAGGCTACGTGATTGGGCGTGCGCCCTGGGGGGAGTGATATCAAATTCACGGGGGAGGGAGCGTCGCATCTGCGCATCGTCCGTCAGAGTCTCTATTGATCAGAGCGCGAGCTGACTTATGCCGCTCAGTTGAGTTCCGTGCGCGCGGAACTCAGACCTCCGCTCCTGCCGCTTCACACGCGCTCACAGCTTTACACGAGTGACCCGCCTATTGACTGTAATCAATTTGTGACCACCTGTCGCTGTTATCATTAAACAGTTTTGAACTTAAACCCCCAGAAACAACATGGCAAAGGGGGAGGGAGCCGACCAGTATTCCCCGACAAGTTTATTACAAAATAAACCAGACGAGCAAGATGGGTTGAATTCATCAGTTAAGGTAAGTTTTGAGTATCTCTTGAGTAAATGCATGGTTTATCCTCAGTGAATAGAATTCTTTGGGATGAAAATGGACCAGCAATGACTTGCTTTCGGATAATTGCTTTTATTACCGTTTACCATGTGATTGCTGCGATGAGCTACCTATATTTTTAATTAATCTGTAATAGCAACGACGAAAAATTGCTAGAGAAGACTGATATGATATGGCTCCCTGTGAAAAGCGTTATTGTTTAATAGTTGTAATTTATATAGTTTTAAACGTGTTCCAAAAATTAGCTGTATTTTTGTCACACCCATTCTCTTGCAGTGTTCTGAGACAGCTATGAGTGTAACGTGGCAATTTGACGGTGTTTGATCGCATTATTTATTCTTGTGATTCCTTTTTTTTTATATCGCAGCACGCTGTCTCCTAATATCGAAATTTATAATGATTGTTTTTCATGCACAATACAAGAGAAAGACTTAGCTACCGAATTACCCGAAATTGATCTTTATAAATGCGTCGTTCACGGTCCAAATTAATGTAGTAGGGTAACTCAATGATGAATGGTGCCAGGCAACGACCTGCGTCGTCTTGGATCGTCTCCCGCTGTTTTCCTTCCTGCGTGGAATTTGAACTGTTGAATTTACCTTCAGAAATCCTTAATTTCCAGGGAGTATGTGCACGTGCTCGGTGAGGTGAACAGGATGCTGTAGCGTGTCTTGAGTCAGCCTACTATTTCCCCAACCTCCGCTCAGTTGTGCGTTTAATGAATTAATTGCGGTAAAGTACATTCTTATTTCTGACGTGTATTTAAGGCTGTCTAAAATCTTCCTGGGAGAAATGCGTCGGTAGGCAGCACGTTGTCGGGACGACGCAGCTCGTGTTCGGTGGAGGTTGCCGCTCCGTCAGTTCGACCTCAGCAGAGTTTGAAGCCTCTCCGTTGCCTGTGGCGTGTATGAATGAAGTGGTTGTGAATGCGGATGTTGAGTCGCGGATTTTCTGTCTCCCTTCAATACGACCTGGCTCCAGGACACAGTAAAATGCAGGACAAGTGGTCCCTTTTACATTATTGCATACTTTGAGTTATTATGCAAGGTTTTTTAAACCTTACTGCGCTGTATTTACCCGGCTCAGACCCTGCGTGCTTGTCCGCGTGTCAATAACACTATGTTGGCCGCATCATATCAGTCGCTGCGCGGTGACGCTGCCCAAGTCCACTTCGTGAGCGTCTCACGGAACCGGCAGCGTCCCGGTTTGAATCATGCGCGGAGTTTTAAATTGTTGGAACATAAACGACGCGAAAAGGCACCCAATTACTCCCTCTGCCTTGTTGGTCCTGGGCCGTTTTCGTGTTTGATCTGATCCACCTCCATTCACAGCAATGGATTTGTTTATGTTATACACCACAAATCCCAAATGTAGTTTTTTTTTCCCCAAAGTTGCAAAAAAGAAAATAGAATTTCTTTACCCTCGCAGTTGGGCTAACAGTGGGGATTTTCATGTCAGCATATCCAAGTTCACCTCACGGCACTCTGGTTGTATACTTGTGATCTCGCATCTTCAAAGGGTCAAAGCGGGCGTGCTAAGTTACCTGCTGATAGCATAGCGATTCTGAATATCAGGGCCTGCGAAAGATGCACTTAGGGCCCGATTTACTAAGACCTTTAGCACATGCAAAAGGAAAGTACCCTGGCCAATCATGGGCAATGTTATTGGTTTTGCAGGGGCAAAAAGATTTTGCCTGTGCAAAAGGTCTTTGTAAATTAGGCCCTTAGTGCGTTGTGTGCAGTTTCATCTGCGATGATTTCACACTTATGAATAGAGACTTGTCGTACGTCGGACCAGGGAGTCTTGTAGGGTTTGGTCTGGTGCCACCTGTGCTTCGGACTAGCACAACTGCAGCGTTTACAGTTGGCAAAAGACCCCTTCCCTGCCCTATATTTTGGATTGGGGTGAGTTTGATTGATTATCACACGCATAACGTCAGACTGCCTCGAAATTTGAAGCTCCAAAATGAAAATTCTGCTGTGCTGCTCAGAGGCAAATGAGAACATGATGGGGTACCTAGATAAAGCAAACAAAAAAAGGTGTGTATGTGTGTGTGAATTCAAGCATGCGTGTGCGTGTGTGTGTGTTTGTTTGGGCTTGTATGTTTGTGCTTATCTGTTTGTGCATGTATGTGCATGTGCATACGCACCTGTGTGTGTGTGTGTGTGTGTGTGTCTGTGTGTCGGTGTGTGTGTGTGTGTGTGTGTGTGTCAGTGGCGGATCCAAAATGTAACAAATGGGCGAGCCTGAATTACGTCAGGGTGGGCCTGAAAAGCACTAGGCTACAAACCATTTGCCAAATTTAATTTTAAGTAGGCCTAGACCTAGTCTAAATATCCCATAATATCCCATGCCCTTTAGCACTACTAAGAGCTTCACACACAACATTATTTTAAAACTACGTTTATTTCTTCATTCCATAATGCCACAGCTGAACTGTTGCAGACAAATGACAACAATGCGAACGGTGCTGACAAGCAAACAAACAACGTTCACCTGAAGGTAGGCTTAGGCTACGTCTGCACACTAAACGTACACCTGAAGCTAGGCTTAGGCTACGTCTGCACACTAAACGTACACCTGAAGATAGGCTTAGGCTACGTCTGCACACTAAACGTAACCAAAGTGGATGAACTGAACAGGCTACATAACAAACGGCCCGCACAAAATACTTCAGTACACAGCTAGGCCTCAGCTGGGTAGAAAAACATAGCCAATAATCGAAAGGCAGAACAACACGACTCACTCGCATAAAAAGTAATTAAAAGTACTGAGATTAATCTACAGTAGGTTACATTGTTGGCTACAATAAATCTTGTGTCTGTGACGAACAGCCAAGCAGCCATAGGATAGGAATCATAAGGACAAAATCTTAATAACGTGACCCGTCCCTGCCCCTTGCAGTATAAGACTCTCTCTGTAAGACTGTAATTTGATGAGAGCAGAAGCATGCACCTTGATAGCTAGGTGTTTCTCACATGCCTGTCCTATGCTCTTTCTGTTGTTGAAGCCCTCTTTGACAAAAGACAGTTCACTGTGTTGTTCCGGAAAATGTCTGCCGGCTTTACAAAAAACTGAGTCTCTTGACGGGCTGTATTCTATACATTTAAACTTATCGTACCACTTTGCACTGAATGACCAAGGTTTTCCATCAATTATCTTACTCGGGAATGTTGACGGCTTAGGTTGGCTGGCAGGTGGTTCGGTAGATGATAGGTCTGACGGTGCTAGCAGTTGAGACATGGGTCTCCTTGGTGGGAGTGGAGCTGGCTGTCCAGGGCTGTCACGAGTCGCTGCTGCTGCATCCATTTCCTCGTCATTGAGCCCAGACCTGGGCATCCCATCCTCATCCTTTCACTGGCTTACAACAGGGTTCAAAATGTCTTCTTCCTCTGTACGAGCTCTTTTAAAAAAGCGACCAAGTGGAACTTGTTTAGCCATGTTTTTAGCCCTCTTTTCAGCGCATGACTTTTTAGCCAATGTTAACGTTACCATGAGATGGCAAAATCAGCATGTGTCGTATCACCACAATGTTGCATTGACTGGTGAAATCACACACTTATAGGCCAAGGCTAAGATGATATTTTTTTTTATAGACATCATCATAATTATTGCTGTTTTATTAATTTTGTACATTTTAAAACAATTTTATGCCTGAATTTAATAAAATAAATTGCATTCAAGGTGCAAAAGTTTAGTTGTTGTGAGTTTTTTTTTTTTGTAAATTGTGATTGGGTAGGCCTGCTGCCAATCAGGGAGGGCCTAGGCCTACCCAGGCCCACCTTTGGATCCGCACCTGGTGTGTGTGTGTACATATGTGTGTGTGATTCCATGAGTGAGTGTGTATGAGTGTGGGTGTGTATGAGCATGAGTTTACATGTGTGTGTGTGTGTGTATGCATATATGCATGAGAGTGCGTGTGCATGTGTGTGTATATACATATGTTTTTGTGTGTATGTGCGTGCGTGAATGTGTGTGTATGTGGGTATATGCCTGTGTGTGTATGGGTGTATGTGTATACATAGGTGTTTGTGTTTGAGTATATATACGTAGGTGTTTGTGTGTATGCGTGTATGAGTGTGTATACATTTGTGTGCGCGTGTGTGTGTGCATGTGTGAGTACGTATGTGTTTATGTGTGTGTGTGTGTGTGTGCACATGTGAGTACATTTGTGTTTGTGTGTGTGTGTGTGTATACATATGTGTTTCTGTGTATGTGTGTATATATGTGTGCATGTGTGTATTATAGGTGTTTGCGTGTGTGAGTGTGTGTTTGTATACATATGTGTGTATGCGTATGTGTGTATACATATGTGTTTGTGTTTACGCGTATGTGCGTGTGTGTGCGTGTGTGTGTACATTGGTGTTTGTGTGTGTGTATATCTTGGTGTGTGTGTATACATAGTTGTTTGTGTGTGTGAGTGTGTGTATACATGTGTGCGTGTGTGTATTATAGGTGTTTGTGTGTTTGTGTTTGTATACATATATGTGTATGCGTATGTGTGTGTGTATACATATGTGTTTGTGTGTGTGTTTACGCGTATATGTGTGTGTGTGTGTGCGTGTGTGTGCGTGCGTGTGTGTGTACATTGGTGTTTGTGTGTGTGTATATCTTGGTGTGTGTGTATACATAGTTGTTTGTGTGTGTGAGTGTGTGTGTATACATGTGTGCGTGTGTGTATTATAGGTGTTTGTGTGTTTGTGTTTGTATACATATGTGTGTATGCGTATGTGTGTGTGTATACATATGTGTTTGTGTGTGTGTTTACGCGTATATGTGTGTGTGTGTGTGTGTTTCCTGTTGTATGAGGGATGGGGGGGTCAGGTATGTCCTTAGGTGACCTTCAACTCCTGAGTCCTGACCTGCACCGCAGCTGCAGTTACTTCCCTGACTGAAACTGAGACGCTCTGTCTCTCTCTCTCTCTCACACACACACACACACACACACACACAGTCATGTGGTAACCGTTCTAGTGCAGTAGTTGATCCCCCCCCCCCATGAATATCCCCCTGTAATCTGCTCCTCGCAGGAGCTGGAACTGTTCTGTTGAACTCTGGTAACCCTGCAGGGATGGGCTGAGCAGGTGGTCCAGTGGGATGAGAGTCTGAAGCCCATTGGACAGCAGGGGAACTGGCCCCGCCCACCCACATCTCAGCTGACTATGGAATGTTAAACTGTAGAAACATCCCCTTACTACTGCCTTTGATGTGGGTGGGGCATTGTTAGGGAATGATCGCAGTACAATAACATCTTTGATTTAACTCCGGCAGATAAAGAGCTGCTCTGGGGTATGCAGGAGAAAGCCGGATTAGCAAACGTTTCGGGGGAATTTTCACTGTTAATTGTCCAGTCACAACAAGTTTCGCAACACATTTCACTGAGTGAGAGATGGCAGAGTCTCCACCCCCTTTTCCCAGTCACTTCACCTGATTGGACAGTAGGTCAGAGCGCCAACGTCGGAGGTGGTCCTAGCTATCACAGCCCAAGTTGCCGCGTTACCGAAATGTTCTGTCACTGTTACGACCTTGCCACTACCGCGCAGCAACATTGTGGGAATGTTTTATGTTCACTTAGTTTAGAATCCTCAGACAGAGTCTCAATAACTCAAGAATAGGAACTATTTTGTTGCAGTCTCACAAAACGGAGCCATTTTACTCTATGGAAATCCTGTATTTTTCTTTATTTTCTTGGAAGGGAAACATTAATTTCAGGGGAAAAACAGCAAACCAGCTAGCAATGGTTTTGATGAGCATGAGAATGGAAAATGCTCGGACATGAGAAAAGATAAAACATAAAAAAGTGTTCACTTTGAGACGATGCCCGATAGTGCGATGGAAACAAAAAGGCTCCATAACCAGATTTCCTGGAACCCTCATGTTGTAACTCTCTGTCTCGGAACTCTCAGGCCGAACACAAGACTGGAGCTATAGGACAATTAAAGGCCTGTATTCAGGGAGAATCTGGCACAACTGCTCAATCACCCCATTGATCAACGCCATCAACAAAATGAAGATGCTGACTAAAATGGTTTTAAATGCCAAACATGTACTGGATGTGATTGTCAGTATCTAATCCCGAGGATTCAAATGCTTTTTCGTCAATCAGCCCAAATGCAAAAAAAAAAAAAAAAAAAATAATACACAAAAACGTGCAAGACAAGGCTTCCCAAAGGCCAAGTGATGAGGGCTCACCTGACCAGATGTCAACATCCCAGCGGGTAAATCTGGAAAAAAGTTCCCGATACAAACTGACAACTATGCTGCGAAGGCCGCCACACATCTCAGACTTCGATCTGACCTGGATCATTTCCTCCCATCTGTATCCTAACCTTTATCCATTATGAGATAAAAAAATAAACTGATCTTGGTCCAGTGGTTCGGCTCAGAGAAGATTTATAAATAAGACAGGAGAGATTTCTGTTGCACACATTTAGCCCAGACTGAAATCTGACCTCGGGGTCACACGACTCGGTCAAGTACTTAACAGTGTCAATCTGTATTTCTAAATATTAGATATAATATTCAATGCAATCCATTGTAATTTTTTTTTTTAATGGAGTTTTTTATAGCAATATTGACTCAATATCTGTGTTTGTGCACCGTTTCAAGCTATGTTTGTGTGCGTGCCTAACAGTTTCGCCTCATGCTAAAATTTGGCTCCATTTACCAAGCTGGCGATAGAGGTCAGATGCACTCAGCACAGTCCAATGACAATGCCGACAAAGCAAGCTTCTGAAGTACAAAAAAAATCTCTCAAATAATGGTTGCTGTGTTGCTCAATTTTACTGGGTGCAACGCTATGCGCGATTGTCATTGACGGTAAAAGCAGGACCACTGGTTTATCTGGTAATGCTTAGTTCTCAGTGTTGTGCGCTCCGTAACAAACGCCACAAATTTTTTCGCACGACATATTACATTCAAAGTAATGTTACATTCAAAGGTCTTTGCATTGACTTTGAATGTAATCTGTCAAGCGAAAAATTTGTTTCGCATCCAGCTTGAAAGCGGCTAAAATTTCAGGTTTGGATACGAGATGATGCGAAGATCATGATTGACAATTAATCGTGTCGATCGTCGGCAATTTTTGAACCGTCCAAAACTTTTCTACGATCGACACGATTACCGCGACTGACCTGAAGATCTGATAGGATCGCCACGATTACTCCACGATTAAGTCCACGGTTTCAATCATGCCGCGAATCATGATAGTGTAAACCTAGCGTAAGAAAAGAAGTGATTTTCATGTACGATGTTACACATTGCGTTTTGCAGCTTGTTCCATCCACTGTAGTTTTTTGTGAATTAGCTCTTGCACGGCAGCTATTTGCCCATGAGAGTTTGATGATGGTTCCTTAGGGAAATAAAGTTTTTATCTGATCTGGGAGGACTGCTGCCTCCGCTCTTCGTGTTGTTAACTTTAGTGGTGTAGTGCCACTAACGTCGATGAGTCGAATGCCCGAATATGCTAAATAATATGCTAACTATGATGTGTCCCTCTCTGTGTGTCTGTCTCTCCACTCGCATGTCTGTCTATATGTCTGTGTGTTGGTGTGTATGTGCGTAGTGCGAGCGGAGGAAAAGTCTGTCCATCTGCAGTAAGCTGTGCTACGCCATCGGCGGTATGCCATATCAGATCACCGGCAGCGCGTTGGGCTTCTTCCTTCAGATCTACCTGCTGGACGTGGCTCAGGTGAGTGCAGTCTACTGCTCGTGGGGGAGGGGATTCGCATTTCCTGAAGGGCCTTCAGCACAATAAGCTCCACAATCCCGAGCCGTGAAATGCTTAGCAGAGGGTATATGAGGCCAGCAGAAACACTGCGGTGCGCTCATTTCAACTCTAAGTAGATAGATAGACAGATGCACTGCCCGTCTAAAAGAGTCGCACACTCAAATATTTATTTGGAACCCCTGTAGCTTTGATTACAGTGCAAATTCATCTTGTCATTGTTTTAATTACCATATGCAATTCCAGAACATTTATTTTTGCTCAGAAATACCATAATTTTTGGCCGATATCTTGGCGTCTCAACAAAATGGTTGAACCACAAGGTGGTCTTTCTTGAGCACACCCCATTAACTTTTAATGTGCTTAAGGTCAGGACGTTGTGGTGGCAAATTTGCCAGTGAAAATGATTCCTCATACTTGTTTTTCTCATTCATGGTTTTTTTTTGCTAGATACAGGCCAATAACTTGCCCGTTCTGAAATACTGGAACATCATTTCCACCATCAAGGGATGTGTATTCCGACATGATTTTTTTAAAGAAATTAGTACCAACACACTTCATCAGTCAGGGTTAAAATTATTATTGCCAGCTGAAACATATTAATATGTTTAAACATATTAAACCGCAGTAATGATCCAATCAAAGAATTTGTTCATTTATTTCCAAACGGTGACTTTTTTTTGGACGGGCAGTGTAGATAGATAGATAGATAGATAGATAGATCGATTGATAGATCATTTATTCAGCCACTTGCACAGTGGAAATTGAGTGATGGCAAGAGCAAGAGCTCGAGCCATCGTGTCGCTATATAACAGCACCATCAAACTCTGCCGGAGCTCAATGAACTTTTATCGAGCAGCCAGACTTCACCCGAGCCCACGATTCTGGCTGGAGCCAAGAAGTTGAAGCGGATTGGCTCTGCCTTGCATATGATGATGAAAAAACTGCGATACTGAAAAATGAGTGCCTGCTCTGGGCTGCCCTGTGGCCCTGGCAGCGCGATGTTGTTTAAGTTTCTGGGAGAGGGGAGCGATGGGGGTTTGGCGATGATCTTGGCCACTGAGTCAGTTACATGTTTAATGTATCTTCATCAGTCAAGACTCTATGGTTTCTAAATGTGTCTTTAAAAATCAGTAACAGTTTAACAGAACAACCCTTGTGTGAGCAATGCTTTAAGTGAACATCAAGAAATTAAGCTCATAATAATAAATAAAATAAAAACTATACAATTTTGCTCAAAATGTAATGTGTCACAAAACCTTCGGCTGAAGTGGCATAAATACAGGGGTGCATGTTAATGGCCGTTACTGTGGTGAGTGTGGTATTCGGCTGTGAGACGTACTGTAGCCTCGACCACAGAGATATAAGAAAACTAGAGTGGACGCCGCGTGGGCTGGGACAAAGCGCTGACGGCAGAATAGCTCGGCCATCTTGGGTATGTATAAATGTCCGATGAGACACATGTAAACAGTAGGCTGAACGTGGGTGTAGACTTTTTTTTTCCTCCTTTGAGGGGGGTGGAGACTTCTTTTCCGTATTCTTTTTATATCTTTTCACAGTTAAAAATGACACGAATAAGGAATTGAGATTGAACAACAATTTTTATGCTCCAATATTGGGCAAAGCTAAACCCAGGTAGCAAGCACCTCCACTCCCGATCTAGCCCGGCTCAGTGCCGACTCCGGCTGATCTGGCCCAGAGCCGGGGCAGATCCGCCGCGGAGGTGCTTGCTATCTGGGAAGAATTATTGTCTTACCCTTTATATTCGCTCAGTTACCCACGTTTTCGTTTTGTTCAAAGAAAAAGCGTTCGGGTGATTAACGCGTTACGTGAGTGACATTTGGAAGGTATTCTCGACATGAAAGAAAATAAAGTCATCTCTCGATATACCTCCCACCGTTATGCCATATTCGCTAAACGCCAGCTGGACCACCTGCATAAGAATCCCCAATGTTAATGAATTGTTTTGATTGTCAATCAGGAACAGTAGGTGGGAACAGGTTCACAAAATTCTGTGATAAAAGTTTGGGTCACTGCCTCACCTCACCGCACGTCTCTGGCTTCCTGTAAGCAAATACTCGCAAATCTGCAGTTTCGTGAGCATTTCAAGTTCCATGTAGCCCACTGAGTAATAACGCCGCGGAAAATTAAAATGGCCCATCATTCTGCCGAATAGTCTTAGTAAACTAGTTAATGCCTCACCAAACTAACCTCCGACTGCACGTCACTGCTGTACACAAACCGTTGTAGCTAACGCTATTTTCGCTGAACCGCCAGCTGGACCTTGATGCCGAAGTGGGCGGTATGACGACAGCAGACTTTAATTTAATTACAAAATTAGATACATGACAATGTGTAGGAGTAGTAGCAGAGGTAGTTGTAGTGGTATATTTCGAACTGTACATGTACGTAATAATAAATACATGAGAAATACATCACACTTTTGTACAGTCAGAGGACACACAGTTTAACTTTAAAAAATGCCCATGGCTGCAATCTACACTCTCTTAAATCACCCTACTGTCTTGAGCCATTTTAAACAAAAGCAGTTCTATAATAATTACAAGTCCTACAAAGGACCTACTTCGTCACATACCAGTAAAGCGAGCATGGTCACACCAACACTTATGCAAAAGACTGCTCCGTATACATTCCCAAGATGGCGGCGGTATGCCGCCTTGGAAGTGACAGGATTGTCCTCTCTAGTTTTCTTATATCTCTGTGGCCTCGACCACCTGCTGGGTTTGTGATGTCATCATTTACACCCATTACACTGCAGTGCTGGGCCACCATTATACCCTCAATCCACTCTGCTACAGCCTTCATACCCACAATCCTCTCTGCTGCTGCTAGTGCGACCACTAATCTACGTTAAATTACTTCAGCAGTGTTTTTAAAATGTGTCGAATGCTGCATCAGTTTTCCTGAATGTTAAGTGGTTTTAGTTAAACATTTGGTGATTGTACAATTAGGAGTGGTCTTGGTTCAGGTTGGGTTTTTATTGAGAGTTGGGTTCTGTTTGGGTTCTGACTGACGGTTCTGGTTGCGTTCTGAAGGTTGCAGCGCTGTTACTGATGTACATGTCCTCTCGCCTCCCGCAGTTGGATCCATTCTATGCCTCCATCATCCTGTTTGTGGGCCGCGCCTGGGACGCCGTGACCGACCCCACCGTGGGCTTCCTGCTCAGCCGCACGCCCTGGACGCGCTGCGGACGGATGATGCCCTGGTAGGTACCCTGGTCTTCTAGAGAAGATCATCCGGATCATTCTGAGCCAAGGATGGGCCATTCAGAGAGAAGAACAATGTGCTACTGATGAGCTCTGTTGAAGATATGCTGACGCAAATACACACACACACACACACACACACACACACACACACTTACTTCGGTAGAGGAACAGAAAGAGCTCTACCATGGCTGCCTGTCTCTTCACCTGAATCCTGTATGTTCATCTGGCCTCACAGTCTACATCTTGCGCTGCCATTGGCCACTTCAGTCTGCATCATCCTTGGCTACTGGCCACTGAAGTGAGCTGCTCAATCAGCTATTGGACATCAGAGGTGCCTAAATTAGCTCATGAAGCCCCCATGAACCTGCTCTTTCTCCTGCAGGACTGAGACTGTGAGTCATCAGTATGCCCCCACAGACAGACAACATGGGCAGAGTGATGTAAATGCAACACATAGATTGGAAACTGCTGTAAAATTCTGTTGGACTGTGAGAAAGCACTGACTTTGGGATGCGGTCAAGGACACAGGGATACAAGGTCATTTTAGAGGCGATAAACTGAGTGAAGGGTGCTGATCCAGAAACAGTATTCTCAAATTTAAAGTCGTGAGAATGTGGGGGAGGGGGCCTCTGGATGGGGTCAGTTTACGGGAGCTGGGCCCTGAGGAGTCACTGCCTGCAGAGCGATGACTCAGAGTCTCAGGTCTGTGTTTCCAACCACAATTCCTATCAAGGAATTTTAACAGCTCTTAATCGTCCCCCGCTGCCGCCACGGTAGCGAGCGGAGCAGGGGACGTAGTATTTATCTCCATCTGTCCATCCATCCATCCGTCACGTCCTGTTTGTTGTGAACGCGATATCTCAAGAACGGTTTGACCGATTTTTTATTCATCTTCGGCTTCAATGTGTATTAGTGTGATACGCCGACCTTAGCCGATTTCCGTGACCTGGCAGGGGACATGGCCACGTTTAGTGGCAACACTTGTTTTTCTTGAGTTGGTGATTTTGCTGTTTAGAGGGATTACTTATGTCGCAGTGCCACAAAGAATCGGTACCCTTCCCACATTTCATATTGCACTTACTGCATTATGGCGAAAAATGACATGAAAAAGTAACACCAAAAGCCTGAGTTTAATGGACTCCTTTTTTGGTAGTCATAATAATATTTTTCTTCCTTTAACATGACAGCGACGCAGGCTTGTTCATTAAGGTCTACTTTGTCTTTGATTTACTTGTACTGATTCAGCTCATTTTAGTCAGGGAGAGATAATTTTTGTTCTGTTTATCCAAGAATATGTTCGCAATATGGGCCAAGCAGCACTATATGCCCACAAACATGTTATTGTGCAACTCATACACAGGTATTTCTGACATAATGCAACTACAATTCAAAGCAATCCAACATGAAAATCACTTACTTAGAAATGAACGACTTGTTCAAATAATTACACTGCCATTGTGATGGGAAAGAAAACCGGCGCACAGGGTCGTACTCTTGGTCCGAATTTGGGAGCATCATTGCTTTGCATTGACAGTAGTGACCTTTACATCATTGAAAAGAATTACATGTATTCTGTGGTATCTGCTGACATCTGGTTCAATAAAAAAGCCAGATGTTTTTGGAAGGGTGAGCGCTGTAGTTAATGTGTCCAACAGTTTTAAGATTAGACAGCACTCCTAGGTGACTTCATTTTATACCTCTGGAGGGAAAAAAAATGAATGAATCTTGAATATAAATGATATTTCATTTGAATGTATCAAAATATAACTCAACGCATTTTCACTACAGTGAATTACAATGCGTTGCGGGCAGAGACTTTTTCCTTTGACATGACAGGAACTTTTTCTCTATGGCTCATAGTTCACAAATCCGCAATTAGAGCATTTTCTAATAACTCTCTTTGTTTGTGAGACCTGTGTGCCATTTCACAGACTCTCTGAGCCCTCCCCTTGATTTGGTTTGGATTTGAATGCAGAAGAATATGCGCGGGGAGATTACTTTCCATATGAATGGGGAAATGTGCCACGCTGGCCGTTAGAAACGTGCCGCTCAATTTTAATATAAGAAATTACGTAATGTAAGGGAGTTTTTCAAAAGTTTTTAAAGTGTTAAATAAAACACAAGTTGTAATTTTAGTGTCAGGTAAAATATTTGAAAGACCTCTGTCATAGCAATGTCAAAAACGCTATTTCTGCGTTTCAGAAAATTACAAATACTGATGGATAGTTATAAGGTGAATTTGTATATAAAGACAGACAACATGATTTAACTGATTTTCAGTATGAGGACTATGTGTCAGTGAAGAATCCACCTCACTTACGATCTAAAGAGAAACAGGAAGTGTTGCCGGGATGGCAGAGGCGGGGCCATGACTGTGTACAGTTGTGCCTGTAGCATGAGGCAGCTCAAACTCCCATTGGTCCAGCCCACAAACACACCACAAAATGAGCTCCAATCAGAGTGCAGTATAGCTGCTGCAGTGCTGTCGCGATAGAACGCGCGGGGATTTCGTCTGGGGTTACTGCCGGTCAAGATACGGATGAGGTGGGCTGATATTCGAGACCGGCATTAACCCCTCTCTAATTTGGGTAGAAGTGCAGTGACTGCAGCCCCGGGGGACGGCTGCTGACGTTCGGGACCAGTGTGTGACACACATTTCGTTTATCTTAAACCCTGCTGGTGCTTTAGGCGCGCAGCGTCTTAAAATATTTTGCTTCTCATGATAAGATAATATCAGCCTCTTTTTTCGGCTGACGTTTGTCTGATGAGGGAATTTCCTTTCTCCATGGGCAAATTTTAACATGAGTCAAATGTCCTGCCTCATTGGCAATATTTTTTTCCATATTTAGCCAAAGAAAGGTTTTTGTTTGTCTGTTTGTGTTTCAAGTGAAGATTTGACCTGGAAAAACTACACAGTCAGGCTTTTTATCTCATTTTTTGAAAGTAATGCCTTTTTTATATTTTTGGTTCTCGTGTTCAAGAGTAAGAATGATTCCTGAGATCAGGAGCCACATGACCATGTAAAGTGTGACTGACAGCACTTTCTAATCTGGCCTGTGTGCAGCGGCAACAAACTGTATTTACATCACACACACGTGCACACATGTAGGCAGGCGCGCACACACATGCACACACAGACGCTTAATTGTACACAGGCACTCCCGTACACACAGTGTGTTGTTACATGTGTTAAAATATGTTTTCCAGTGTCATTTCTGACCTCATCCTCTGTACCAAAAGAGTTTGAATGTCTTGCTCTGTCAGTAAAACTTTGGATGAATAGACAGGTAACAGTTTGAGGGCCACATGGACCCCATTTAGCCCTCTCCTGTGCCATTGACAATTTAATTGTCAATGAATAATTGAATAATTGAATAATTGGCATAATAATGCCTTATACAGCAACAGCATTGCTGAATACTGGGAATTAACCTTGATTGGGAAGAAACAGTGTCTGATATCATCAAAGATATGTTTATTTACCCAAACTTGACATGAGTAAATACTAAACCAACACAACCAAATACAAAAAATAGTCTTCTAATAAAAGTCTTCTCCGATAGATGGATTAGATAGATTTAAATACGGAGATAGAAGAAAGAAAAAAGGAAATGGTCATAAACTAAAAGAGTAAAGACTGAAGCCAGAGCTTATTAACACCTGCCTCTCTTACCTTACAAAATCATAATCATCACAAAAACATGGTCACGGCAAAAGCAAGCAGAAAAGTTAAAGTTGACATGGTATTAACTAGTATTAACATACTTGCGTTAACTTATTTTTCTTTTTATTTTGCATGGCGTATTGCACAATGCAATTATTCTAATAAAGTTGTAACATTTACAAAACAAGTATTCCACAGGTTTGGAGAGTTTGTTTCCAAAACGCAATACACAGTATCCATTTATCTCATTTTGAGTGAATCAGCCTTTTCCATGTTTGCACTCATTGCATTTTCCAGAACAACACAAACTTTGACCAAGAAAAAAATACACCTTATTAGTATGAATTTCTGAAAAATAGATTTTTGCACCATGTGTAGGAAGCACAGGGCTATCATTGAATGATGTTATCTAAATTTTTGTAATTTTGGTACTTATTGCATTTTGGAAATAAATTCTTCTTTTGTTCGCGTTTTTGGTTTTCAAACATGAATGTTCCCCTCATCGGTCACCTCACCCTCATTCAACAAACTCTGGATACAGTTTTAGCTTTGTGCATAATTTGTATGGTATTGTATTCGACTCAGTTTAAGTCTTAGTTTAATAGCTTTTGCTGGATAAGTAATGGATTAGCTGGCTCACGACAGGGTTTTTTGCTTAGAATTGGTATCGCTCTCTTTTGCAGTTAGAAAATAGGGTTTGTATTTGTTTTATATGTGCTTTTGTTGGGATTCTGGATTTTGCTGTCATGTTAAGTTCTGTGCCTGGCCTAGCCATGTTTAGTATTTCTGTGTTTAGTGACCACTGCTCTGTCTGACTATTCTTAGGATTGTGTTTTGTGTGTTGGTATTTAGATTTCCTGTTTATTTTTCATGTTTAGATCATTTAGTTTCCAAGCCATGTTTTCATTTCCATGCTTTGCACTTTGTCTCCCCTGTCTTGTCATGTGTGTATCTTTGCTCACGGTCCCTTGTCTTGTGTGCCACTCATTCAGGTGATTTATTGGTTTCTGGGTTTCAATCTTCTTTCATTATCTCGTGTTCTTCCTTCCTCTCTCTTTTACTGTCTTACTAACACATACTAACAGTTTATTGTTTTTGCTAAATACTAACCCACACTAACCTTGTATATTTGGACTAACTTACTAACAAGCACTTGGGATTGTATAGCTGCACTTACTAATTGACTAATGATCTCTCAGCTGTCGCCCAATTCTAGTCTCCGCCTCCTTGCCTATCCCTAATTATCTCTGCTGCAGTTTTCCACTTATATCTCATGCTTTCCTTTTCTTTTGACTATGCACTTTTAGTACTCCTTAACCGGAGCTGTTTTGTACTTAGGTTTGTCTTGTGATCCCTGTCTGCGTTTTGGCTACAGCCAAATTCATGTAATTAGTTTATCCCTCATGTGTCTCTCCCTAATCATTGTCACCATTGATTGCACCTGTTCTCTCTGGTCATGTGTTCTCCTGGATGTGTATATAAGATGTCTGTTTGCTTCACACTCTTGTCAGATCGCTCTCCCTAGTTTTCTTGTGCTACGTTTCTCGCCTCGATATCTCAGTGTTTATCTTTCTGACTGGATTGCCCGACTATTGTTTTTGGTTTGCCCTTTTTGGATTTTGTTGCATCTGTGAATTTTGACCTTTTCTGCCCGACCTTGATTTTGTGATTACTGCCCTGGTTTTGGATTCGGACTGTCTTTGGCTTATGCGTTTGTTTCTCCTCCAAACCTACGCCTGTGTACCGAACCCTTTTTGTCTGACCACGAACTTTGTTATTGGTGCCCTGGTTACGATTCTGGATTACGCCCATTGGATACTGTTTTTGGATTGTGGACTTTGTACCGTTGCCAGCTCTGTTGGGGGGTTTCCCCCTTCAGAAATAAAGCCTCCTTTTTGCATTCTACTGGTTGTCGCACTTGGTTCATTTCGTAAATCACAACAGCTTTATGGGCAAGAAATTTCAAAAAGTCAATGTCACGGAATTACCAGAGGCAAATTATCACAGAATAACAGCAATAGTATTAATTAGTTTCAATGTACTTATTTCAATATATTATACATATATACATAATATTTACATTTTTACAGTTAAGCAATATATTACAATGAGTTTTCCACTTATAATGACCAATCATAACATATATACTCAGCAACAAAAGTTTCTGTGACATCAATATTGTTAATTATTTTTCATAACGCGATTATGAAATTGTCATACATGGTGATATCAGACTGAAACAGTACACGTAAACACAACATTGAAATGGAAATCATGAAAATGCGAGAAAATGACTTTGCACGTGAAAATGTGCGTAAATCATGCTTGTGGATGGCAATAAAAGAGGAGAATTTTTGGAATGTTCACATTGTGCCTGATGAACGACGGAAGCATCACTTATCGAAAACGCAGCCATTTCGGATCAGGAACTCTACCCTCTAAATGCCAAGACTGTCTGAAAATGATCGGTGGAGGGCCATTGGGATGATTGAATCCGGAACCTCGCAGAGGGAAGTTGCTCATCGCCTGAATGTCCACCGAAACACCATTTGGAACTTATGGCAGCGTCATCAGCAGACAAGACATGTCAGAGACCGTCCTCGCAGCGGCCGTCCACGAGTAACCACTCCCAGACAGGACAACTGGATTCGAACAACCCATCTCCGAAATCGATTCCAACCTGCAACCATAACTGCAAGAACGATACCTGGTTTGAGGCGACTGTCTGCACAGACAATCCGTCGCCGTCTCCGTCATTTTGGCATTGTCCCACGTCGGCCAGCAAGACGTCCAATACTTACAGTACAACACCGACGACTGCGTCTACAGTGGGCACAACAACATCGACGGTGGATCCAACGTCAGTGGGATCTTGTACTCTTCACTGATGAATCAAGATTCATGCTTAACCGATGTGATGGTCGTTTACGTGTATACCGTTGACGTGGAGAACGTTATGCCAACAACTGTGTTCAGGAATTTGATCGTTTTGGAGGTGGTAGTGTCATGATTTGGGGAGGGATCACGGCTAGAAACAGAACAGATTTGCTTGTTATTGATGGAAATCTGACAGGTCAAAGATATCGCAATGAAGTGCTACGGCCATTGGTGGTACCGTTTTTGATGCAACATGGTCCCGGAATAACGCTGCAACATGATAACGCCAGACCACACGTTGCAAGGATTGTACAGCAGTATCTGATGCAACAACATGTCAATGTCCTGCCATGGCCAGCCAGATCCCCAGACATGTCCCCAATCGAGCATCTTTGGGACGAGATGGATTGACGTTTGCGGCGGTTGGATAACCCGCCAGCTACACTCCAGGAATTGCGACAACGTCTACGTCAGATTTGGAATGACATCCCACAGCAATTTCTGGCACATCTGATTCGGTCCATGCGCCGGAGATGCGTTGCTTGCATCATGGCACGAGGAAGTCACACCCGGTATTGAAGTGTGAAGGTCACAATTGGTTAGACGTCAGACAAGTGCTTCATGACGCATGAAAATGACATTTTTCGTTTTGAGTGACGTTGGCACTGAAAAGTCAGTGTTTCTCCTGTTAAATAAACATATTGATTGCATTGAGATCTTTGCGTGTCATTTATAACATACACATAAATGGTGTCACAGAAACTTTTGTTGCTGAGTATACTTCAATTTTTTTATTTTATTCTCCATGTCAACGTTGGCTTGGCGGCCCCCTGAATGCCTCAGAGATTCTCATCCAGTGGTGTTTTTCCTCAAGAGTTTTGTGATTACTGCCCTATTGCCTGACAGTCAGGAGTTTGCATGATTAATATATGTGTGATTTAGATGGGGTATCCCACATATATCATCAGGATCTGGCCTTTGCATGTTTTCCCTAAGGGTTTAATACAGTTGTTTGCCAACTCCCTAATTTTAGGAGATTACAGATTAAGGACAGATATACTGCGAGGTTCTCATTTGAATTATCGGAAGTTCTGACAGAAAGAAACTCAGCACGGGCGAAAGTTAGATAAAACGGGGCCGTTTCTGTTTGGATTTTGCACAGGCAGCTTAAGTGTACAACCATGATTGAGGGAGCAAAATCAGCATTTAATATCAATTCTTAACATAAAATGGTGGCTACCCCGCTAAATTTGGGAAAACAATTAAATTAATGAATAACTTTGGCCCAGCACCTCCCCTGCAGCCATGGCTGACACTGGTCCCAGAAGTGGGAAATTCGTGATGATTTTAATTATCGCTTTATTTGTACAAGCTTACTCTTGATAGGACAAATCAAAATGTTATTGATATGTGTCAACATAAAGAAAACAAAATTTTTCATTCTGGACCTGTGCTTCAGAATGATATGAAACAATGAAACATTGTAGTTTCTCTTTTAATTCTTTTCTGAATCAGATGTGATTGATGCTCTTTTGAAAATTGACCCGAAAAAGTGCTGATCATCTGGACCCCAGACTGTTGAGGTCAGCTGCCTTAGTCATATCCCAGCCCTAAATACATGCTTTAAATCTTTATAAAAATAACAATAATTATTTATTTATAGAGCGCTTTCAATCAAAGTGCTTTACACAGCTTAAAAACAAATAACAAGACAAAGACACAACACACCATAAGATTAGCAGTAAACAACATTAAACAGGTGGGTCCTCAGCTTCGCTTTGAATACATCAATCGAACATGCTAACCGAATATCAACAGGGAGACTGTCCATAGAGTGGGAGCACGGAAAGAAAAGGCCCGCTGACCAATAGTCTTTTTGCGGACCTTAGGGACACTCAGAAGGCCTGTCCCCTGAGAACGAAGTGCCCGAGCAGGCACATACGGATCCACCATATCAATGAGGTAAGAGGGTGCCAGACCATTTACAATTTTAAAAGTCAACAGTAGCACTTTAAAATCCACTCTGGCATTAACAGGCAACCAGTGAAGAGAGGAGAGCACTGGAGTTATGTGCTCATATCTGTCTGACCCAGTCAGAAGGCGAGCCGGTGCATTCTGCACCCCCTGCTGCCCTCGCAAACTCTTCTTGGGCAGACCCGACAGAGGAACATCACAATAGTCCAACCTTGATGAAATAAATGCATGTATAAGAGTCTCAGCATCTCTGAAAGACGGATTGATCTTATCTTGGCGATATTTCTTCGGTGAAAAAAGGACACTCTCGTCACCTCTTTAATGTGAAGACCACAAGAAAGAGTTTGGTCAAATACAACTCCCAGATTTTTAACTCTGTCTCTACTACGAATGGCAAATTCATCAACTGACAGAGTGAAGCCATCATACAGGCGATTCAGTCTTGCAGGGCCGACAACCATCATTTCTGTCTTGGCAGAGTTAAGAAGCAGGAAGTTTGTCGACAACCAGCCTTCAACAGCAGCCAGACAGGACTCAAGTTTCGATGCAACAGAGCCATTTCCTGCCACAATCGGCGTATATAACTGCAAATCATCTGCGTAACAATGAAAATCTATTCCATAAGAACGCAAAATGTGACCCAGTGGTGCTAGATACAATGAGAACAGCAGTGGACCTAGGACAGACCCCTGAGGAACCCCATGCCTTACAGCGCAAGACTCCGAGATAATGTTATTAAATAAAACCCGCTGAGATCTTTCTGACAGGTAAGACCTCAGCCATTTAAGCACCTGACCCGATATGCCAAAGTATTTCTCCATTCTGTCTAACAATATACAGTGATCCACTGCATCAAAGGCTGCACTGAGATCTAATAACAATAAAACTGATGATGAGTCTGAGTCTCCAGCCAATAGTAAATCATTCACCACCTTAGTCAGTGCTGTTTCAGTGGAGTGATTCACTTGGAATGCAGACTGTAATGACTCAAAAAGATTATGTGCAGATAAGCACTCCAGGTGCTGGAGCGCGAGAAATTCGGGAATCATACAAATAATCTGGAAAACTGTAGCCATGCTTTGACTTCATAAGAGACAGTAGAGTTCTCAATGATTACATCCAATTCCCAAACTACCTTGTGTAACCAAGATTCCTGAATCCTTGTTTATTGCCAGCTTCATTTGTTTTTGAGATGGGTAGCACTTCAAGCACTTTCCATTCTGATTTTAGATCTGGTTGCTGTGCTGTATCAGCAACATCTCTTACTCTGAATGATTTTATCTGTAGTCCTGATGGTGGGCAAGATTGTGCTGGCTTGTTTGTTGATCTATCCAAGGCCTTTGACGTCATTGATCATTTACTTTCAGTAGATAGACTATCTTTTGTAGGCCTAGATCAGAATGCTTGCCAATGGTTCTCAAGTTATCTTTCAAACAGAGCACAATGTATTGTAGCGGACTCTATTAAATCAACTCTTCTGGGAGTCACTGAAGGTGTGCCACAGGGTTCAATATTAGGACCTTTAATTTTTTTTTGGCATGGAAATAATATGGTCTCTTTTGAGAATGGCTGTAAGGTGCACTTCTATGCTGATGATACAGTGTTTTGTAGTTCTGTTTCCTTTCAGCACTCATTTCTAACAAAAAAAATCATTTCTCGATCCTGTTAATTGAGGGAAAGTAAGTTAAAAAGTTGCACTTTGGATGGCTCTGAAATCGAGCAAGTGCCATTATACAAGAACCTTGGCATATTTATTGATGAAAAGCTGTCTTTTAAAACACATGTTGATGAGCTAATAAAAAAGTCGAGAGGAAAAATTTGGTTATTTTACAAAATAGATCATGTTTCTCAAGTGATCATAGGATGCTTTTAATGCATTTAAGTCACAAAATGTCCATTTTGAGAAATCGACTCAGGTGACAAAAAAAAATGACAAGTGACAGAAAAAGTAATTGTCCCATCCCTACCTAATGATGTGTGAAAATGTGACTTTGACGTACTTTTAGCACTCTTCAATTTCAGTCAATCGCAGTCAATTCACATTTCAGTGAATCACAATTATTCCGTCACGCTTCATCAATCACTGTTACTTAATCACACTACATCAATCTCTGCTATTCAATCACACTTCAATCACTGCCATTACATAACACTTAAATCTGTCACTTCCATTCAATCACACTTAAATCACTCCCATTAAAGTAGCTGTGTCAGGATCACTGCGCATGCTCAGTACTTACATCCTAAAAAAGTGAATCTGCTTGAATGCATGTCATAATCTGATTCCGTCCTTGCCAATCCGTCTTCGTTTTGCATTGTATTTATATATTTTATTTACTCTAGCATTGTGTGTGTGTGTGTTTTTTAAGGAGTTTTCTGTGGAAATTCGGGCATTCAAAGGGCTATTTTAAGCTTTAGCCCGGGGCTACAACAAACATAAGCTTTTGGGATATATGACCTGCGCCTTCAGGCTCACCAGCACTCTGAAAACTGCCGCAAATTTCAGTCACCCCAAAATCTACACTACACCCCGAAATTTCAATCCTACAGTTGAAAAACTCTGCCCCAGACTCCACTAGAACAGCTGCAAGTACCGGAAAATCTCAATCTTACATCTAAAAATATTTACCGTATACCCAGTGGCGTGCCGACAGGTGTTCTGAGGGCCTTTAGTAACCGCACCCTTTACCGCTCGACTGCCCTGAAGCCGTTCTCGTTTAAGTTCGCCTGATTAACAATCAAGCAATTTATCGACAGAACAACTAAGACAAATACATGACCTGCAATAAGAAATGATAATGAAAAATTGAATGCCTATATTTATATAAATGATACATTAGAAGAATGTACAAATGCAAAAAATCTAAAACTTTTGCTGACTTTGCAGCATTTATTTTCACCATCCTTACGATTGTCACTCAACTCTTCAGAATATAGAACGGATTCTCATGGCGTGTTGCTTAATGAGCCTCGCAAGCCAATTTATGCTAATCTGAGCCGTTTCAAGAGCTACATGAGCGCAAAATTTATAAAGACACACATTAGCAACTGTTGCTAATCAGGAAAAGTAAAAGGTGAGAGTTTTAGGTTATTATTTATTGAAAGGTGAGGTTACTTAAGGACCTTTGTTACTCCTGACGGACCACCTCTGCTTATACCCCGCCACGAAAGTCTACCGCAAGCATTCTGAAAATCTCAGCCCTACAGCGGTTGAGTTCTTTCACAGTTGTAGAATATATTGTAAACAAGCCTTGTAGCCAACGCTGTGGTAACTGTCTTACAAAATGAGTTCCGACTTTGCTTCTCCTCGGAGAAACTGTCATTATACAGCCAGTTTACCCCTCTTTCATCAGTTAGCCCCAGGCGGTACAGCACAGTTGAGGAAGTAATTTTATCCCCGACGAGGCTTATGAGTAGGTGAGAACTGAGGTTGCTAATGGTGTAACATCCTGCCAGGTTGCAGTACTTCGTTTAAGGTCTGTTGACCTCCTGAGATTAGGTTAGGCTGGGAATTATGCCATTGCGACAGACCAACCTGTTTTTGCGCAGGGGAGTAATCAATGGAGCATGGGCCTGTTTGGAAATCTTTATCCTCAGTGAATCCAGCAGAGTGGCCAGTGAGGTATAGTGGCTGTAACTAGGCCGGTAACTCCGAGGGTCGTCAGTTTGAATCCCAGGTCTCTCATTGCCATTGCACCAGTAAGTTTGTTTAACCTGGCTGAGATGCTTGGAGCAGCTATTCGAAAGGACAGTCTGTTTGATGCGCAGTACAGTTATTGCACGGTTTGGTTACACAATCATAACACGGTGTGGTTTTTTGACGTAATAACACATGTAAGCTCAGCACAGCTGTGTAAATGGGTAACATGTGAAAACCGTGGTCTGTGCGTGCAAACAGAGAGCATGAGAAACGCGCACTGCATCAGGGTGCCGGTCACACGGAGACAGAATCTTGCGCAGAATTGAGCCAGCATTCCCATGGTGCACTGGGGGGTTTTGTTTGTGTCTGATTGACAGGGTGAGTTCAAAATAACATTATTTTACGGACAGAATAACACCGGAATGTGAGGCGCTTTGTGATTCTGCTGTGATTGACAGATAACCGACACCTCAAATTCCAGTCTCCTACAGAGCGGATCTGTTACTACGGACAATGTTCAGCTCCAACGTACCATGGGAAAGTTATGAGTCAAGCTTTTCCACAAATGTAGTGCACTTGAAATTTAGGGCACTGCACTTACATGGTATTTTGGTGTCTGCATTCCAAGGAGCTCATTCAAGACTGCATTTTAACACATTAAACCAGTATTTTCCTCTCCACCGCCAGCTCAAAACCCTCTCTGCTCATTGGTTCTGATAAAGTAGCTGTTCTTTGCTGATTGGCTGGTTGTTTTGCGTGGTGCAGGATTGCGGTGTCCACTCCCCTGGCTATCCTGAGTTACGTCCTGCTGTGGTACGTTCCCCCCCTGCAACAGGGCAAAGCCGCGTGGTACCTCCTCTTCTACTGCCTCTTCCAGTCACTACAGACGGTCAGTTCACCTCAAAATCTTCCATCAAGGCATTTTAAATTCATTAAAAGTCATTAAACAAGCTAATGGAAACTTACCCTGAGGTTAATAAGTCAACTTCATGGTACTGGATGCTGTAGCTAATAATTGTAGTAACTTATGAATCCTGTGCTGTGATTGGCTTTTAATTGTTGAGAAACCCTGCGCTCTGATTGGCTGTCGCTGACCGATGAACCCTGTGCTTTGATTGGCTGATACTCACTGATTTATCCTGCTCTCTGATTGGCAGTGCTTCCATGTGCCATACTCCGCTTTGACCATGTTCATTAGCTCTGAACAGAGCGAGCGAGACTCGGCCACGGCCTACCGTAAGTACCCCAAAATCTCTGCCCTACACCCCAAGCCTAATGCAAGCACTCTGAAATCACAGCCCTACAGCAGTACAGTCCTTTAACAGTTGAAGAGTATACGGTTAGCAAGCTGTGTTTCGAACTCTGAAGGAACGGTCTTAGTGACCAAGTTCTCACCGGAATTCTGCTCTATATTGCAGGTATGACGATCGAGGTTTTAGGCACCGTACTCGGCACAGCAATTCAGGGACAGATTGTGGGCGGGGCTGACTCCCCCTGTCTCCCGGGAGATTTGCATGCAGTGGATGGAATCAACTCCACTGCTCTGCCAGTCGAGATGGCGAACAGTTCCCTGGCGTCTCTCGAGGAAACGGTATGAGAAAGGTCTGCTTCTGATTCACTGCTGACTCTACGCCACCACCCTCCTTTCCTTGTGCCCTTTCCTTAAGGGAGGCAAGGAAAAGTATTGAGAAAAGGAAGGAGGAGAGGGCATTTGAGGGGAGAAGGTGATGGCGTACAGATGGAATGCGCTCGCTCCTTAACGCGGCACTTCGAGACGACTTGCACCTAAGTCAAGGCAGATCCAGAGATCAATCATTTACCTCACACATTTGAAAAAAAAAAACTGCTCAAACTAAGGAAGCACTCAGGCTGCCCTGCTGACGATGTCTTTCAGAAACACTTTGAGGGCTTCTCATGTGCATTAATGATGATGATGCAGTGTGCTCCAAATCACAGCGTGCTTCAGTAGGGGGGGAATAATTTCTGAGGGGGAAGTCATTTTTGTGACATCAGTAGCAGCTGGAGTCTTCCCGGTTGTGTGCTAGCCTGTGCTAATGCTAAGCCTGTTCTGTCCCCGATGCACAGAAACGTGCCTATCTCATCGCCTCGGGGGTGATTTGTGCCATCTACGTCTTGTGTGCCATCGTTTTAGTCACGGGAGTCAAGGAGAGAAAAGGTACATGCAGTGAAATTTAGATTCTGAAGTGAACCTGGAGGGAAACTTAGAGTAAAGCAAAATCATGGTCCTCGAGGGTCGAGAACTGCTGGTTTCCCCGCTCCATCTAGTCAGTTTTGATGACAGTTTGGCCAATCAGTGGCGATAAGTGTTCCCTAAATAGTGTGGAATAGGGATGCACCGAAATGAAAATTTTTGGCCGAAACCAAAAATGAAAAACACTTGGCCGAAAGCTGAAACACCAAAAGATATTACTACACAAATTTTTAGTTCCGTTGCATTTATAGCTATGTACTTACCTAAGTAAAGTCAAGGGATTGCAATTGCATAAATTAATTTTCATGCTTCAAAGTATAAATCAATTGCAAAATTATGAAAATATTTATTGAGCACTGACATTCCAAGAAAGCACAATATAAAATAAGATTATAAATAAAATGTTTTACTTGGCCCCACTCATGAATAACCTACAGGCCTACAACTGACTGGCCTATTACTGGCTGCTGGAAAATTGTAAAATTAAATGTTATATGACAACGCAGCAGCCCACTGATTGGTCAGAGAGAATCGTCTCTGCAAAAGACAAATCGCTTCCGCATTATCGCTAGGAAACAGGCTTCACTTGCCATCATTGAAACAGGTCCTCAAATTGTGTTTTTGAAACGTGTGTTGGTTTTGGCAGCTTGATAAATATACTGTGGGTTTCCTTACCTTTCAAACAAGGTTGCGTTTGTTCACTGAAGCTGCTGCATTTATGAAATGCGTTTCTTTGTCCGTGATCCTGTTCGTAGAGAAATTAGAAGCAACGGGGTTGTGTCCAATTCTGTTCCCCTAACTCCCCTTGAGAGAGTTATTTTTCTGCCCCTATTCTACAAAAATTGCGCGGAAAATAACTTAAAGGATGAAGGATGAAGCATTTTATTCTTAGGAAAGGTATCACAGATGAGACGACACATTGTAAAGCGATGAATTCTAGTACTCTGCCATCTCCTGCGATTTGTGCATTTGCTACGTTTTTTGCCTTCGATTTCAAAGTGAAATGTTTCATGAAGCCTGAATGTCAAGCTAATTAACAATAATTGTTTTGTCGTGTGTTATTGGCTTCTTTGTTATGAAGGAAAGAAGGTAAATGAACATCCTCGGTGTGTGGTGTTTCCATTTTTTTGTCAGGGGTTGTAGTTTGTACATTATAGAATACTGATGGTACACAAACGCCTTGAGAATATATTGCCTTTTTCTATCAATACTCTATGCCTTTTACGGATATCACTGCTTTGCGTCTTTAGGTGGTATCAGACACAACACCAGCTGCTATCCTATGCATCAGGACAGTGTCAAACAGAAATTAAATTCAGCGCTCGGGGACTTTAGTGCCATAACATGGTGAGGGTAGTGCGCAACCACTGATTTAAACACATAAATATTTAACAAAATCGTCGGACTAAAAGTCCGGACAGGAGCGTGCTGGCCGTGGTTTTGCTTGCGTCATCACAACATCCTGTTTCGGCTGTACTGTTTTGGTGTTAAAAGTCTTTCGG
This sequence comes from Gymnothorax reevesii, assembly GCA_029721435.1. Lineage (NCBI taxonomy): Eukaryota > Metazoa > Chordata > Actinopteri > Anguilliformes > Muraenidae > Gymnothorax > Gymnothorax reevesii. The sequence goes on along the minus strand of CM056573.1, from coordinate 186,982,375 downwards.
CCAAAAAATGCCTTTTTTTTTCTTCCATTTTCGGCCGAAAAATTTTCAGTGACTGAAAATTCGGTGCATCTCTAGTGGGTTAAGATAAAAAACCAGGGCTGGATTTGGATTCAAGGGCCAAATTTGGGCAGCCCTGGGTACAGTATTGTCAAACACCTGTAAATACTGCAGCATTACAGGAGAATACCATCCCCCGAGCATTACTCTTTCACACTTCTGTGAGTTTATGTCTCTCTCTCTGTCTATCTCTTTCTCAGTATCGGGACCAATAGAGGCGGGTCAGTCCATATCATTTTGTCAGGGCTTGCGGCTGGTGCTTGGTCACGGTCCCTATGCCAGGCTAGTGCTGGGTTTCCTCTTCACCTCACTGGCCTTCACAGTCAGTACCTGCTCCTCCCACACCCTGTAACTCCGCCCATCACACCTGTAAACTCTGCCACTGTCACACCTGTAACCTCTGCCACTGTCACACCTGTAAACTCTGCCACTGTCACACCTGTAAACTCCGCCACTCTCACACCTGTAAACTCTGCCACTCTCACTGTAAACTCTACCACTCTCACACCTGTAACCTCTGCCACTCTCACACCTGTAAACTCTGCCACTCTCACACCTGTAAACTCTGCCACTGTCACACCTGTAACCTCTGCCACTCTCACACCTGTAACCTCTGCCACTCTCACGCCTGTAACCTCTGCCCCTGTCACACCTGTCACCTCTGCCCCCCTCACACCTGTAACCTCTGCCACTCTCACACCTGTAAACTCTGCCACTGTCACACCTGTAACCTCTGCCACTCTCACACCTGTAAACTCTGCCACTCTCACACCTGTAACCTCTGCCACTCTCACACCTGTAAACTCTGCCACTCTCACACCTGTAAACTCTGCCACTCTCACACCTGTAACCTCTGCCACTCTCACGCCTGTAAACTCTGCCACTGTCACACCTGTAACCTCTGCCACTCTCACACCTGTAAACTCTGCCACTCTCACACCTGTAAACTCTGCCACTCTCACACCTGTAAACTCTGCCACTGTCACACCTGTAAACTCTGCCACTCTCACACCTGTAAACTCTGCCCCTCTCACACTTTGCCACTGTCACCCCTGTAAACTCTGCCACTGTCACACCTGTAAACTCTGCCACTGTCACACCTGTAAACTCTGCCACTGTCACACCTGTAAACTCTGCCACTCTCACACCTGTGACCTCTGCCACTCTCACACCTGTAAACTCTGCCACTCTCACACCTGTAACTCTGCCACTCTCACACCTGTAACCTCTGCCACTCTCACACCTGTAAACTCTGCCACTCTCACACCTGTAAACTCTGCCACTCTCACACCTGTAAACTCTGCCACTCTCACACCTGTGAAATCTGCCACTGTCACACCTGTGAAATCTGCCACTGTCACACCTGTAAACTCTGCCACTCTCACACCTGTAAACTCTGCCACTCTCACACCTGTAAACTCTGCCACTCTCACACCTGTAAACTCTGCCACTCTCACACCTGTAAACTCTGCCACTCTCACACCTGTAAACTCTGCCACTCTCACACCTGTGAAATCTGCCACTGTCACACCTGTAAACTCTGCCACTCTCACACCTGTAAACTCTGCCACTGTCACACCTGTAAACTCTGCCACTCTCACACCTGTAAACTCTGCCACTCTCACACCTGTAACTCTGCCACTCTCACACCTGTAAACTCTGCCACTCTCACACCTGTAAACTCTGCCACTCTCACACCTGTAAACTCTGCCACTCTCACACCTGTAAACTCTGCCACTCTCACACCTGTAAACTCTGCCACTCTCACACCTGTAAACTCTGCCACTCTCACACCTGTAAACTCTGCCACTCTCACTCCTGTAAAACCCTTCCCTGCCCATGAAAACCTCCCTTTGTGTATTTGAAACTTGCCCCTTACACTAGTCTCTGAGTAATATTATTTTATATATACCTCGCCCCTCACACCTGTCCGACACTCATGTGTGTACATTTGTGTGTGAGTGAGCGAGCGCGCGCGTGTGTGTGTGTGTGTATGTATGTGTTTATGTAGGTGTATGTGTGTGTATGCACATGAGTGAGTGTGTGTGTGTGTGTGTGTGTGTGTGTGTGTGTGTGTGTGTGTATGCCTGCATGTATATGTGCATGTCTGTGTGTGTTAGTTTCTCTGGGCAGATGATAGAGGGTGTGTGTTTAATGTCGGCTGTCTCTCTCAGATGTTGGAGGGGAACCTGGCTCTCTTCTGCACCTACACCCTGGGACTGAGGAACGACTTCCAGAACATTCTCCTTCTTATAATGGTAACAACCCAGCACTGAGTACATGTTACCCAGCATACTGCACCCCTAACCTACTCAGCAAATATAACCCAGCACTCTGCATCCCCTAACCCAGAACTCAGCTCCCTAAACCTAGCATCTCTAACCCAGCACTCTGCACCCCCTAACCCAGCCCTCAGCTCCCTAAACCTAGCATCTCTAACCCAGCACTCAGCACTCCCTAACCCAGCACTCAGCTCCGTACACCTACCATCTCTAACCCTGCTCTCTGCACCCCCTAACCCAGCACTCAGCTCCTTAAACTCAGCATCTCTAACCTAGCACTCAGCACCCCTGACCCAGCACTCTGCTCCCTAAACTCAGCACCTGCAACTCAGCACCCCTGACCCAGCACTCAGCTCCCTAAACTCAGCACCTCTAACTCAGCACCCCTGACCCAGCATTCAGCTCCCTAAACTCAGCACCTCTAACTCAGCACCCCTGACCCAGCACTCAGCTCCCTAAACTCAGCACCTCTAACTCAGCACCCCTGACCCAGCACTCAGCTCCCTAAACTCAGCACCTCTAACCCAGCACTCAGCTCCACACTGTAAGATGCACAGCCGTGCCGGATGTGCTCTGTTAGCTGTGAGCTGTGGTACCCCTGAGGCTGGTGAGCGGGGTGATGGCTCTGCCTGTGGGAGTGTTTTGGTTACACGGTGTTAGTAGGTCCCTTAGGGGCCCAGAGATGAGCAGGCAAACACAGGCCTACAGCCGCTGTGCCAGGTTCTCTATCTCTGTCTTTTTTTAGCAGATGCGACGGGGAGTCTCATTTCACTCAGCAAGAGAGGGAGGTCAGGCCGTTATTCCCAAATACTCCGACTCTAATCCACCGCACCTTATTTGGCTGTTTTCAAATTTTTATTTACATGGTGCACATTTGTATAACTGGATGTCCACTTTAGCAATGCAGCATGGGTAACTTGCTCAAGGCTACAACGGCCCTGACCAGGTAGACTTTCTGAAGTAAGACCATGATATTGCGCTGTGCTTAGTATTTTTTAAAACCACGACTGTAAGCTCTAAAAGTATTTGGGCAGCAGAAGGACATGAATTTTTCGGTTCTGTATTCCAACCGAGGGCGAGAAACCAACTGGGTAATTGCGGCTGAGCGATTACACCGCTGAATTAGACCACAGCCTACTTCTCAGGGATGCACATCATGGCTTATCAATGAAATAACACATTCTCTTGATACTGCATCACATGTGCATGCACACATTTCAGGATCAGCGACTGTATTCAGCTCAGTTTGCATGTCTTAAAGACATCTATAGCTGTCCAGGTCAGTACTCCACCATGGGGTCTGGCTGTCTGTGGCCGGGTTAGATTTAAATAAGCCAGTCTGAAGCAAACTCAAAGCCACTGTTCATCGATACATGAAAATATGTATATGTACATACTGTATGCGCAGGTGTCATGCAAGTAGATCCAAGGTTATCTTTGACTCAAAATAGTGGCTCAGTATGAAAATAAACTTTGAAAACATTAGCTTGCATGTTATCGTGCAAAATTCAAACTAGGTTTTCGGCATTGAAGAGAGTAGGTAGTTTAACTGTGTTAAATCAATAAAACCCAGCAGCATGCAGTCAGGGGCTTCAGTAACCTCACCCTTTACCGCTCGATTGTCCTCAAGCTGTTCAAGTTCGCCTGATTAACAATCAAACATTTTATCGACTGAATGACCAAGATCAATCCATGATCCATAATAAGAAATGATAATGAAAAAATGAATGCCTATTGCCATCATTTATACCATTGATACATTGTTAGGATGGAAATATAAATGCAAAAAATCCGAAACTTCCGCTGACTTCGCAGCATTTATTTTCGCCATCAGACAGCTGTGCATCTTGCCTAACAATGCCCTTTAGCTTTCACTACATTCAGAATACGAAACGGATTCTCAGGACTTATTGCTTAATGCCTCGCAAACTAATTTTTGAAAATCTGTGCTGTTTCATGAGCTGCACAAGTGCAGAAATTATAAAGACATTACTGTTTTACCTAGTCATTCATGTGCGGAAGAAAACGCCTTATAATTTTGTGCTGTAATGTTTAACAATGCTATCAAAAATTAATTAGACAGTTGTCGGTTCTACCAATTAGTCTGAGCAACTGTTGCTAATTGGGAGAAGTAAACTGCGAGAGGTTTAGGTTATTAAGCAGTGAAAGGTGAGGTTACCGCTGGCCTTTGTTCCTGCTGACAGACCACAACTGATGAAACCTGAGAACAGATTTTTATAACTGGGCAGTCGTGCTTTAGGCCCACGTCAGGTGGGGCCATGTATTGATGCATTAGCCTTTGCAGTGGTGGGGTGTGGGGGGGGGGGGGGGGGGGGGTGTGTGGAGGGGGGAGGAGGGGAGGGGGGGGGTCAGTTGAGATGCTGTTGTCCTCCACATCCCATAAGCGCCTGATGTCATTGGAACATCTGAAGCAAAGGACCATTGGCCCACCATAGCTGTTACACATGCCAATGTAGTAAATCAATTTTTGTTAATATACCATTTACACCTTAAAACCTGTGGACCCATATGGGTCTGTCTAATGCTCTGCTGTATTCAAACCTGTGACACTTAAGGCCCATTTTAAATTCTAGTGGAGATCCCACAGTTTCCAACGATCCCAAATATGCCATGCTGAATTACAGAGATATGTGTTTAAAATGATATACAAGATCGAGATATTTTCCATTTGAAGCACGTAAGGCTGCGGCCATAAAAACATGGCGTCCTGGGTTTGAATATTTCTCTCAGTGTGTGTGATGCAGCTTCAGTGAAGCACTGCATCTAGCAGATACAGAAAATGTAAATGACACTGGCCTAGAATTAAAAAAATGCCTTTTCCCACTTTCAACTTGCTGAGGGGAAAACATTGGTGAAAAAGTCAGAGTCTAAGGGCTTATATATATATATATATATAGTTTACGTGCACCTGCACCACACTCATATTTCACAGTTTTTAGGCATTTGCTTCATATACTGTATTGTTGTATCGAATTTCTTCAGAAAGTTAAAAAAAAAAAAAAAAAAAGATATTTTGCTTTTACTCGTAAATGAACATAGATGGAACATTTACACCCCGTCGACCCTCATTAATAAATGCTAAATGTCTGTAAATGTGTGCAGGTGTGTTTAAATGTACGCAAATGGGTGCGAGTGTAAATGTGTTAAAATGTGCGTACAGGTGTGTGACGATGCTTATGTGTAAATTTGTGAAAATGTGCTTGAAATGTATTCAAATGTCTGTAAATGTCTGTAAATGTCTGTAAATGTGATTCTCTATCTCCCTCCCCTCAGCTCTCCGCCACGCTGACCATCCCGTTCTGGCAGTGGTTCCTGACCCGGTTCGGGAAGAAGACGGCTGTGTTTGTGGGGATCTCGGTGAGAATCAGAATCATCCCTGTTACTGACAAACTGGTTACGGCTCAATTCAGTGGATAAATCTGGGATTATACACTGTGTAGACACTGAATTGGTGTTAATCTGAGTTCATGTGTGTGTGTGTGTGTGTGTGTGTGTGTGTGTGTCTGGGTCTATTTTTGTCTGATTGTTACCATGTATGTTTGAACCTATGTATATTTGTTTATTTATTTATTTATTTGTTTGTTTGTTTAAGATTTATTTTAACATGAAGCTCTATTATTTACCTACGGATTTTTATTGTTGCTCCAGAATAATTCCAATGATCTTTAAATCTGTAAATATTATATAGATGGTATGTTGTATACTATAAATAACTACTGAGAATGAATATTTTTAGTGAGACTGTGCAATATATATTTTTGCTGCTCTATAATTTCAATGGCCAATGACATTAATGTTGAATAAATTTGAAATAGATAAGGTAAAGTTAAATCTTGGGCAGGTGATCAATAATAAGTAGTTTCCCTTGGAAACGGCCCAAAAGTTGACGTTACAAATTCCCTCAGCTTGGCGTAAACATTACACTCTGTCAGAAAGAGAGTTCATTACCTGTTGCTTCAACCGGCCCCAGACCACCAAGGGTTTCACCACTTCATTGGAAACGTTGTTCTAAGAATCGGTTGGATATTTGTACGGGCATTGATTATACCAGCTGTTTCTAAATTTTGCATGTACGACTCCAAGTTGTCCAGAGAGTGGTAACAGATCTCAGCACTGAAAAACTGGCATCCAAGTGTCAGTGTAAAATGGAGATAGATTTTTTTTTTCTGCTCAGTGGGTTTTTTTCACCGAGTGCAGCTGTTACCATAATGTTGTCAAGGGGAAGTGACAGGCGTCATGGCGGTGTTGAGAATTTGTGTATGCATGTGCTTGTATGAGTTTAAGTGATGTAAATGTTCAATGTGGGTATGTATGCATGTGTATGTATTTGTAGCCAAAGTTTTTATAGAGACATTTAGAAAGTCATATATGAAGTCAATTTGCTGACCTAAAGTTGACCTTCTGTGACCTGTCACAATTGGCATTGAATTTTCAATTACTTGTATCACCAAAACAGCTTCAGAGCTTAGGACTGTAGTTCAGGCGGTCTTAAAAATGTATGTGAACTTTTATTTAGTGACCTTGATATTGACCTTCAATGATTTGAAGGTCAAACCTCACATTAAATTTTGATAAGTTGTATCAGCACTATAAGATTGTTTGCCGGTAAGTACAGCACCCTTGGTCCTATTTTTTAACGCTATTGGACTGAAGAGTCTCCCTCAGCTTGGACATATTTTTTATAGGAAGATTGTATAAAAGAATGAAATTATTTGAGTTTAGACTTTATTAATATTTCATAAGTGACCTTAGTTGACAGGAGTTTAATAGCGAACATTTCATTGAACTCATCGTGACTTTATAAACCTTGTTCTTTATGTTTGTGTTTACTTTTCCCCGAAAAATGCCCTGCTGATAAGTAAATGCCTCTGTGTGATCTGATCTAAAGTGGTTTTCTTCCGTTATGATTGATTCTTTGTTTCTGAGAAGAAATAATGAATGAGATAAATCGCTCTGCTATTGTGGAACTGAAAATTTTAGCATCATGGTAACGTGACATTATGGCTGTCAGACTCTATTGCACTGGGCGGTTCCATGTGTAACTGTATAGTGTCTGTACTGCAGTGAGCGGTTCCATGTGTAAGTGTATAGTGTCTGTACTGCAGTGAGCGGTTCCATGTGTAAGTCTATAGTGTCTGTACTGCAGTGAGCGGTTCCATGTGTAAGTCTATAGTGTCTGTTCTGCAGTGAGCGGTTCCATGTGTAAGTGTATAGTGTCTGTACTGCAGTGAGCGGTTCCATGTGTAAGTGTATAGCGTCTGTACTGCAGTGAGCGGTTCCATGTGTAAGTCTATAGTGTCTGTACTGCAGTGAGCGGTTCCATGTGTAAGTCTATAGTGTCTGTACTGCAGTGAGCGGTTCCATGTGTAAGTGTATAGTGTCTGTACTGCAGTGAGCGGTTCCATGTGTAAGTGTATAGTGTCTGTACTGCAGTGAGCGGTTCCATGTGTAAGTGTATAGTGTCTGTACTGCAGTGAGCGGTTCCATGTGTAAGTGTATAGTGTCTGTACTGCAGTGAGCAGTTCTGTGTGGAACTGTATAGTGTTTGTATTGCAGTGAGCAGTTCTGTGTGTAACTGTATAGAGTTTGTATTGCAGTGAGCAGTTCTGTGTGTAACTGTATAGAGTTTGTATTGCAGTGGGCACTTCTGTGTGTAACTGTATAGAGTTTGTGTTGCAGTGGGCAGTTCTGAGTGTAAATGTATAGTGTTTGTATTGCAGGGGGCAGATCTGTGTGTAACTGTATAGTGTTTATGTTGCAGTGGGCAGTTCTGTGTGTAACTGTATAGTGTTTGTATTGCAGTTGGCGGTTCCATGTGTAACTGTATGGGATCTGTATTGCAGTGGGCAGTTCCATGTGTAACTGTATGGGATCTGTATTGCAGTGGGCAGTTCCATGTGTAACTGTATGGGATCTGTATTGCAGTGGGCCGTTCCCTTCATGCTGTTGTTGGCTTGTATTGGCGGAAATGTGACAGTTGCGTATGTGGCAGCCGCCGGATCTGGAGCCAGTGTGGCTGCAGCCTTCTTCCTGCCCTGGTGAGAAGCCACGCCCCGAAATCCCCTTTACTGTTAATCACGCACATACACAATAATCCTGCCCAACAAATATCTGTCCCACATATACCTGATAGTTTCATTGCAAGCCTCTCCTACTGGCAATCATACATCTATAGTACACCTTGCAGTTCTAGATTCAGTTCAATTCCTTGCCCCACCCTCAGCCCCGGCTCCAGAACCATATAGTAAGTGATGATCACAGGGGGGCAGTGTCGATTTTCCCACAGACCTGCGCATTCAAACATGCATACATACTTAACTGTACTTAATCTATATGGTCAATTCAGTGGCGTGCGGTGACTTTCACAGCTAGGCAAGCGGTGCTGAGAATGCCCCCCTCCCTCGGCCCCCACCCACAGACACGAAAGAATCTGTCTGAAGAATTTCCTGATATCCATTGCCTACACATCTCCGTGGGCTCCTAGACAGCAGTGTGAACGTAAACTGCCGGTCGACGCGTCACTTGCGGCAGCACATATGCGTCATGTGACACAAGCAGAGACGTATCTGCCGTAATGAATTAAATAATATTAATTCATTATATATTTATAAATTATATAAATTATTTTTTTTTGCATTTTAAATCGCAGAGGATATTTTGCCGTGAACCGGTTATACATTTCTTCGGTTATTCGGCCGTGACTTCCGGTACACATGAGCAGTTGTATTATTTTTGGACTTTCTCATAGAAATCAATGGATAATAGTGAACAGTTATAACTTTGCCATTTAGTTAGCTAGCTCGCATTTACATACATTAAATATTGTAAGCTAAGTCAGCAAAAAGGCTCTCTTGCTAATTAGCTGACTTTATATTTCATGCAATTTAAAATGTGTATAGCCGTTATTATGCGAACTAACTTAGTTGCACCACAAGAATTTTGCTCGCTAGCTGGCATTAATATGCACCGAATATAAAGGTTGCCAGCTAACATTGACTAAGAAACCAACAAACTAGCTTGCACGCTAGGCTAGCAAGCTAGGTCGCTTGCTCAACTACCCATTTGCAGTCCATATAAATAAATAAAAAATAGTGCATCGCAATTATTTCACATTAGCTGTGTAGCTAGGTCAGTTATGCATTGACCAGGCTGGGATGCGTTTCCCGAATTCACTGATGCTAACTTACATAGCTGGGCTCATTGACTGTGAATGGACGAACTATATAAGTAAGTTGCTAACGTAATTAGCAACTACGCTTTTGGGAAACGCCCTGATTAGCTATTCGCTAGCTACCGAGTTCTTAAACTAATGCTGGCCAAACATACTCCATTGATTTCTGTTGAAGTCCAAAAATAATACAACTGCGCATGTGTACCGGAGGTCATGGCCAAATGGCCCATGTAAAACCGGTTCACAGCACAGTTTACTGATTAAGTTAACTGAATATTAATTAATAGAAATTGACACACAAAACAAATTATGTCTCCTCCCAAAATTTTTTTCAGCAAGAAAAAACTCCTCTGACAGCCAATGGGGGGGCAAGGAGGCAGGGGCGGGGGGGGGAATTCCCCCCCAATTGACCCCCTGACGCCGTAGCTGCCCACTCTCCTACTGTCAATCACCCTATTAGCCCCACCCTCCTACTGTCAGTCACCCTATTTTCCCAGTCTCCGCTCCAGCCAGTCACTAAAACACAACATAGGAAGCCCAAAAATACCTCTCTGTCTGTCTATCCATCGGTCTCTTTGTCCATTTATCCGTATGTCTGTCTGCCTCTGGACAGGTCGATGCTCCCAGACGTTGTGGACGATTTTGCATTGAAGAACCCCGACTCCATCGGTCATGAGGCCATCTTCTACTCCTTCTACGTCTTCTTCATCAAGTTTGCCGCTGGAATATCCTTGGGAGTGTCTACTCTCAGCCTGGAGTAGGTCTCCCTCTCTCTCTCTCACTGAAATAGGCGCATGTACACTGCTGGTGAGGTGGCATTTCTGGTTGTTGCTTGTAAGTGAGTAAACTTGTGAAGTCACACAAACTTGCTAAGATCCTACATCGAACTCAATAATCCATTCATGTACACAAATCGCACAGTTCAATCCTGTAAAAGTGATGCGTCTTGATGACGCAGCAGAGGGTAGAACTGTGGGCCCCTTCATTATTCATATGGGAGTTATTGTGAGACCCCAGCTGAGAACAGTCCCCACACTTCACCCCACTGTCCGCATTTCACCCCTCCCTCACTCTCACCCCCCCCTCTCTCTCCCTCTCTCTCTCTCTGTAGTTTTGCAGGGTATGTGACAGCAGGATGCTCGCAGCCTGAAGCTGTGTATTTAACCCTGCGTATGCTGGTTTCGCCTGTGCCCATCGTGATGATCATTGTGGGGCTTCTCATACTCAGGACGTACCCCATTAATGAGGCAGCGCGAAAACACAACCACAGACTACTGCAGGAACTCAGGTGTGCAGCCAGTACACAACCCTCACTCACTCACTCACTCACTCACTCACTCACTCATCCAGTCATTCACTCTCAGTCACTCATCCTCTCATTGACCCTCTTACTCCCTCACTCATCCAGTCAGTCAGTCAGACACTCACTCACTGACTCCAGGTGTGGGTGACTGTAGGAGTGAATGACTCCAGGTGTGGGTGACTGTAGGTGCGAGTGACTCCAGGTGCGGGTGACTGTAGGTGTGGGTGACTCCAGGTGTGGGTGACTGTAGGTATGGGTGACTCAAGGTGTGACTCACTCCAGGTGTGGGTGACTGTAGGTGTGAGTGACTGTAGGTGTGACTCCAGGTGTGTGTGACTATAGGTGTGACTGGCTAGGTGCGGGTGACTCCACGTACGAGTGACTCCAGGTGTGGGTAACTGTTGGTGTGAGTGACTATAGGTGTGGGTGACTCCAGTTGTGGGTGACTGTAGGTGTGACTCACTCCAGGTGTGGGTGACTGTAGGTGTGAGTGACTCCAGGTGTGGGTGACTGTAGGTGTGAGTGACTCCAGGTGTGGGTGACTGTAGGTGTGAGTGACTCCAGGTGTGGGTGACTGTAGGTATGGGTGACTCAAGGTGTGACTCACTTCAGGTGTGAGTGACTGTAGGTGTGGGTGACTCCATGTGCGGGTGACTCCAGGTGTGGGTGACTGTAGGTGAATGACTCCAGGTGTGGGTGACTGTAGGTGAGTGACTCCAGGTGTGGGTGATTGTTAGTGTGAATGACTGTAGGTGTGACTCCAGGTGTGGGAGACTATAGGTGTGACTGGCTAAGTGCGGGTGACTCCACATACGAGTGACTCCAGGTGGGGGTGACTGTAGGTGTGAGTGATTTTAGGTGTGGGTGACTCCAGGTGTGGGTGACTGGAGGTGTGAGTGACTCTAGGTGTGACTCACTCCAGGTGTGGGTGACTGTAGGTGTGAGTGACTCCAGGTGTGGGTGACTGGAGGTGTGAGTGACTCTAGGTGTGACTCACTCCAGGTGTGGGTGACTGTAGGTGTGAGTGACTCCAGGTGTGGGTGACTGTAGGTGTGAGTGACTATAGGTGTGGGTGACTCCAGGTGTGGGTGACTGGAGGTGTGAGTGACTCTAGGTGTGACTCACTCCAGGTGTGGGTGACTGTAGGTGTGAGTGACTCCAGGTGTGGGTGACTGTAGGTGTGAGTGACTCCAGGTGTGGGTGACTGTAGGTGTGGTTTACTCGAGGTGTGGGTGACTGGAGGTGTGAGTGACTCTAGGTGTGACTCACTCCAGGTGTGGGTGACTGTAGGTGTGAGTGACTGTAGGTGTGACTCCAGGTGTGTGTGACTATAGGTGTGACTGGCTAGGTGCGGGTGACTCCACGTACGAGTGACTCCAGGTGTGGGTAACTGTTGGTGTGAGTGACTATAGGTGTGGGTGACTCCAGTTGTGGGTGACTGTAGGTGTGAGTGACTCCAGGTGTGGGTGACTGTAGGTGTGAGTGACTCTAGGTGTGACTCACTCCAGGTGTGGGTGACTGTAGGTGTGAGTGACTGTAGGTGTGACTCCAGGTGTGTGTGACTATAGGTGTGACTGGCTAGGTGCGGGTGACTCCACGTACGAGTGACTCCAGGTGTGGGTAACTGTTGGTGTGAGTGACTATAGGTGTGGGTGACTGTAGGTGTGAGTGACTCCAGGTGTGGGTGACTGTAGGTGTGACTCACTCCAGGTGTGGGTGACTGTAGGTGTGAGTGACTCCAGGTGTGGGTGACTGTAGGTGTGAGTGACTCCAGGTGTGGGTGACTGTAGGTGTGACTCACTCCAGGTGTGGGTGACTGTAGGTGTGAGTGACTCCAGGTGTGGGTGACTGTAGGTATGGGTGACTCAAGGTGTGGGTGACTGTAGGTGTGAGTGACTCCAGGTGTGGGTGACTGGAGGTGTGAGTGACTCTAGGTGTGACTCACTCCAGGTGTGGGTGACTGTAGGTGTGAGTGACTCCAGGTGTGGGTGACTGTAGGTGTGAGTGACTCCAGGTGTGGGTGACTGTAGGTGTGAGTGACTCCAGGTGTGGGTGACTGTAGGTATGGGTGACTCAAGGTGTGACTCACTTCAGGTGTGAGTGACTGTAGGTGTGGGTGACTCCATGTGCGGGTGACTCCAGGTGTGGGTGACTGTAGGTGAATGACTCCAGGTGTGGGTGACTGTAGGTGAGTGACTCCAGGTGTGGGTGATTGTTAGTGTGAATGACTGTAGGTGTGACTCCAGGTGTGGGAGACTATAGGTGTGACTGGCTAAGTGCGGGTGACTCCACGTACGAGTGACTCCAGGTGGGGGTGACTGTAGGTGTGAGTGACTATAGGTGTGGGTGACTCCAGGTGTGGGTGACTGGAGGTGTGAGTGACTCTAGGTGTGACTCACTCCAGGTGTGGGTGACTGTAGGTGTGAGTGACTCCAGGTGTGGGTGACTGTAGGTGTGGTTTACTCGAGGTGTGGGTGACTGTAGGTGTGAGTGACTCTAGGTGTGACTCACTCCAGGTGTGGGTGACTGTAGGTGTGAGTGACTCCAGGTGTGGGTGACTGTAGGTGTGAGTGACTATAGGTGTGGGTGACTCCAGGTGTGGGTGACTGGAGGTGTGACTCACTCCAGGTGTGGGTGACTGTAGGTGTGAGTGACTCCAGGTGTGGGTGACTGTAGGTGTGAGTGACTCCAGGTGTGGGTGACTGTAGGTGTGGTTTACTCGAGGTGTGGGTGACTGGAGGTGTGAGTGACTCTAGGTGTGACTCACTCCAGGTGTGGGTGACTGTAGGTGTGAGTGACTCCAGGTGTGGGTGACTGTAGGTGTGAGTGACTCCAGGTGTGGGTGACTGTAGGTATGGGTGACTCAAGGTGTGACTCACTTCAGGTGTGAGTGACTGTAGGTGTGGGTGACTCCATGTGCGGGTGACTCCAGGTGTGGGTGACTGTAGGTGAATGACTCCAGGTGTGGGTGACTGGAGGTGTGACTCACTCCAGGTGTGGGTGACTGTAGGTGTGAGTGACTCCAGGTGTGGGTGACTGTAGGTGTGAGTGACTCCAGGTGTGGGTGACTGTAGGTGTGGTTTACTCGAGGTGTGGGTGACTGGAGGTGTGAGTGACTCTAGGTGTGACTCACTCCAGGTGTGGGTGACTGTAGGTGTGAGTGACTCCAGGTGTGGGTGACTGTAGGTGTGAGTGACTCCAGGTGTGGGTGACTGTAGGTATGGGTGACTCAAGGTGTGACTCACTTCAGGTGTGAGTGACTGTAGGTGTGGGTGACTCCATGTGCGGGTGAGTCCAGGTGTGGGTGACTGTAGGTGAATGACTCCAGGTGTGGGTGACTGTAGGTGAGTGACTCCAGGTGTGGGTGATTGTTAGTGTGAATGACTGTAGGTGTGACTCCAGGTGTGGGAGACTATAGGTGTGACTGGCTAAGTGCGGGTGACTCCACGTACGAGTGACTCCAGGTGGGGGTGACTGTAGGTGTGAGTGACTATAGGTGTGGGTGACTCCAGGTGTGGGTGACTGGAGGTGTGAGTGACTCTAGGTGTGACTCACTCCAGGTGTGGGTGACTGTAGGTGTGAGTGACTCCAGGTGTGGGTGACTGTAGGTGTGGTTTACTCGAGGTGTGGGTGACTGTAGGTGTGAGTGACTCTAGGTGTGACTCACTCCAGGTGTGGGTGACTGTAGGTGTGAGTGACTCCAGGTGTGGGTGACTGTAGGTGTGAGTGACTATAGGTGTGGGTGACTCCAGGTGTGGGTGACTGGAGGTGTGACTCACTCCAGGTGTGGGTGACTGTAGGTGTGAGTGACTCCAGGTGTGGGTGACAGTAGGTGTGAGTGACTCCAGGTGTGGGTGACTGTAGGTGTGGTTTACTCGAGGTGTGGGTGACTGGAGGTGTGAGTGACTCTAGGTGTGACTCACTCCAGGTGTGGGTGACTGTAGGTGTGAGTGACTCCAGGTGTGGGTGACTGTAGGTGTGGTTTACTCGAGGTGTGGGTGACTGTAGGTGTGGGTGACTGTGGGTCTGGGTGATTGTAAGTATGGGTGACTCGGGGTATTGTCTCTTGCAGGCATGGAGAGGACTCAGATTCGTCATCTGACTCCGATGTATAAGGACCCCGGGAGGGCGGCACTGGCTGCTAAAAGAGATGCAGGATCGCAAGGACCTCAGACGCTGCTGTTTTAAATGATTCTTTACACTCTAATTCAGGGAGCAATGTTTGCCTCACTTGCTCTCGCTCTCAGGCTACGTCCTTCGATAGAACTACACACATTGTTCTACAGCGCCCCCTGTAAGGCAAAATTTCCCAAAACGCATCATGTTGACAAACTGCTGCTATACTTAATTGCTAGTAATAGCTCCTCCCATTTTAAACTTGAGTTCGGGAGTGAGCAAATGTAATGTTAAGTTTGTCGTTGAGTTAATGATTTCAGTGAGTTGTCAGCCAGAATTAAGTGGGGCACCTTGTGCCTAAAAACTGCTTGAGCCAAAAAATGAGAAATTATAGATTTTTTTTCATATATGACTCAGTTATCAGTATGCATGGCAGTCAGAACTTCCTCACTGTCTAAAGCAATAACTGAGCATCAGTAACACTAACCTCTGACCTGGGAGAGTCCTGAAACTGCACTACTGACTCTTTCCATGGGATAACAGTCACACTGGGGAGTACAGACTCCTGTGTTCAAGGGGCATAAATCTGCCTTTATCCAAACCCAGATATAGCAGCTCTATTGAAGAGATGGTCACTTCATTCAGAGAGATCATGTATAGTCCTTACGCTCAACTGTTTACGCGCTCTGAGGATTGAGAGACTCCATCTTTTTCCGTGCGCAGGAGGTACGGACAACCTGGGCACAGAGAAGACCCTTTTCCTCAGTTCAGTGGAGTTCAGCTGATTTGGAGGAACAGAGTTCAGGTTACCTGAGCTTCCTCTGTATGAACAGCTGACAGGATTACTCACTATATGGAAGACTGGCGCCACCTGCAGGACATACTGAAAAGAGTCTCTACTATAACAGAGGATGCAACTGTATGCTACTGAGTGCACTAAGGAGCGCCTTTCTCCAATTGAGAGCAGTGTGATAGAATGATAATCCAGTAGGGTGCTAAAAGGAGAATCTCTCAGTGTCCGCTGAAGAGGGACAGTTTGAATTTGTTTGAAACGAGGGCAAATGGAGCTGCAGCAGCCTCGCTCAGCTCCCTGTCCCCGGGGACGTACAGGGGTGCACCGAGGTTACCACATGGAGCAGCTTTCGCCCATTACCGTTACCCTTATTTACACTGCACCTTACATCTGACAGCTATTGAAACGATTTACAGCTGATTAGACACAGCAGGAGTCTGTCCCTGTTGGACTGATGAGGGACGAGGGGCCCAGCAGCTGATTGGATCTCCCTGTGGCTGCACAAGGACTTTAACCAATCACCTCCGACACCCCAGTCCAGCTCCTCTGCCTCATGGGACCACAGATGTGTGCGACGCCAAAATGGAATGAAGAAACAAAACGAAAATGCCTCCATTAAAAAATTCAATCCCATTTAACCCTTAGCGCTACTCTACACCGAGGCCCGAACCTTCCATTTCACAACCAGCGAGTATTTCTGCATATTGATTTTTTTTTTTTAGTTTAATTTCTTGGTGTGAAAAGACCTGTAGTCCGGTCTGTATAATTTAAACCTCAGTACTTTCCAGAAATGTCCAGATATTACTTTAACACTGAACATTGTAACTTTTTGATTTATGAGTGATGCTTTTGTTCTGTGTCTGTATAAACTGAATTTAAATGGGGGTCGTTGGCCTGTGCTTTGGGCTTATTGCTAAACATTTGCTGAATGTTGCTTGTAGTTCTCTTCCATGAGACGAAAGCTGAGCACAAGGCATTAAAATATTTTTGTATTGGCAGGTGTGTGTGCTAATGTACATGCTGAAGTATTAGCAGTGCCTGTTTAAATAAGGGGTGCTTATCCAGAAAGGTTCAGTGTGGGCACAAGCTTTCATTTCAGCCAAGCAGCGACATACCTGATTGTACTAATCAACCCCTGAAGTCTTTGTTAAGGACCTCCTGTTTCACCTCTTCTTAAAGGTGAAATATGTTTCTGAAATAATTTGTAATGGTGAAAGGGGCCTTATGAACCTTTCTGAATCATTGTACTGGAATTTGGTTGACTACTCAAAGCTTTATTCCTATCGCTCACAGGTGACATCTGCTGATAAAATGGGTGTTCTGCAGTCAAATGGTGGTGCACTCTTAAGTCTTCAGGATTTTTTTTTTTGGGGGGGGTACCCATTTTTTAAGGCGACTGAGTGTGTGTGTGCACGTCAGGTCGGTTTGCAATCGGACTCCAGTATTGTCTTGCTGTAAATTATGTTATTACTGGACTTCACAAGGTAATATCAGGTGCAACATCATCAGAGATAATAAAACAGGATTTAATTAAGATAAGGATAAGATCTGAAAACTGGCAGATGTGATCATTAACATTTTCTATGATTCCCCCCCAAAGAAAAAAGACGTGTAGTCAAAATTAAATTATTTTGTTTGAGTTTTCTCTTGTTTCACATTTCAAACAAAGTATTAGATTAACCTCTGACTTCGATCATGGAATACTTTAGGACTCTGTAAAACACACTTCCCCGGTCACTTTGGAATAACTTGTTACCGTCTGTTAGCATGTGGCTTAAACCAGTGGTGATTGGCCCTGATGGGCCCCAGCATAAACTGGTTTCATTTTAACCGCAACTGCAATTACAATTTTAAATTGCTATTACTCTTCCTCGGTTAGGTGCTTTACATTGTGAAAAGGATTGCTTGCTCCCCTGAGCCACATTGTTCAGAATAGTTACTGCATGACGTCATGTTGGACAAAAATGTTGCTGTCTTTCAAAATGTTTGCAGAAAAAAAAAATTCCAAATTTTTAACTGACTGAATGAAAAGCGAAGGTGAGGTCATTGGCTTCAAATTATTCTGGGAACTTTAATCTCTGTACTCAATCCAGGTTTGGCTTGTTACCATTCATCTGATTTTTAAATTTGTCAGTAACTGCCAGATGGCCTTTTTGGTGACCATTCGCCACAATTTCAGCAATGAGAAGCCAATCAAATCCTTGTGAGTCACAATTTCCTGTGCAATGATAAACATACACAATATAGTCCAATATGAATATGGGGCATGCATTCCCATCTCTGACATAATGTGGCTTAAAAGGAGAAAATTATCCTTATAAACATGATTAGGGTGAGAAGTATTGACTCCTTGTTATGAACCCGCCCCCCCCCCCCCCCCCGAAAGGGGGAGGGCGAGGGTGAGGGTTTGGTTTTTGGTTCGGTTTGTTTGTTTGTTTGTTAACACTTTAGCAGCAAAACTAATGGCTAGATTCTCCCCAAATTGGATTTAGGGATTACCACGGACCCAGAATAGATGCCTATTGAATTTAGGAAAAGTAGGTCAAAGTTCAAATTTTTTATTAATTTTTAAAATCATTTTTTTCCCCCATTCACGTATAATGGGCGAATTTCAAATGTCTATAAAAATGTCAATTTTGCCCCAATTTGTTTCAAACTTGGGGCAAATATAGAGGCTAATTTTAGACATTACTCTGTAAAACATTTAAGTGATATGTCATTTTAAAATTGTAAATTTTTTTTTTTTTTTTTTTGCCTGGCACCACTTGTTTTAGGATTGCAACTGTAGTTAGAACAAAAACCAGCTCACACTACAAGCTGAGAAACATAATAATACTGTTTTTAATAACACTGAGCAGATTATGTACATCTTTATTAAATTCTGTATGCAATGTATGTTTGAGACTTCAGGGGCAGAGGTTTGCACCACAGTTTCTGACATGACAGTGTGCTATACAGAATTAATTATATGACTTGAGAGTTGCCTTGTAACCTAAAAAATGGGATCATATCTCAACAACTACTGACACAGTCCGGCAGAACGTGCCAAGTCCGTGAGAGCACTTTGTCAGCCAGTTGTGCTGTTTACAACGGTATCCTGCAGCCATGGATGTGTATTTATTGATGTAAACGTGTAAATATGCTCAATGTGTAGGTTGAAATATTTGTGTACAGCGATGTGTTAATCTGATTAAAATATGGAATTACTGTTTGCATCTTGTGTCTGACTTCTCCTCGCATTCAGAAATTCTGCAGCTTTTTTATTTCCCCTCCCGAGTCAAAAATCACCCCATCCTGACATCAGTGAAAGGAGAAAATACCTGGCTGGAGTGTTCATTTTTCATCTGGAGTGGGTTAACTGCTCCTGAAATTGCATTACAGGAACTACGGGAAAATAAACCTGAAATGTCCTCTGTCATGTCACCAGGTGCACAGCCAATTAGCCACTACAAGCAATTACAAAATCTGTGTTGTTGTGACATCATTAGGGGGGAAGGATTACCCAGAATAATGAAGGAACAGGTCTGCTGGTTAATCAGTCCCTCTTACCCGTGGGAGGTCACTTAACCAGAAGATGTCACAAAGAACCAGATTTTGAAATGGTTCAACATGTCAAATTAACCGTGTACCTCGTTCCATGTTAGGTAACCTTTAAGAAATGAGAAGGTTGGTTAAAAATAATACAGTCATAGAAAAGAATTGCAAGGCTAAAAGCACTGAGCCACTGCACTCTTGAGAAGGAAACAAAATTGGATTCATTTCACAAATTACCCCCCATGCTTAATCCATCGAAAATCATTCACATACAGTTAAAATGCTTATACAGCTGAATATTCCAACGAAACGAGTGAGGTTAAGCAGGGACCGCAAGCCACCTCGAGGCTACAACCTTTGAGTTAGAAGCCTTCACTCATACAGAAACTACCCAGAAGCCTGTTCACTCCGATTCAAACACCGTGTGCAGTAACAGAGATGGGTAATAAGGGTTGTCTCTGTTCCAAGCTTACATATCACCATCCGGCCATTAATTACTTCACAAGCATAATCAGCCAAACCGTTTACAAATTTATATTTTAATTGCATGTCTTGAAAAGCTCTTGAGTTACTTTTTATGTCCCTGAGCAACAGATATTACTGTGATCTAGTCTATGAGTGCTTACAGTTGCTTCAAGAGCCAATTAACCCTTTGAGGTGAATATATTTAAGGAATTAAAAATGTATTTATCCTGAGCTGTTGAAAACCTATCATGTGGCAACTTGTTTAAGCTCCCGAAGGAGAGCTCTATAAAACTAGCAGTTACATGGTAGGTTTTCAACAGTGTCTGATTTTGATATCTTACATCATTGGGCAACTAGAGTTGCTCACAGCGCTGAAAGAGTTAACTAATTTAGTCAGGATATCGGGAGGAAACAAAACCTTGTGTAACAAGCCAATCAGAGATAGCAGACCTGGCCCCAGCCACGGGCTGACAGACAGAGTGACAGACACACACACAGACATGATCACTGCTTAACCTGGCCCCCTAGGGGAGGGGCCAGGTAACAACGACCCTCTGGGGCTGGAACTGTCAGCCCTGATGAAGCCAATTCATATGGTCTTCGAGGGCTGAGAACTACATCAATTTCCTCTTCTTCTTAGTCGTTTTAATGTCTCTGTCGTAAAAAAAAAAAAACCCATTGGTGTATCACCGTCAACTGCTGAATTTATGGAGGAATATTTCCAAAACCCTCACCCTAACCCAGTCTTCAATAAAAATAATCACACTTATATAATTTAAGAACTTGATATTGGGCCCCGATCAAATCCTTCCTCAGAAATTCTATAGATTTCATCCGCCTTCACATCGGTCATCTCCAAAAGTTCTTGGGCTGCGTGTAGCACCATCCTCATCCTCTCCATCTTTGTTTCAATTTCACCGGCACAATTAATCACCATCGCTGTAACCGATAAAAACCTTCTTTTGTCTGCACTGAAAAACTATACGTTCGGTCAACTTTGTTCTTTCCCCGTCATTTCAACTGTGTCCAGCTCTTTCCTCGCCTCACTTTCTTTGTGCTCTCCTCACACGACGTCTTATTCAGTGCCCGTGTTCGCAGGACCCCTCTCAGACTTCCTGCACTCGCATTGCTTTGCCCTCAGTGCATGATTAACCCCAGTGCTTATAAACAGCCCTGTCCAATGGTAGATCACAATCCTTTTCAGTACATCCTTCTTCCCCATACCTTCCGCATCGAGAACTCACTTTCTCGAAAACAGCTACTAGACGGCCGTACCCTTCCCAGACAGCGTGACTACTTAGAAACAATGCTGATTTTCCATCTGAATCATCAGAATGGTTGACATTGAAATATAAATGCGAAATCAATGTTGAATCACTGTTACAATAGCGATGAAACCCGACGTTGATACAGCGACATTGAAACAATATTGATTTAAAGTTAAGATTATCATTGATTGAGCATCGATTCCTGGTTGACAGGGTGATGATACTAATGTTGAAAAGTCATTGGAAGCACATTGATCTATGGTTAGGTTGAAATCTCAACATTGTTTCAATGTTCTTTTTAAGTAAATGACATTGAAATAGCCTACCACTGATCTTTAATCAGAAAATCAACATTGATTCAATGTTAATTGAGAGTGCTCGTTCAACGTTGTTTCACTGTCTTAAAGTTGACAAAACAATGTTGACCGTTGGATGGGGCGGCACGGCTCAGGAGGTAGAGCGGGCTGCCCAGGAATCAGAGGATTCCCGGTTCGATCCTCAGCTCCTTCAGAGAACGTGTCGAAGTGTCCTTGAGCAAGGCATTGAACCCCACACTGCTCCTGATGCGCAGGATGGCGCCTTGCATGGCAGTCTCCGGGTGGTGAGTGTGAGGTATAATTGTAAAGCGCTTTTGGGTCATATCATGTGACTAGAAAGCGCTATATAAATGCAGTCTATTTACCATTTGTTTCAATGACTACAAGGGTTGACATCAGTAACAATGAAGAGGAGGCTTTTTGAACACCCACACCCTGTGACCGATATAATTATTAAGATCCTCACGGCAACTCCTTTTCAGACTCCCATACCACCGCCATACTCCCCCACTCCTTTTCATCTCTATATCTTTTCAAGCGCCGAACGGCACGAACTCCCCCCACCTCCAAAAATATTATCCAGTCTCGCTGAAAATGAAACCCCCCTGACAACCGCCTCCTCTGTCCCCTGGCGTTTCATTGAAAAGCAAGTTATGCAGCATGTTGTATCAAATACCTCGGCTTTTAGCGTCTTCTCCATCTCTTTTCTTGTTTTGCATTCCACAGTAACAATTCCACTTTCACTCACCGTCACTGCCTTTACATCTCCAACTTCTTTCTTCGAATATTTTCCAACAAAATGAGCGCCTGTGTATGCTGGTTTTTGTTCCAACCATAGCTGCAGCCAAAGGAAGTCAACAAGCAGTGCGTTTATTTTAATTTGGTGCATTCCATGTTTAGAGAGGCAATTTTTCCTCGTAAGCCATATTTTGACAGAATTATCAGTGTATACCATGAAGAATAAAAATGGCATATCTGCACTGTATACTGCACAAAAAGAAGGAAAATTGTGAACAATTGAGGAATTGGGAGATTCCACACTGACCTTTAATAAAAAGCCTAATGCTCGAGACCAATTTGCAATTCATCTGGTTCCCAGGCTCACGTATGAAGCAAACGGATGATTAAGGCTGCAGTCACACTAGGGCCAGTTGTTCCGTACCAAGCTGAAGCACGAATGCACAAACCGTGCTGGTGCGCATGCATGAGCTAGTGTTCCGTGCCCAGACACACCTCCTCCATCCGTACCGAACCAGGGAAGTATACCTGGCACTCACACTGGCAATAGAATCCAGACTTTCGGGGGCAAACCTGCTTGGGCACGGTACGATCGCCTAGTGTGAGTGCGCCCTAAGTCAAAACTAGTGTTATGTCAATGCTCTGAAAAAAAGCATGTTCAATTAACCTAAAACATTTGCGCGCGTCAACCTAATTTGGAACTTAATCGGTATCTAATTATATCTGTCGCCAAAGTAAATGTTATTACCCGAAATAGAGTTGATAGGCGATATAAAAATTAAAGGGACGTGACTCAATTTAATCACTAAGAATTCTTCTTAGCATTTGAGGGTATTTCTGTCTAAATGTGGCCTTTCCCTGCTCCGCTGCGAACCTGAAGGCCTGATGTACCTGATCAAAACAACTCAAAATCTTGTTAAATAAAATCATTGGAAAACAAGGGTGGTTGGACCAAAAAGCAGCTAACACGGGGACCCTGTGTGCAAGATAGGGAATCACTGGAGGAAGTGATATTCGCAAATGTCTTCAACATCACCTGAATCGGCTCATGTGCTTCCATATTAATTGCAAATTGATACCAGGTGAGAGGTGCTTGAAGTTTATAATAATCCGGCTTCTCTGCCTCGCACAATGAGCTTCACAGCGTCTTCTGGTGGAAATGAGAAATGCGATGAGTTTTTATGGCACACATGGTTGTGTCATATGGAGCCTAATACTGATCTGCCACCTTGGCCGAAATGACGCTTATCAGTCAGCGGTGGGCTCTGCCATCAACGGCAAGACCAAGCCCATTTACGCGGGGGACCTATTCGCCCCGTCGAGATTTAAACAAGCCGAGCGCTCCTCCAGTACAGCGGGCCTGAAAAGCGTTGACTTGTCCGGGTTTCATGCGCGTTTGCCCGTCCCGCGGATCATCGAGCGGCTACCTCTTCCAACGGGACGAGCCGCATCCGCTGTCCCACCGCGACCTGACGCGGCGATGCCTCCGGCTGCTTCACCCGACGTGAAGTCCGTCGCTCGACGGGACGTGTCCATCAACTGCTCGAGCACCAACTTCACCGTGCGCGTGAGGAGGGACTTTCATGGGTTCGCCGTCACCACCTGGAAGCTGCTCCTCGGACGGACGTGCGAGAGTAACGGGTTTGACGAAGCCTCCGGCGACTTTCTGTTCACCTACCCGCTCGCTGCTTGCGACAGCAGACAAGAGGTAAATACGTTGACTGTCCGTCAGTCTGTAATCCCCCATACCCTCAGTACCCATTGAGTTTAATTTTTAACTGAAAGGCTGAAGATGAACTAAATTCCCCTCTAATATTTTGCCGCCATCCCTTGTATTTGTCAATTGGAACAACCTTTCAGCCAGGGAAATCGGTCAGTCAAACTCATTGAAGTAGAACATGGCTGGTTTTACCGTACTGACGTTTGGATTGTCCCCCTGTTATGAGCACACCAGACTTAGCGGATGGGTACTGACTGCTTTTGTGATTTAGCAAGTTTACATTCTGCACAATTAACTCCTCCACTCAAAGCAAAGGTTTTTGATTGCATTGGTCACCAAGTGTTCCTGGATATTTACCATCGTGCCAGATGAGGGTAGGTGTGTGAACCTGGCAGATCTGATTGCAATTCAGCAGTACGGGACCTCTTAGATGTTGAATGAGGTGAGCATTGTGGAGTTGGAGTGAGAACCTGCGGGACCGTAGATCCACAGAAATGGGGTTGGGCAGCACTGCTGCACAGTGAGAAGTGGAGAATGAGTTCGTCTGCTAATGCTTCCATGTGGCCCGTATGCTGTCAGGATGTACTTGTGTTCATATGTGCAATGCATGTATCCCTGTGCAATACAACTTGTGCTGTGTACATCTAGGGATCAGAAAGGAAGTCCTGTAATTTTTCTATGCCCCTGAACTTGACTAGCTGCTTGGTTTTACTTTACGCTTGAGAAATTGGCATTTCCTGGGAAGTGGAGCAAGATTCCAGCCCATAATTTGTTTCTGGAACTGGCTTTAACAGCAGCTCGTGTAAACCTGTGCGCATGAAGATGATGTGAGCATTTGCCTTGAGTTGATATGGAGATCTGAAGTTTGGCTGGCGCGTTCTCAATTATATTAAACCTTTTTCCCTGTTACATTTGTGCCCGTGACGGGACGTTGTTCGCTGGTAATGCCTTCCTCCAATGGCGAGAATGAGTCCTTGGATAAACTTCCAATACGAGAAATGCGTCCAACACTTCCCTAACTTGTGGTGCATAATTAAGTTCTGCGCTTGCCCAGACAAATCTGAAGTTTGGTTATAATTCAGCCGCAAGGGTTTTTTAATCTATGTAAAACTGCCTTTGGGCATGAGGGACTGCTATTTCTGTAATGGTGCAAATTTTCCCAAAATCGCTTATGGGATTTTTCATATTCAGTGCACAGTTGATGGGGGTCTATGTAATGAATGGCTTCACTGAATTATCAAGGCCTGACCCAGTGACTGTCTTGGTAGTTCAGCACAGCTGTTAAATACATGGGCATAAGCCTCTTAAATCTGGACTGAATTAAAATCCCTTTAAATATATTTTGAACATCGTTCCTTTTTTGAAAAGTTTCTTTTTTCAGAGGCTACATTTTTTTTTTTTGATACCACATGCACCACGATCATGTTTGGAGTCTGACCCTGTATCTCAAATATGGACATTTTTTGTGGTAATTTTTGGGGCCATGAATGGCATGGTATAAGCACTTATTTTATTTCCAAAATCCCAACTGACTGAGAAGAAAGTGTTTTAAAAAATCATGCATGCAGTGGCATCTTTGTAGTATGTCTATGCAAACCGTGACAACTTAAGACAGAACCAATTCTGATGTTTGGTCTACTAAATTTTGTTGGATTCCAATGAGTGAAAAGTAACTGTACTGGCAATAGGTGCAGACTGAGTGGTCAGTTCTGTTTGGACAGGAGTGTTAAAGGGCTGTAACTCCGGCACTTTGTTGTGCTGTCGGTGTTTGACTACTCTTACCATGACTACCAATCTACAGGAGTGGGCCATTTAAGAGATTCTGGCACAGCAGTGTGTGGCTACACCCCCCCCCCCCCCCCCCCCCCCCCCCCCCCCCAAAAATGGAGATTTTTGGATTTGGAGCTTGAATAGTTTGTTTTATTCCCCTTTATGTAACAGTGGAGTTTTAGATTCATGGTGCATGTTAGATTGCGTGATTACTGCATTTATTAAAATTGAGCGTTCAGGTGATGCAGGATTTTGGATAAGTTTTTCCATGGCTTTTTTTTTTTTAAAAACTGTTTGCTATTATGGCACTATGTGCACAGCTAATTGGCAAAAACCAAGTAGTTTTAATCTGTTTAAGAAGGGATATACTGATGTGACCACCCAGAATTGAGGGCTGTAGTTTCCCTCAGAGTGGTATCTTCCTTTTGATGTCACACAGGCTAGATCTTGAAATGGCTGGTAATGGCTGATTGGTCATGCACCTGCAGACATGATGGGGGTTAACATCTTGAGGGCTGATTTGGGTTTGTGAAGCAATTTTAGTTTGTAAGGAGGCTGTTTGACCAGAATGTTTTTGCGGAGTTTGATTACTTTGTGGATCCCGGAAAGTCTTATTTAGTGATTTGGTTTTTCCAGTAGAACATGGTGCAGTCCAGTGATGTCAGTCATTACCTGGTGGAGGGATCCCATGCTCTGGTTATTGGCTGTGACTGCACCTCTGCATTAAAGGGTCATTGCTCAGAACTCACTTCTGTTTGGGACTCTGGAGGCCTGTTCAAGATTGGGTTCTTGCAAGAGCTCAGGTTTTGCCTCTTGAACCATTAAACTACATTTGATTTAGCATTGACGTGTGAACACGTGTGAGCAGTCCTGCCTTTTCTAGATTGTTTCCAACATTTAACTTCGGTGTACACTTTTTTTTTCTTTTTTTTTTTTTTTCAACCACCTGTCAACAATGTCAGGGAAACTGCAGTGTGTCACCATTTCTGCTCATTTCTCATCTGTAGCCGCCCCCTCTGCTTTGTCCTTGCAGAGAACCCCTGGATTTATCCTGTTTAATTACACGCTGCACTTTGTGCCCCTGAAAACACATCTGCCAGCTCGCTGGGCCAACAGACTTGCTGTGGACCTGCAGTGTCGCTTGAAGAGGTGAGGGGCATTTTTAACTTTGAGGCAATGCCTATAAAATGGCTGCTTATTTGAGTTATAGTTGGCAGGAAAGCTTAAGGGCTTATCTGCAAAAGGATTGCAGGCACAAAACTCTGCTTTTGAGACCCTCTTGGGCTTCATGCTGGTACTCTCTCACACACTCTGCTTGCACCTTCTCTGACAATTTCTCGGCATTGGAAAATGCACTGAAGGTGGTCTTGGGTAGACTTGGAAAATGTTGTCCGGCATCTGTGCAACTGATAATTGGTGTGTAAACATTGCTTGTTCATTTAACTCCAGCCAAGCCCTTTGACATGTTTGAAAGTATCTGGCCTGATTTAAGTGTAGGTGCAGGTTTTTTAATTTTTTCTAATGAAATTGTGGTTTATGCAATAGAATCAGGTGTAATGCTGAGGTAGGACAAACTGTTGTAAAATTGGACTCCTATGTCCTGTTTAATGGATTCTACAAACATTGTACTGAACATTTGCTTGAGACCCTTTGACATTGTATTTGCCTGTGACTAATAGAGCCTGTTTCCGCTTAGTGTCCACCAGGTATACCAGCGTGCAGTACGCCCAACCTGGGCACCACCTGCCCACAAAACCCTAAAATTCCACGCCCCTGTTTACAGAATCCAGACAATGACTGGTAAGGGAGAGCCTTTAGACTGACTTTGTTTTGGTCATTCTGTAGAATACTGAGTTTGCCTAGATATGTAAAGGTCAGCCAAACTCAATCAGCCCCAGGTGAACTCGTACACCTTGCATCCACAAGTGGACATGAGATTTCCCCACGCTTGAACTCTTGGTTAAATTCCATTTGTGACCCTGAGCTCTGCTAATAGAACTTGGTCTAAGTAATGCCATGTGGTTAACTTTTTTTTTTTTTTTTTTTAATCCCTTTAACATTTAAGACCTCCATTAGATCACCCCTCAGTCTCCTCTTCCTTAGATTGAAGGGATAAATGATCCTCAACTTCACAGCTTTAATCTTTTATACCGGGAATTAGCTTTGTGGCTGAACTCTTAAGCCTTCATCTATGGTCCTCAAATCATGGTCCTCGGTCTGAAACCTCCTGGTTTTTCCACTGTCCCTTTACCTGGGAATCGGGTGTAATGTCAGTTTCACCAATCGGAGGTGCTATGTTCATTTACTTGGGATAAAAGGACCTGGACTGAATTTGGATTCAAGGTCCAGATTTGAAGATCCCTGCTCT
The DNA here is from genome assembly GCA_029721435.1 of Gymnothorax reevesii. NCBI lineage: Eukaryota > Metazoa > Chordata > Actinopteri > Anguilliformes > Muraenidae > Gymnothorax > Gymnothorax reevesii. The sequence goes on along the minus strand of CM056573.1, from coordinate 186,954,452 downwards.
ACATCTTGAAGTATGGTCCCCAGATCTGTACACAGTAATCTGTGGCCTGACATATTGCACATAAGTATAACCTCCTCAGATTTATACTCCATTCTTTTGGTAACACATTCCTGCATCCTGATGGCCTTTAACTGCTGAGGCACAGTGGCTAGAACCTGAAGGGGTTTGGTCTACTAATCTCTCCCAGATCTCATGTGGAGCACATTGCAGTTTTAAACCTGTCATGAAGTAATCCTGTCTTGCCTACAAGACCTTTACATTAGGCTACATTGAATTATTTGTCACATTTCTGCCCAGTTCTGAATTCTATCCAAATCATCCTGAATCACTTTAGTGGACTACTCTTTGCCAAACCTCCCAATTTGGTATCATCTGAAAATTTAACTAATTTGCTCAATGTTCCTGTCGACGGTTCTGTGAAGCTGTTGTGATGGCATGTTGTATGATTGACTCTACATAAACACTTCCATGTACATTTCAGAGGACTGGAGCGCACCCTGTCCCTATAATGTGTTCACACTCGGACAGAAGGTCAACTTGCAGGTGTCTGCCTCGTCCCTCCCTGTGGGAGGGTTGCTCTACATCCAACGCTGTCACGTCTCTACAGTGAAGAACCCCTACGCTCCGCCGAAACACCCCATCATTCACAACTATGGGTAGGTGGATGTGTTTGTACTTGATGCTTTGCATCTGTATCCATATTAGTTTGAGCTGATTGCAACTGTGGAAAATCAGGATGGTCAATCATTTTGCACATTGCAAAACTGGGCGCTCATGAGGGTGTTTGACTAATGCAGGTGCATGGTGCACAGCCGGTATGACAGTCGTGACTCGCGGTTTTACCAGCGAACAGATGCAACCATAAACTTCATATTGGAGGCTTTCCAGTTCAACAGAGAACCTGATGCCAGGGTAAGTCATGCTCCTCAGTGATGGACATCTCAGGAAGTACAGGCAATCTAGCATGGAACAGCAAGATTTACCGTCCACTGAAAAGCTTGACAAATGTCTCACTTCCTGCGCTGACAAATGGGAATGCCTACCACTAGATGGTGCAAGTGTGTATGCTCCTATTTGCCATTCATGCATTCGTGTCATCCCTGACAGTGTTGCGCACTGCATTTGCAGGCAGCCAGGATAGTGAAATGTATTCTGTAGTGAAGTATAAATTTCTTTGAAAGATTTGCTTTACTCTTATTTTCAATCACAAATTAAAATGTTTCTTGCATTACAATGACTGGAAGTTTTGTGCATCTGTGGATATGGTCTACAGTCCCATGTACAGCCCTACATGGGCTTTGCTGGTTGGGAATGAATAGGTGTTGAGTTCCCTGTACCTGCTCTCCAGGTGTTCCTGCACTGCCTGCTCTTTGTGGCCATGGGGGGTCCATCACAGACTGCCAAGTTGTGCACCTATGACCAGAAGATTGGAAGGTACAGCACAGCACTTGCATGCCCAGGGGAGCAAAATCCAGGCTCAACAAGACAGACTCCTGTTTGGCCCTCACTGCCAAGATCTGCTCTTTAGTGTATGCTTTTGGCATTTTTCGTTCCAACCCTAACAAAGCTAAACTTCAGTGTTGCAGTTCTGCTGAGCAAGTAGAATGGGGTGCGCTTTGAGAGGGCTGGAGTGAAATCTGCAAGCCCGTCCCCAGGAGGAGCTTGGTTACAATTGTCTGAGTTGACGTTGAGGCAGAAAATTCCAGGCGAGGGCAAACCGATCCAGCTTGAGCTCTACTCGAAGTGGGTTTTCTTTTTTTTTTTTTTTTTTTCCCCCCCCTTAACAGATGGAAGGAGGTTTCTAAGAGGGATTTGATGTGCAACTGCTGCGATGGAGAATGTCGGGATTTCGATGATGGGCGGTCCATGTATGAAGGCAAGTTCCTCCATAGACTGTTTGCTGCGGACTCTTACTGCTCCATTTGAAATGTGTGCTGACATTCTGAACTTCATGACAGTGCTCAACATTGAACTGCAGTGTCTCCAAATTATGGGTTCTGCCTTTCCACTTGAGGGCTGGCAGATCCTTGGCTGATTGGAATCTGAACTTGAAGTGCAAAGACTTGACTAAAGTTTACCAATTTGAGTACTGTAACAAGCGTCTTAAATCTTGGACATGAGGCCTGGTAGATGGTCCAAACCACAATCTCCAGACTTGGGCTGTTCTAATGGACTAAGTTCACAAATCCTGCTTGAGTGAAGAGACATAACATTGGAATATTTAAGTATGTGATTGTTATCCTGCTGTCTCTAGGATTCCAGAGCACCGGGCCACTGATATTCACATCTACAGAGCTAGCCAAGCCCCCAACTCCACCTAAACCAGGGGAGGGAGAGGGTGGGGAGGGAGAGGATGGGGGTAAGGGAGAGGGTGACTGGGAGGATGCAGGAAAGTGGGACAAGGGTGATGGAGAGGGTGATGGTGGAGAGGGTGATGGTGATGGTGATGGAGATGAAGATGGAGATGATGAAAATGATGGTGGAGATGAGGATGGTGGGGAGGATGGAGATGGAGATGAGGATGGAGGAAAGGGAGAGGGTGACTGGGAGGATGCGGGAAAGTGGGACAAGGATGGGGATGAGGATGGAGGTGGTGGTGATGATGATGGAGATGATGAAAATGATGGTGGAGATGAGGATGGTGGAGACGATGATGGAGATGGAGATGAGGATGGAGGAAAGGGAGAGGGTGACTGGGAGGATGCGGGAAAGTGGGACAAGGATGGGGATGAGGATGGAGGTGGTGGTGGAGAGGATGATGGTGATGGTGATGGAGATGATGAAAATGATGGTGGAGATGAGGATGGTGGAGACGATGGAGATGGAGAGGAGGATGGAGGAAAGGGAGAGGGTGACTGGGAGGATGCGGGAAAGTGGGACAAGGATGGGGATGAGGATGGAGGTGGTGGTGGTGGTGGTGGTGGAGAGGATGATGGTGATGGTGATGGAGATGAAGATGGAGATGATGAAAATGATGGTGGAGATGAGGATGGTGGAGACGATGGAGATGGAGATGAGGATGGAGGAAAGGGAGAGGGTGACTGGGAGGATGCGGGAAAGTGGGACAAGGATGGGGATGAGGATGGAGGTGGTGGTGATGGAGAGGATGATGGAGGAAAGGGAGAGGGTGACTGGGAGGATGCAGGAAAGTGGGACAAGGATGGGGATGGACAGGATGGAGACGATGGTGATGAGGATGGAGAGGATGGGGGTAAGGGAGAGGGTGACTGGGAGGATGCAGGAAAGTGGGACAAGGATGGTGAGGATGGTGATGGAGAGGGTGATGGTGGAGACGATGACGATGATGGTGATGGAGATGAGGATGGTGGAGACGATGATGGTGATGGGGGTAAGGGAGAGGGTGACTGGGAGGATGCAGGAAAGTGGGACAAGGATGGTGGTGAGGATGGTGATGGAGAGGGTGATGGTGGAGACTATGATGGTGATGGGGGTAAGGGAGAGGGTGACTGGGGGGATGCAGGAAAGTGGGACAAGGATGGAGATGGTGGTGCTGGAGATGATGATGGCGGTGATGGAGAGGATGAAGATGATGATGATGGTGGTGGTGATGGAGAGGATGGTGGAGATGATGGGGGTAAGGGAGAGGGTGACTGGGGGGATGCAGGAAAGTGGGACAAGGATGGAGATGGAGATGGAGATGGAGATGGAGATGGAGATGGAGATGGAGATGATGGAGATGAGGATGGAGAGGTTGGGGATGATGAAGATGGGGGGGATGACAAAGATGACTCTCCAAACTGGGATGATGAGGATGAAGGGGACGACAAAGAGGATGATGGAGAGGACGATGATGGAGAGGATGGAGATGATGATGATGATGATGATGGAGAGGACGATGATGGAGAGGACGACGATGATGATGATGGAGAGGATGATGGAGAGGACGATGATGATGATGGAGAGGACGATGATGATGATGGAGAGGACGATGATGATGATGGAGAGGAGGATGATGATGATGGAGAGGACGATGATGATGATGGAGAGGACGATGGAGAGGACGATGATGATGATGGAGATGACGACGACGATGATGGAGATTGTGATGGAGAGGATGATGATGATGATGATGATGATGGAGATGATGATGGAGGAGAGGATGATGATGATGATGATGACGATGATGGAGGAGAGGATGATGATGATGATGGAGACGATGATGATGATGGAGAGGATGGAGATGATGGAGATGATGATGGAGGAGAGGATGATGATGATGACGATGATGGAGGAGAGGATGATGATGATGATGGAGACGATGATGATGATGGAGACGATGATGATGATGGAGATGATGATGGAGGAGAGGATGGAGATGATGACGATGATGATGGAGGAGAGGATGATGATGATGGAGACGACGATGGAGACGATGGAGACGACGATGATGGAGACGACGATGGAGACGACGACGACGATGGAGACGATGATGATGATGGAGAGGACGATGAGGATGAAGGGGATGAGGACGACGAGGAGGAGGATGAGAGGCCAGGACGGGGTAATGGAAAGGGAGGTTGTCCCCATGCTGTGGGGGCCAGACCTCTGATTGGAGGTGGGGAGGGGTCAGGGCCAGTAAATGGGAATGTGAAGGGGGAGGTGCTGGAAACGAATGGGGTGCCCCGGTCTCTGGCTGGCGGGAAAATGGAGCCAAAATTTAAGACTGCAATTGGACAGAAATCTGAGTGGGAGTGGCCAGAAATCAGGATGGGAAGATGGAAGGGGGAGTGGCCTATGCTCAAGGAGGAGGGGCTTCAAGATGAGGTGGTGCCAGGGTTTAGAGCAGCGACAGGATTAGAGGAGGAGTTTGGGAAGGGCATTGTCAGAATATTTCCGGAGGAGCTGAAAGACTCAGAGCGCGGTGCGGAGGATGGGGTGATGTTTTCGGTCAGGGAGGGGGCAAAGCTAAAGGAGGGCGAGGGCGGGGATGTGGCAGTGGATCATTACGGCCTTTCCTCAGGGGTTGGTGATGCGAAATTCCTCGGTGATGATTGGCTGGGTGGTGGACTCTAAGATCTGATCAGTCTGGGAGTGGTGCCATGACCCAACATGTCTTGAATCAATGGAGTGAAGTGAATAAAATCTTTTAAACTCTTTGGGGCATTGGCTTCCTCTTCTTCCTCCCCAACCCCCCTTACACTGAGGCGCTTTTGGATCAAGGTCCATTAAGGGCCTGTTAATGGTTTTAATTACTTTGCATAAATCATGCAGTTTGAAGTTTGCATAATTTTCAGGCTCTGTGAATGCAGGTTGCATTGCACTGAAGTTGATCTGCTTTTTACCCTTAAGACTCATGTACAGGTTCCAACTCCTTTTACAAATGAGTGCATACTGATCAATTTTAAATCATCTTTGCTCAAATGAAAGCAAAATCTAACTGCCATACAGGACTATTAGTCTCCCGGGTAACACAAAGGATGTTGAATCCTGTTTGAATTCCTGGCCAAAATTGATTTCGGCAGTCTGTCTTGGCGTCAGATTGCAGATGTAAAAACCTGTGAAGTTACTGAGAATTTCATATTTCAATGGTTGCCGTAAGAATTGAAACTTCAGTGTTTAACAATTCCAGTTATATGGAAGATCTTTCTTCTTAAAAGACCTATTTTGCTATATTTCCAAGGTTATATTTTGATCTTGGACCCACTGTGTTTACTAGAATAAGCCAATTAGATCTATCCACATGTACTGCGTTGATTGCAGAATTTACCCGCGGATTCTTTCAGATCGCAGGTGTCTCACGTTTCAATCTGGGAGACTCAGAAAAACTGCGTTCTGCAGCCTCGTCCCACCCAACTTCACCCTCCACAGAGCTGGCCTGTCAGGAGAAAGTGGGCACATGGGGAGTGGGGGCCATAGCGGAAGAGCCACCCCAATGAGGCGTTTCAGGCAGCGACAATAAACTACCAATGGGCTTGAAAATGGCAGTATGAGCTCAAGACTCTGTATTGGACTTCGAACGATCAGGAGTACTCCAGGGGAGTAGGATGCAGTGCGAAAGGCTGACAGCTCAAGCTCAAATTTGCTATCGGCTACTGTTTTCTGTAGAAACAGTGGGGAGTACACCAGTGTTTCTAGCTTTCCCTGCATTCTTGAGTAGAATCCACCCCATAGACACATTTGGGTCGACATGCCCAAGTGTAGACCGGAGACCGTAGAGATCTGGTGGGCCGGAGTTTGGAGGGAAACATGGACAGCGAGGAGCAGCTAAAAGTGGACCAACAGCTTATGGAACTGTTTGTGTGTATTGGGACCTGCTGGTTTGTGTGCGTAGCTGTGGTGTCGTTAGTGTGGCGAAACGAATGGCTTCTGCGCTGGCATGACGGAGGGGCGAAAGCTCCAGGTTAAACTGCTTTTACGGAAATTGCCCGTGGTAATGGTTTACTTATTGCTTCAGAAGGACCAGCCTTTCCTCGCGAAAAATGGGCGAGTTATGGATATTGCGCGAGAGCTAGAGCTCCGGTTATGTCATGACCATGGTACGCTGTTTACAGACTGTAAATTCCGTTTTGAACCGTTGCTTATGAGGAGCTTGCGAATCGATCACTTTTACAGGAAAGAATTTACTATTCCATCGATGGCAATGCAGAGAAATCGTTTGTTTTACTGGACACATTATAGCTTGTGCACTTCCCTATTGCTTTCACCGGTAGAATCAGAGCTTGCCCAGACAGATGTATGCGGCAGACCCTGGTCATGGATAAGTTTCACTGGTACCCAAAAACGCACCCCAAGCGTTGCAAAAGCAACGTCTGGTCGAACTGCAGCCCAGCTTGGCAGACACACACAGCACCCCTACAATCAGGCAACGTTATAATGAAACCGTCACAATGATGCTTACCGAAGTAACAAGCATACCGATCATAATTGCTGCATACAAGTTAACCTGGAGCACTTAAGTGGCAGAGCACGCAAACTAACATGCAGTAGCTGATGAGCGGTCATGACTTTGAATGTAATCTGTCGCGCACATTCGTTTCCTGTACGGTGTGAAAGCTGCTTAACGCGCCCATAACCCCTGTATTCGCATCTTTACATGGACTTTGAATGTAGGCTAATCTGTCCCACAAAATTAGTTTTGTGTCCAATGTGAAAGCAGTTTTATGGATAACCTAGAAGGCGACCGCTAGAGAGCTCAGTTATGTTATGAACATAATACAGGTTTAACAGCCCGTAAGTTCCGTTAGCGCGGACAAGTTGCTTATGTGGAGCTAGCGAATCGATCGCTTCTACAGGAAAGAATTTCCAAATTAATCTCCGCCTTTTTTGGCTTTTTATTCGCCACAGCTTCTGAAGGAGGATGAAATTGTCATAGTATTGCAGAGAAAGTTAATTTTTTTTATTTATTTTTTTTTAAACGTCGGACACAGAGCTTCTGCATTTTGCATTGCTGCCTCAGTAGCACCAGAGCGCTTATTAAGACATTTGAAGTATCTGCCTGATCCTGGTCATGGATAAGTGAAGAGCTCACCAACTGTAGTGGCTACAATTGGGCAACTTTATGATAAAACTGCCACATTAATGTTTACCGAAATAACACAGGCATACCAATCAGAATTGCGGCATACAAGTTGATCAGGAGCATTTTTAATTAGCATGACATGCAAACTAACATGCAGTAGCTGGTAACTGAGCGGTCATAACCAGTGGCAAACTCATGCAATACAGGTTTTACGGACAGCAAGTTCTACCAAGCATCCAAATTACAAACAAGTATTAAACCTCATTTGAAGTTAACTATGTTCACACCTTCTGTAGAATTTCCCCTGATGTCACACTTGCATATTTAGGACACAAACATTAGTAACAGTAACTTGGCTAGTTGTTAGAGCTACTATCACTAGCAATCCTGCTAGCCGCTTGTAACACGTTAGCTTCACTTGCATTATTTGCTATTATATATTTACTTGCTGCTTGTGACTCCGAGCGCTTGATCTATGCAACTGCTTCAGGTTTGAGAAGCAGCTGAAAAGGTTAGCCTGTGTCAAATTGTCCTTTATTTATAAAGTTGTCTTTCTGCTCAGCATTTCACCAATTAGCTAACGTTCCTTTTGGCCGTGGCTGTTTGCTGCCAGCAAACAAAAAAGCTACCCACTGATTTCTGGTGGCATCCTCTTTTGGAAGAGAAATTGGTGTTTTTCTTTGCGTCCAAAAGTAAACGGACTAGCAGCTTTGGGAGAGATGCTGACAAAACCTCACCTCAAATGATCTGCTGTTCTTTTGTATTTCCAAGTGTCGATGCTAATAAAGCATAGCATGATCTGCCGTTATTGGTTCCTGCTAGAATAGTTTCCGGTGTGGGTAGGTTTAGCGCCATCATTGGCTCTGGCTAGGTCTATACTAATTGGATGGCATAACCTGACGTCAGCTTTTAACCAGAGATCTCGGGAGGAGCTGTTCAGAGAGGAAATCACATTCAAGAAATCACGTTCTTGGATCATGGCAAAACCCCGTATCTTATGTTTAGAAACTTTTTTCAGAGGTTGAGTATGGACAACTAACATTACTGTAGGTGCAGCAGCTTAAAAAGGGCATTTAAATGGCTACCACATTTAATGAAATAATTAACAAATTTTTTGTTATTAAAAATGTGTTGGGGAATCTGCCTTTACGATACGTAAAATAGCGAGAATGGATTATTCAGATGTTTCGTCCTAATAATCCTTCCTGCAAAATATGCATTTAATTCAGCAGGAAATCTGCTAATTTAGTGACCAGTCACACAAAATTACTAAAATAACCAAAAATATGGAATGTTAGTTAAAATAACCAATATAAATGATGAAAGAAAACAATTTGATTAATAATCTGAAGGAATTTTGGAGTTCTACATGGGCTATTGACTCAGACTCCCACGTGTTACAGCACCAAACAGACACCAGGTTTAATAAATGAATTTATTAAACAAACACAGAATATACATGGGCTAATCTATGGAAGGAATATATACAAACTTGAGTAACAATGGTGCGTGAGTGTGTGTACGTGCAAGTGTGCATGTGTGTGCTGCTGGCGCGCGTGCACGATTTTGGGAGTGGGCAGGCGCATGTCTGCGCGCATGGCAGATGCCCATGTGTGCTCGTGGGCACGAGTTCCTTTGTCTTGGGAAAAATTCTTTCAGCACGGGGGCTGCTTAGAATTTCTAAATGTAGCTATAGGCGGGTGATGCGCGGCTGGATAACTCCATTTAGCTTCAACGAATTTCGAGAACAGTTTGCTTCAGCTCATACGCAATTTGTATTACTAATTGAGTTATCATCCATTCTACGGCATGCGTGTTAGTTAACTGCAGCATTAGAAAGTTAGCCAGGAAAAAGATTATGCATTTAAAGACAAACAATCAATGGCTATTTAACTTCATAAAATCGGACACAATACAATTATACAATTACATCAGTAATAAACTGTACCGCATTTAAGTTGTCTAAGTTGGAAACCGCTAAACTGCATTACTGCCTGGAATGTTCAGTTACTCTTACTGAAGTTCCTAGCTTGGGATTCCTCTCTGGGTCCGTTGAAATCCCGCAGTTCTGGCGAGGATGTCCGGCGGTGTGCGCAGTTCCGAAGTTGTGTGTCCACTTGGAGTTGCCTGCTGCTCTGCTGTGTCGGCCCTGCTGACTTGGAAAAGTTCTTTTTCCGGTTTGTTCCCTGTCCAACTAGCAGTAGCACCGAGCAGATAGGCCAAATGAAATTGCGCAGGATGCGTGAATTCCAATACAAGTGCCGTCTTTTCGCTTGAAAAGAGTCTGGCCTTCCCTGGGGGGAGATGGGCCAAGAGCGAGTCTAGCTTCCCTTGGGAGAAGATGCGCCAAGAGAGCGTGACCTCCTCAGTTGGAAGTGGGCCAAGAAGAGAGAATGAAGTGGGTGGGGTCCCTAGTTCTAAAAGTTCTGTTGCCCGTTTTATTGCTTTTGGGCTCATCCTATTGGGAAACGTAAAGGAAGCGGGTGGTGCTGTATAGGATGTTTCCGTTTCCTGTTGACTGCATGGGAAATGTCGTTCTGTAGTCTCTACATTACTAATGTATTGAAAGAAGGATCAGCATAATGGGTCCCCTTTAAGCTCACCTGGACTAAAGGTCCAGCGTGCTCCTCATGGCCTGGTTGTCCTATATTTGTCGTCCGTTTGTAAAATCTCTGAAGCTGCTGCTGCTATTGCAGTGAAACCTGGCGCGCTTGTTCTTACCAATAAGGACACCAAAGTTCATAACGCTTTTCGGTCTGATTTCAAATGACTGCCGTGACCACACCCACTTTTCTGTTATAACTTTAGACATAATCTCTGAAACAGCTGCAGTTGAGAAGGTGAAACTGGGGTTGCATGTTCCTACAGATGAGTAAGCCAAACTACGAACTTTCTGATCCGATTCGGACGATCATGTTTAGAAGCTATTGAGCTGAATTGGTACATTGGTGGCTTGCAGCAACCCCAAAAACAAATCTGACTGATTTTGAGAAATTAAAAAATTTGACAGTTTCTCTGGCTGCACTTATCTGTTCACTTTAAGCCATAGACTGTATGTAAAAGATGGACAAAGCAAGCATGATGCCACATTGGCATCTGAATGCCAAAAAGGACGCCTTTGTCAAATTGACCAGCACTATCTTTTGTATTTTGATACCAGATGGGATTCTGATTGGATGAGTTTGTGGATCAAGCAAGGGGTCAGATGCACTCCCACCTGACTGCTCCCATAACCAGCGTCGTCTCCAGCACTGTGTACGATGTATAATATAACTTCAGTTACACATGTAATGTGTCTGTACCAAGAGAACTATGTCTGTGTCAATTTGGCCTTTTCGCATTGTCAGTTTAGTTTTTACAAATTTTATTTTCTAATCTTGCAAAGGTTACATCTGTCCCGGTGAGCTACAGTGCCCGTGGCAGTATTTTAGTTCCTACGAAAAGATTTTCTGTGAAGATTTCTGCTGGAAATGGTCCTATTATTCATTCTGTGAGTAGTTACTGAGTAGTCACAACATGCCAGCCTCAATTAATATGCATTGACCTGGCCCTGAACTAAATTTGACCAAGAGACCTTTGTAAATTCCATCAATCAAAATGCATCAGATTCATTAAGCATTGCTCTGTTGCTAAATCGGATTTGGCTGCGGTGCATTTTCAGTAAGCATTCTGAGTTTGTTTCATATAAATTTGATTGTTTCAGGACAATGGAGAGAATAATCAACCAATCACACATCTGCAGCCTCAATAAATGTGCAGCTCACTTGCCTGAAGTTTCTTAAAATCTAATGATTTCAAAAGTTATTGTCCAGAAACCAAATTTTGTCAATTGTTTGTCATATTATCAACCGAAAGAAAAACAGCAGCCTTGTTAAATATGCTCAGAACTGTCTCAAATTCAAACTTGACCGATGGACCTCGGAGATGAACAATCGGAAGTTTCATTTAAACCTGATCATTCTTTCAGTAGATACTGTCTGGAAACTATCAACCAATAAAAATACAATAGCCTATTAACTCTTGTAATCTGTTGTAAAGTTGCCCATATCTTGTGTAAGCAGGTCAAATTTGATCCATGATTTAACTCAGCCCTAAAAATATTCAATCATGATCTTCCAATATTCTTTTTCACCTCATAATTTGCTATGCATTCATGTTTATGAAATCACTGTTTCAAATTCTATGTTTTTGACCTTGAAGCTTTCATCTTCCAATATACCACTCATTTTTAAAAGTTTAAAATCGTTCATATTGCCTATAGTGAAGACGGGTGCAATTATGTTATCTGATTATAATGGACTAATTTAAGAACAATTTCTAAAGTCAGTTGCTTGTGGGCTTTCTGGAACATTATTACTCATTCTGACATGTGGAGTCACAGGTCAACATTGACCAGTGAGTGATCTTGAAAAGTGAAAAGTCTTCACAATGTTTCATGAAACTAAACTTTTTTGCTGCAAATAGCCGATGCAAGGTTAACATGAACAAGAATTAGTTTCTCTCTTACTCCCTGGCTGCCTTTGTTTGTATGTGCGCGCGCGTGTGTGTATTTGAGTGTGTTTGTGCCCTGCACTTGGTGTTTCCTGTTCGGTGCTGGGAAAAGCGCACCTATTGTTTGTTGATGGTCACATTATTGAACTACACAGACAATACTAAGGCCCAGTGATTAATATTAAACGTTTGATATTGTAAGGCCAAGACAGGCAAAAAGACTACCTTAAAACAGCTTTGATTGAGTTTTACGACCACCTAGCATCAAAAGACCGAATTCACGGGCGCACGCTGCAAATCTAGCAAAACTGTCATGATTTTATTTCGACTTTAGAAATGTGACTTCGAAATCACTTAAAGTGGTTTGATCTAAACCGAACTCCAAGCAAATTTTTTTTTTTGTTCAATAACGTGACCATTATCAACTACCAATAGGTGCGATCATAACATAACATAAAACAAAATCATATAACAAAAAACAAAACAACACAGGGATTCGTCTGAATGGCACTCTTCTTCAGCGTGCCAAGGGCCATCGAACGTGTGCGTTTGCCCATGCGAGTCGGTTCCGAGGCGGGACAGCGGTGAGATCCAGACCACGGTGAGGACGCCGAGCGTGGAAGTTGGCTTATCACAGGCGGTTATGGACTGTCTGTGGTGTGATGCGTTTGTTGTGCAGACCAACGGTCTCATCTGTGTAGGTCGCTGTTCTGAGCCTGCAGGTGGACGAACCGGATGTAGCGGTCTTGTGCTGGTGTGGTCACACGTGGCCGACATGCATGAGGTCGATTTGCAGTACTACCTGTCTGTTGGAAACAAACTCTCAAACGGCCTTTCGTCCAACAGATAGCATTCAGCTGCACAGCGACCGCTCTGGTGGGCATCCCTGCGTCCTGCATGCCAATGTCACGTTCCCGCATGACCTGAGATATGTAATATAACATTTCATGAAACTCAGAAAACATGACATAACACCATAAGGAAACACAATATAATATGGACTAGGGACTTGGGGGTTAGTGAGTGTTACACATAGGGAAATGCAGACTGCCCCAATGGAAGCTGACGGCGTTACATGTACTATTGATGATTTACTTTTAAAGCAACAAAGCGTAGTGGGGGGCTTGAAGCAGTGGCCACATGGGAAATCAAGGGGGAAGAGCATTAGTAATAACCTGAAATGTTTTTATTTAAATGCAAGAAGCATAAAAAATAAATTTCCAGAGCTTGAGGCCGTTATGATTAGTAAGGGCTATGACATAGTTGGGATTACAGAGACATGGCTGATTGAAGATGGAGATGAATATAACATAGAAGGTTATAAGCGCTTTAGGAAGGATTGATGTAATAGGCGAGGAGGGAATGAAATGCTTTTTAGGAGGATTACGCCAGTTTGTAGCGGTGGTGGGACTATTATCATGGGAGACTTAAATTATCCTGGTATCAATTGGGAAATGGTGAAAGGACAGGGTAGGGGGGAGGAAGAATTTCCAGATGTTATAATTTTTTGGTGCAGTATGTTAATAAACCTGCAAGAGAGAGGGCAATTTTATACTTAGTGCTCTGTAATGACCCTGATAGAATTAGCAATGTTGAGGTACTGGAGCTACTTGGGACAAGTGATCATTCTGCTGTTAATTCTGATGTTTCATGGGGAGTTTTAACAGGTGTATTCTAAACCAAAATATTTCAATTTTAGATGAGAAAACTTTGACAGGATGCGGTCCTATCTAATTGAAATCAAATGGGAGACACTCCTGGACTGTGAGTCCATAAATGAGATGTGGGAAAGATTTAAGGGAATCACAATGTTATTGTTATTGTTGTTATTTTACTTGAATCACAATGCAAATTCATTCCAAAGGTGTCCAAAAGTAAGCTGAAAAAGCAGAATTCTCATTGGATGACCAAAAGTATTTGTAGGATTTTGAGGGAAAAGAGGAATCTTTATAAGATTTACATAAAGGATAACAATGAGAACACTAAGGCTGAATACTGTAAAATGCGGGCTGTGGTCAAAAAAGAGCTGAGGAATGCTAGAAGACTGTATGAAAGACAAATTGCAGATGGGGCAAAAACTAACCCCAAGCGCTTCTTTCAGTACTGAAGCAGAAAAAGGAAAGTCAAATGGCATATTAAGTGCATAAAGAATAAAAATGGATCGCTGCTGTATGATAACAAGGATATTGCGGATGCCTTAAACAGTTACTTTGTTGAGAATTTTACCTCAGAGGGGGTCTTTATTTGGCCAGAGGGCATGTCAAATGCTCAAGATTATTTAGCGGAAATTGAGGTTAGGGATAACGAAGTATTAGACAAGTTGCATAAACAAAAAGCAGATAAGGCGGCGGGTCCTGATGGCTTATATCCTAGAGTGCTTGGGGAAGTTCATCTTTAAAGATCATCTTTAATCCGCTATTCGCCATCTTTAGATGGTCTTTAGAAACTGGAGTAATACCAAATGATTGGAAACAGGGCAATATAATACCAATATATAAGAAAGGGGACCGCATCGAGACAGGAAATTACAGGCCAGTCAGTTTCACTTGCATTGCGTGCAAAATATTGGAATCTATCATAAAAGATGAGCTGGACTTATTTCTTGAACGTAACAGTATCTTGAGGAATAGCCAACATGGTTTCCACAAGGTAAGGTCATCCCTGACAAACCCTCTGGAATTTTGTGAAGAGGCAACCAAGACTTGTGACCAGAGCAGGGCTTATGACATCATATACTTGGATTTTCAGAAAGCATTTGATACAGTACCGCAAAAGAGACTAATTTTTAAAATGTGCTCCCTTGGAGTTACAGGAGGTATTCTGGAGTGGATTCAAAAGTGGTTACAGGACAGAACACAAAGAGTGGTGGTCAGTGGTATCTCATCTGAGCTGGGTATGGTGGGGAGTGGCATGTCTCAGGGATCGGTGTTGGGGCCCCTGCTGTTCCTCATCTACATTAATGACCTTGATGGGAATATTGAGAGCAGATTAGATTTAAATTAGGTTAAATTTGTAGATGATACTAAATTGTGGGGTTTGGCAAATAGTTTAGAGTCCACTAAAGTGATTCAGGATGATTTGGATAGAATCCAAAATTGGGCAGAAATGTGGCAAATGAAATTTAATGTAATTTAATTTAATGAGAAAGATCTGGGAGTGATTGTTGACCAAACCCTCACAGGCTCCAGCCATTGTGCTGTAGCAGTTAAAAAAAAGCCAATCGGATGCTGGGATACATTGCCAAAAGTATTGAGTACAAATTTAAGGAGGTGATGCTTCTTTTGTTCAGCACATTCGTTAGACCACATCTGGAGTATTGGGTACAGTTCTAAAGACCATACTTTTAAGAAAGATATAGAGGCTCTAGAGAAAGTTCAGAGAAGAGCCACTAAGCTAATTCCAGGTATAAAAGATGAAAGCTATGAGAAGAGGCTGAAGATCCTTAATCTCTTTAGTCTTGGGAAAAGGAGACTGAGGGGTGATTTGATTGAGGTCTTTAAATATGTTAAAAGGATTAACAAAGTGAATTATGTAGGATTCCTTCGACCAAGTGTTGTGAGTAGAACTCGGGGTCACAAATGGAAGTTGACCAAAGGTAAATTTTAGCACTGATATTAAGAAATATTTCTTCACCCAAAGAGTAATTTCAATGTGGATTAGCTTGCCTGACCCTATTGTTGAGGCAGAGACCTTGGGGGGTTTTCAAGAGCAGGCTTGACTTAAAGTTAGATACCATTGAGTCATTGAGTATCTGAAGGGATATATTCACAATAGTATAAAGATACTGGCGAGTGTAGTTGGGCTGAACGGCCTGTTCTCACCATTCATGTTATGTTATGTTATGTTATGACCTAATACAAGATAACGGAACATGACGAAACATAACATGACATAAAACTAAACAAAATGTAAGATAACAGCATAAAACAAAACGCATAACTAAATAAAACAACATATCAAAACATAACCTCATAACGCAAAATAACAAAACATTCATAACATAACATAATAAAACACAACATAACATAATGCAACACAAGAAAACATAAAAAACACATAGGCCTAACTTAAAACATAAGTACATAAAACATAACACAAAACAACATAACAAATCATAACCGGCCTTTTAATGAAAGGCGCGCAATTGAGCTTGCGTGCCTTGGCGCGGCTAAAATTGCATTTTCGTTGAGCAAATAAAAGCGTGCGCTTGTTGGCTACTACACTTGATATAGCAGGGCTCTCAAGTTTTGAACGCAGGCTAGAGTGAGATTTTCGGGGGGTGTTCATTGTTAGAATTTTATGTATATTTTATAAAGTTGGTCTGTTTTAACTGCCTTAAACATGAATAGAGAGTTAAAACAACAGTTGACCTACTTTCTGGACTTTCCAAAAATAGGGCCATATGTAAAGGCTTTGTTGATAGTGAAGGAGTTTGATAATCAAAGTTTTTATTGGCTCAAAACGTTGATAAAAGGTGACTGTTGATGGGGTAAAAAGCTCTTTCCAGTCATGTGCCCACATGGCCAACTCAGGACCTGAAGCAGGGGGTACCAAAGGGTAATTTCGTCCCGAGGCCATATTTGGCACCCTCCTGTACCCACATCAAGGCTCTGAGTGCCCTGAAATTCTCAAAATACACAGTAATGTACCCAAATATGATGATAAATTAGTTGAAACCCCATGAGGATAAAAACTTTCCAAGATATAGACCCCCAAAGTGCCCCAAAAATGTATTGCGTCATTAAAAAATCCACTTTTGAGGGGTTAATATCTCTAAAAATAGTAAACCTACGCTATTTTTAAGTGCAGATTCTGATAGACAGGGCCAGAATACATAGATATAGCAATTTACAGGCCTGTAAATTGTGTTTGAAAACAAAAGATATGGGTCTCCAAACATGCTTGCAAATTAAGTGTGCGATTCCCGGACCCCAAAAGTGGGCGTGGCACCCAAACTTCAAAGGGCCATAACTCAAATACCGTTTGAGCTAAGAAGCTCAAACTCCGGATTTTTTCATTTGACATCATAAGGCACTAATAGAATAAAAGTCAGGCAAATTGAAGCGGTGTCACTGGGGAGGGTGTGTGACTTGACATGGAATGTCAAAACATTAAAAAAAAACATTTCAGGCTGTTACTACTAATTTCATCCTTTGGTTTCCCAGTTGCTTGCTGCTCAAAGCCCCCCACTACGCTTTGTTGCTTTAAAAATATATTGTCAACAGTGCGTGTAACGCAATCAGCCTCCATCAGGGCAGTCTGCATTTCCTTATGTGTAACACACACTAACCTCCCTGCCCCCAAAGTCCCTATTTTAAATAACCCTGTACTACCCTCAACATACACTGACCCAATGCAGTTCAGGTGCAGCCCGTCTGGATTGTAGAGGTCACCCCTGTCCCAGAAGAAGTTCCAGTGTCCCATAAACCTGTACCCCTCTTTCCTACACCAGGTTCGTAGCCACGTGTTAAACCTCCACATAAAATTCTGCTGCCCTCTACTTGCACGTGGTACCGATAGAATCCCAGAGAACACTACCGTGGAGGATTTGCCCCTAAACTTTTCAGCTAATTCCACTAATTTGTCTCGCAGAACCTCAAACCTACCCTCACCTATGTCATTTGTCCCAACATGGACCATGACAACTGGATCCCTCCCAGCTCAGGCCAGGAGCTTGCCCGCATGCTCTAGGAGGTTTTCACGAGGCAGGCAACACACCGTATGAGACTCCTTGTCGTGCAAACAGACTATGCTGTTTATTCAACTTATAATTGAGTCCCCCACTATCATGAATGTTCTTTTCTGAGGGGAAGAGGCCAACAGGGTGCCTTGAGGCTCATCAATCCCCCCTACTCTCAGGTTCAGGGGCCAAGTTGAGTTCCTGTAAGGGCTGGAATTGGTTGGACAACTCAAACTCTGGAGAAGCTGTCGCTGTACGGTGTGCACGCCCTTTTCTGCGCTGACGTCCTACAGTCACCCAACTTTCTCTCCCTGCCTGCTCTGGCATCACCCCGCTTCCCTGCTTTGGCGTACACACCATTTCTCTAAATGACATACTACTCAGTTCCTCTGGGAACTCTACCGATTGTGAACCATGTCATGCCTCCAACTGGCCCTGAAGATCAAGGGTCTTACTCTTCCAGATGCTCAATTAGCTGGGCCCAGTGGCAAACAAACCCACCCTGGAAATCTCTTTCCAGAAGAGCGATCACTGTGCAACCGTCACATAGTTTTGGCCACATTTTGGACCCCCTGCCTACTGACCAAGCTCACCCTAGATAACGAAGAAAACTATTATTGCCGAGATAGAAGCACAGGAACCACAATTTATTAACCTGAGAAGCCCTGAGCAGCAGTCACCATAGAAACCGTAGGGAGACTAGATTATAAGCGTGGGCTTAGTTCCAGTTAAGGGGACCTATAAAGGGCGAACTCAAGGTAAAATGAAATCTTTTCTTGTTTTTAACTTCCCTGATGGGCCCGTATACAGGCTGTCGGAGTGGTAAGGGATTAAGCGAACATTTTTCCAAGATATTCACATTTTAAACTTAGAAAAATGGCCTGCTGGCCTGAAGGCCTTGTGTCCCCTGTTGCACAAGTGACCAGAAACATGTGGCAAAAACTGTTTTGATGGCTGAAAATAATGTGGTGCACTGTACGACTAATAATGTGAAGTACAATGACACTGTAGCTCATTGGTCATTGGTTGAACAGAGAGATGGATGAGGGATGGATCATTGTGATATGAGCTAAATATAACCATGGGTCATGAGAGAGATTACAATTTTCATGACTTGTGGATGATGGACGCATCGCCAAGGCATAGTTTTGTGCCCATGGCTGAGATCTACCTAACAGACCAATAAGAATGTCGTATGAATTTTGTGATCCTCCATCAAAGCTGTCAAAAGCTATTGCGAGTACAGTGTTCCTCACATCTTTTTGCTCAGTGACCTTGAAAACTAGGTCAAGGTCAGTCATCATTGAACTTGAGCAAGGCCTTCACGAGAGGCATATTTGGTGTGAATTTGGTGATCTTCAATCAAAGCTGTCAAAAGTCATTGCGAGTACAGTGTTCTTCACAGGTTTTTGCTCAGTGACCTTGAAAACTAGGTCAAGGTCAATCATCATTGAACTTAAGCAAGGCCTTCACGAGAGGCATATGTGGTGTGAATTTGGTGATCCTCCATCAAAGCTGTCAACAGTTATTGCGAGTACAGTATTCCTCACATCTTTTTGCTCAGTGACCTTGAAAACTAGGTCAAGGTCAGTCATCATTGAACTTAAGCAAGGCCTTCACGAGAGGCATATTTGGTGTGAATTTGGTGATCTTCAATCAAAGCTGTCAAAAGTCATTGCGAGTACACTGTTCTTCACAGGTTTTTGCTCAGTGACCTTGAAAACTAGGTCAAGGTCAATCATCATTGAACTTGAGCAAGGCGTTCATGAGAGGCGCATGTGGTGTGAATTTGGTGATCCTCCATCAAAGCTGTCAAAAGCTATTGCGAGTACACTGTTCCCGGACGGACGGACGGACGGCATTTCTATGTCCCCCGTCTCTGCGTGGTGACGGGGGACAATTATGATCAAAATAATTAAATTATAAATTACAACTTAAAACGCTGAGTTTCTGTAGCATCACATCAGTTGTTGCCATGGCGATGGCTGTTTTAATGAATGTACAGACACTTTGTACAAACACAGTTATTGAGATAACAAAACAGTTTTTGCTTATAATTTCAGCTGTAATGTGAAGGAAAAACATTCCTAATGTCACTACTGAGCTTTTTTTCCCAGGTTTCTATGTCCTAGTACTGATTTTGACCCCCTCAAATCAATTTTGGCGGGAAACGGCTAATTAAATATGCATATTTTGATTTATTCATATTCAGAGGTACATATTGCAAAAAGAGCTCTGCATAGACATAGATCATCATGAAGAAAACTGCCAAATATGCAGTTAATTGGATGTACAGTTGCTGAGAAATCTGTATTTTCTTGTTGAAAATCAACTGTATTTTTATACCTTTATTATTTTATACCTAAAACCTTTATTAAGGTTTTAAAGTGCTTTTTAGTGTAAATGAGTAATTTCAGAGCCATTTTAGAGTAAGTTTAAGACCAATCAGGCAGAACGTGAATATATGTCCGAAGAGTAGACTATTTGAAGGATCACTTCATGTTCTTATCTCAAAACTAAAATTTTGAACCAAATTTAGCATTTTGATTCGCTATAAGTCCCCTTAACAAAAATGAAATGCCAAATAGATACAAACTCGATGTGCAATAAGCACTCAGATGGCTGACTTGATTTTATATAGTCCCAACACTATGAATATACTAGTCTATCAATATCACAGAGCCTGGCTCAGAACACAGATAATCATAGACTGGCTTTTCTAGATTCTGTTCTCAGATGAGAGCCTCCAATACCCAGCTATGTGATGAACAGGGAATGCCAATTAGCAATACAATAATATCAGCGTTAGCTAAGTGGCTAGTCTCGAGCAGCTATAATGGCCAGGAGAAACTGGGGGGAGCACTCTAATTGACCTTACGAATTACAACCTAACCGAATCGTCGACTCATATAACTGTTTCCTGGCCAACTAAATCCTAAATCCCAGATCCCAAGTTAAAAATGCAAACATTAACTATCTAGCTACCTAGTCACAAACGGGTAAAAAACAGGCGAGCCTAGTTGGACTGAACGGCTTGTTATCGCCTCTCATGTTACATTACGTTATGTAGGTACTACAACCAAAAGACTCAAAAAAAGAGTAAAACCCCAGTTAACTTTAATGGAGTCCTTTTAATTAATAAACTTTAATGGAGTCCCAGCGGAAGCCAGTTACAGTGATGTGTTCTGGCCACAATTTGCTAACGACATATAAGACAGCAAGGGATGACAGACAAAATTTTAAAACTAAAACAGATTTAATTCAACAAACACCAACACTAACCTACAATTTATACTACTGACCAAGATTGATAATATACAAGAAAAAAATATTTACAGTCCCTTGAGATGGGGTTGCTTGGTGATGTTATGGGTGAGGAAAATGCTCCAACACAAAAAATCCACAAGGCAAAAATCCACAAATAGCTTCACAGGTCTTGAAAAGAGTGACAGGTCTGGTCAAATGTATCCTTGCAATTTCTCCTACTACTTTACTCTCAATTTTTCTCCTTATATACTCTTTTGCAGCCCCCTCCCACCTTTTAGACTTTTTTTTATTCTCTGGGACTTCCCCCTCTCAGACATGCCCAGGACATGCCCAAACCTAGCTCCAGACTGAACTTAACAAAAAAGGTCAATACTGCCATCTAGTGGCATTTTTTCACATTACAGATGATTCTGGAAAATTATTATCTTTTCTCTGCTATGTAAGCTTGTTTGCAATATGCTCCAGGCTGCTTCAATGACTTACCCATTTATTACTGCCCACCCCCCAATTTTCATCATGTGAAATGTAGTGGTTTATTGTTGAGGATTTTCACTCAGCAGTCATTGTAGGAGCAAAATGCTGATTTGATCCTGAGAAAGGCCCATCTTAGCCCTAACATATAAGCCAATACTCAGACTGCTCCTACCTGTCCCCCAGGTGCTAGGGCCTCTCAAAGTTGGGTACCGTAAATGCTGTAGCCGTGTTTGGCAAGTAATATCTCAAATTTCAAAAAGATAGCATCTATTCATTCAAGAGACCAACTCTCATGGACATAGAGAGATGACATAGATCAAAATGGTTGGGTTTTAAGGGATACTCTGAGGTTTGCAGCCCCTTAAAAAAAAGTACAAATTACAGGCGAGGATGTGCCATACTGACAGGATGGTCATTTTGGACTCTAAATATTTCTTTTAAAATTTTTCTAAATCAAATCTAATGGTGGAATCTACTTCCCTGGGCCACACTTAGCGGATACAAGTAAAATTTTATACTCCAGCTTTCATATCTATGCAGTATTACCCCTGTCAAAATGCCTCCAGAATTAGATAAAATCTGCGAGTCCAAATTAACATAGTTAGTTTACTAAAATCCCTCTGTAGCCGAAACCACTTGGAATTTAAAAAAAATATTTGCCAGACTTTAAGAACACATAATGAGGAGTAAAATGCCTAAGAATTGTTAGAGTATATTATCTTGAGTTGGGGACAACTGGGTCCTCTGGTGTGATATCACCCGAGGGACTGAAACCCCACCCAAAAAATCCCAGCACCACACAGGAAGCTCCAGTTGCAGGATGAGAAATGATCTCAAAAGGAATCTCGCTGGTTTTGCAAATAATGACCCTGCAAGACCCCAGTCTCAGTGATTTGTCTTTAGATGTAAGAGGGTGTCAGATGTTAGTCTTTTAAAAGTCTTCTCAAAGTTTTATCAACGTTCTCCGGTGTATAGTCGGCATAAGTTTCTTTCAAATCCAGTCATTCTTTCAATAGTAACTGTCCCAAAACTGAAGTAAGGTGAACGCCGCCGCCACTCGGAGATGACTCAAAAGTGATTCCTACGTGTTGACTTGCATCGTAGGTGACGCAAAAATAAAGGATTTAATTTTGAATTCCTTGATTGTTAATTCATGTTGTTTATTTGTAATTTACGGCAAATCTATCTTGTAGATTACAACAGACAGGAAAAATATTTTCAGTATTTTAAAGTGGTGACCTCTGATAATGACTGGTTAATTTGTCAATACTAAGTGTTTTCCTAATTTTTGTCTTTTCAACAGAGCCCGCTCTCAGCAGTCTGTATCCACGATTCGGTGAAAACCATTTGGAATTCCAATTGTGTTTGAAATCCATATTTTAGAATCCTGCATTAATTCTTACAGTACAGCTTTTGTTGTGCGCCTGCCATAGGTAATTTCTTGGTTTTCATAAATTCATGGACTTTTGAGGCTAGAACAAGCTCACCTCCAACCTCAAGCACCCATGATCTCACAGTTCCTGAGAATAAGCCATCATGTGAGCGACTGAAATGCCTGTAAATTGTCCTATTGAAGACATCTTGCTCTCTATTCTGGGCATGGTATCAGTGAAAGGAATGTGACGGGATCAGGTCACATGGAAGCTAACCTCCCCGTGTCACACATTCCAATCGCTTCTGTATCACAGAGTTCCTACCTTTTCTTTTAGGCTTATCTGATCTTAAGTCCACCCATCGGAGAGGGAAATGGAAAAAGGGTTGTGTTGTGAATTGTAAAAACCTTATGACATGTTCCAATGTGATGACTCTCAGACAATTAAAGGCCTGGCAGGGGCAGAGAGGTAGACTCATAGATCAAATATGTATACGTCACGCATTCCAGAGGAACTGCCTCCACAAAGTCTGAACATTCCTGCATCACAGTCCCCTTATAAGGACACGCATATTCCTTGTCCCTCATACACTGAACTGATTGGAATTTCCTTCGTGATGGTGGAGGAGGAAAGTGAACCACTTCAGGGGTCTTCAGCGCAAAAATTTCTTTCTTTTTTTATTTCAATATTTTTGATTTTCACATAAAATAAAATGAATAAAGGAATGCTGTGAGATGCCAGTAAACACCAAGAATCTGTGTTTTCCCTCTGCCTCAACTGTTACTTGTGACTTTAAATGAAATTTATTGAAAAACACAATTTTGACTGATTTTCAACCTTATGGCATTCATAAAGTCATTGATATTCAACAGATAAACTTGAAATTTGGACTGAAGTTGTATCTGTCGGAAATCTGTGAACTGGCATAGGATTTCCCAGATAGGTGCATCCCTAGGGGGTTAATTTTGAAAGTGAAGTGAGTTGATGATTGAGATTTTCTTTATGGTTACATAACAGAGCTCATTAAGTATTCATAAATTTTCCAAACAAAAAAAATCCTGTCATTTCATAGAACTATCTTAAACCTTTCATATGAGAATAATGTGAGTAAAATCTGACCATGGGTTATTGAAATATCAGTGCCACAAAATATTTTCAGATTTTGTCAATTAAGGGCCATTTCCATGGCAACCATGTACATTTTTATCAAAATACACCATTTTATGAGGTTAAAATCATGTAGAGTATCTTTATTTCTTAGTTTTAACATTATTATGGTTATTTCTGCACTTTACCCTGAAGACCCCTGAAATGAGCCCCGTTTGTTCCCTTCTAACTGTTGAAATGCAAGAGGATGAAGTGAATGTGAGGGCTGTGGAGACAGGGGCGCATCACCAGGGCCGTATCCGAGACCGTTTACTCTTACCCACTTAAACTCTGTACACTGGAGGAGAAATTTGGCTTCTCTACATGTGGCCTGCTCCAGGCTGATACACAGACAGGTACTCAAGTACTGTGGCAGGCACGCGGTTTTCATTTTGGCTCCATATACAGCCACAATGGATGAAACAGTCAAGATGTGCTTGAAGTGCAGATTTTTGAAATAAAGTTTTTTTTTCAAAGGGTTTTTATACAAAGCCTCTCCCCCATTTTAGGGGCTCAAAGCAATGGGATGGCCAAAAGACAGATTTTAAAAAAATATTTTCCTAAACATCTGCAGTCAGTGCCTGATGTCTGGAAAAATTAGACAACAACCAAAAGCATCAATACATCAGATCTGCCCTACTTTCCGAACTTTGTCTTTTTTTTTTTTTCTTTTCTTTTAATGTGGGCCAAAGGGTCCATTTTTCAAAAATTAAGTTTACACAGAAGGAGCTGGATTAGCTAACTTTTTATTGGCCATAAAGTTGGATAAGGTGTGGAAGTTGATCTTATTAAAAGCTAATTAAGTGGCTGAGAGCAAAAGCCTATTAACTGACATTTTCCCTGAAATGAGTTTGCATTCTCATACCAGACAAAATTGGCAGAATTCTATTGTGCTACAGTCTACTAACTGAACTCGTTCCTAATGGAACCGTCAGAGGTGTGTAATGGTCTTGCCCTCTAGATCAACAAACAGGTGTTCTGTGCAAGTGGCTACTATCTGCAAAATCCAACATGGCAGCTCCCTGGCAACTCAGCCTCCAAGATATACTAGACAGTATTCTTGAAGATACAGACAGTGACTTGGATGATGATGGCCATGACGATGACTATGAACCTGACGAAGGTGCATATGACTGTGGTTAGCTGTGATACAATTTTGATGCTTTTACCCATCTATCTAGGTAGGCTGATTTTAGATGAAGGATGCAAGGTGGGTGTGTAAGCAGGTAATGATGGGCTCAACCACAGCCGCAGGGGTAATTATACGTGGGGGTAACTGTCCACGAGGGTATTTGTCTGAGGGTGTAACTGCCCGCGGGGGTAAATGACCGGGGGGTAAACATCATTTCAGTTAGTAATCATTAGTTAGCAGTATGTCGTTGTGAAATAGGCTACTAACTAACAATTTAAGCCCTCAAATCTTTATTTCGGGGATAAATGACCTACTTATTTTAATACAATTTTCTGGTGTCATTCCGGATATGAAAATATGCACATTTTGTTTGTACAAAATAGTGATTTTAAAACTTCCAAGTCTTATTTTCTCAGAACTTGGAAAAAGTCAGATAGTAGACTTTTGCTCTCAGCCACTCAATTGTCTATCTCAGGTGGAAACATGGTGAAATAATTACAACCCCAATTCTGAAATAGTTGGGACAAAGTGTAGATTGTGAATAAAATCAAAACTCAATGACTTTCAAATCACACCAGCTAGTATTTTATTCACAATTGAACAGAGATAATCTAGCAAATATTGAAACTCAGAAAATTTACAGTTGTATCCACAAAATGAGCTCATTTCAAATTTGATGGCTGCTACACGTCTCAAAAAAGTTGGAACAGGGGCATTGAAGAGACAAGTTTCTTGAGTTTAGTCATTGTAATATGATCCCTCTCATGTTTAATACAAGCTTCCAGCTGCTGGAGAGTTTTGGGTCTCCTTTGACAGAGTTTTCATTTAATTATGCGACAAATGTTCTCAATCGGTGAAAGATCAGGACTGCAGGCAGGCCAGTTCAGCACACGGACTCTTCTACTACAAAGCCATGTCGTCGTAATAGCTGCAGTATGTGGTTTTGCATTGTCCTGCTGAAATACACAAGACCTTCCCTGGAATAGATGTCGTCTGGAGGGGAGCATATGTTGCTATAAAACCTTTGTATAAGCATTCATGGTGCTTTTTAAATCATGCAAGTGTCCCACACCATATGCACCAATGCATCCCCATACCATCAGAGATGCTGGCTTTTGAACTGAATGCTGATAACAGGAGGGGTCTTTCTCCTCTTTCGCTCAGAGGACACAACGTCCATGATTTCCTAGAAGAATGTCAAATTTGGACTCGTCTGACCACTTGGCATCAAAGTTTTGTCTGTACATTTGATCTTTCAGCATTTTATATGTAGCCTACCAAAAATTATTCTTGTATTGTAGGAGTGGCACTTTCCTTTTTCCTACAGTTGGCTTTTTTTTTTCTTCGCAGCATAATCCATCAAACTGAGAAATTTTAGTTTGTCTTTGTTTCAACCATGTGTAGGTGTCACCGACAGTAACAAGTCAGTTACAACATTCCAAATGCAGATACAATACTGTTAATGTCATTTGTTTAAATGGGTGTCAATTGGAATACGTCAGACAACAGCAGGCTGCACTACAGGCATTTATTTCCACATCCATCTAATGTTGAATATGACCAACATCAATGGGCCGAGAGCATTGTAATAAATAAGGGATTCCTTATTTTAAAGGGCATAGTGAGGTACATGGCTAATAAATACAGTTAAAACATTATCAGGTGACGATTAATTCAATGAGACAGTTTCATATTGCGTTAATCAGTACTAGAAAACTTTATAAAACACACAACTTTATGGCATCACAAGTGAAAATTCAATAGAAGGTGCACACCTGCCTGTAAAGTGCATTTGTGGGCTCTTAGCTTCAGAATTTGTTTGTAAATTAATTTCAAAGAGTAAATTTTCCCAAAAATTTAACATGCATATTTATCTATCAGCAACATGTAAGTGTGGTACAAAACATGACTCATTAGTTACCAGCACTTTAGCAAATTCATATTAAAAGGTGGATAATACTACTTCATTAAATTACAAACTACTTGAATGGTGAACATTTTATTAAACTACAGACTGTCAGCTTCATTCTTGAGGGTATCTGCGTCCATGATGGGTGATCTTAGGAATCACAGCATTTTAACGCATATTAACCTTTAGAGTAGGACTATTCAACATTATCTGAAAAGGGCCAGTGTGGGTGCAGCTTTCATTCCAACCAAGCAGTTACTCACTTGGTTCTACTAATCAATGCCAAGAGTTTTTGCTTAAGAGCTTGATGAGTGGAATCAGGTGTGTAACTGCTTGGTTGAGATGAAAGCCTGCACCCACACCGGCCCTTTCTGGATAGTATTATATGCGCATGTCTTGCTGACAGTACCAGCACACCTGTGCCATAATGTTCGCAAAATGGTCAGAACTACTTTCAAGTCGGACGTTTCTGTGGCACCTCGGGCGTTTTCGAAGCTGAGAAAATGTGTAAACTTGTAAAAAAAAAAAAAAACAGTATAAGTGTGTGAACTACAGTATTTTCCTGTAAAAAAAAAATTAAACAACCTAGATGGCGGCTTCTGTCAACAAGTCAAGTTTATTTCATCCATAGACATGGAAATTTCAGTGCTCATACCAGTCTAATGCCCATAAAAACAGTAGCATAAATATACATACAGTCCCTATAAGAGGGTACACAAGTTAACATCATAAATAGTTAGATGAGTCATACACAGGCCTAGACCATAAATACAAATAGATCAGTCGGATCATAAGAACACTACATAAATACAAAAAGACCTTAATGCACTATAAACATTATGGAAAAGTACGATAAAAGTGCTTGTTGTGCTGTCTGATAGCCTGAGGTGTGAGAGAGAGAGCATAATGCTTTGTTTGCGTCACAGGAGGCCTTAGCCTATCACTGCGTTCCATAACCCTACCTGTCAAATTCCCATGCAGAGGATGAGTAGGGTCCCCAGTTATTTTCTGTGTCATTTTTGCCAGGCGGTCATCATATATTTTATCTACTGTGTTCAACTCTCCCCTCATTTTTCAAGCCCTTATAGTCACTCTGTCAATCCTGGCCTTCTCATTTTCCCCAACATTCCCACCACACAGTAACTCCAGACGCTACATATTACTGCCATAAAAACATTCTCACCACAGCAATATTTACCTTAAAAGACTGCAACTTCCTCAGACAATATACACGTGGACTAAGTTTTTCCATCAGTAAGACAGACCATGTAAGCCTGTCATTAAAGACAACGCCCAGATACCTGTATGTCTTCACTCTTTCTACGACTGAAACTTTGATTTCCACTGCCTCAGTTGCCGTGCAGTTTCTCCTGTGATCAATAACTGTAATCTTTGGTTTTCTTAATATTGAGTTCTAGGAAATGAGTGTCACAATACTTAAAAGCTTTCATCTCGTTTTGATCGTGACTATAATAATCATTTTCAATCAACCCAATGAGTGCTGTCGTCAGCAAATTTAACCACTTGACTCAAGTTGCATTCTGTGGACGGTAATCTGCAGTATAAATGGTAAACAGAAAAGGTGATAAAACTGTTCCTTGAGGTGAACTTGTGTTTGACTTGATCTTGTCTAACTTTATTTTTGAGTTTAATTTCACAAATTGAGACCTATTCCCTTAAAAATATAAAATAAATAAATGCACATGGTACCTTCATCATTAACAGCTTGTTTACGAAGATGTGCGGTTGTATAGTATTGAACACTGAGCTAAAATCGTAGTACAGGATTCTCATACACCGTCCTCCTGCGCCCAGGTGAGCATAGGCACTGTCCAATATGAAAACAATAGCATCCTCTGCCCCTCTCGCTTTTTGGTAAGCAAATTGGCAAGGGTCAAGATACTTCTCAACCTGGGGCTTCTAACTATTCAACACCATTTTTTCACATACCTCATGGCTATGGAGGTTAGACAGCTCCGAGGCACTTCAGTCTTTCATTAAGAGCAAAGAAATCAGAAATTTGGCAGCCTTCTTAACCAATAGGAGCATTCACAAATTCCAGAAATGGCAAGAAATTCAAGGTGAGATCATTAAATATAGGTTACGGTGCGAGTGTTTGTATTATATGCGCCATTTCCAATCCGCTACATAGTTTACCATGCTCGTGTTTGAAGCGTCTGGGGAATTTCGGAAGTCGTTGGGCCGCGGAGGGATGTTTACCGTAAAAATCCCTCCGCGGCCCAACTCGTTTCGACATTCCAATCCACTACAAACGCTTGCACCGTAACCTATATAGGTTTTATAGCCCTGCTTTAGATTGCTAAATGCAACTATTGTTACTCATGATGAAAGATATCAAAAACAAAGCTGTTGAAAGCCTATCATGAGAAAACTTGTTGAAAAGCGCTCCTGCAGGGATAATTAAGACGATTAATTTTCAAGATAATGAAATGTATCATTTTAAAAAATGTATTTCAGCGCTCTAAGGGTTAACTGTCCATTTATATGGACAAAAAATTACAAAAAGTGCACAACATTTCAGACATCAGTTATCATATTTTCACACAAGTTGAACACATTTGTGTTGTTTTACATCAAAGTGACAGTAAGCGAGGTGTGAACACTTCCTGACCAGCTGGAATGAGTCCAAAATGTATAAAACACTAAATGCAAGTTAACTTATCCATTTTAGCTAACTACTTTGCCTTAGAATTTCTATGTTGCATACGTAGTTTGTACCAAAATATGCACAATGTTTCTATACATTTTCTCTTTAAATAAATTCTAGTCAAAATACATCACATTTCACCTTCATCAAAAATGAGTTATCAAAAAGTGATTACTATGTCCCCATTATTCAAATACTGACAAAACTAGACAGGCCATAATGTATGCCTACACGAAACTTCACAGGAATCAGTTGAAATTTCTGAGCCCCCACAAGAAAATCTCTACAGATGCAGCGGTGGTAGAGACGACTGCCATGAATCAATAGAAGCCACCTGACTTCATCCAGGGGCCACAAATTGTTGACCAATAACTTAAGAAATTTACAAAAAGCCAAGAGCTTTCAAAAAGTAAAGCATTTGTGCAACCTGTCCGGGGGTTTTCCAGCTCCTCACTCAACCATAGACCGAATCAAAAGATGGACGAAGCAACAGTGACGTCACTCATTGGTTTCAGCACACCATTTAGGAAGCCTCGATTTTTGCAATTTAACAGTACCATTTTGTCATTTTGAAACCGGATGTGATTCCTATCGGACGAGAGCGTGAATTGAAGATCCAGGGAAGACCGAGGGGTGGATCTGATCATATCAGACAGGACCAGAGGATAGCCACGCCCCTAAAGCATATTCTGGCTTTATCCTTTATTCTAGTCTATTTAGGACTATAGTTTACAGAAATGAACATCATGATATATCGAAGGAGACTTGAAACTTGCGACAGATTCCATAAATGAATGTGGAAAATTATTGAAATAATAATTCAGGTAGTAAGGTAGGGTCATTTTCTCATTGACGTTAGCACTGAACTTCCTTCTGCAACCACCGATGTCACCATCTGCTGGCCATTAATTAAAGCGTAAATTTTAGAGATTTCCGCATTGGCCTCAGTTTTCAGACCCTGTGTCCATCATTTTATACAGTCTATGCACCCTATGCATGCTGGGATATAGTTCAAACATATTCTCAACCCCACACCACCGATCACCCCCACCCACCCTACTCTGGCCTCATGGCCAAAGCGAAGCAGGTCTGTCCTTGCTCAAAAGTTGGCTGGGGGACCTTCGAGGAAAATCAGGTGGTGTTAGTGGGCCAGTAGGGGGCAGTCTCCTCGCTAACTGAAAGGACCCCAGAACAGCAGGGGGCACATTGGTTTGACATCACATCCGAAAGACAAAGTCCTCCCTCACTGAGGTCATTTAAGATCCTCTGACACTTGCAGAGTGGGAGGGACCCCAGGTTGCTGGCGTTTTTGACCGGTCAGCCAGATCATCCACCTCAGCTGAAGAATGGTGAGCGTTCTGGCACAAAATGGCTGCCGTGCATCACCCAGATGGTGGTTGAGGAGAGGTACATATTGATGTAAAGTGCTTTGTTTGCCAGTGAAAAAAGCACTGTATAAATACTACAATCATTCATTCATACGCCGGTCAGATAATGGATTTATGAACAGTCTGTCCTTTGCTTTTTTCCTCCTCATTGGCTGCGCTGCGCCTCTTCCGTATCCACAACACAGCTGCCAGTGCGGCCAATCCCAGGCACAGGGCGAAGAGAGTCCCGAGGACTGCACAAGCAACAAGCCTCGAATGACGACTTGGCACTACGGGAGCTTCTGAAAACACAGGCAACACTCCACTCAGTCACATGACACTTCTACACCAATACACTGACACCACTGAGCAGGAGCCATCTTATTTTTAATAAGACTATCACTGCCTGGCAGCTACAAAGATACTTTACAGAAATATCTGATAGTTTTACATTTCAGTACCTGAGCTGATGTTTTACCCATAGAGACATACATTTGATTGGACTGAGCCGCAGGCAGTCGCCTCGGAGAATGTGGGTTTAAACCAGAAGTTCTCAAACTCTCTCCTGGGGAACGCCTGTGTGTGCGCAGGTTTTCATTGCAACTACAACTTGCGTTTAATTTATTTCCCCTCTGACTTCACATTACGCAGGAAATAGCAGTACCTGTCATGGTGAATGAAAGCTCCATGTGCCTGTTGAGGTTATAATGCTTTATTGCAAGTAACTGCGGAAGGTTTAACACCAACAGATCCAGGTAACTCAAAGATTAATTAATGAGCTCCTGTAGGTTGTTTCACAGGAGCTTAAAGTTCATTAAATTTCTTCCCACAATATTAACAAAAAACAGATGCAAGTCACTGCTACTTGCTTTACCATCAAACTCTTCGTTATCTAATAAATGTATGCACTTAGTGACAATGTATCAATTATTCAAATTAGGAGCCTACTGATTTTTAAAAATTAATTGGAACATTTTTTATTCAACCATTTCCAATATTGCATGATGTGAACACAGCAGTTTGACAATGTTGCTTGAAAGAGTAATGAAGAGAGATCACACCGATTAAAACTCTAGGGTTGCATTTATGGTTGCAATAAAAACCAGCACGCACAGTGGCCCCCCAGGGCCAAGTTTGAGAGCCACAGGTTTAAACAACCAACCTTCCAGACTCCCAGTTCAGCTCCTAAGTCACCTGGCCAGGTCTCCGCACATGTTACTGAAGATCTACCATCCTGTAGGTATTCACTTCAACCCGAATAAAGCACCACACCTCGCTCACCAGCCAGAGATCTGCATCAATCGGCTGACAAGTGGGATTCAGTGCGCCAAATTATGATTGGAGTAAACGTCAACTAGACTCTATATCCTGTAAGAAACCAACTAGACTCTACATTTAATATGAAAATCTCGAGGGATATTGTATCTCTTTTACGAGATCTTGAGGAGATGTTGTCGGCAACCAGAACACCAGGCTATGGGCCGAACCCCCAGATATACGAACGAGACCCCATAATGAAGGTGTCAGTAATGAGCCCATGATGAGGGGTGTGGTTACCTGTATGCAGGCTGAACTCTCGGCGAATCTCCTGCTCCAGCGCCATGTTGGTCAGGATAAAGGTGATGGAAGAGTTGGTGCCCGACTCACTGGACAGGCGGCTGGAGACCGTGTACAGGCCCTGGGTGTCTCGCAGGAGCTCCGTCTGCGTCTCGTTAGAGAGCTCCACACCCGCCCCGTCTAACCAGTGTACCTCTGGGCTGGGGTACCCCCGTGATGTCAACTTCAGCTCCACCCCCTGTGGCGTCGCGATCACCTGGAGGAGGGGCTCCGTGTAGAACGCTGAGAACAGGGAGGGGAAACAGCCGTTTAGCGCATCACTCAGGAAACCACGCCCACCACTAACCCGCCCTTCTCAACTCGCCTCTAAACTCCACTGACTGTGGGTGATAATATGACAGCGGCGTGCTGAGCCCATTCTGGATGGGAAGGTTGAATGACAGCCAGTTGGAGCCTCCGTTAGGAGCGCCCCTAAAGCCCGAGTGACTGATCACGCAGGTAAGTAATGCATCAAAGGAAAAAAAACCCTGATTAAATGCAGGACCAAACACAACAAATGCAGATACTTCATCTTCCTGACTTTTTTTTTTTTTTAAATTTAACCTTTATTTAACCGGGGAGGGGGGGTGTCGGTTGCAGCCGACCGGACTGTCAAGTTTACTAATTTAACCCTTATTTAACGCCACACAATGACATAAAAACAAAGGCAAGTTGAAGCTGATTGGGCAGCTTGTGGAGACCCAATAGCTTATAAAGAGTCCTGATGTAAATGCATTAATTAGTCACCTGTCTCAGTCAGTGATTCTCTGACTGGGCCCTGGTGTGTGTGTGTGTGTGCGCGCGCGCGCGCGCGCGCGTGTGTGTGTGCGTAAAATTAACATGTTAAAAATTGTTGTATTCTGGTGACACGCATGGATATTTCAATTAAAATGTGGCAGTAAATCATTACTTTAAACATGAAATGCATCTAATGAGGACAAATTAGCAGCTTATTAAAATCCTTTGATTGCAGGTTGAAACAAAAACCAGTGACAAAGTTTGAGAGCCAAATTTGAGAACCACTGCTGTAAATCTTTGCAATTTTTTATTTTTGATCCATAAAAAGCTTCTGTCTGCTCCAATCCCTGGTAAATTATGAGGCATGACTTCAAATATTCATCCAATTGGGGAAAAAAAAAAAAAGCAAAACAAAAACATTGACAAGATGTTGGCTCCACAAACAGCCACAGTCTGCTTCAGCAGAGTTCTGCCTTTGGCACACTAAAGCTGCTCAACTCCATTACACCATCACCTGCTGCACCTGCTCATGATGACTCACACAAAACAAACAGGCTCAAAACACCAGGGGAGATAAACAGAGCATATACATACAGCAACACACCTTACAGAAACTATGCCCACGCCACACCTCTCAAAACCGGCTCCACCGAGCAGATCTATCCCACAGCTCACATTTGTTTGACAGCCGTAACGCAGCATCAATAAATACCTGCAACTTTCAGGGGGAAACTCTTCTGCTGGCTGCCACTCAGCGTGCTGACGGAGCAGGTGTACTCCCCCGCGTCCTCCAGAGTGGTACGATCCAGCCGGAGGGAAGCGTTCCCCCTCGCCAGCTCTGAGTGGTACAAACTGGTGCGGTTGACGTAGCGACTGCCCTGCCGGTCCAGCTGGTCACGCCCATGGTAGTAGCTGTGCACCACCTCCTGGTGGCGCTGCCAGGTGATGACGCTGCTGTCCAGGGAGAAGGCTCCACCCACGGGAAACGAGCAGCTCAAAATGGCCGCACGCCCATGAACGGCGACGAAAGGAGCTCCGGGGACTGATATCTCAAATTCAGCTGTTCGGGGCACAGTGTCCGCAATTTTATAATCACAGTAATGTTTTCAACTTTTCTTCGTTAGTGCATTAATTATATATACCCCTGTAATTGTATGCAGGGCATATTCTGTGAGATACTTTCTCTTCTGAGTGACACAGACACACACACACACACACACACACACACACAAAATGTGGAAGGGCACATGACACCAGAGATCCCCAAATCTGCACCTCAAATTCAAATGTAAAGACAGTCTGGCTAATCGCTGGCAATAATTGTGCAGTGAATACGATAGTTGCCAGGGAGAAAAGAACACCAGAGCTGGATTTGAATTACAGGAGCAGATTTGGGGATCTCTGGTGTGGTGTGGTCCTTCCACATACATGTTATGAGTGAGTCTCCTTCCTCGAGGAGCATGTTCTTCCCTGTGTGTGTTCCGTGTACCTGCGTCTCACAGGTTAAAAGATTAACTATGTCAAATTAAAAATATCGGTTTCTTTAAAACATTTATTTGCATGGATGTGATCAACTTGTGGCCATTAACTATTTTATCAAGGGCTGACTGCAGTAAAAAGTTATGTCCAGATGTTATATATTGGACACAACTTTTTATTGCAGTCAGCTCTCATTATAATGGTTTCACAAATAACATAATTACCGATCCATATCATTAACATATCTGTTATTTAAGTGTGCGGAAAACACCCCTTTTATGACCCTAATACACAACATCAGCAACGGCAGCAGTGCAGAGACCAGGGAACATTACAGCACCTGCTAATGTAAAAGGTTTCCATCTCTGCACTGATGGAAAAACAAAAAAGTCAATCTCATGTATATTTTGGTCATACACTTTGACTAGAAATATTATTTGTGTGACTTCTTGGCAAATAAGATAAAACATTGCTTGTGAGGTGAGATATTCTGAATTCAAAATGTCAACAAGAGGTACATGGAAAATAAATTTTACAGAATCTACCCTGAGTATGCATCTCCAAAATCAACACTGTAGATCTTATCGATCATCAATTCAGGCATGACCCACCGTGGCAGAAGTCGTGCAGTTCCACAAGAGAAAAGACGAAAAATAAGGCTGTTCTGCAGAGGTTCTGGGTCATATCAGTTTCTACTTTGGGTTTTCAGACAGTGACGTCCCAGGGATGTGTCTCCAGCTGTTGGAAAATCAGACATTGATTTGGATGGTCAGTTGTGGCAGGTCATACACAGGTAATGAGAGAAGCGCGCACAGGGCAGGTCATACACAGGTAATGAGAGAAGCGCGCACAGGGCAGGTCATACACAGGTAATGAGAGAAGCGCGCACAGGGCAGGTCATACACAGGTAATGAGACGCGCGCACAGGGCAGGTCATACACAGGTAATGAGACGCGCGCGCACAGGGCAGGTCATACACAGGTAATGAGAGAAGCGCGCACAGGGCAGGTCATACACAGGTAATGAGACGCGCGCACAGGGCAGGTCATACACAGGTAATGAGAGAAGCGCGCACAGGGCAGGTCATACACAGGTAATGAGAGAAGCGCGCACAGGGCAGGTCATACACAGGTAATGAGACGCGCGCACAGGGCAGGTCATACACAGGTAATGAGAGAAGCGCGCACAGGGCAGGTCATACACAGGTAATGAGAGAAGCGCGCACAGGGCAGGTCATACACAGGTAATGAGAGAAGCGCGCACAGGGCAGGTCATACACAGGTAATGAGAGAAGCGCGCACAGGGCAGGTCATACACAGGTAATGAGACGCGCGCACAGGGCAGGTCATACACAGGTAATGAGACGCGCGCACAGGGCAGGTCATACACAGGTAATGAGAGAAGCGCGCACAGGGCAGGTCATACACAGGTAATGAGAGAAGCGCGCACAGGGCAGGTCATACACAGGTAATGAGAGAAGCGCGCACAGGGCAGGTCATACACAGGTAATGAGAGAAGCGCGCACAGGGCAGGTCATACACAGGTAATGAGACGCGCGCACAGGGCAGGTCATACACAGGTAATGAGACGCGCGCACAGGGCAGGTCATACACAGGTAATGAGACGCGCGCACAGGGCAGGTCATACACAGGTAATGAGAGAAGCGCGCACAGGGCAGGTCATACACAGGTAATGAGACGCGCGCGCACAGGGCAGGTCATACACAGGTAATGAGAGAAGCGCGCACAGGGCAGGTCATACACAGGTAATGAGACGCGAGCACAGGGCAGGTCATACACAGGTAATGAGAGAAGCGCGCACAGGGCAGGTCATACACAGGTAATGAGACGCGCGCACAGGGCAGGTCATACACAGGTAATGAGACGCGCGCACAGGGCAGGTCATACACAGGTAATGAGACGCGCGCACAGGGCAGGTCATACACAGGTAATGAGAGAAGCGCGCACAGGGCAGGTCATACACAGGTAATGAGACGCGCGCACAGGGCAGGTCATACACAGGTAATGAGAGAAGCGCGCACAGGGCAGGTCATACACAGGTAATGAGACGCGCGCACAGGGCAGGTCATACACAGGTAATGAGAGAAGCGCGCACAGGGCAGGGTAAGGACTCCATCTTTTTATTGAATTTGATTATCTAGAACTATGTTCACCAGTATATGTGAACACTTTTTCCCTTTCTCTCCCCTCCCCTCTTTCTCTCTCTTCGTTGGCATGTTGACATGTGTGAGACATATTTTAACGTTGGAATGTGGGCCCTTTGAAAATCAGCTATGCTGAAAGGGCTATCCACCCCATGAGCGGAAATAAGTAAATAAATAAATAAATAAAAAAAAAAGATAACCAGCAGACTCAGGGACAGGGTGAAATCCTCAACAAGTTTAACCCACAGATGCTGTGGCCCTCCAGGACTGGACTTCTGTGATTCCCAGAAGTTGCTCATAGAAGTTCAGGAAGCAAGAGTCCTCCAGTATTTTGTTTCCATCACTATGGATTTGCCAATTAGAACATTCAGCAAGGAAGTATGATTAACTAATGAATTAAGCTCGCTCAGCTCCTGAGTGGCATTAAGTAACAAGACTTCTCTTTGATCCCTGAGCTTGACACATCTGCTGGGTACCAGTAAAGCCAGCCCACCCTGCGTTCAGGAGTGCCAGCATAAGATAACTGATGAAAATATAAATCATTGCCAAATAAAATATGAGTGAACATTCTGATTAACGCAGTCAAGGAGCCAAGCATCCATCGCTGCATTTATCACAGTAATTAACCTTTTAAAGTTATAAACTGAACTTCTGAAATCAGCAAACAACAAAAATGGAGGGCCAAGTCCCTTCATTAAATATATTTGACATTTTGAAATATACTGAATTAGGTCTTTAAACGTGTTTGATAGATAAGAATTAATGTCGGCGATTATTAACGTTAGCCATTTTAAATAAAAATCTTTCAATGCTAATAGCGTAAGGGTTTTCGGTTCGTTAATTAGGCTATTGCCATGGCTTAACTCGACAGAGCGACGAATGACTCGGATTTCATTGATTCATTTACAGCTCTAAGGTGAAGGCTATGGGACAATTAAGCAAACCACAGTAATGCATTATGCCATTAGTATTACTAAAAAATAACTTAGGTATTTTCATAGGGACAGACCTGATTTGTATCGAGTGAAGAATGGCCACATCTGTATCACAAAAATCACAAAATGTCTCGATTATAATTCCTTTGGAAGCCAATCACTTGTTGAAGTTGTTAGAGATAAGTTACATTGATTTTAAGGTCAAATATACAAGAATGCATCAATAGGCGCAATATTCTACTCAAGTTCTACCGTAAAAAAAATTCTGCGTAAATAAATCGCGACCTCAAGAAGCGATGTAGGGTCAAAAATAGGAAACACAGAAACGATTGGGTCCAATGTTTAAGAAAAGCTCGGTGAAGCATTTTTCTCCCACCGGGAACACCATTTCACGTAATCCA
Organism: Gymnothorax reevesii; assembly: GCA_029721435.1. Lineage (NCBI taxonomy): Eukaryota > Metazoa > Chordata > Actinopteri > Anguilliformes > Muraenidae > Gymnothorax > Gymnothorax reevesii. The sequence continues at coordinate 186,916,152 of CM056573.1, read as the reverse complement.
GCGTGAAAAGGAATCGTTTCTGACAGCGTCCACGTTACTCATCAAACTTCGGACGAAAATTAAACATCATTTATTGTCTTTCATTCCAGGAGATCAAAACATTTGAATATGTTCAGTATGTCGTTCAACCCTTTCGCCAGTAAATCTCTGAAGTGGACATGACATCACAGTACCCTACCTGTCTCGTTGTCCTTCTTCGCGGCACGACCAGTCTCTCAGCTGAGCGACTCAGTTCTTCTTCTTTGAGTTCGTTGGCAGACAAGTTTCAACTAAGGCAGTGGTGACAAACTCCTCTTAAACCATAGCACGGGCGTGGCAAACTTACGTAATTGAACATATGACCAGTTCACGTCATCGAAACCGGACACTCCACCAAGGATGTTTTATATTTCACTGGATATACAATTGGGGGCCAAGCTTCCGGAGCCACAAAACTATGGAAGGATCTAGCAGGTTTTATCTGTGACAAATTTTATGCAAATTTTGTATTGCTTTATGAACATGTAATTTTTGGGTTTTTTGTAAAAAAGAAAGATGACAATGAAAAAACCCATCTTATAAATCTTCTAATTATTTTGGCTAAGTTTTTCATTCATAAATGTAAGTTTAAGAAACAAAAACCTCTTTTTTCAGTTTTTTACAAGGATTTTGAATTATATTTTCAATCTATCACTGCCAGCAAAAACAAGAAGGCTGTAAAGACTCTGAATGCATGTATGAATTGTAATCTGTACTTGTAAAATGTTGCATGTTCGTCTTTTTTTTCTTTTGTTATTATTTTTATTTTTATTTATTTATTTATTTTTTCTTTTCTTGTCTACTCTATATCACCTGGCAACTACGCGGACATGCGCTGTGTGATTTTTGCTCACACATGCGTAGTGTGGGGCTTATGAACGCGCTGGAATCCGAGGTGTCCATGACAACGGCTCGGGCTCGTGGAACTGCGACCTAGGGTGCGTGTTCACGATCACTTTTCACCGGAAATGGAAGTCTGACTACTGCGGACTGCGCCCTGACGAAACATAGCCGCCGGTAAAGGTTTAATTATGGTTTGAGATACTATTTTAAAACACTAATGCAATAACAAATGTTAAAAACGACTTTGACAGGGAAGTAATACTATTGATTTCAACTCAAAAATCTCGGCAAAATAGTTGACTTGCTGTTGCGTAACTTAAATGACATTGCTCAGGGGTGCGCTTCCCGAAAATTCTGCAACTACGCTATTGGGAAAAGCGCCCCAGGCTCGTGTTCTCTTTAGTTCAACGTCGAATAACCACATTATCGGAGTCAGATAATTCTTGCTTGTCTGCGTGCGAATTTCGTTATCTTTTTCCGGATTAAAGACAACCAAACACAACGCACTTCACCTACCTTATAAACCTATATGTTTTAAAGTCAGGAGCTTTAAACTTTTGTCAATTCTGGTAAGCTAGCTTACGTAACTTATAACCATTCCGTGGAGTATAATAAAATGGGTCTACCGTGAAATGACGTACTGCGTTATTTTTACCTTTTTTCCGTCCTTCCCCAGATATCGGAGCCTCTTGAGTGCACTGAACATTTCATCCATGAATTTCTGCATGTCAGCGAACCAGAGGCCGTGCCTTTCTATCCATCCCCAAAGCCCTTTCCAATAAAGTCTGTCTCGTTTATAATTTTAATGCCATCTCTACGTTTCATTTCTAAGTACGAGTTAACATCGATTGTATTTGTGGTACTTAATTTTATGATAATGGCCGGCTCTGCGAAAGTTAAGCATGAAACCCCTTTTGATTTTGAGTACTTGAGTTCATCTTCAAATGTTAAGCAGAGCTGGCAAAAAAATCAAAAACTGACAAAACGCAAATAATTCTATTTGAAAAAAATGTTAAAATATACGTGTAAATAATGCCTTGGTGGTGACAATAATGACAGGTGGTGGGGGTGAGCAGATGGATGATGACAGCTACATCCGACATTAGGTCTCGTATTTATCTTCGTTCAGATGAAAATCAGCCACACCGTCGAATCTACCTGCATCACTCCGGTTGATCTCAGATGCTGCTCACGAACATTAGATGTTCGGATTCAGTATACTCTGACGTTTCCACCTCCCCAAAACTTCGATCTAATAAAGGCTGTACCACAAAAATTGTGTATGCATGTACAGTGCTTTCATGGATGTTCGGATCATGCACAAAAAAATAAACATTTTGGATGTCATCTGTCAAGTTGTTGAAAAGTTTCGTGGTCAAGTATGAAAGTCAGTAATTAATTTTAGACTGAAAAATGGTTAATAAATGGTTTGCTAAGCAGTGTTCGAACTGAATTTATGTATTGCTATAAATGCACTCATATGGACATTACGTTAGATGCTACACAGCTGACACATGATGCATCAAAATACAGAAATGTGAATTGGTGTTATTCAAAGTAATGAAAATATACAACTCATTACAATGATAACCATGAACTATGAAAAAGTGAGGTGAGTGTGAGCTGCGTTCATGCTTCTAGGATATCACAACAGCGGCCTGAGCTGACTGCTCATTTTGTGGCACTACATAATGGAGTGTGGCAATCGAGTATATTACGGCCATTCATCAATTAAAATAAAATGGATAAAATATTTGCACCGTAACGCCGGCTCGCTTGATTGACTTGGCCACATAAAGAATGTTCATCACAGACGGACGGCAAGGAATGCGCGTTCCACCCACTTGAACAAATGGATCATGAACAAAAAATAGTTATCATTTTGTATCTCATAAGTCAAGTTGCCGAAAAGTTTCGTCATCATGTATGAAGGTCGGTAAGTAATTTAACAACGAAGAATGGTTAGGCTGATAAATGGATCGCTAAGCAGTGTTCGAAATGAATTTATATACTGCTATAAAAGCACATTACGTTGCGTTAGATGCTACTCAGCTGACACGTTAAGCATAACGCATCAGTATAGAGTGATGTGAATTGGTGCTATTCAAAGTAATGGCAATACACAATGCAATTAATGGATTTAACCATCTCATTTTAATATGAATAAGTAAGGTGAGTGTTGCCTGCGTACATGGTTCTTGGATGTCACAACAGCGGCCTTAGCTTACTGTACATTTTCTCGCGCTGCATGAAGTGCAGCAATCGAGGTGCTTAGTTACATATTATTACGTATTACGGCCATTCATCAATTAAAGTGGCAAAAATATACTGAGCAACAAAAGAAACGCAAGTAAGCTAACTTAATGTAGTGGGTGCAATGCGCTTACTCCACTAAGGAAAGTGTATATGGGTGTGTGTGTGTGTGTGTGTGTGTGTGACAATACTGGGAAAAATAAAGAGGAATCTACGTCCCGGATCTGACTTACCTTACTATTACAGTTGTTATGGCCCCAATTTGTTATTACATTTTCAACACAACAGCAACAGCAAGGGATGACAGACACAATTTAAAACTTAAACCCATTTAATTAAACAGACAAAGACAAATAACAACCAACTAACTGACCAAGATTGAATACAAAAAACAGAAATATTTACAGTTTCCTGGTGATGTGCTGGGTGAGGAAAAAAAAACTCAAACACAGGCAAAAATCCACAAAAGAAACTTCACAGGTCTTGAACAGAAATGACAGGTCTGGTCACACGTATCCTTCTTCTAGCAATTTCTCCTACCTTATATACTCTTTTGCAGACCCCACCCACATTTAGACCTCTTTTTTTTACTGTTCGGGGACTTGCCCCAGACATGTCCAGGACATGTCTAAACATAGCTCCAGTCTGAGCTGAATAAAAAAAAACGGTAAATACTGCCATCCAGTGGCCTATATTCACATTACACCTCCATTCCAAAAGGGAAAAATTTTGACTCATAAAGGCAAAATTTTTCTTTTCAATACAAAATGGTTAAGTGAACACTTGTCTATATATACATATCATACAATATTCAAATAAACACATGATATATATATATACATATTCAAACACGGGATAGGCAATCAGCAATTACATTGTCTGTACCCTTCACATGCTTAATTTCCAAGTCAAACTCCTGTAAAATCAAACTCCAATTCAACAATCTCCGATTCTTGTTTTTCATCTTACTCAAAAACATTAACGGATTGTGGTCAGTGTACACAATCATTGGCTTTTCCCCTGTACAAACATAAACTTCAAAGTGCTGTAAAGAAAGGACGAGAGCCAACAGTTCCTTCTCTATTGTGGAATAGTTTGTTTGGTGGCGATTGAACTTCCTGGAGAAGTATGCCACGGGATGCTCAATGTCATCAGAGTCACTTCTCTGTCGGAGCACAGATCCACAAGCTTGGTCGCTAGCATCGACCGCGATGGAGAACGGTTGGTTGAAGTCAGGAGATTTGAGCACGGGGAAGTGACACAGCAGAGACTTCAGGCGATCGAAGGCTCTCTGGCATGCATCATCCCAAGTGAACTTTACGCCTTTCTTCAGTTGGTTAGTTAGACTGAGAGCAATCTCAGCAAAGTTCCTGCAGAACTTGCGGTAGTACCCGATCATTCAAAGGAAGCGGCGCAAAGCTTTTTTGTTGTCAGGAACTGGAAAGTCCATGATGGCTTGGACTTTAGCATTTATGGGTGCCACATTACCCTGGCCTATGACGTAGCCAGGATGCGTAACAGTAGCACAACCATAGTCACTCTTGTTCAGGTTAACAGTCAGGTTTGCCTGGGTCAAGCACTGGAACAACGTCTCTACATCTTTCAGATGTTCTTCCCAGGAGTCACTCCATGTGATCAGGTCATCAATGTACGCACCCGCGTGTGGCAATCCGGCGATTGTAGACTGTATCATCCTTTGGAATGTGGCTGGGGCATTTTTCATGCCAAAGGGTAGGACTTCATACTGGTACAACCCAGATGGTGTGGCAAAAGCAGAGATGCTCTTGGCCCTCTCAGTTAAAGGCACACACCAATAACCCTTCAATAAATCAATCTTGGTCAGAAACTTTTCTTGCCCTACTCTATCGATACAATCATCAATCCTAGGTATTGGAAACACATCAGTTCTAGTTACAGCATTGACTTTGCGATAATCTGTACAGAATCTAGTACTTCCATCAGGTTTTGGAACTAGCACACAGGGTGAACTCCAATCTGAGTTGGAGGGTCTGATAATATCATGTTCTAACATGTACTCAACCTCTTTCTCAGCAATCTTTCTCTTTTCAGGATTCATCCAGTACGGATGCTGTTTTATTGGTTTGGCATCACCAACATCGACATCATGAGAGGCTATAGAAACTCTTTTTGGAACATCAGGAAACAGATCCTCATATTTCTTGATCAACCTCTCAAACTGATCTCTCTGTGAGGATTCTAAGTGCTGGAGTTTTACATCAAGATTTTGCAACACTTCAGTGTTTGACAATTTACATGAAAGAACTTCAGCTTTAATTCTTGGTTCATCATCTTGAAACTCCCCCTCATCTTCACACGTTTCGACCATTGGAGAATCTGAAATGACAGCTGCAACCCTAGCATTTCTGTCATGATAAGGCTTGAGCATGTTAATATGACACAATTGTTTAGGTTTTCTCCTATCTGGAGTCTTCACAATGTAATTGAGATCATTGAGTTTTGTCAGAATTTCATAAGGACCATGAAATCTAGCCTGCAATGGATTGGACTGCAAGGGAAACAACACAAGGACCTTGTCTCCTGGTTTAAACACACGGCTTCTAACCTTATGATCATACCAAGTTTTCATTTTTCCCTGACTTGATTTCAAGTTCCCTTTGGCTAGGTCACAAGCTGCACGCAATCTTTCCTTGAACTTGCTAACATAGTCTAACAGACTGATTTGCGGCTCTTCCTCTCGCCATTGTTCACTCAATAATAGCAAAGGTCCTCTCACTTCATGGCCAAACACTAGCTCAAATGGACTGAATCCAGTAGACTCCTGCACTGCTTCTCTAGCTGCAAACAACAGCAAATGAACACCTTCATCCCAGTCTTTCTCATGGTCATAACAATAAGTCCTCATCATTGTCTTGAGAGTGGAATGAAACCGCTCTGTAATGTGAATATAGGCCACTAGATGGCAGTATTTACCTTTTTTTTATTCAGCCCAGACTGGAGTTACGTTTAGACATGTCCTGGGCATGTCTGGGGAAAGTCCCCGAAAATTTAAAAAAAAGAGGTCTAAATGTGGGTGGGGTCTACAAAAGAGTATATAAAGGGGAAAATTGAGACAGTGGAGTAGTAGGAGAAATTGCAAGAAGAAGGATACACGTGACCAGACCTGTCATTTCAGTTCAAGACCTGTGAAGTTTCTTTTGTGGATTTTTGCCTTTGTTTCCTAACCCAGGACATCACCACGCCACCCCACCAAAACAAGGGACTGTAAATATTTCTTTTGTTGTTGTATAATCAATCTTGGTCAGTTGTAGTTAGTTATTTAGTTGTCTTTGTTCATTAAATGTGTTTAAGTTTTAAAAAACTGTGTGTCATCCCTAGCTGTTGCTGTTGTTTTAAATGTAATAACAAATTGGGGCCATAACAGCTCTAACGCACCCTGACTTTCTGGATGATAGGCACTAGAAAGAATCTGCTTTGCACCTAGTTCATACACCACCTGCTGAAACAATCCTGAAGTGAAATTGCTACCTTGGTCTGACTGAATTTCCCTGGGAAGGCTAAGCAACGTGAAGAACTTTATCAAAGCCTTCGAGATTGCAGTTGCCTTGATGTTACGAAGAGGTATGGCTTCAGGGAATCTGGTAGATGCACACATGATTGTCAACAAGTACTGATTTCCAGATCTAGTCTTGGGTAATGGACCAACACAGTCAACAATGACCTTAGAGAACGGCTCCCCAAATGCCGGGATAGGCTGTAATGGTGCTACAGGTGGGTCTAACTGGTGTTTTCCAACTACTTGACAAGTGTGACAGGTTTTGCAAAAGTTGGAAACGTCTTTCCGAAGCCCAGGCCAAAAGAAGTGTTTCATGATCTTATCAACAGTCTTGTTAACACCAAGATGACCTCCTAAAGGTAAACTATGAGCCATTGTTAAGATCTCATTCATGTAGACCTTCGGAACAACAATTTGCCTGACCACTGCCCAATCTGCATTGGCAGGGATATCAGGAGGGCGCCACTTCCGCATCAACACACCATCCCTGAGATAATACCCAACTGGAGCTGCGTCTATTTCTTTATCAGGAAAGGCTCTCCCCTTTAGTACACAAATTTCAGGATCATTAGTTTGCTCCTCAATCAACCGCTTTCTGGACAGAGACAAGTCTCCAGACACATCAGAATCACCAGACCCATCTGGCTGGCTGAACAATGAACTGATAAAAGTATCTGATAAGTCCTCAAACGGAGAAACCATAGTAGGCCAATCAGAGTCATGAGGCGAACCACCTGAGTCCTGACTATTCAATGTGCTGGATGGCACCACAACATCTTCTTCTTTAGCCTTCTTGGCCATAGCACGAGTCACTGCGCAAGAAGGATACAGAGATGGGTCCTCATCCCCATCTTCAGTGCTCGGCTGTGAAGTAAGATGTACAGGGGGAACTACTTTGCCCCCAGCCAGGTCATTGCCTAGCAACATAGAAACACCCTTTATAGGTAGACTTGACATAAGTCCCACCTTTACCTGTCCTGTAACTAAATCTGACTTCAAGAATATAGAGCGCAGGGGTACAGATACAGTCCTCCCTTCAATACCTTGTACAAGTATGAAATCCCCTGAAGCGGTCTCATCACGTAACTCCAAGGAGTCCATCAACAAAAGTGATTGAGAAGCGCCGGTATCCCTTAGGATATATATGGGGACAGGAGTAGTATGCTCATTCAGAGCCACAAATCCCTCTGACACAAATGGAAGAAATTCCTCCCTCACGAAGTCAGCTGTATCAGGCTTTTTAGCCCCACAAGAGGCAGGCAATTTAGCAGATCGGTTATCTACTACAGGGGTTTCTAACCTTGTTTTCACAAAGGCATTTGGTTTGGTGTCCTTCTCTTTTTCTTTCTTAGTTTTAAGGATCCAACAGTTAGTTGTAACATGACCAGATTTCTTGCAATAACTGCAAACTAGACCACTTTTGTCACTGTCAGCTTTCACACTTTGATCAGACCTGTTACTGGATTTCTGAGCACCATCACCAGATTTGTCTTTGTCTTTGGGTGAGGAATCTTGGGTATCACCATAACCCTTTTTCTGAAATTGGGACCATCTATTGTTACTGCTTGACTGAAATTTGGACATATGTGTGAGAACATATTCATCTGCAAATTTGGCAGCTGATTGCAAATTCAGTGCTTGCTTCTCATTAAGGTAGGTCTTAACATCATCCTTAACACAGTTCTTGAATTCTTCAACTAACACCATCTCTTTTAGTGAGTTGAAATCATCCTTGACCTCCATAGAAGTACACCAGTGCTCAAAGCATACCTTCTTCTCATTAGCAAATTCCACATTAGTCTGATTTTCAGATTTCTTCAGACCTCTGAATTTCTGTCGGTAAGCCTCTGGAACCAACTCATAAGCTCTCAAAATAACCTTTTTGACAACCTCATAATCAGAGGAATCATCTGCAGACAAAGCCGAATTCGCTTGTTGAGCTTTACCCTTGAGGACAGTTTGCAACATCAGAGACCAGTGTTCCTTTGGCCACTGGCAACTCTTTGCTACCTTTTCAAAACACTGGAAATAGTTGTCAACATCCTTTTCCGAAAATGGAGGCACCAATTTTACCTCATGGCTAGCCCGAAATTTATTTTCAGTTTGAATTTTAATTTTTAGTTGCTCCATTTGGAGTCTTTCTTCTCTATCGAATTTCTCTAATTCAAAATCTCTCTGTCTTGCAAATTTTTCTATCTCAAATTCTCTTTGTTTTTCTTTTTCCTCCCTTTCTATTTTCTCTTCTCTTGCTAATTTTTCTAACTCAAACTGCCTTTGTTTTTCTTTTTCTTCCCTTTCTTTCTCTCTTTCTTCCCTCTAAAATCCTCTTTGTTTTTCTTTTTCCTCCCTTTCAATCTCTAGCATTTTTAATTTAAGTTCCATTTCTATATTTGGATTTTCCACTGGAAACTGTTCCAGATCTCCTGGTGCAAACACATTTTCATCAATGTAATATTCAACTATCTCTCTAGCCAGTCTTGCTTTTCGCATGGCTGGTTTTACCTCTGTCAGCTCCAACTGTCTGCAAATTTCTAGCAGTTCTGTCTTTTTAATAGACTTCAAAACCCCTACGGTTGGTGATGCCAAGAAATCATCCATTGCTGTTGTCAATATATATCTAGGAAAATTCACAAAAACAATTTCACAATTTGAAATGTTAGATTTTCAATAAATTACTCACACAATGGTCTCCCCCGGACGAGCCCCCAATTTGTTATGGCCCCAATTTGTTATTACATTTAAAACAACAGCAACAGCAAGGGATGACACACAGTTTTTAAAAACTTAAACACATTTAATTAACAAAGACAATAACTAACAATAACCTACAACTAAATGACCAAGATTGATAAATAAGAAAAACAGAAATAATTTCAGTCCCTTTTTGGTGGGGTGGCTTGGTGATGTCCTGGATGAAGAAAATGCTGTAACAAAGGCAAAAATCCACAAAAGAAAACTTCACAGGTCTTGAACAGAAATGACAGGTCTGGTCACATGTATCCTTCTTCTTGCAATTTCTCCTCCTACTCTACTGTCTCAATTCTTTTCCTTATATACTCTTTTGCAGACCCCACCCACATTTAGACCTCTTTTTTTAAATTTTCAGGGACTTGCCCCAGACATGTCTGAAACATGTCCAAACATAACCCCAGTCTGAGCTTAACAAAAAAAGGTAAATACTGCCATCTAGTGGCCTCTATTCACATTACACTGTGAACACTTATAGCTGAGAGTTCAAAGGATGCAAAGGAACAAATGGTAATTTGTCTAAAGTGAAGGGAGGTGGAGGGAGAGACAATCAAGGTGAGGGGAAATTGGGGTGTGGGCTGAGGTGTGATGAGGTTAACACACAGGGCTGAAGGGTGATGAGGTTAACACACAAAGGGAATGATCAAGGAATTATATACAAGGAACATTGGGGACAGACAAGGTTGTGTATTGGCCCTCCACAATGTGCAAAACTTCAGAGGGTCCATCTGCTATTGGCACCCATGTTTTCCAACATTCCCTTCTTTTTTTTTGTTTTTTTTTAATGGAGTGGTGTACCAATAAGAATATAACAAAAATAAACTTTTACAGCAAACTGTATGGAGAATATAAGTGGTAAAAAAAAGAACAGACTAAACAACAAAGAATCTCAAGAGGTTATTTCTGAGCCATCCCACAGCTTTCTGTGCTATCAATGTCTACTCCAACTGCCTTTTCCTGATTATGACACCAGAAACACTGAATTAGATTCCTGGGGAAATTATATATATTCACCACGAGTTTCAAGTTTCAAAATGTGTAGTTTTCAGCAGAATATCCATATTGCCTCAGAACTGTGGCCTCTGTCTGGGCCTTTGCTTTTGCTTTGAGCCTCACACAAAATCACTCTCTATGAGAGGGTCCTTTCTCTGAGTATAGATACCTGCACACACATTTGATGAAATACACAGCTGGGTATCATCCCACAGGGTCAGTGTGCTGATCTCACTGGCATTAGTGTATGACTGTACACTATACACAGTGTATTAGTGTATGAGTGATCCCCATCTAAACAGTGAAGTTGGTGCGAAACAGGATACAGGGAGTGACTTACATCACATATCATTAAATGTAAATCCTGTGAGCTGACTCAGAATACACCACTGAAACCTACATCCCTGCACACCCCACTCCATCTCCTCTTATGGGTGAACGCAGATTGCAAAGGGGGTCATTTCACACAGACAATTTTAACAACTCAAACTTTTTTAAAATTTGCTATACTGGCTGCGCCAAACAATGTAATTTGTCTAAACCTTCAAATGTCAAATATTTCAGAACAATGGTCATATAGAACAATGTACTTTTGAGAAATTAAAAAATAGTGTGGAAGTAAGTAACATACAACACAATGATATGAGGCTCAATGACATAAATCAGTGTCCAACAGTTCAAAATGTTCACGGTACTGAACGATGTCATTTGTCCAAACCTTAAAAATATTTCATCATACTGAATTTGAGACATCAGAGGTGTTCAAATTTGGCAAAATGCATCAAAAATAGAATGACACCTGACCTAAAAGCATACATCATCATCCCATCTTTTTTTTTTTTTTAAAAAGGTCCAAAGATGATGCCTTCTCTGGGAATAGGGAGCAGTAGAAAATTAATAACATTAATAAAATGGTATTCTTTTATAGCGTTTTTTCCAAATTTATATATTCTCTAAATTAAAAAAAAGAAAAAACATAATCGCCTGCCAAGAAGGTAGGGTTACCCACCTCTGCACCAGTCCAGCAGCTTGATTTTCCCATTTCCTCAGAGGTTGAATTTCTGTATTCTCTTTTTTGTAATTGTCATGAGCATATAAATTTAGATGCATCATTGTTAGACCAGGGAAATATATTTGTTCACGCTTCAAGACCCATCTCCCCATGTTAAACTGCCCCTTACAGAAAACTGCATTATTACATTGTGACAATGTGTCCATTCAGTCATTTTTTTTTTTTAAATCCTTAATGGTGCACGCACTTATAGTTCACCCGAGACACTGCCTGTGTTTTATGTGGCTGATGCTTCACCATGTTCCCCTATGTCCAAACTGCAGCCAGCGATATTGTCTTTGCTTGACACCATGTACAGGCCATGAAATTCACAGGAACCTCCCTCTTGGTGCTGATGTCCAACCAGAGCCTGCTGCAGGGCATCGGGTCAAAGCCTTCATTTCCAGTTATTCTGTAGGGGAGAAAAAGACCAAGTGCGAGTGTATATTCTTATGCAGTTTAATTACCTTTTCACATTGGCATTGGTATCAAGTTCATACTGATCCCCATGATACTACAAATACGGTTTTGGTCTGCCCTACTACTTGTATCGCCAATTTCAAATTTGTTTCCCCAAGTTTGTCCATGACTTCTCAAATATCTTAGAATGTGATTGTGAACGATTGCAAATATGGCGCAGGAATTTATTGCCCTCTGATCGGAGTGCTGCATCGGAGTGCTGCAGAATTCTGGAAATGAATTATGCGTTATTGTCACTTCTTAAGTCATTTTGGAAATCCCCATTGCGAGAGCACCTGTTCCCACAAGACATGAGCTGTAGTAGTAGGTTCCCCATAACCTTGACAGCAGACAGTAGGTCTGTAAATGTGGGGGAGCCCTCAGTCTGAGACTGTTCTGTCTGAGGCTGCTGTACTGCAGACAGTAGGTCTGTAAATGTGGGGGAGCCCTCAGTCTGAGACTGTTCTGTCTGAGGCTGCTGTACTGCAGACAGTAGGTCTGTAAATGTGGGGGAGCCCTCAGTCTGAGACTGTTCTGTCTGAGGCTGCTGTACTGCAGACAGTAGGTCTGTAAATGTGGGGGAGCCCTCAGTCTGAGCCTGTTCTGTCTGAGGCAGCTGTACTGCAGACAGTAGGTCTGTAAATGTGGGGGAGCCCTCAGTCTGAGACTGTTCTGTCTGAGGCTGCTGTACTGCAGACAGTAGGTCTGTATATGTGGGGGAGCCCTCAGTCTGAGCCTGTTCTGTCTGAGGCTGCTGTACTGCAGACAGTAGGTCTGTAAATGTGGGGGAGCCCTCAGTCTGAGACTGTTCTGTCTGAGGCTGCTGTACTGCAGACAGTAGGTCTGTAAATGTGGGGGAGCCCTCAGTCTGAGACTGTTCTGTCTGAGGCTGCTGTACTGCAGACAGTAGGTCTGTAAATGTGGGGGAGCCCTCAGTCTGAGACTGTTCTGTCTGAGGCTGCTGTACTGCAGACAGTAGGTCTGTAAATGTGGGGGAGCCCTCAGTCTGAGCCTGTTCTGTCTGAGGCAGCTGTACTGCAGACAGTAGGTCTGTAAATGTGGGGGAGCCCTCAGTCTGAGACTGTTCTGTCTGAGGCTGCTGTACTGCAGACAGTAGGTCTGTAAATGTGGGGGAGCCCTCAGTCTGAGCCTGTTCTGTCTGAGGCTGCTGTACTGCAGACAGTAGGTCTGTAAATGTGGGGGAGCCCTCAGTCTGAGACTGTTCTGTCTGAGGCTGCTGTACTGCAGACAATAGGTCTGTAAATGTGGGGGAGCCCTCAGTCTGAGACTGTTCTGTCTGAGGCTGCTGTACTGCAGACAGTAGGTCTGTAAATGTGGGGGAGCCCTCAGTCTGAGCCTGTTCTGTCTGAGGCAGCTGTACTGCAGACAGTAGGTCTGTAAATGTGGGGGAGCCCTCAGTCTGAGACTGTTCAGTCTGAGGCTGCTGTACTGCAGACAGTAGGTCTGTAAATGTGGGGGAGCCCTCAGTCTGAGCCTGTTCTGTCTGAGGCAGCTGTACTGCAGACAGTAGGTCTGTAAATGTGGGGGAGCCCTCAGTCTGAGACTGTTCTGTCTGAGGCTGCTGTACTGCAGACAGTAGGTCTGTAAATGTGGGGGAGCCCTCAGTCTGAGACTGTTCTGTCTGAGGCTGCTGTACTGCAGACAGTAGGTCTGTAAATGTGGGGGAGCCCTCAGTCTGAGCCTGTTCTGTCTGAGGCAGCTGTACTGCTGACAGTAGGTCTGTAAATGTGGGGGAGCCCTCAGTCTGAGACTGTTCTGTCTGAGGCTGCTGTACTGCAGACAGTAGGTCTGTAAATGTGGGGGAGCCCTCAGTCTGAGCCTGTTCTGTCTGAGGCTGCTGTACTGCAGACAGTAGGTCTGTAAATGTGGGGGAGCCCTCAGTCTGAGACTGTTCTGTCTGAGGCTGCTGTACTGCAGACAGTAGGTCTGTAAATGTGGGGGAGCCCTCAGTCTGAGACTGTTCTGTCTGAGGCTGCTGTACTGCAGACAGTAGGTCTGTAAATGTGGGGGAGCCCTCAGTCTGAGCCTGTTCTGTCTGAGGCTGCTGTACTGCAGACAGTAGGTCTGTAAATGTGGGGGAGCCCTCAGTCTGAGACTGTTCTGTCTGAGGCTGCTGTACTGCAGACAGTAGGTCTGTAAATGTGGGGGAGCCCTCAGTCTGAGCCTGTTCTGTCTGAGGCTGCTGAACACCCAACTGTTTGGGCCCTTTTCCTTCCTTCCCCCCTCCCTTTGACCAGCACTGTCGCTTGTAATGGCCAACACGCTGGCAATTCGCACACACACGGGGACTGCTACACTCCTTCTGAATGTGGCCTAGCTTCCCACAGTTAAAACAACGGACCTGGTCCCTATTGTATGACAATACAGCAATCTTTTTCTTTGACTTGTTGGGGGACTCACAGATTTGAGACTCATTCCATGCCATTAAACAGTCTTGGATATCTCTCCCTATGTGCTGTCTGGTTAGTTGTGCACTTAATTCCCTATTAAACTGTAACAATAAATGTTGGCAAGTAGGGGGCACGTGATCTTTGTATTTATTGATGACCAAACTCCAGAAAATCGGATCATCGCCAGTCAGCTCTGCTCTGGCCCCTCCACCTCTGTTCTGATTGTAGACACCAACAAATGTTCTAAGGAAGTCGATCGGATGCTGGCCCTCCTTAGGTACAAACTCGAGGATTTTGGTCATGTCTGCAACCACACGATACCCAACAGCCTGGCACATTAATCTTAACCTTGTCTCGTGATTGGGAAAAACAGCAGGACTTCTGTGACCATGCACAAATTCCAACGGAATCGAAACTGATGGAGGAAGCACCGATTGTAATAATTTACAACAGTCTTTATCTGTTAGGGAGTGCATTCGCTGTAGCACTTGCACCTTGTCAACAACTGCGGTCGGGTCACTGACTCCATCCCATGCAGGTAGTTGTTGCTGCAGTGTACTCAATTCTGACAGAGTTAGATCACGACGCATCTCTTGGTCCTCATATTCATATGTGATCGCGCCATTCACGGGATTATGCGTCCCACTAGTACGCACTCTGCGAGTGATGATTGGAGCGATTTTTGCGTTTTTTGCCTCGACTGATGTTTTTAGTGCTCTTGTATTTCTGGAGGCCATTCTTCTTCGGGCATTAGGACGGAGTGAGTCAGCAATAGATGCATTAGATTCTGAATACGATTCCAGTTCCTCGTCAGTATTTTCATTCTCACAGTCTTGCACAGCCGTGTCCAACAGGGGAGTTGCCGCTGCTTGTCTAAGTTCCCAATCATCATCATCTGAACTTAATTCTGACTCGCTGTGCCCCCCCGAAGTTCCCAAACTAAGAGCTGCAACTCGCCGTTTCATTGCCTCATTTGTTAGCTTTTGCTGTGACATTTTTTTCTTCATTAATCTTAACTTTTGAACAATTGCCCGATCCTTGTTTTCTCCAGACACATTCCATAATTCTCTATACGCTATTTGTGCATCTCGTAATTGTTCCTGTGTTTTGGCCAGTTCTGCATTTGTGACATTCAATTTCTCCCGTAATTGACTTATTTCCTTTCTAAATTCTAAATGAAACGTGGCATGTACTATGCGTTCAGCAACAGAGGCCTCCAACTCCTTAGAATTTATCTCGTTTGCTTTCCAAACTCTTTATGTTACTTCGCAATTCAGGAATCTCTACGACTTTATCCTTCAGTAACTTAATTGTTTGGACCATAGCCATCACACAATTAGCCTTTCGCCTTTTCTTGTTTTTCTCAGTTTGATTGCGTTTTTCACATGCAGTTTGAAGGTATTCAACAACATCTACATCCTGTGGTACATTATAAAAATTCTCCTTGCAGTGCTTGGCCAAATATCTTGCGGCCCACAATTTCCAATCTTTCTCGGCCATTCTTAAACTTCTCATACAATGGACAAACTTACTTTTGGTACTTGAAAATTGTCCAAGGTCTGTGTAACTTTATACAAGCCCCTGCTTAGAACACCGCACACATGCACAGTCAATTCTAGCCACTTGTATTTTAAAACATTACACAATTTTCATAACTATTCCTCTACAATATTACATGCAGAAATATTTCATACTCACAAATGTACGTGGTTCGTCCGTGCCCTCAAGTCCGTTTCTCCTCAGTCAGGTTCGGTGAATGGATTCCAAAGGTATTCCTCTATTGATTGCGGTGTTAACATAAAAAAGGGAACTCTGCTTTCCCTGTAGTCCAGTATCAAAAAAGATCCCACCGTAATCAACCTCCCCAGTTTTTTTTTTTTTTTTGAAAACGGAACAAGAACGACGGATTTGGGCTGGCTCGCCAATAATGTGGGATTTTAAAGAGAGTTTGCTGTATTCCTCCGTACTTTTGTGAGTAGAAAAAATCAATGCAGGCACGTCTTAGTTACAAAATGGATAGTTTAATAGAGTAGAGGAACTAGTGGGTCTGTTCCCCAAGTACAGATGAACAAGAACCAACAACTGAGGGAAACTGTGATCACTTATAGCTGAGAGTTCAAAGGAAGCAAAGGAACAAATGGTAATTTGCCTAAAGTGAAGGGAGGTGGAGGGAGAGACAATCAAGGTGAGGGGAAATTGGGGTGTGGGCTGAGGTGTGATGAGGTTAACACACAGGGCTGAAGGGTGATGAGGTTAACACACAAAGGGAATGATCAAGGAATTATATACAAGAAACATTGGGGACAGACAAGGTTGTGTATTGGCCCTCCACAATGTGCAAAACTTCAGAGGGTCCATCTGCTATTGGCACCCATGTTTTCCAACATGCACTTTTGTACTGTTCTTATGCACTTTTGTACGTCGCTCTGGATAAGAGCGTCTGCTAAGTACCTGTAATGTAATGTAATGTAATGTAATGACTAGTGGAAATTCTAATGAAAGATATCTACTGCTCAGTTCTCACTTGTCAGAATGTCAATTTTTGATATCAACAATTACTGTATTACTTGTGGAAATATTCATTGTAGATATCTGTAACTCAACCACAACTGGTCAAATTGCTCTAGTGACTTCCATTCAAATTCTATTTCAGATTTTTCAACATGTTACAACTCCAAGTCGACATATCCGTAATGTAATTTTGACTAGTTGCAATTCTAATTAATGATATCTAACTCATTTAGTCAAAATGTTATAGATATCTACAATTCAATTCTTACTCGTCGCAATGTTTGTTGTAGATATCTAAAATTGTTCTTACGTTACAGATATCCTAAATGGAATAACAGATATCTAAAATTCAATTCCACCAATCAAAATTATACTACTGATATGTCAGTGTAGAACTCTAGCAGCTCATAATATGGCATGTCGTTTTAACATTTAGGCCTAACGATTTGGGCTGACTAGTAACAATTTAGTTTTCACGAGTGGAAATCATTTTGACTTGTTAAAATGTTAATTTAAGATATCTACAAAATAACTTTTACATGTAACAAATATTTTCTTACATGTTGAAATTAGCGAACATTTCGATATCTTTGATTTTTTTTATGATATCAGTAATTTCTTTTTGACCAGCAAGAATAAGCATTGCAGGTATCAACAAGTGAATTTCCACATGTAGGAAAAATATTGACTAGTGTATGGCAAGCCTTTTAAGCTTTAATTCATTTTTGGAGGATATCACAAATTAAATTACAACTAGTTAGAATTCAAATTCCTGATATCACTAATTTTATTCTAACTAGTTGTTATTTTTATTTCTGATAACAGGAATTCAATTTCAACATGTTAAATTGGCAATTTCTGATATCACGCATTCAATTTTAACATGTTACAGTTACAATTTCTGATATCAGAAATTAAATTTCAACATGTTAAAATTACAATTTCTGATATCAGGAATTCAATTCTAACTAGTTAGATTAACAACGTTTTTCTCATTCATTTCAATGGGAGCTGGAATATCTGATATCAGAAATTCAATTCTAACTAGTTTGAATTCGAATTATTGATATCAGGAATTCAATTTTAACTAGTTAAAATAACCATTTCTGATATCAGAAATTCAATTTTAACTAGTTATAATGCGTATTTCTGATATCAGAAATCCAATGCTGACTAGTTTAAATTATTATTTCTGATATCAGGAATTCCATTTTAACATGTTAAAATAACAATTCCAGATATCAGGAATTGTTATTTTAACTAGCTAGAATTGAATTTCTGATATCAGAAATACGCATTATAACTAGTTAAAATTAAATTTCTGATATCAGAAATTGTTATTTTAACTAGTTAAAATTAAATTCCTGATATCAGTAATTCGAATTCAAACTAGTTAGCATTGAATTTCTGACATCAGATATTCCAGCTCCAATTGAAATGAATGAGAAAAACGTTGTTAATCTAACTAGTTAGAATTGAATTCCTGATATCAGAAATTGTAATTTTAACATGTTGAAATTTAATTTCTGATATCAGAAATTGTAATTGTAACATATTAAATTGAATTCTTGATATCAGAAATTGCCATTTTAACGTTAAAATTGAATTCCTGTTATCAGAAATAAAAATTACAACTAGTTAGAATAAAATTAGTGATATCAGGAATTTGAATTCCAACTAGTTGTAATTTATTTTGTGATATCCTCCAAAAATGAATTAAAGCTTAAACGGCTTGCCATACTAGTGAGAATGCATCTCTGATAAGTCCACTTCAGCTCAGTGGACGTTAGGCCATGCCTACCTTATGAATATTCTACGAGCGATAATACTTAGTGAAATGCGAGCTTGTTGCTGTTACTTAGCAACACTGGCGCCGCACATTTGTTTACGAATCGAAGAAGCTCATCAAAGCAAAGCGAGACTTAGCGAGTGATTATAAAAATCCAGTGGAAATGTTTTGCGATTAACGGGCATGTAAGCAATGTGCATGCAGTCAGAAGGAACTACTCGTTGCAAGAGCAGAATAATTCCCCTGATTCCTAAAAGGCGCTTGCCTTTAAATGCATTTGTCACCTCTGTTAAAAGTTGGCTAACAATTCGGTCAGAGTCGACAATCGTGGCGTCAATGGCGCGTAGGTACCTGGCTCGATTCGCCGCATCAAAAGACTGGTCGAATGCGGAGACTGCCATCTCAATATTTGACAGAATTTAGTTCCTAGTGATGCAGGGTGCGATATCTCACTAAAAGAGGCCACTGACATTGAGGAATACTGTTTCCATGAAGGGGTGCTCAAGGTTTGCAACAATGTTTAAGTACGTGTCAAAGTAACATCCATGTGAATAGCAGGACCCAAGGTTTCGCAGCAAAACGTTGTTTGAGCGTAATGGTAAAACTCACTTGGTCTAATTTTTGTCCAAACTAAGAAACATTTTTGTTCTCATTAGACTTTGCTTCATCACATATAGTAAGATGGATATAAAATAATATCTGGTTATTATATTATCTGGTCATCGCTGGTTCCTTATATTTTGCGATGGCAAAACCTTGAAAGTCAATAGTATTTAATTGTTTGTAAAACAAAAACCTAGATAATTGATCTCACAAGGTTTTTTTCATGTGAAATGTTCTACATTTCTGTGCTGGCAAGACCTAGCAAGACAAACTGAAGACCCTAATTCTAAAAGTACTTTAGTCACAAAATGTTTATTTTTATAAAATGTGGTATGAATATAATATATCCATAAAATATGCTAATTGAAGACAGAAGTGCTAAACGCACTAAAATCACAAAACATCCACTTTTTCCTGTCCTAAACTCCTGGGGTGCGAAAAAGTACTTTTAGCACTACGATCTTTAATTAGTTTTCATTTATCAAAAATCCAGTCTTTAGAAAATGCCATTTGGAATTGTAAACAGACCTATTGTATTTTGAATTTAAGATTGTTAAAAACAGTGTTTAAGACGGTTTTGAATAAAGAAATTAATGTACATATTTGCTGGGTCTTGCTCCTTCATTTTAACGACTGATACCTTTCATTTTTGCATTGAAAAAATCTAGGTGGTCATTTAATTTTGGATACATTGAAAAAAAAAGGAATAAGTTCTCCCTAAATATTGCTCATTAGGCCAGACCTTTATATCGGGGGACCGGAGTATCCAAAGGAAACCCATGCAAATACAGGGAGAAAAAGCTAACTTGTCAGGCTGCTGCGCTAACTACTGCATCACCATGCAGCAGCTAAAAAAATTAAAAAAAAAATTCAAAGCCAGAATTACTGTAATAAAAAATGTAAATAATGACAATAGGCTAGAATATGAAAAAAAGGCAAACTTCAAATGGGTAAATGCCAGCAAAAACGAGTAGGCCTATCATGTACAGTAAATTAGTAGGCTAAATTGCAGTCATAATCTGATGTAATATAATGATGATAATCATCTTCATCGATAAGAAGAGATACTTTCATTTCTTCAATTCTGGCGCTTTTAAAGCCATTACAGAGTTGCTGGGTTGTCAACCGCCGATTTTTTTTTTTTTTATTACTTGTCATGAGCAGATAAAAAACTTAACTTCCGTTTCGCACCTCAATTGCCACCATTTCTCAGCAAACCGACGCTTGATGGTGTTTCTTACAGTGCCATGGCAGCATTTAACGTCTTCAGAAATTTTTCTTAATGACCAACAACCATCATGTAAGGCCACAACGGGGCTACAAACAATCTGTGAGAGCTCCTTATATCGTGCCATCGTGTTTAACTCTGTGACGTCACCCAAAGTTCATGATACCTAATGAATTTAACAACTTGACCATCAGAAGTAATTTTCCAGAGTAATGTTGCCTCAAACCAGTTTAAACAATTTTTTGAGCATCATTGATCATTGAATGAGCCTTCAAACATGCATTCATGCTATGCAAGGGAAAAAAAAAAATTGGTGACACCTCTCAATTGTAATGAAAAATTGATGTTTTCAGTGTTTTTGGTTATTGTCCATATCTTTACCTCAGTATACTGGTGGGAATTTTTTTTTGTTCTCATTGCCTAAAATAGTATTTTTCAATACTCCAAAAAATTTTCGAGATTTTATATTGACCACTTTTAGATGAAAGTGGTAGTGTATAATCATCATTGCACACTACTGTATGTGGTTTCTCTAAGGCTACACAGCTGTTTAGTCCATTGTGTTTGTGTGGAAATGCTCTTACTTTCACTATTAAACAGCCTTGAGTTCAACTGTTGATTTTTTACTATTCGATTTTACCAAACATTGAAGTAACCTCCTACTTTGATCTTTTTTTCCGACAAATTTCTTCCTCAAAGTTGACGGTTCACCACTATCCTCTTGGGTTCAAATAATGTGTTGGAGAGTCCTTAAGGGGAGACCCATTAGTTCGGGCTAAATTCACAGTCGAACAAAAAATTTTCAAAATTTTTTTCTCGGCTAAAACGATTGAATAACTTGTCAACAACACACAAAACAACCAAACCTAACTCAAAAAATAAATATAATATTAAAAGAATACATAATTTTGTAATACTTAATTTTTTATAAATATTCGCCTATTTCACTGCTGCTGTGGAACACAAACCTTTGTTTCTCCTCACAGAAAAAAAGCATTTGATCTGAAATTTGGCTTGCCAACTCTATACTATATGTCCATCAAATTGTAGCATGGGTTTTGCTCCAGAATTTTCAGACCCACGCTGGGGTGTTCAAAAGAATGACAGTTCTAGATTTGGCATAATCTGCTACATTTTATCTTATATATCAAAAAGTATCAAAGAGAGGTCAATATCAATGCTACATCTTATGCACATAATAAACTTGGCTGCATCTTTCTAGGGTTTATGGTTCCTGAGAAATAAAGGCTTCTGGATGGACCCAATTATAAATTCAAAATGGCTGCCGTTGCCAAAATTGTGGCCCAGATATTGGAAACAATGCTACCATTCCTTGTTTTAGCCAAAATGACACATTCAGGCTTAGTTTGGTGTGGATCCATTGAGAAATAAGGACTTTAGCAAGGAATGTATGGGTCTCATCTTAACCGAATTTTAGAAGTTTCAGCGATCTCCTGAGCTGTTTTCTTTGCTTGAAGCTGGCCAATAATTTGGCTCCTCTGAAATAGAATGACATCTTTTCCCCGATCACAGCATATGTCTTCAGACATGGTTGTTTAAGAAATGAGAAACTACTCATTAAGGTTAAATTACTTGTTATTGGCTGAATCTTCTTAATCACCTCAGTAATTATCCAATGAAAGGCTCCCACCTACACTACAGGCCAAAAGTTTGGAAGCAAGATAAAATTTGTACAAAAAGAGATCATAATTTCATTGGCAAACCCTGGAACAAAAACACGATTATTGTATAAAGAGTCATTTATCTGGATACATTTTTACTCAAATTATCAGGTATTTCCTTTTTTTTTTTTGCTTAGACTTTACTTTCTTCAAAGTAACCAGCTCTTGCTTTAACAACAGCATGGCAAAAACGAGGCAGTTGTTCCACAGGTTCTTAAAGGGATGAGCCAGGAATTCCATTCCAAGCTTTCTTAAGTTCATCGGTGAGAGACAGTTGATTTGTGGGATGCACTTTTCTGATAGATCAATCCAATTTGTCCCACACAAGCCCAATCAGAGAGAGGTCTGGAGACTGGGGAGGCCAAACCATCTTTCGAGGAACACCTTCCCCTTCTTTTTTGTCTATCTAACCCAGACAGAGCTTGGGGAAGGCTCAGGGTCCTAAGGGAAGAATGCTTTTGACCTGTATTGGCCTGTAGTGTATGTGCTTAGTTAGATCGAGGCGGTGACTTTTTTTTTGGGGCAGGCAGTGAGCGCTTCCATGACTTCCAATACACTGGTACAATAAAGTTTTGTTTTTACTGCATAGTTACCAGCCAAACCCCACTCCACCCATGAGCATTAGAGGATTCCCGTCTCTAGGGCGTGGCTGTATTTACTCTGGGTAAACAATCTCTCCTCCTCTAATTCTTTCACCAAGTACACAGGAATAAACAAACACAGCGCACATGGATATATACACACAGCACAGGTATAAACACACACTGTACACATGCACAAACACAGAGCACACCGCTAAACATACACACGACACACAAACACCAGTCAAATCTGTACGCATTTTATTTACTCAGCATTTTTTGAACAAAGAAATAATAAACTATACAGTATTGGAAATATAATTATTCTTTGCATTTCTAAGGCAGAATTTCCAGACAGTGGTTGAAGGTTAATTTTCAGTTCCCTGATTATCTGAGCAAAGACAGGTGCCCCACGTTTATTTTAATTCAGACATGAAGCAAAGCGGAGAAGAGAATTGCAGTTCTAACCTCCCGTAAGAAACCGAAGTCAGCATGAGTACTAATACCTGCCGTCAGCTGTGTTTGGGAGTCAATCCAGCTCTACACCCATACTGAACGTCCTGCTGTGCCAGTGCTTGAAACAGCAGTATTTTCTGCCTCGGCCTGAACCAGTTCCAGTAACACCTGTCCTCAATCATCTTTCCAGGGGTGAACGGACAGCTGAGCTGCTTTTCGGTGCTGAGAGAGGGGTCCCATCGGCACCCGTTTTGGCCTGCATTTATCACAGCACTGCCATCTCCCCAAATGTACAGAGAAAAGTGCGCACCTGTTTTTACCAGCTCCAGAGGCGCAAAACTCAGCTTCAATGAGTGAAAGTCCTCTCCGTAATTTTGTTTTAACTGCCTGAATTTGCTAATGATCACAGGTCCCTGAACAGGTGGAATGAGCTCGGCAAGTTCATTCATGGAAGAAAAATAAGGAGGGTGGGGTGGGGGGGTTCCCTTTCTATCAGAAATTCACCTGAGAGGCGGGGCTTACGACTGGCCCCACCTACATGGCCACTGACCCCACCCTCTAGACTGAGCGACACGGTTTCCATCTCATTTTCAACACTGCAAGGAAAAAATAAAATGTAAAAATTGCACAAAGGGGTGCAGCACACATGCACAGCCGTGTAACATTTAAATGAAATTTCTGATCTTATTTTAAAAATACTCTTTTTTTACACATACACACACAATCTAAGTTTCCTGTCAGCACTGTAAACCACTTTAGAGAGTATGCAGTGTTTCAGTGAAGGCCGAGGACAAACAGGCGCTGTAGTGTTCCAGGGGGCGTGGACATTAGCTGAACTCACAGTAAAACAGGATGCTCTCTAATCCGACAGCGTAACAGGATTCTTTAAAGAAAGTGGACTGACCCGCCAAAGGAGTTTGTAGACCATTCAACCCTCCGTCACCCCCATAATAGCAAAGCAACTTACTCCCATATGTGAGAAAATACAACACTGAAATGAACTACTCCATAATCACTCCAAAAGAGAGTTAAAAATAATAAAATATACCACAATCAAACAGCAAGGAACGGCCTCACAAAGTGCTTTTGTAGCTTAGCTCTCTAAATATGCTCAAGTCTTGGTAGTGAATCCAGGATTACCCAGCAGTTATTGGCGACTCATCCCTACACAAAAACAGAAGACTAAAATACAACAATAGAACCACCCAAAAATGCGAAAGAAAATTATTTTTTTTGTGTCCACGTGGACTTGATCTTTTTCTATTTTTTGTGATACAGGAGGAAATGAGTTTGATTGGTCATGACAGTGATCATTTCAAAAATGAACAGAACTCTACATGAAAGAATAGTGCACATTTTCAGTTATATACTGTATGTAGTCTCCAGGTTTGCAACAAGCAGGTCCAAATCTCACGCCGTCCCGCCCATCTCACACCAGCACTGAGGAACCTCGTGCTCCACCTCCACACCAAACTGCCCTTCAATTCAGCAAAACTCCTCAGAAACAGAAGGATTTATTCCCAGGGGGAAAGCATTTCCGCAATATTGGAGAAGGAAACTGTAATGAAAGAAATAAAAGACTGACACCATTCTTTCACAAACACAAAATACTTGTAAGGCCACTGAGTTTAAGGCCACGTTTGCTTCTTGCTTCCCTCCACTGGCTCCATTTCTTTTTTCTTTGGGCATCTCTCTCCTCTCCCTCCATCTCCATCTTTCACTTTCTCACACATTCTCACACGTTCTCCTTGGCCATCTTTCTAACACCCCTCAATTTGTCTTCCCCCTCAAATAGTCAACACCAGGGTAAGTCCATCAGTTAGGACAGTCCATTGAAAGTTACAATCCATTGATCAAGGGGGCAGTGATGGAGACACTTGGTCTGTACTTGCAGGCTGTGCACCACCTACAGGAAAGAAAGAGGAACTTCTGAGGCCTTGCAAAACGCACAGACATTGTTTAACAGTTTCGTAACCTTTAGTAATGTTGCAACACTGCGTGTTCACAAAAGTACATTTTTACACTCCAAATCCCAGAATTCCATGTAATAAAACAGATCCTTGAAGAGCAGGCTAGGTCACCAGTGTGATAAGTCTTTGGATTTGACACAACTATGTGAAAGCAAAAAAAAAAAAAAAAACCACACAGGTGGTTCTCCGTTCCAACCAACCCCGGGTATGGAACACCCCCTGGGGTTGGTTGGAACAGACCTGTTATACTAAAAAAATTGAAAATATTAAGTAGTTTTTGAGGCTTTTTTATTTAAACTTGCCAATGAACAATATGGCACCAAAGAATTCAACATTTCAAAACACAATCTCAGTATTATTAGTTATTATTTGGGGTCACGCTTCCTCAGGATCGCAGCAATTCTACGGCTAACATTTTGTCATCTGTCGTGGAAGCATGCGAGCGACTCCAGAGTCAGGAACCAACCGCCAGCACATGAAGCAAGCTGCACTATCTGCTCGGCCAACGCACTCCCACAAAAATAGTAGATAGCACACCGGTTTACTTCACAACAAACTTTGAGAAC
Source organism: Gymnothorax reevesii (assembly GCA_029721435.1). Classification (NCBI taxonomy): domain Eukaryota; kingdom Metazoa; phylum Chordata; class Actinopteri; order Anguilliformes; family Muraenidae; genus Gymnothorax; species Gymnothorax reevesii. The sequence goes on along the minus strand of CM056573.1, from coordinate 186,890,455 downwards.
CCCTCTTGTAGTTTGGTTTGCTACAGCAGACATTTTCTGAACAGATGAGAATTTACATGTTATTTATTTCAGTAGTAGAAGCACTGCTATCCCAAATAAGTTTAACCCCAAATGAGAACTAATAATATCTGTTATTGCTTCACTTCCTAAATGAAGTTTAGGGTATGTCAAGGATATGCCAAAATCTTTTGCAGTTGCTCTGCAAGATTTATTGTTAACTAGAATGTAATTTGCAGCCACATCATAACATGCTGGAGTTTCCCGTTTGTCTTTCGTTTGTAGTTTCCCGTCTAAAATTGCACTGAATGCAATAAAGATGTAATTTACATCACCACATATAGTCATTTCATATTCAGGACCTGAAAAAATATTTTTTTCAGGGAAAGTTAGAACCGACCGGTGTTGGTTGAAACATGTTCCAACCTGCCCCGACCACAGAGTTCCAACTAACCCTGTGGGCATAACCAATAGCTGTACCACAAAAATGGACACTAAAGATATAAAGGCATAGCAAACAACTAAAAGCTGTGTATTGCAAGGTAAACTAGTATTAAGATCTTTATACAAAATTGTGTTCCAAGGTATCTTTCCACAGTGTGGTCATAGAAGGAAAAGTTTTGGCTCCAAGAAAATTACTCGAGCCGTAACTTTAGTAAAATCTTACCGCTGTTCACCACTACAACCAGATCTTTCTGAAAACAATAAGGTTACAACTGGTGTCGTGCATGGGTTTTTCCCTAAAATGTGTGACATCATCAATGAACAATATCACTGAATATTTACAATGTTTAAACCTACCCAACCAGCCATGTTCCAACCAGCCCCAGTCTCCCCTACACCGTGATGACTGCAACTGACGGCAAAAAAATGGCAAACTGTTCAGCACTGCGCAACATCCCCATCTCTTTTAGTCACGCAGACTTAGTACTTGGGCACTGAATACCAGCAGCAGGCCGAGTCCAGCATGAGGAATTTTTCTGTTTCCCTATCATGAAGGTCTTCAGCCCTGCAAGTCTATGAGGCCTTCATAGCTGTACGTTTAGTTTAATAATGTGCCTTAAATTCCCAATCAACCACCGATAAGGACTGCAGGCAGGCCAATCTAGCAAACGCACTCTCTGCTAACACAGTGGAGCACTTGTAACCAAAAAGGAATATGGTTCTTGCTGTGGTTTTGCTCCAGGAATAAATTAAATCTAGATTAGAGCATATGTTGATATAAAATTTGAATATATCTGTCTGCATACATAATGTCCTCGCAAATGTGCAAGTCACACATGCCATGTGCTCTGACACACAAAACCATGACTGACGCACTGACACACAGGCCAAAGATTACTAGTAAAGCTTGGGTAGTCCTTGTCGTCTTCTACCTGGAGAACATGGTGGCTGTTTTTCTTTTCAAAACCAACTTAAAACGTTGGCTTGTTGGACCACAAAACGTGCTTCCACTGTGCTACTGCCCATGTCAGATGACACCGAGCCCAGAGAAGTCTGCAGCACCCGTGGACATTGTTGATACACGGCTTCGTCTCCGCATAGGAAAAATTTTACTTGTACCTGTGAATGCTACAGGATTGGTGTTTCTTGACAAAAGCTTAGCAATTTCTGAGCCCACTCTGCAACATTCATTAGAGTGGTGTGATGTTTCAGAAGAACAGGATGTCTAAGGATGGGAGTCCATGCACAATCTGGCCTTGCCCTTTATGCGTCAAGATTCAACTGGTTTTGTTCCATCTTTTCTTTACATTACGGACTGTAGTAGGTGAAATGCCCAAAATCCTTTCATTATTCTCAAAGTGATGCATTACATAAGCTTACATATCTGTAGGAAAGTTGATGAGCCTTGACCCATCCTTGTTCTTGCGTGAATAGGCCTTTTTTGGAGCTTTTTTTAAATGACATTATCATTAGTTCAATAGTCCTGAATTGCAACCGGCACCAACTTTTTTTTGTAATCCATTACATTCATTAGGTTCGAAACGAGTGTATATTTTCTATGAAGAGTCAAATTTACATGTTAAAGTATCGGATAATGTGTGGTTGTAGTGTTTTCTAAATTGACTCTCAAAACACTCATGTTATATTTAATTTAAATATTCAATCGTGCCATATTTCAGTGAGTTGAGGTTGCACCATCAAAGTGTCCCTCTTACCCTTAACCACTCACCTCCTTTAAAACATTTAAAATGAGATTCACCATTTTGTCTTTCCGAGCGGCTACTTCTCCAGTGACCGTGTATGCGAAGTAGGTAACTCTGCTTTTGTACCCAGGCACATTGCAGGCCAGGCCAGTTACTTTGATATCGTACCCTGGCTTTGAGTTTGGTAAGAGTACAGGTCCATCAGCTACATCTTAAAACATTCCGCGTTATGGTCCACCATCATTGTGGTGCCAGTACAGTGTGATTCACCAAAAAGTAAACGATCACAGGCAACGATGTAAGCCAGGCCTATTTGGAAAGAAAAGTATTCTAACTCGAACCCTCGCTGGTGAAACGGCCCCAGCCCACTTCTTAACATCTCAGAGCCTAGAACCATTCAATCAATTTCTAAAAAACCAATGCAGATGTGTGAATTTTGACAAAACATATCTCCTCTTTTTTGTCCCTTCCTTTACTTAATTCACATTATCAACATTTTCTTTTCTCAGAATTCATACCATGTAAAATGGACAAAGAAAGACATTTATCTTGTATGTTGGGTAATGTGAATTGATTATTTAACATGAATTTGGAAAAAATGCACAAAGACAGAGAGTGGTAATCATAAATATAGCATGGTTATTTTGTTATAATCACTATTGCAGTTCATGTCATGGTAATCGTATGATGTGACTCTGCCAGGACTCACAGACCTGAGGTGGAGCTCAGGGATTCCGAGTTCTCCTTCGGTTGCACTTGATTCGTCATCCCTCCATTTTCAGCCTCCATGGGGGTGGAGCCATCCTGTTCCTGCTCCATTACTTCTGCTGGGGGCGTGGTGGGTGTGGCCTCATCCACAGGCCCATGATGGGAAGGTTTCTTGGCCACTGGGGGCGGGACCTTGGCCAGTTTCTTCTGAAGTGCGCTGGAGAATTTGGTGGGACTGGTGATGCGTGTCAGCTCCGCCACGAGGTTCACCTTCAGCCCCGCCTGCGCCTCGGGGGATGAGGGCGCCTCTACGACGACCTTTCGGGGGCTCTTGGAGAAAATGAAGCTGGCGGTAGCAGCGGGAGAGGGGGAGGAGGGCGATGGGGTGGGGGAGGGGGATGGGGAGGCCGATCTTGGTGAGCGAGAGCCCAGGTGCGACATGGCCGCTGTCTTCATGCGGATGGCCTCCTGGAGTTTCATGGATGGGGCGTGGCCAGTTGCAGGAGGCGTTAATTTCATGGCGGGGGGCAGACTCGTGACAGGTGGGGTCTCCGGGTTCTGGTTCTGACCCACCTTCTCCCCATCGTCCTTCTTAGTCTCAGTGGCTCGCATCCGCACCATCTGAAGTAACGATGAGGTCGACATGGGAACTCGGGCTTCCCGCTTTGGTGTAGGGCTGCTTTTCAGATGGAGCCTCCAACTCGGAGCCGCCTCATTGGCCGGGACAGCCTCTGATGCACTGTTGGGAGGACTCTGTTCCCTGACAGGCTGAGGAGAAGGAGGTGAGGGTATGATGGGCAACGTTACAGATGAAGGCAACACTTCCTCCGGGGCAACAGAGACTTCCTGTGTGGTTAGTATAACTTCCTGTGGAATAGGCAAAGCTTCCTGTGGTGGCAGGGCTTCCTGAGGTATGGGCAGAACATCCTCTGGGGTTGGATGGACTATCTGCGGTGCAGGTGAGGCTTCCTGTGTGGGGCACAGAACTTCCTGTGATGCAGGTAGGGCTTCCAGTGGGATAGATGGAACCTCCAGGGTAGATGATAGGACCTCCTGTTGAACAGACTGCACTTCCTGTGTGGGTGCTAGGACTTCCTGTGGTACAGGCACGGCTTCCTGCGTGGGTGGCAGGACTTCCAGTTGTACAGGTGGAACTTCCTGTGGTACAGGTGTGGCTTCAAGTGTAACAGGCAGAACCTCCTGTGTGGGTGGTACAACTTCCTGTGGCACAGGTGGGACTTGCTGTGAAGGGGGTGGGACTTCTAGTGCAGGTGGAGCTTCCTGTGGAATTTGAGGGATGTTCTGTAACACACACTGAATTTCCAGAGTGGATGGTTCTGTTGTTGGTTCCTGTGGTAGAGGTGGTACCTCCAGTGTAGATGGTGCAGATGTGGGTTCCTGTGGTATCGGGGGCATTTGGGGCGGAGGGGGATGGGGTGTGTTTGGGGGGGGTGGGATACCCAATGGTAAATCTTCAGTATCCAGTGAAGGGGGTGGAGCATTTTGTGCAGGTGGCAGAATTTCTTGCCCTCCAGGTGGTATTTGGGGTGGAGGGGGTGGGGCTTCTTGAGGAGGGGGAGGGATTCCTGGCGGTAAAAACAAGGTATCTGCGTGAGGGGGCGGAGCTTCCTGTACAGTGAGAAGAACTTCCTTTGTAACAGATGCAGGGGGCGCCAATACCGGCGGCAAGGCTCCCACTGGGGGTGAAAGCTGCAGAGGTGGGGGCGGGAGTATGTCGGGCTCATCCTGTCCCTCAAAAGTTGACCCTGGTAGGAGTTCCAGTGGGGGTGGTGGTGGGAGGGGCCAGGATGAATCAGATTCAGAGGAGAGGAGTGGGGCGTGACGGGCCGAGGGCGGGGAGGGAGGTGGGGTCAGTCCATGCATCAGCATCAGAGCGGGACTGGGGGTGTGTTTGAGTGCGTCCAGTTTCACAGAACCGCTCTTTTTCATGACCGGCGGTGGCTCCTTCTTCAGCACCACTGTCGCTGCAGTTCCTCCTCCCACCAGTGGAGGGCACTGCAGCTCCTGCTGCTTCCGTTGCCTCTCCCTATCCAGACGCACCTTCTGCAGAGCCACAAACAAGTTCCCCCGCAGGGCCCGGGGCCCACACAGCATGTCGAAGCTCCGCTGGTCATGGATCCAGGTCTCGGGGGGCGGGCGGGTTGGTGCCTGCACTCTGGGGGCAGCCGGAATGTCCAAAGGGGGAACCCCAAAACCGAGAATGGCAGCCACCGCAGGAGAGACCTTGGACAAAATGGGCTGGGGGGGCTGAAGGCCTCCTGCGGAGGGGGATATAGCAGGGCTTTGGCTGGAGTAGCCACTAGAGGGGGACAGAGTCCTAAGGATGCTCTGTGTGACCGCGGCCAGCTGGGGAGGAGGACCTGCCACTGTCGAGGAGGAGGAGGAGATTTGTGATTGGTCAGCAGAATAGCTTGGACTAGAGGACCGCACAGGCAAGTTCAGGTCTCGAGAGCGGCGCCGCAGCCTGTTGGGATGCAGGGAGTTAGTCCGTCGAGGCGGAGCTGGTGGACTCTTCTTTGACTTCTTCACAGACAGACTTCGGCCAAAGGAGGCATTGTCCTGGTGGTCGTTGCCGCTCACCTGCTGGCTAACAGACGTGATGTTGCTGGCGTAGCTGATGGAGCTGTGGAGGCTCACCCTGTCTGGACTGGTTGGGGACACCACCCTCTCTTTTACAGCCTTCTGCTTAGCCTGCCGGCCGCGCCCACCCCCGGAGGAAATGGTGGAGGAGTCGGAGACCATGGTGTGGGAGGAGTCGGAATCACCATCCCAGGTGGCTCGGGAGAGGGAGGGGCTGGGAGCGGTCAGGCTGCCCTTGCTCAGTGTGCGCACGCTGCCACGATTTCGCCCCTTCCTGCTGATCTCGATGATGTCAATTTCTCCCGGAAGTATGGCGTCCGGGATGATCTTAGACAAGTAGGTAGCCTGTGGAGAGATGTACATGACCGGACTGGATGGGTAGGAGTCAGACGGGCTCCCGGACGGGCCAGGGCCGAGGACAGGGGAGCCCGAACTCAGCTGCTGAACTGGCGATTTGGATTTGGATTTAGAGCGGCGGCCTGGGGAATGCCGCGGCCCTGCAGAGCGAGCGACGGCCAGGCCTTCGCTGTAAAGCGCATGCATTTGGTGCCGCTGCAGCTGCTGTTCTTCCGCCGACTCCAGATCCTCCAGCGCCGCCAGGTGGAGCCGCACCCCCTCCGGAGTCCCACCCGGGTCGGGAAGGGCGTCCACTTCCTCTGAGTGCAGGGCCACGCCCTCCCCGTTGGGGAGCTGCACAAACGTGGGTGAGGTGGGTGAGGTTGGCCACGGGCCTCTGTCCAACCCTTAAGGGAAAAGAACACATGTTTGAGCCTAAACGGACTTTAAGTTCAGTTTAGGACCGAGCAACATCCTGCAGTCACCAAGAGTCACAATAACTTGTTTTTTACACTGAAAATGATAAATGATTCCATTTCTGAAAACCATATGCAATACTTCATATATCTGGGAAGATAACTGGAGGTAGCGTGTCTTAAAAAAAAAAAAATTGCCTTTAATGATAGCTTAAGGACTGTTCCATTTTAAAGGAACCCTTTGAGTGGACGTGGCTAAGAATCAGCCAATTGCAGAGGAAAGGAGGTTTAAATGAAAGAAAACAAAAGGGGGCTTCAAGTCCCTTGGAACACAAAATCAATATTTAAAATGTATTAATTTTAATTTATTTCAAAAATTTCTTAAATCCGAATCATCCACTGCCGTTTTAATGGGAAAGGATTAACATATGTATGATAAAATTTGGAACAAATGTAATCAAATGGACATGCAGGCCTCCTCACAAACTGTCTTGGCACGGGTGTAATGAATGTTTGATTTACATCTCTTTGTCCAACTACATCAAGATTAACACTGATGCAGACATTGTCGTAACCATGGCAATCATCAGCTATTACGTCAGCCATATATTTGCTTCAATGAACCTGCAGAAAAAAATGACAAGAACTTAATGTCTAGGATTATTGGCTATTCTAGATATTGGTTATCTGTGGTAGTGCGTATAGACTGCATGAAATTCACAGTAGTCTATGGTGATGATTCATAGAGGTGAGGACAAGATCATTTATCGCAAAGTCAACCAGTGCTGGCCGAACGATAGGGATCAACAACTTGTATGTCATTCGTGTAAGAAGGAACAAAGGTGTTAAAAATGTTTCTATTTTGATTTGTAAACTCCTCAGTTATTGGCACTAAGCCAAGACACTCCAATCACTGAGGCGTGCCGTGCTGCTCCCATCCTACAGTCTGATGTAAAGATCAAAGCTGTGTGGGTGAGTAAAATCGGAAGGTGTGATTGGCTGAAAATGACACCCTCTTTACTATTTCAAATGTTCCAATTATTAAGTGATGCAGAGCACTGTCTACTTATATTTACAACGTCTCCACCTCAGTCTCGAAGGGTTTCAGGCACAGTTCAGCCACAGTTCTGGATGCAGGCATTGAGGGCTACAGCTTCATGTGTAAGGTATATGAGGTGAGGTTTTGGGGTGCAGCTTAGTCTGTATGGTTTGAGGGTGCAGATGTTGACATAAGATTTTGGGGTATAGCACTGTATGTGTCAAGTTTGAGGGCGTAGTTTCTGAGGTAAGGTTTTGGGGTACAGCTGTGCGTGTGTGTATGGTTTTGGGGTACAGCTTTGTGTGTGTAAGGTTTGAGGGTGCAGTTTCTGAGAGAAGGTTTTGGGGTACAGCTTTGTGTGTGAAAAGTTCTGGGGTACAGCTCTGTGTGTGTAAGGTTTGAGGGTGCAGTTTCTGAGGTCAGGTTTTGGGGTACAGCTTTGTGTAAGGTTTAAAGGTGTAGTTTCTGAGGCAAGGTTTTGGGGTACAGCTTTGTGTGTGTGTAAGGTTTAAAGGTGTAGTTTCAGAGGCAAGGTTTTGGGGTACAGCTTTGTGTGTGTATGGTTTTGGGATACAGCTCTGTGAGGGTAAGGTTTGAGGGTGTAGTTTCTGAGGTAAGGTTTTGGGGTGCAGCTTTGTGTGCGTAAGGTTTGAGGGTGTAGTTTCTGAGGTAAGGTTTCGGGGTAGAGCCGTGTGTGTGTAAGGTTTAAAGGTGTAGTTCCTGAGAGAAGGTTTTGGGGTGCAGTTTTATGTGTGTAAGGTTTGAGGGTGTAGTTTCTGAGAGAAGGTTTTGGGGTACAGTTTTGTGTGTGTAAGGTTTGAGGGTGTATTTTCTGAGAGAAGGTTTTGGGGTACAGTTTTGTGTGTGTAAGGTTTGGGGGTGTATTTTCTGAGAGAAGGTTTTGGGGTGCAGTTTTGTGTGTGTAAGGTTTGAGGGTGTAGTTTCTGAGGTAAGTTTTTGGGGTAGAGCTTTGTATGCCTAAGGTCTGAGGGTGTAGTTTCTGAGAGAACGTTTTTGGGGTGCAGCTTTGTGTGTGTAAGGTTTGAGGGTGTATTTTCTGAGAGAAGGTTTCGGGGTGCAGTTTTGTGTGTGTAAAGTTTGAGGGTGTAGTTTCTGAGAGAAAGTTTTGGGGTGCAGTTTTGTGTGTGTAAGGTGTGAGGGTGTAGTTTCTGAGAGAAGGTTTTGGGGTGCAGCTTTGTGTGTGTAAGGTTTGAGGGTGTAGTTTCTGAGAGTAGGTTTTGGGATGCGTACCCAGCTCTCGCTGCACATGCTGGGGGATCCCCGCCACCGTGGCTCTCTTACTCCGCCTCTTGCTCTTCTCTGGTCTCCTGCTGCCACTCAGGGGTTTGAAGGTGGAGCCTATGGGAAAAGAGGCCATCAGGGCAAGGCCCTAATAATTCACCCTCCAAGCCCTGAGGTACCCCAATACCCCACACTGGGGCAGGGGAGGGGCCATACTGTGCAGCTTATGATTAATTTTCCTTCACACGTCCAACACATTTCACTTGTCCATGATATGACAGTGTCCTCTGAGACAAAAGCACACACACATATTCAGTTACCGGAGCACAAGGGTGAAGTGTAGGGAGCATAGTAACCGAACATGGGCGGAGCAGAGCATGCAGAGTATGTGGGTGGGGCCTGCAGACAGATCACCAGCGGGGTGTGTGGGGATTATATGAGGGTGGAGTGTGGGCGGAGCCTGAAGGTGTAAAAAATGGGCAGGGCATCAAAAGCAGCCAATGGTCTTGAGCAGGGGTGACAAATGAACTCCTAGACGGCCACTGTGCCTGCTGGTTTTTAATAATCTAAGTCATCGATAGGCTTGTGAGTCCACACATCTTGTTCATGAGACCTCAGCAGAAAAACCCAAAACAGGGGCTCGCCAAACCTGGGGGATGAAACTTCTGGCCTACAGGCTAAGGTGTGCAGCGGGGACCTGTAAGGACCTGGTGCAGCAAGTCTATCAGGGATCTTTACAGCTCGTTACGCCCCGGAGATGACCCTGCTCAGTCTAAGGGACTGGAACTCATCTTTAATAAAAGCATCAGATGAATATGAAACAGTGCAGTGACTGTGACATTGCTCAGCCTGTTGACATACCTTGTCGGGTCAGCCCCGTCCGCGGGGAGCGAGAGGACCGTGTGGAGACTGTGGAAGCTGTAGCTGCGGATGCGTCAGTAGCCATAGAAACCACAGATGCGTCGGACACCGAGACGGCGGAGCCCACTGTTCTCACGCTGTCCGCCATGCTGACGTCATCGCCCGTCTGAGTCACTGTGGACTGCAGGACCCAAAGACAAGTCATTCACCTGTGTGTGTGTGTGCGTGTGTGTGTGAGTGTGTGAGAGAGAGAGTGTACGTGTGTGAGAGAGAGTGTGAGCGTGTGAGTGTGTGTGCGCACGCGCCTGTGTTTGTGCATGTGAGTGTGTGTGTGGGTGAGAGCGAATGTGTGTGTGAGTGCAAGTGTTTCTAAGTGCGTGTATGTGCATGCCAGTGTCGATCTCTGTTTCTGAAGACTTGCAGTCTGTGTGAATGTGTGTTCAGTTGTTTTTCCAGAACATTCCGTAGTCTGTGCCGGGGCTGTATTCTGAAGTTTGTTTGTGCAGGATGCTGCCCTTGGCTGAAGAGATGGCCAAAGACAGTGAGATCTCCAGTGTTATGAAAAACCTAGTCAGCCTAATTTTGGTCAAAACTGAGCTGGGACCATTACTGTACTGACCAGGCTTCGCCTGATCACATATATGACGATAAATAAAAAATAATCCCCGGTTCCCTATATTTTGCTATGGTAAAACCCAGTACTTAAAGTGCTTGTTCATCCAAAAATAAAATTTGGGCTATGGAATCTTTAATATAAATATATCCGTTGAGCACTGGTCATTTCAAATTTTAATCAGCTGTAACAAATTTATTTGCATTTCAATAACTGCACATCGTAATCATATCAGGAAGAATTTATCTTCGGTGATGACGTTACGGAGGGTATCTCACCAGTGGAAGAGAACACACCGTCAATGTCACTGGACTCAGTGATTCGTAACTGTGGATTATTCTCTGGGGAAAATGCCAAATATCTGCCTTGTTTACGGCAGCAACAATACGGCCAAAGCAAGCAGCGGCATCATTGTCCATAACATAACATAACAAAACATGAATGGCAAGAACAGGCCTTTCAGCCCAACTACGCTCGCCAGTTTCTTTATACTATTATGAATATATCCCTTCAGATACTCAATGACTCAATGGTATCTAGCTTTAAGTCAAGCCTGCTCTTGAAGATTCCCGTGGTTTCTGCCTCAACAACATGGTCAAGCAAGCTATTCCACATCGAAAGTACTATTTGGGTGAAGAAATATTTCCGAATATCAGTGCTTAATTTACCTTTGGTCAACTTCCATTTGTGACCCCGAGTACTACTCACAACACTTGGTCGAAGGAATCATACATAATTCACTTTGTTAATCCCTTTAAAATATTTAAAGACCTCAATCAAATCACCCCTGAGTCTCCTTTTCCTAAGACTAAAGAGATTAAGGATCTTCAACCTCTTCTCGTAGCTTTCATCTTTTATACCTGGAATAAGCTTAGTGGCTCTTCTCTGAACTTTCTCTAGAGCCTCCATATCTAGCTTAAAGTATGGTCCCCAGAACTGTACACAATACTCCAGATGTGGTCTAACGAACGTGCTGAACAAAAGAAGCATCACCTCCTAAGATTTGTACTTAATACTTTTGGCAATGTATCCCAGCATCCGATTGGCTTTTTTAACTGCTACGGCACAATGGCTAGAAACTCTAAGGGTTTGGTCAACAATCACTCCCAGATCTTTCTCGTGTGCAGCAAATTCCAGTTTTAAACCTCCTATGAAGTAATCCCGTCTAATGTTTTTATTACCTACATGTACAACTTTACATTTTGTGAGCTTAAATTTAATTTGCCACATTTCTGCCCAATTCTGGATTCTATCCAAATCATCCTGAATCACTTTAGTGGACTCCCAATTTAGTATCATCTGCAAATTTAACTAATCTGCTCTCAATATTCCTATCAAGGTCATTAATGTAGATGAGGAACAGCAGGGATCCCAACATTGATCCCTGGGGGATGCCACTCCCCACCATACCCAGCTCAGATGAGATACCACTGACCACTACTCTTTGTGTTCTGTTCTGTAACCAGTTTTGAATCCACTCCAGAATACCTCCTGTAACTCCAATGGAGCTCATTTTAAAAACTAGTCTCTTATGCGGTACTGTATCGAATGCTTTCTGAAAATCAAAGTATATGATGTCATAAGCCCTGCTCTGGTCATAAGTCCTGCTGGCCTCTTCAAAAAATGCCAGAAGGTTTGTCAGGCATGACCTTCCCTTCCGAAAACCATGTTGGCTACCCCTCAAGATACTGTTGCGTTGAAGAAATAAGTCCAGCTCATCTTTTATGATAGATTCTAATATTTTGCATGCAATGCAAGTTAAACTGACTGGCCTGTAATTTCCAGGCTTGGTACAGTCCCCTTTCTTATATATTGGTATTATATTGCCCTGTTTCCAATCATTTGGTATTTCTCCAGTTTCTAAAGACCGTCTGAAGAAGGTGGATAGCGAATTAAAGATGATCTCACCAACTTCCCTGAGCACTCTAGGACAGGAATGGGCAACTTTGGTCCTGGAGGGCCAGTGTGTATGCAGGTTTTTATTTCTATCAATTACCCTCACTAAATGAATTAATTGGTTGCACACACAAACATAGATATGTGCAAAGGTTTGATCAAAGAAAAATGTTTCATGTAGGGAGACAAGAACAGTTTTTGGTGGTCATTCGTGATAATTTAAAGAAATACACCATGTCAGATTTCATAAATAGTGTGGCTAATTTAGATAATCAGTAATTACAGGCCTGAAGTAGGTGTGAAAACCAGGCACAGATACGGCCCTCGTAGCCCATCCCTGCTCTAGGATATAAGCCATCAGGACCCGCCACCTTATCTGCCTTTAGTTTATGCAACTTGACTAATACTTTGTTATTCTGAACCTCAATTTCCGCTAAATAATCTTGAGCATTTAACATGCCCTCTGGCCAAATAAAGACCCCCTCTGAGGTAAAATTCTCAACAAAGTAACTGTTTAAGGCATCCGCAATATTCTTGTTGTCATATAGCAGCGATCCGTTTTTAATCTTTATGCACTTAACCTGCTTTTTAACTATCCTTTTTCTGCTACAGTACTGAAAGAAGCGCTTAGGGTTAGTTTTTGCCCCCTCTGCAATTTGTCTTTCATACAGTCTTCTGGCATTCCTCAGCTCTTTTTTGACCACAGCCCACATTTTACAGTATTCAGCCTTACTGTTCTCATTTTTATCCTCTATGTACATCTTATAAAGATTCCTCTTTTCCCTCAAAATCCTACGAATACTTTTCATCATCCACTGAGGATTTTGCTTTTTCAGCTTACTTTTGGACACTTTTGTTGAGGATCTGCTCCTAACTTTCTCAGCTAATTCCACACATTTGCCTTGCAGAACCTCAAACCTACCCTTACGCATGTCATTTGTCCCAACACAGACCATGACAACTGGATAATAACCGTGTGAAGAGGAAATGAGCAGATTTCACAGAGCCCAGATCAGGATCAGTGATCTGCTCTGGACACTTCAGAGAGGACTGCTTTTATCAGCCAGATCCTGAGTCACGGGAAAAGTCTGAACATCACCGTGGGTAAGTAATAACTGTAATTGCCGCTTAATAAGCCATCGGTTTATAAGCTGAGCCACACTGCTCCAGGCCCAAATCTTCCTCATCCATTTTGTCCTCAGATGATCCGATTAATAAACCCAGGGCGCCGCATGACAAGCCCATCCTAATCTGAGTGTAGAAACTATTTTATGCAAAAAATGACTCAAACTGAAAAAGCTGCCGGATAGCTCACTTGGTTAAGGCACTGCGTTGCAGTGGAGAAGTGATTATCACATTGCGGGTTCAAGCCCCGGTCGTACCTACCGGCAGGGGTCGGCAGCTTTTTCAGAATATACCACACAATCGGCAATAGCGCTACAGGGTTTCAAATTAGGAAGGGACTGCCGGGAAAGGAAAATAAATAAACAGCTTTGTTCGTTGCTCAAGCGCCTCCTGTTGGCCAGACGGGCGCTCGTCAGGAAGACTCTAAGTCTGCTCATGTCCGGGTATCCTCCGCCCTCGCTCTGAACTTGCAAAGATTCAACCAATGAGTGTATAAGAAGCGGTGGCTGACAGGCGTGTGCTTCGGAGGAGAGCGGTGAACTGTCTACACTCTCCTGTCTTGGCAAAAAGGGGTCGCAAACGAGCAAGACTTGTTCATAGTTCACCAACTGGGCATTCCAGATTCAGGTGGGATTGGAGATGCCAAATTTTTTAAAAGAAAAAAAAAAAAAAAAAAAAAAACTCAAAACGAAACTAAATCCACCATCCACCATGAGATCCTGAGTAAAATCAAAACCATTGCCATGATTGCAAAGCTGGAACGAGACCAGGAGCTGCAACTGGAGAATGAAAAAAGCGTAAGCTTCTAGTCTGTTCAAGTCAATGAGATGAATAATTTGCAAGCTAGCATGCCAACCATTTGCACCATTAAATTAATAAATTCAAGTTTCTACGACGGGCGGCACGGTGGCACAGTGGTTAGCATTGCTGCCTCACAGCAAGAAGGTCGTGGGTTGGAATCCGGCCTGGGGCCTTTCTGTGTGGAGTTTGCATGTTCTCCCCGTGTTGCGTGTTTTTTCTCCGGGTACTCCGGTTTCCTCCCACAGTCCAAAGACATGCATATCAGGCTAATTGGAGACACCAAATTGCCCATAGGTATGAGTGTGAGAGTGAATGGTGTGTGATTGGTGTGTGCGCCCTGCAATGGATTGGCAAGCTGTTCAGGGTGGGTCCCTGCCTTTGCCCGTAGTCAGCTGGGATAGGCTCCAGCTCGCCCCGTGACCCTAGTGAGGAATAAGCGGGTATAGAAAATGGATGGATGGATGGAAGTTTCTACAACAACTGTTACACATGTAACCTAATCCTTTGAGCACCATCGGCAACTACAGTTGCCCAATGGTGTAAGATTTCAAAACCAGATGCTGTTGAAAACTTATCATGTGGCAACTTGTTTAAAAGAGCTCCCGCAGGGAGGGATAATTACATTTTTAATTATTAGAAAATGTATTCAGCGCTCAAAGGGTTAATACTGTAATTGCAAAAAGCATTAGGATGGACGGGCTGTGTTGTTAGTCGAGTTTGCACTGTGGAATGAGGGTCGCGTGACTCATCATGTATGTGGGCAACCTATTTTCGGACACCGTTCCTGGTCACGGCCTAATAAAGCTCTCGGTTAGTAGAGTCAAGCTTCTGTGCACCGTGCCTACAGGCTGATTCTCACGTTTATCCTTTTCCCTGTGATGTGGAAGATATTTATTTTCATCAATTTATGGAAATTATATTCTTTGACAACATCATGTTTTCCTGTTTCCCATTATGTCACATCCGCTAATCTGCAAATTTTGGTCAACTTTCATTTTGTCTTCAGAAATCTCCACTCAGACCTCAATAAAAGGCTAATTTTCAAGAAAATGTGGCAAATTCGGGGCATTTAATTAGCAGGATACTGTCCATGAATTGTTTGCTCAACCGTACACTAGATTAGTTTTTATTTTAGAAAACTCCATGAATTTGCACTTTCATAATTTGTAAAGCAAAAGCCAAGCAAGTTAATCTTACTGGATTTTTTCACTTTATATTTTTTCTTTTTTTTGTAACGGTGATGATCTGTAGTGTCAGTCTGCATGCAGAGCACTGTTTGTGAAGGGCATTCATGAAAAACACAAATTCATCAGGAATTGTTGACTGACCCACTATGCTTTGAATTTAAGAGGTTAAGATTGTTATGTGCGTGGCTTTGATTTGAATGAAGAAATAATATAATTGCTAGCTTTTTGCCTATCATTCTCATAACTGTCATTCTGCATTTTTGGACAGAAAAAACAAGTGAGTGATATTGCCATGGATACTGACAAAAAAAATTGTAAAAATAAGTCCTTCCTAAATATTGCTGATTATTTTACAAATAAATATCAGCCAGGTCAGTGCCTTTTCAAGACAAGTGCTTAACCCCAGAAGGATACAGTTATATGTCTGTCCTCAAAACTAGTTGTTTGTTACTTACCAGGTTTTTCCATAACACTCAAGGTCTGTTTTGGGACTTAATTTAAGTTGAGCTCTCACTCCTCTGACCAGCCCATTCATGCATGTGATGTCACGTTACTCTAATTTCTACACGAGCCAACATCTAACGCCAGGTTACCATTTATACTACCTGTTAAATTACTGTTCATTCAGAAAGCATTTTTTGCTAGCAAAATACACACATGACCAATTTAATTGATTGAATTATTCAGCGGAATACACACTGGAGCCAGCCACCATTCCTTCCAGAATAAACACACTCACCACGACACTCTCATCGTCCTGGTAATCCATTCCATTCTCTGCAAGAAAATAAAACAGCAGTGAGGAACTCAGGTCCTCTGCCAGGAAATAGCAGAATCTGGGGCCATCTACAGGTTTCATATACTCCTACAACAGTATTAGGGATGCAAGGCGAGGGGTCAAAAGTCATAAATAGGGGTTTAAGGTGAAGGGTCAGAGGTCATAATCACAGACGAGGCAAATGATGAGGAGGAAGTGGTCACAATTAGAGCTGTAAGGAGAGGGGTGAAAGGTGAGTGGTCAGAAGTCATGAATGGGGTGATAGGTGAGGAGGTAAAGGTCATAACAAGGACGATAAGTCAAAGGTCATAATTATAATAGCAGTGAATGTTGAGGGGACCAAGATCATAATTAGACAGAACAAGTTAAAGGTTAAAATACTGCTGAATTTTGAGAGGTCAGAGGTCATAAATAAGACAAAGGTGAGGGGTTAAAGGTCATAATTGGTGGTGAAAGGTGAGGTCATACCCTCCTCCTGCAGGATTTTGCGCCCCTCCTGTGCCTCACTGTGCAGGTCCTGCAGGTACTGAGGCCGACTGCTGTCCTCCGAGAAAACATTCTCTGTGCAGAGCTCAGAGACTCTGGGCCTGCCCTCCTCCTCCTCTTTAGAGAGACCTGAGCGAGGGAGGGAGGGAGAGAGGGAGGAAGAGAGAAAGCTAAGTATGCGTGTGGAATGGTTAGTATGGAAGCTTACTCACCGTACTAATGACACAAGATACACGGCCCCATGGATGAGGACAGAAATCACACACTGCAATATCTTAGCTGAGCGAGCACACACACACACACACACACACACACATGCACGTCGTTGTACTTCTATCCTTGTGAGGACATTACACTGACTTCCATTCACTCTTTCTGTCTCGACAGCCCTTCCCTAATCTCAACAATAAGCAATGTATGCCTCACTCAAACCCTTACCCCAACTTTAACCTATCCCTAACTCTAACCGTAACTCAAACCTTCACCCTAACCTTAACCTATCCCTAATTCTAACCTTACCCGAACCTTAACCTATCCCTAATTCTAACCTTACCCCAAACCCTTACCCTAACCTTAACCTATCCCTAATTCTAACCTTACCCCAAACCCTTACCCTAACCTTAACCTATCCCTAATTCTAACCTTACCCCAAACCCTTACCCGAACCTTAACCTATCCCTAATTCTAACCTTACCCCAAACCCTTACCCGAACCTTAACCTATCCCTAATTCTAACCTTACCCCAAACCCTTACCCTAACCTTAACCCATCCCTAATTCTAACCTTACCCCTAACCTTAACTAATAAGTCACAATTTGCCTTTGTAGTTGTGAGGACATTTGCAAATACCGAGTACAAGACCAGACACGGACGCAGACACAGATATACACTAACGCTCCAAACTGGTTCAACTAACTCCTCATCTTTTTTTTTTATAGTTTATGCAACTGGAGGACGTGTGAGACTGTGTGGAGTGCATTTGCGTCTATGAAGTGTGTGTGTGAGTGTGGCTGCCGGCGTGTGTGTGTGTGTGTGTGTGTGTGTGTGTGTATATATAAATTAAATGAATCTGTAACTGTGTGGTGGGTACAGGAGTGTGCAACCGTGTGAGTGTGCACAGGAATGTGTAACTGTATGTATGTGTGTGTGCTTCTTCTGTGATGTTTATTGACAGTTGGCAGACCAGTTTACATTTTTCATATCCTTCAGCTGAAGTGCTAAAATGGAGCTTTGAATACTTTATATTTCCACAGAAAACCCCTGCATCTAAAAAGCATAATGCCTAAGTAACTTAGCTATATAAATATAATGCAAAACGGTGTCAGATTTGCAAGTATGAAAGTAGATTCTGACTTGCAGTCAAGCAGATTCACATTGTTAGGCTAACGGTTTTTGAAGTTCATAGCATGCGCAATAATCGTGACACGGTTTCTGACTAATGGCCATAGAGCAGGGAGCGCGCTCAGTGGGGCACATTTCAATCCACCGTTACAGCACATTAAATACAGGAAATCCCCATCGTTCACAGGTACCCCCAAACTGCAGGTGTTCATGTCACTCGCCTCAGTCAACGGGACACAGCTTCTAGAGAGGAGAGGGGAGGGGCTTAATCCAGATGACAGCAGTCACCTGACCTGGTCAGTGTTAAAATCCATGTTCCAGAATTAAAAGTCCTGTCCAGTATTTTACTCCAACTGGTCTGGTCAATTAGCACAGTTCTTCATTCAGGAAGAGGAACTCATAAATTCAATCAGCTGACAGGGGTCATGGGAGGGTGAAATACGGGCAGAATGTTTACTGTCAAACCCCCGGGCTACAGAACCCTCCTCAGCTACAAAACACCCATTTTAGATCAGCGGCGTGCTACAGGAAGCAAAGAGTACCACTCGCAACACCCAGGAGATCTTGCAAAATCCCAGGCGGGGCCCTGTTTTTACCCTTGAGGTACGAGGGTAAGAAATATGACCTGATTTAAGATGCATAGCAGCAGAGGCAGCAGCTAAAAGAGCAGAACGTTCCTTTAAAACCTGCGTTTCTGGAACAAAGCAGAGTCCAAACCTCTGTTCGCAGTAAGAAATCAGCACCAATGACCTGCCTCCCCACCTGTTGTACACAAACAACAATTTACAGCAAAAAACCGTGAAACCTCCGCCACAGTGACCACAACACAACCGCACTGCAACCATAGACCATTTCCCTCTGACAATATCTGCAAGTGTACACTGCTGATCAACCAACAACCATCTGACACAGCTCAGCTTGCAACAACTCCATGACAGCAGCGAAACAGAAATGTCGACATACATTTAGAGAGCCACCTAACTGCCTAAAATACAGACCCCTGGCTGAATTTATCAGACCAGCGGTTTTGCAAATAAAAGCTTAAGACTCTGACCTGATTTTTTTCGGCCCTTGGCGAACATCTCTGTTCCTCGTTAGGCGGCGAAACGCCATCAGAGTCTCTGCAGTCAGCCCGCATGTGGAGGCGAAGCCCGAAACAGCACCACACCTTTCTGCTAAATTAGCTCCACAGCCTGCGCTGTTCCTTTAAGACTCCTGTGTCATCACAGAGCAGGTATGCAGGGCAGGTACAGACCTGACAGGTGCTGAGCCCCGCCCTTCAGACTCTGTGTTTTACCTCGGAGGAGCAGCTCTCTCAGTCCAGATATCAAACTCCAAACCAGGTTTAACTCCAGTCCTGGAGGGCCACAGTGTCTGCAGATTTAACTCCAGTCCTGGAGGGCCACAGTGTCTGCAGGTGTACCTCCAGTCCTGGAGGGTCACAGTATCTCCAGGTTTAACTCCAGTCCTGGAGGGTCACAGTAACTATAGGTTTAACTCCAGTCCTGGAGGGCCGCAGTGTCTGCAGGTTTAACTCCAGTCCTGGAGGGCCACAGTGTCTGCAGGTTTAACTCCAGTCCTGGAGGGCCGCAGTGTCTGCAGGTTTAACTCCAGTCCTGGAGGGACACGGTGTCTGCAGGTTTAACTCCATTCCTGGAGGGACACAATGTCTGCAGGTTTAACTCCATTCCTGGAGCGACACAGTGTCTGCAGACTGAACTCCAGTCCTGAAGGGCCGCAGTGTCTGCAGGTTTAACTCCATTCCTGGAGGGACACAGTGTCTGCAGGTTTAACTCCATTCCTGGAGCGACACAGTGTCTGCAGGTTTAACTCCAGCCCTGAAGGGCCACAGTGTCTGCAGGTTTAACTCCATTCCTGGAGGGACACAGTGTCTGCAGGTTTAACTCCAATCCTGGAGCGACACAGTGTCTGCAGGTTCAACTCCAGTCCTGGAGGGACACAGTGTCTGCAGGTTTAACTCCATTCCTGGAGGGACACAGTGTCTGCAGGTTTAACTCCAGTCCTGGAGGGACACAGTGTCTGCAGGTTTAACTCCATTCCTGGAGGGCCGCAGTGTCTGCAGGTTTAACTCCAGTCCTGGAGGGCCGCAGTGTCTGCAGGTTTAACTCCATTCCTGAAGGGCCACAGTGTCTGCAGGTTTAACTCCATTCCTGGAGGGCCGCAGTGTCTGTAGGTTTAACTCCAGTCCTGGAGGGCCGCAGTGTCTGCAGGTTTAACTCCATTCCTGGAGGGACACAGTGTCTGCAGGTTTAACTCCATTCCTGGAGGGCCACAGTGTCTGCAGGTTTAACTCCAGTCCTGGAGGGACACAGTGTCTGCAGGTTCAACTCCAGTCTTAGAGGGACACAGTGTCTGCAGGTTTAACTCCATTCCTGGTGGGCCGCAGTGTCTGCAGGTTTAACTCCATTCCTAGATAGACACAGTGTCTGCAGGTTTAACTCCAGTTCTGGAGGGACACAGTGTCTGCAGGTTTAACTCCATTCCTGGAGGGACACAGTGTCTGCAGGTTCCACTCCAGTCTTGGAGGGACACAGTGTCTGCAGGTTTAACTCCATTCCTGGAGGGACACAGTGTCTGCAGGTTTAACTCCAGTCCTGGAGGGCCGCAGTGTCTGCTGGTTTAACTCCAGTCCTGGAGGGCCAAACTGTCTGTGAATCATACTCCAGTCTTAGGGAGCTGCAGTATTTTAAGGTTTAACTCAAGTCTGTGGGTCTACATCCAGGCATAGAGAGTTGCAATATCTGAATACATGTTTAGAAAACTGAAATCCAGGAGGGCTCCTTGGTTACCTGACTTTTGATAAGTTCCTGTACTTAGTTGCTTAACTGAAGCCACTTGGCAAAAGGCTCAGCACATCATCTTTCCAAGGCCCTAAAGAGCTGCTGTATGAAGGGTATCAGTTAAACCCGCAGACACCATACTACGATACCAACATGGAGTTCATAACAATAATCCGTATTCGCTGACCAATTGGCAACAACACTTAATCAATTCACGGAGAAATTGGCAGTACCTAACTGCATTGACGAGGTTCTAGATTGAAAACAACTTCTTAATCCGAGGTTGACACTTACAGACATGCTATTACACAAAACAGCCACACGAGGTCATTAGTGCACCAGTCTTGAGTTCGATTGACATTTCGGCTCGCATTTGAGAACAAAACACTTCCAAGTGCCAGCGGGGAGAATTAATGTCATTATGCCAGAGCGTCCAGGGGATTGTAAGAAAATCCATTATTCCTCCCCCAAAGAAAGTGACATGAAAGCAAGGATGGGAGGATGGCACCAGAGAAAAAAAGGGAAAGATGGAGGGAGGGAAGATCACCCTTGATGAGTGAGTCATGCTTCCTCTTCGCAGAAAGCAGATAAACAAGAGCAGTCAGCTGCAGTTGGAAACCACAATAACGAGAGCGCAGCGCGCGGAACACAGTGTTCGTCAAAGCCGACAGTCCTCATATAGGTGGAAGACCTGTTACACAATGCATGCTTGTAAAAATACAAGCCCAAACCAGCAAAAATTGAAAAGTGATTTATAAAAGTTAGAAAGAATAAAAATTAAAACTACATGGAGTAATTTGGAAATAATGTTTGACCCATATGACATTGAAAACAAACCAACAGGACATTGTTTCATGATTCACCACAAGAATTCTATTGATTCTTCTTCGTATTATTGTTATCATTATTATTATTTTCATCATCATCATCATCATCATCATCATCATCATCATCATCATCATTAATTAAAAATAATTACAAAGGGCAATTCTGATTCTTGCAACACACTTGCAGTAAAGCGTCTTAAATATTTACCATTATGTAACATTGACTTTCCTTTTTCACGGTACTTGATCAACATTTAGGGAACTGATGAAACTGAGCGATTAAGTTTTTCAGATATATTTTCCCCATTCTTCCAGCAAACAAGTGCAAAGGAGTGGATCAGTATGTGATCTTTATTGTAACATTTTGCATTTCAAAATATGACATATTCTCCGCGGAGGGCCCGAGTGTAAGTGACCCTGGGTTCGAGCACTGACACAACCCTATAGCATGACAGGGCGTGGCTTTTGGGCTCGTTGCTGGTATTAGCTTCTATAGTCCTTTTCATCTTTGGTCCAGAGGACACAGCATCCATTTATTAAAAAAAAAAAAAAGACCTGAAATGTTAATCTGTCCGACCACAATAAATAATTTCACATTTTTGGTCCACTGCTGATGCTTCTGAGTCCATCAAAGTCAACAAAGCTTCAGGTCGTTATCAGCATAAGACTTGACTTTTCGCAAAGTCAAGTTTCAGGTAGAATTGATGGATGTAACTATGAATTGTAGAACCAGTCAAAGGTTTGCAAAAGTCATGCTGGGCCAATGAAGTTAAATCTCTTGTGGATAAAATATGGTTCATGACACAGCAGAGTCGGAGCGATCAGAGATCGCAACCAGTGTTTCACACCAACTCTACAGGAGTTATTCTGCAGCCAGTGTTTCACACCAACTCTACAGGAGTTGTTCTGCAGCCAGTGTTACACACCAACTCTACAGGAGTTATTCCGCAGCCAGTGTTACACACCGACTCTACAGGAGTTATTCCACAGCCAGTGTTTCACACCGACTCTACAGGAGTTATTCTGCAGCCAGTGTTACACACCAACTCTACAGGAGTTATTCCGCAGCCAGTGTTACACACCAACTCTACTGGAGTTATTCTGCAGCCAGTGTTACACACCAACTCTACAGGAGTTATTCCGCAGCCAGTGTTACACACCAACTCTACAGGAGCTATTCCGCAGCCAGTGTTACACACCAACTCTACAGGAGTTATTCCGCAGCCAGTGTTACACACCAACTCTACAGGAGTTATTCCGCAGCCAGTGTTACACACCAACTCTACAGGAGTTATTCCGCAGCCAGTGTTACACACCAACTCTACAGGAGCTATTCCGCAGCCAGTGTTACACACCAACTCTACAGGAGTTATTCCGCAGCCAGTGTTACACACCAACTCTACAGGAGTTATTCCGCAGCCAGTGTTACACACCGACTCTACAGGAGTTATACTGCAGCTAGTGTTTCACACCAACTCTACTGGAGTTATTCTGCAGCCAGTGTTACACACCAACTCTACAGGAGTTATTCTACAGCCAGTGTTACACACCGACTCTACAGGAGTTATTCTGCAGCCAGTGTTACACACCAACTCTACAGGAGTTATTCCGCAGCCAGTGTTACACACCAACTCTACAGGAGTTATTCCGCAGCCAGTGTTACACACCGACTCTACAGGAGTTATACTGCAGCCAGTGTTTCACACCAACTCTACTGGAGTTATTCTGCAGCCAGTGTTACACACCAACTCTACAGGAGTTATTCCGCAGCCAGTGTTACACACCAACTCTACAGGAGTTATTCCGCAGCCAGTGTTACACACCAACTCTACAGGAGTTATTCCGCAGCCAGTGTTACACACCAACTCTACAGGAGTTATTCCGCAGCCAGTGTTACACACCAACTCTACAGGAGTTATTCCGCAGCCAGTGTTACACACCAACTCTACAGGAGCTATTCCGCAGCCAGTGTTACACACCAACTCTACAGGAGTTATTCCGCAGCCGGTGTGACACACCAACTCTACAGGAGTTATTCCGCAGCCAGTGTTACACACCGACTCTACAGGAGTTATACTGCAGCTAGTGTTTCACACCAACTCTACTGGAGTTATTCTGCAGCCAGTGTTAC
Source organism: Gymnothorax reevesii (assembly GCA_029721435.1). Taxonomy (NCBI): domain Eukaryota; kingdom Metazoa; phylum Chordata; class Actinopteri; order Anguilliformes; family Muraenidae; genus Gymnothorax; species Gymnothorax reevesii. The sequence goes on along the minus strand of CM056573.1, from coordinate 186,867,122 downwards.
ACACCAACTCTACAGGAGTTATTCTACAGCCAGTGTTACACACCGACTCTACAGGAGTTATTCTGCAGCCAGTGTTACACACCAACTCTACAGGAGTTATTCCGCAGCCAGTGTTACACACCAACTCTACAGGAGTTATTCCGCAGCCAGTGTTACACACCAACTCTACAAGAGTTATTCCGCAGCCAGTGTTACACACCAACTCTACAAGAGTTATTCCGCAGCCAGTGATGTAACTATGAATTGTAGAACCAGTCAAAGGTTTGCCAAAGTCATGCTGGGCCAATGAAGTTAAATCTCTTGTGGATAAATGATGGTTCATGACACAGCAGAGTTGGAGCGATCGGAGACAACAGCTATTAATTTCAGGCTCGTGCCCTTGCCCTTTATGGACAGAAATCCCTCCTGATTCCTTGAATCTTTTGTACTAATTATTTTTATGATGTCAGACATTGTAGGATCTGAATTCTTATAATCACCTGCTGACAACGCGGTTTGAAATCACATCATTAATCAGACTTTCTACCTCATCACGAGTCCAGAATGACCTCTGTAGCCCCTCCTCCTCATAACTCACCTTCTACCACTCGGCAATATCTTCCGTAAACATGGTATCCAGTTTCACTGCTTTGCGGATGAAACCCAGCTCTATCTGTGCAGTGAGCCTAACCCTACTCTCCCACCCTCCTCCCTCATCCACCGCCTCACAGAAATCAAATCCTGCTTCGCCTCAAACTTCCTCAAACCTAATGCCAATAAAACTGAACTTGTCCTCGTCGGCACCAAAGCCACCTTTTCCAAAACTGACAGTTTTTCCCTTCCCAGTGACAGCTCCACAGTGTCCCCCTCCCCTCAGGTTAAGAGTCCGGGTCTCATCCTTGACAGCTCACTTTCTTTCAACACTCATCAATAACATAACCCGGTCGGCATGCTTCCATCTTCGATGCATTAATCGTCTCCGCCCCTCTCTCACCCCTCACACCACTGCAATCCAGGTCCACAGCTTCCTCACCAACCGCCTTAATCACTGCGCCCTACTTCTCTTCGGTGTCCCCCACAAATCCCTCCATAAACTTCAGCTGGTCCAGAACTCAGCAGCCCCCATCATCACCAGAACCCCTTCCTTTCACCATATCAGCACCGTTCTCAGATCCACCTTTATCTTCAAAGCCATTCATAACCCCTCCCCTCATTTTTCTGATCTGATCCAAATCGCCGCCCCCTCTCCGCCCCCCCTCAGGTCCTCCTCCGCCCGTCTCAGCACCAGAGCTTTCAGCCGCTCTGCTCCCCAACTCTGGAACTCACTTCCACCCAACATCCGTAACATTGATCCTTTACCCCTTTTCAAATCCAGACTCAACACACATCTGTTTAAAACTGCATACAACTAGAGACCTCACTTTCATTTTTAATGTTATATTATGTTTTAATGTTATGTTAGCTAAAACTAGCCATGATCTACAGTAACAAGTCTCAGGTCCGAACTGTCAGTTTGTTCTTTAGGTAAAATAAGCTGATAATCAATGTTGAAAGAGATCGTGTGCGTGCGTTGGCGTTGAAAATGACAAATCAGAGCTATAAAAACTCCAATGGGCATTATAACTACCGTATATTCACTAGCCAGCTAGTTGTACCTAAGCGATAGCTTTTGAACTCACCAGCAAAACTGGCTAATGTCCCAAAAATATTACTTTAATTGGGTCACATGAAACTTCCGCAAAACCTCAGATAAATTCATGCCTATGACAGCTGGCAAAGTTTGCAGAGGTGGGGCAAGAAACAAATCATATCGCCTTGATATGATAATCATTTACAAAGATTTTTAGTTAACGTTAGTAGGCTGACAAGCCAACTAGAACAGCCATGTGCGCGATGGCGCCATGGATCCATGAAATATCACTAAGATTTTTTTTATCACATTTTTTGCTGAAGAGATTGTTATGATGATTAGCATTTCATCAAAACTGCTGAAATTTGATTTGCATTTTGCGATGTGAATCTGCCTAATCTGATCACTGAATACATGTCAAAGTAACTTCAGATCACACTACTTTCTGTTTTATGTGCATTTTCCACGTCATCCTAACTATTTCCGAGTTTGGGTTGCACAAAACCCAGAAGATGAATGAACTTCAAGTCTTCCACCAAAGGAAAAAAAACTATTTAAATGAAAACAAAAACTAACAAAAGAGAAAAAAGCAGTTAAGCGAAACACATAAATGCAACCAAAAATCAAAAGCAACAACCCTGATATGGCCCAAAGCAGCCCCCAGTTACCAAACTCAGTGTTCTGATGCCTCCAGGAGTTATTCTGCAGCCAGTGTTACACACCAACTCTACAGGAGTTATCCCGCAGCCAGTGTTACACACCGACTCTACAGGGGTAATCCCGCAGCCAGTGTCCACTGGGGCTTTTCTGAGGACCCCAGGATGTCAGCAGTCTGATGACCACTTAAAATATGTTTATACGGCACAGGGACGGCACTGTTTCTGCACAAACCACAGGTTACATGTACAGCAGAGCTCAGACTTCGCCATCCTACAGGTCAACATGACTGAGCCTGACTCCCACACACTGATCTCAGTTCAGTTTGGCTACATCCATCTAAGGTGGTCTCCATTTCCACATTTTCCACATACACATCTACTAAAGCACAAACACACACACGCGCACACCGAAATATGCATTGGACATTAGCACGCAGTCTTCTAAAGCACACGCATCCCTCACAAATGACAAGAGAGACCCCCAAGCCCACATACATGTGTACACCTACTGTGTTCGTAAATACACACATGCTCACAAACATGAATGCGCGTGCGCGCGCACACACACACACACACACGCACGCAGACACTGCTCCCCCCACACACACACGGACTTAAGAAGTGCTGCAAACTGCCCATGGGCAGAGCAGGAAGTGTTCAAATCCACACTCAGAGCTGATGTGAACTTAGCAAGAGCAACCTCAGCTCTGTAAACAGTTCTGCCTTTCTGCAATATGGACACAAGGGGAAAGTTCAAGAGGGCAAAGGTCAGGGGTTGAAACACCACATCAAATGGTGAAGCGCTGCTGCAGCACTGCGCAGCATCAGATGTGTCTGTGTGGGAGACCACCAGTCAAGACAAAATGTAAAATCACAGATATGAAAAGTGATTCAACTTAATTGGCAACGCAGAAGTGGTGCTGTCACAGCTCTGGGTTTCAGAATGGGACAAAATTGATGGTATTCTTTGTACTGTCCTACTGTCACCTTGTTTGGTTTCACTCAGTGCTGCGCCCGAGTCTCGTAAAAAATGACACGCTTTCGCTCTTCACGCAGCCCTCGCATGAAATGCAGTACCACTAGATCTGCACAAGGTGGCGCATCAGAGTTGAAACTTCGTGCGCTTGCTTTGCCTCCAGCATAAACGACCCGAGAACTTGAGACCATTTACCGCAATGAGAAAAAGTTTCGGCTTCATAAAGCAAGACTGCTTACAATCTGATTTCCGCGGTGTGCAAATGCACATTGGCTACCCGCACAAATCGTCCCCCGACGGAGGGTGCACTTCAACACAGCAGCGGGAAACCATTTCAAACAGAAGCATGGATGAAGAGCAAACGGATTATCTAGAATTTTGCAAACCGCTGCTCTGGATCACGCGATCAGCTCAATCGCATCCTGATCACAGCTGCTGCACAAAACTGCAAGCACGTCCAAAACTCTTCACTATGCTCAAGAACTCCATTGAACCAGGGCAGTCTATAGAGCTGTCAGGAAAAACAAAACAAAACCGAAAACAAAAAGCCCTAAACAGAGGTATTTTGGGACAATCCAATCTTTTTCAAAGCCAAGTTAGGGAAAAAATCCCCATTACGTACAATTTGATTGGCTTACAATTCCAGTTTGGTAAAATCTGATTGGCTGAAGTGTAGCTCAGCGTGGACGCGGTACCACAACTTAGTTTATGGAAAATTAAGCACGCCTCCAGGACTGGAGCTGCGCTAAATATCTCGACATAGGGCTCAAAGTTCATTCTGTTTAATTAAAAAGGCGGGACATACTGCAACATTTTTCAAGAGTACCAAGAATTCTTCACAATGACCTAGCAACCATCACTGGGGAGATGGGACCTGCTGGCTTTCGGGAGGAGAGATATCCGGCTCTCAGCTCCGAAATCCATCTCTAAACCGCCCAGGGCATCCAGGCCATGATCAGCACAGAGGAAAACCCCAACAGCAGTCGCCGAACAGTGCCTCCTCCTGTATAACTACACACCAGTGTTAGCGATGACTTAAAAACATGTAAAACATTGACTGGATCGCAGCAGATCTGGCGCGCTCAATCCAAGCTGGCCAGAGTGGACCTATGGTATTTCATCAAAACAACTCATTTCTCCAACTAAAGTACACTCCATAAGCATTTGGACGGTAACATACTTTTCAAGATACTTTGCTCAGTACTCCAAATGTGAAAACGGCAAACAGCCAGCTTTATTCAGAATATTTACATCCATATTGTGAGAACGTGGAAATCACAGCCTTCTCTATTCACCGCACCATTGCCTTGGGAAAACTCATTTGAGCAGAGGCTGGAAGACGAACACAGTTTACAGACTACAGTTCCTTTTTATTTTCAATCCTTCTGTATGTTTTAGCTCCTCCCATTGAACTAGGAACAGGCAGAGCCAGGAGTAGATGTAACCACGGCAACCAGCAAAACAACAATTTGGACAATGAGGTGAATTAAGATTGAAAGCAAACAGAAATCTCATGCATAATAACAGTGAACACTGAACTGAATAGTTCAAATTGCTGATGGTGATTTTCCCCACTGAAACCCAATGATTATAAGATCTGACATAAACAAACAAAGACAAAGCCATGAAAAACAAAATAACAAAATTGAGAAATAAGTCACCCAGGACAAAAGAGAGAGAGAGAAACGCTTGTACGGGGCAGAAAAATTGCATCATGGGAAAGACTAGGAAGATTGACTGTAGTGAGATGATGAAAGCTGAGAAAAGCAAAGTTAATGGGAGTCAATGAAAAAGCTCTGGTACGGCACATAACCCTCCTCACACCGCTCTGGTACAGCACATAACCCTCCTCACACCGCTCTGGTACGGCACATAACCCTCCTCACACCGCTCTGGTACGGCACACAACCCACCTCACACCGCTCTGGCACTGCACATAACCCTCCTCACACCGCTCTGGTACGGCACACAACCCACCTCACACCGCTCTAGCACTGCACATAACCCTCCTCACACCGCTCTGGTACTGCACATAACGCTCCTCACACCGCTCTGGTACGGCACATAACGCTCCTCACACCGCTCTGGTACGGCACATAACCCTCCTCACACCGCTCTGGTACGGCACATAACGCTCCTCACACCGCTCTGGTACGGCACATAACGCTCCTCACACCGCTCTGGTACGGCACATAACCCTCCTTACACCGCTCTGGTACGGCACATAACGCTCCTCACACCGCTCTGGTACGGCACATAACGCTCCTCACACCGCTCTGGTACGGCACATAACCCTCCTCACACCGCTCTGGTACTGCACATAACCCTCCTCACACCGCTCTGGTACTGCACATAACCCTCCTCACACCGCTCTGGTACTGCACATAACTCTCCTCACACCGCTCTGGTACTGCACATAACGCTCCTCACACCGCTCTGGTACTGCACATAACGCTCCTCACACCGCTCTGGTACTGCACATAACGCTCCTCACACCGCTCTGGTACTGCGCATAACCCTCCTCAGACCGCTCTGGTACTGCACATAACCCTCCTCACACCGCTCTGGTACTGCACATAACCCTCCTCAAACCACTCTGGTACGGCACACGACCCTCCTCACACCGCACTGGTACGGCACATAACGCTCCTCACACCACTCTGGTACTGCACATAACGCTCCTCACAACGCTCTGGTACTGCACATAACCCTGCTCACACCGCTCTGGTACTGCACATAACCCTCCTCACACTGCTCTGGTACGGCACATAACCCTCCTCACACCGCTCTGGTACGGCACATAACGCTCCTCACACCGCTCTGGTACGGCACATAACCCTCCTCACACCGCTCTGGTACTGCACATAACCCTCCTCACACCGCTCTGGTACGGCACATAACCCTCCTCACACCGCTCTGGTACGGCACATAACCCTCCTCACACCGCTCTGGTACGGCACATAACCCTCCTCACACCGCTCTGGTACGGCACATGACCCTCCTCACACCGCTCTGGTACGGCACATAACCCTCCTCACACCGCTCTGGTACGGCACATAACCCTCCTCACACCGCTCTGGTACGGCACATAACCCTCCTGACACCGCTCTGGTACTGCACATAACGCTCCTCACACCGCTCTGGTACTGCACATAACCCTCCTGACACCGCTCTGGTACGGCACATAACCCCTCCTCACAGAGAGCTGGTACGGCACAGAATTCTCCTCACCCCTCTAACTTAATGTGAACCGTAACCCTAAACATCAATAAGGGCGTAACCCTAAACATTAATAAGGGTGCCAAACCCACCCTTATATCAACGTTTAGTCAGGTAGCATAATGTGTTGACCCCAACCTGTATCCCTCTCGACACCGCTCTCTGATCCTCTACTTTACCTCTCCTTACACTGCTCTCTGTTCCTCTACCATTACCCCTCCTTCCACCGCTCTCTGTTCCTCTACCCTCAGCTCTCCGTACACCGCTCTCTGTTCCTCTACCTGTGCCTCCCCTTACACCTCTCTCTGTTCGCCAAACTTTACCCCTCCTTACACCGCTCTCTGTTCCCCTAACTTTACCTCTCCTTACACTGCTCTCTGTTCCTCTACATTTACACCTCATTACACCGCTCTCTGTTCTTCTACTTTTACCTCTCCTTACACCGCTCTCTGTTCCTCTGCCTTTACCTCTCCTTACACGGCTCTCTGTTCCTCTACCTGTGCCTCCCCTTACACCTCTCTCTGTTCCCCAAACTTTACCTCTCCTGACACCGCTCTCTGTTCCCCTAACTTTACCTCTCCTTACACCGCTCTCTGTTCCTCTACCTTTACCTCTCCTTACACCGCTCTCTGTTCGACTACCTTTACCACTCCTTACACCGCTCTCTGTTCCTCTACATTAATCCCTCCTTACACCGCTCTCTGTTCCTCTCCCTTTACCTCTACTGACACTGCTCTCTGTTCCTGTACCTTTACCCCTCCTTAAACTGCTCTCTGTTCCTCTACCTTTACCCCTCCTTACACCACTCTCTGTTCCTCTAGCTTTACCTCTCCTTACACCGCTCTCTGTTCCTCTACCTTTACCTCTCCTTACACCGCTCTCTGTTCCTCTACATTAATCCCTCCTTACACCGCTCTCTGTACCTCTACCTTTACCTCTCCTTACACCGCTCTCTGTTCCTCTACATTTACCCCTCCCAACAACACACTCTGTTCCTCTATCTTTACCTCTCCTTAAACCACTCTCTGTTCCTCTACATTTACACCTCATTACACCGCTCCCTGACGTACCTTTACTTCTCCTTACAACGCTCTCTGTTCCTCTACCTTTACGTCTCCTTACACCGCTCTCTGTTCGACTACCTTTACCTCTCCTTACACCGCTGTCTGTGCCTCTACCTTTACCTCTACTGACACTGCTCTCTGTTCCTCTACCTTTACCACTCCTTAAACCGCTCTCTGTTCCTCTACATTTACACCTCATTACACCGCTCTCTGATCATCTACCTTTACGTCTCCTTACACCTCTTTATCTTCCTCTACCTCTTCCTTTCCTTACACCGCTCTCTGTTCCACTACCTTTACCTCCCCTTACACTGTAATCTGTTCCTCTACCTTTACCTCTCCTTACACCGCTTTCTGTTCCTCTACCTTTAGCTCTCCTTACACTGCTCCCTGTTCCTCTACCTTTACCTCTCCTTACACCGCTCTCTCTTCCTCTACCTTTACATCTCCTTACACCGCTCTCTGTTCCTCTACCTTTACCCCTCCTTACACCGCTCTCTGTTCCTCTACCTTTACCCCTCCTTACACCGCTCTCTGTTCCTCTATATTTACCTCTCCTTACACCGCTCTCTGTTCCTCTATCTTTACCCCTCCTTACACCGCTCTCTGTTCTTCTACCTTCACCTCCCCTTACAATGTAATCTGTTCCTCTACCTTTACCTCTCCTTACACCGCTGTCTGTTCCTCTACCTTTACCTCTCCTTACACCGCTCTCTCTTCCTCTACCTTTAACTCTCCTTACACCGCTCTCTGTTCCTCTATCTTTACCTCTACTGACACTGCTCTCTGTTCCTCTACCTTTACCACTCCTTAAACCGCTCTCTGTTCCTCTACATTTACACCTCATTACACCGCTCTCTGATCATCTACCTTTACGTCTCCTTACACCTCTTTATCTTCCTCTACCTCTTCCTTTCCTTACACCGCTCTCTGTTCCACTACCTTTACCTCCCCTTACACTGTAATCTGTTCCTCTACCTTTACCTCTCCTTACACCGCTTTCTGTTCCTCTACCTTTACCTCTCCTTACACTGCTCCCTGTTCCTCTACCTTTACCTCTCCTTACACCGCTCTCTCTTCCTCTACCTTTACATCTCCTTACACCGCTCTCTGTTCTTCTACCTTTACCCCTCCTTACACCGCTCTCTGTTCCTCTACCTTTACTCCTCCTTACACCGCTCTCTGTTCCTCTATCTTTACCTCTCCTTACACCGCTCTCTGTTCCTCTATCTTTACCCCTCCTTACACCGCTCTCTGTTCTTCTACCTTTACCTCCCCTTACAATGTAATCTGTTCCTCTACCTTTACCTCTCCTTACACCGCTGTCTGTTCCTCTACCTTTACCTCTCCTTACACCGCTCTCTCTTCCTCTATCTTTAGCTCTCCTTACACCGCACTCTGTTCCTCTAGCTTTACCCCTCCTTACACCGCTCTCTGTTCCTCTACCTTTACCTCACCTTACACTGTAATCTGTTCCTCTACCTTTACCTCTCCTTACACCGCTCTCTGTTCCTCTACCTTTACCTCTCCTTACACCGCTTTCTGTTCCTCTACCTTTACCTCTCCTTACACCGCTCTCTGTTCCTCTACCTTTACCTCTCCTTACACTGCTCTCTGTTCCTCTACCTTTACCCCTCCTTACACCACTCTCTGTTCCTCCAGCTTTACCTCTCCCTACACCGCTCTCTGTTCCTCTACCTTTACCTATCCTTACACTGCTCTCTGTTCCTCTACCTTTACTTCTCCTTACACCGCTCTCTGCTCCTCTACGTTTACCTGTCCTTACACCGCTCTCTGTTCCTCTACATTAATCCCTCCTTACACCGCTCTCTGTTCCTCTACCTTTACCTCTCCTTACACCCCTCTATGTACCTCTCCCTTTACCACTCCCTACTCTTCTCTATGTACCTCTACCTTTACCTCTCCTAACAACATTCTCTGTTCTTCTACCTTTACCTCTCCTAAAACCGCTCTCTGTTCCTCTCCCTTTACCCCTCCTTACTCCATTCTCTCTTCCTCTAGCTTTACCTCTCCCTACTCCGCTCTCTGTTCCTCTACATTTATACCTCATTACACCGCTCTCTGTTCTTCTACTTTTACCTCTCCTTACACCGCTCTCTGTTCCTCTGCCTTTACCTCTCCTTACGCCGCTCTCTGTTCCACAACCTTTACCTCTCCTTACACCGCTGTCTGTTCCTCTAACTTTACCTCTCCTTACACCACTCTCTGTTCCTCTACCTTTACCGCTCCCTACACTGCTCTCTGTTCCTCTACCTTTACCTGTCCTTACACTGCTCTCTGTTCCTCTACCTTTACCGCTCCTTACACTGCTCTCTGTTCCTCTACCTTTACCCCTCCTTACACCGCTCTCTGTTCCTCTACCCTTACCTCTCCTTACACCGCTCTCTGTTCCTCTACCTTTACCTCTCCTTACACTGTTGTCTGTTCCTCTACCTTTACCTCTCCTTACACTGCTGTCTGTTCCTCTACCTTTAACCCTCCTTCTACCTCTCTCTGTTCCTCTACCTTAACCCCTCCTTCCACCACTCTCTGTTCTTCTACTTTTACCTCTCTTTACACCGCTCTCTGTTCTTCTACCTTTACCTCTCCTTACACCGCTCTCTGTTCCTCTACCTTTACCTCTCCTTACACCGCTGTCTGTTCCTCTACCTTTACCTGTCCTTACACCGCTCTCTGTTCCTCTATCTTTATCTCTCCTTACACCGCTCTCTGTTCCTCTACCTTTACCTCCCCTTACACTGTAATCTGTTCCTCTACCTTTACCTCTCCTTACACCGCTCTCTGTTCCTCTACCTTTACCTCTCCTTACACTGCTCTCTGTTCCTCTACCTTTACCTCTCCTTACACCGCTCTCTGTTCCTCTAGCTTTACCCCTCCTTACACCGCTCTCTGCTCCTCTACCTTTACCTCCCCTTACACTGTAATCTGTTCCTCTACCTTTACCTCTCCTTACACTGCTCTCTGTTCCTCTACCTTTACCACTCCTTACACTGCTCTCTGTTCCTCTACCTTTACCTCTCCTTACACCGCTCTCTGTTCCTCTACCTTGACCTCTCCTTACACCGCTCTCTGTTCCTCTACCTTTACCTCTCCTTACACCGCTCTCTCTTCCTCTACCTTTACCTCTCCTTACACCCCTCTCTGTTCCTCTACCTTTACCTCTCCTTACACCGCTCTCTGTTCCTCTACCTTTACCTCTCCTTAAACTGCTCTCGGTTCCTCTTCATTTACTTCTCCTTACACCGCTCACTGTTCCTCTAGCTTTACCTCTCCTTACACCGCTCTCTGTTCCTCTACCTTTACCTCTCCTCACACCGCTCACTGTTCCTCTACCTTTACCTCTCCTCACACCGCTCACTGTTCTTCTAGCTTCAGCTCTCCCTACACCGCTCTCTGTTCCTCTACCTTTACCTCTCCTCACACCGCTCACTGTTCCTCTAGCTTCACCTCTCCCTACTCCGCTCTCTGTTCCTCTACCTTAACCTCTCCTCACACCGCTCACTGTTCATCTAGCTTTACCTCTCCCTACACCGCTCTCTGTTCCTCTACATTTACTTCTCCTTACACCGCTCTCTGTTCCTCTAGCTTCACCTCTCCCTACACCGCTCTCTGTTCCTCTACCTTTACCTCTCCTCACACCGCTCACTGTTCCTCTACCTTTACCTCTCCTCACACCGCTCACTATTCCTCTAGCTTCACCTCTCCCTACACCGCTCTCTGTTCCTCTACCTTTACCTCTCCTCACACCGCTCACTGTTCCTCTAGCTTCACCTCTCCCTACACCGCTCTCTGTTCCTCTACCTTTACCTCTCCTCACACCCCTCACTGTTCCTCTAGCTTTACCTCTCCCTACACCGCTCTCTGTTCCTCTACCTTTACCTCTCCTTACACCGCTCTCTGTTCCTCTCCCTTTACTTCTCCTTACACCGCTCTCTGTTGCTCTACCTTTACCTCTCCTCACACCGCTCACTGTTCCTCTAGCTTCACCTCTCCCTACACCGCTCTCTGTTCCTCTACCTTCCCTCTCCTCACATCGCTCACTGTTCCTCTAGCTTTACCTGTCCTTACACCGCTCTGTCTTCCTCTACCTTTACCTCTCCTTACACCGCTCTCTCTTCCTCTACCTTTACCTCTCTTTAAACTGCTCTCGGTTCCTCTTCATTTACTTCTCCTTACACCGCTCACTGTTCCTCTAGCTTTACCTCTCCTTACACCGCTCTCTGTTCCTCTACCTTTCCCTCTCCTCACACCGCTCACTGTTCCTCTACCTTTACCTCTCCTCACACCGCTCACTGTTCCTCTAGCTTCAGCTCTCCCTACACCGCTCTCTGTTCCTCTACCTTTACCTCTCCTCACACCGCTCACTGTTCCTCTAGCTTCACCTCTCCCTACTCCGCTCTCTGTTCCTCTACCTTTACCTCTCCTCACACCGCTCACTGTTCATCTAGCTTTACCTCTCCCTACACCGCTCTCTGTTCCTCTACATTTACTTCTCCTTACACCGCTCTCTGTTCCTCTAGCTTTACCTCTCCCTACACCGCTCTCTGTTCCTCTCCTTTTACCCCTCCTCACACCGCTCACTGTTCCTCTACCTTTGCCTCTCCTCACACCGCTCACTATTCCTCTAGCTTCACCTCTCCCTACACCGCTCTCTGTTCCTCTACCTTTACCTCTCCTCACACCGCTCACTGTTCCTCTAGCTTCACCTCTCCCTACACCGCTCTCTGTTCCTCTACCTTTACCTCTCCTCACACCCCTCACTGTTCCTCTAGCTTTACCTCTCCCTACACCGCTCTCTGTTCCTCTACCTTTACCTCTCCTCACACCGCTCACTGTTCATCTAGCTTTACCTCTCCCTACACCGCTCTCTGTTCCTCTACATTTACTTCTCCTTACACCGCTCTCTGTTCCTCTAGCTTCACCTCTCCCTACACCGCTCTCTGTTCCTCTACCTTTACCTCTCCTCACACCGCTCACTGTTCCTCTACCTTTACCTCTCCTCACACCGCTCACTGTTCCTCTAGCTTCATCTCTCCCTACACCGCTCTCTGTTCCTCTACCTTTACCTCTCCTCACACCGCTCACTGTTCCTCTAGCTTCACCTCTCCCTACACCGCTCTCTGTTCCTCTACCTTTCCTCTCCTCACACCGCTCACTGTTCCTCTAGCTTTACCTCTCCCTACACCGCTCTCTGTTCCTCTACCTTTACCTCTCCTCACACCGCTCACTGTTCCTCTAGCTTCACCTCTCCCTACACCGCTCTCTGTTCCTCTACCTTTACCTCTCCTTACACCGCTCTCTGTTCCTCTACCTTTACCTCTCCTTACACCGCTCTCTGTTCCTCTACATTAATCCCTCCTTACACCGCTCTCTGTTCCTCTACCTTTACCTCTCCTTACACCGCTCTCTGTTCCTCTACCTTTACCTCTCCTTACACTGCTCTATGTTCCTCTACCTTTACCTCTCCTTACACCGCTCTCTGTTCCTCTACCTTTACCTCTCCTTACACCGCTCTCTGTTCCTCTTCCTTTACCTCTCCTTACTCCCCTCTCTTTTCCCCTAACTTTACCTCTCCTTACACCGCTCTCTGTTCCTCTACCTTTACCTCTCCTTACACCGCTCTCTGTTCCTCTACCTTTACCTCTCCTTACACCGCTCTCTGTTCCTCTACCTTTACCTCTCCTTACACCGCTCTCTGTTCCCCTAACTTTACCCCTCCCTTCATTCTCTCTTGCTTTTCTTTTTTCTCTCCCCCTCTCTCCCTCGGCATGTAATCATGGGTGCATTTGATGGTGGAAACCTGTAATTCCTTAAATATTTCTGTGTTAAATTGCAATAATTCTAGGGTCGAATCCTACTGACTATAACATGAAAAGAATTAGAGGGTGAAGTTAAACAGTGGGATTTAGGCCTTCGACAAACACACTTACCGCTCTTCTTTATGTGTTTTTGTGTGTGAATGCGTGTGAGTGTTTGAGTGTGTGTGTGTGTGTGTGCCCAGATTGGAGGCCTGGGATTTATTGTGATTTGAATCTGACCTTTGACCTTGACCAAAAGCTGCAATTTCACAGATGGGTGATTGGCCACATCCCCCAGGACCCCTCGACCTTTCACCTCTGAGCATGAATGTGTGATTTCTGATTTTATCGAGCTCAGACATAGACACAGTATACAGATGTACAAACTCACAATGCATGAGCTGATTTCTCTGTTCCATCATATGTGGTTTCCACATTTATATTTCACAAAAAAGGCAGTACTCAGACCAGTACAGAATCACTCATAAATGTGTATATGTGAGTCACTGTTCCAGAGGGGGCAAATGTTTCAGGGGTGAGGGGAGAGAAGGACATGTAGGACATGAGATGAAGGACAGAAGCATGCGAGACAGAGGTTCTGACAGAACAGCGCCTGGAGGGATAGTGAGTGAAACCGTGAGAGAGACAGCACCTATTGTGCGTCTCTCTTAGCAGGAACTTCCCCTGATGTGAGAGGATTCATTCCAATGATCGCTTTCTTGCCACAGTTTCCCAGCATGCATTGCCCCCTCCCCCCAGGACAAGCAGCCTTCAACAAACTTCCTGACACACACCAAAAACGTTCTTGAATAACTGTGCCCACCTCCATTTGCTCTAAATTCGAGAACTGTGTTGTGAGTACTCCAACACTCTCAGCTCTCGCATAATGTTACTGAGGTGCAAGTCAACTGCCGGCAGTCGGCGAGGAGGCAGCACCACGCTAATAAAGGTTGACGCACAGTTCTGGCTTGCACTGATATTTGGACGTGCCAAAGCACGTTGTCCTCTGTTTCCATGGCAGCTGCTGTTCAGGAGCCACTCAGTTGCGGCAATGTCAGACACCTGTCCGACATCAAAGCCCCGGAGATTCTCTGGAACTGCCAATTTAAACAGCCGGGGAGATCGTGACCTTCGTGCCCTGACTGGCTGTAGCTGAGAGGTCGGAATGCTCTTCACACGTCAGCAGAAATCAGCCACACTCCCCTCTTAGGCCTCCTGTGGCTGCAGCCATGATGTGGGAGCGTTTTAAAGTTGCCCGTTCCAGAGGTGAGGAGCTTTTGTGATCCGCCGGGCCCAGGAAAACAACAGTGAGCATTTCATCGCAGTTCACAAAAATGTCGACATGGTCGCAACAGCAACATGCGTCTCAAGTAAAAAAAAAAAAAAAAAACAGTGTTAATGCATTGGTAGGCTGGTACATTTAATTGCTTTTGTATTACAAATCCCAATTCCAAGGAAGTTGAGATGCTATGAAAAATGTAAATAAGAACAGAATACAATGATTTGCAATTCCTTTTTAGTCTATACTCGATTGAATACAGTACAAAAACAAGATATATGATGTTTAAACAGATGAACTTAATTGTTTTTATAGAAATGTACACCCATGCTGAATTTGATGCCTATAACGCCAAACACGCTGATGCTGTATCTGACCGACACAACCAATTTTGGTCTCATCTGACCAAAGCACCTTATTCCAGTAATAATTTAGATGACGTTTGGGAAACTCCAAGTGCTTCCCTCTGAGTCTTCTGGTCAGAAAAGGCTTTCTTCTGACAACCCTTCCAAAGAGCCTGAGGTTGCGGACGCGGCGCCTGATGGTGCTTTTTGAAACTTGGTGACCCCAAGATGCCACCCAGGCCTGCAGTTCATTCACAGTGATTCTTGGGGATTTTGTTGCTTCTCTCACCATCCTCCTCAGTATCCTGGGGGCCAAAATGTTGCATCCTCTATCCTTGAGATTTTCAACAGTTCCATGTCTTTAGAATTATTTTAGAATTGCCCTGACAGTGCTCAGTGGCATATTCAATCATTTGTGAATCTTCTTGTAGCCATTACCAAAATAATAAAGGTCTATGACCATGAGCCTCTTTTGAACTTACAGTTGTTTTGTTTTCTTCAAGGTGTTGGATGACAAAGGGATACTGCATGTGAGTTACCTTCCGTACATACACTAGTGAGACAGGAAGCGATGCAATGACTCAAAATAGTTCCATAACACTTAGATAAAACTTAAATAAGGGTAATTTAATACCCGGTTTAATATTGGTGGATGTTATTTACAGTAATCTTTTAGGGGCCATCAATTTTGAAACCTTGATTTTTAATTAAATCAGTAAATAAATGATTTTGGTTGGTTCAATTGAAACATTAATATTGTACAGTATTTCCCATGTTGTTATTTAGATCCGTGGCTCCTAAAGTCGGTCCTGGGGGCCCACTGTGTTCGCTGGTTTTTCTTCCAACCAGAACTGTGATCCCAGATTTTTAACAAGCCTTTATTTCTTTAATTAGTCGCTTTTCAGATGAGGGGGACATTTTACTCCCTTTAACCACATTATGCCAGAAATGGCCTTACATTCCATGATGTTTCAAAACCCAATGTTCATATTGTTTATTTTGATTAATTCCAAGTAAGTATTCCAAGAGAAGGTAGCGGTGTGTTTGATGTGATCAAATGCAAGACTGTGATCAATCAAAAAACTGCTGATTCGGATTGTGATTGCAGGTGTTGAAATTCTTTCCTCAAACCAGTGAAGTTGGCACGTTGTGTAAATCGTAAATAAAAACAGAATACTATGATTTGCAAATCCTTTTCAACCTATATTCAATTGAATACACTGCAAAGACAAGTTACTTAATGTTCGAACAGGTAAACTTTGTAATTTTTTGCAAATATTAGCTCATTTGGAATTTGATGCCGGCAACATGTTTCAAAAAAGCTGGCACAAGTGGCAAAAAAGACTGAGAGAGTTAAGGAATGCTCATCAAACACTTATTTGGAACATCCCACAGGTGAACAGGCTAATTGGGAACAGGTGGGTGCCATGATTGGGTATAAAAGCAGCTTCCCTGAAATGCTCAGTCATTCACAAACAAGGATGGGGCGAGGGTCACCACTTAGTGAACAAATGCGTGAGCTGATTGTCGAACAGTTTAAAAACAACATTCCTCAACGAGCTATTGCAAGAAATTTAGGGATTTCATCATCTACGGTCCATAATATCGTCAAAAGGTTCAGAGAATCTGAAGAAATCACTGCACGTAAGCGACAAGGCCGAAAACCAACATTGAATGCCCGTGACCTTCGATCCCTCAGGCGGTACTGCATCAAAAACCGACATCAGTGTGTAAAGGACATCACCACAAGGGCTCAGGAACACTTCAGAAAACCACTGTCAGTAACTACAGTTCGTCGCCACCTCTGCAAGTGCAAGTTAAAACTCTACAATCAACAGCACCCAGAAACACCGCTGGCTTCGCTTGGCTCAAGCTCATCTAAGATGGACTGATGCAAAGTGGAAAAGTGTTCTGTGGTCTAACGAGTCCACATTTCAAAATGTTTTTGGAAACAGTGGACGTCGTGTCCTCCGAACCAAAGAGGAAAAGAACCATCCGAACTGTTATAGGCGCAAAGTTCAATACCCAGCATCTGTGATGGTATGGGGGTGTATTAGTGCCCAAGGCATGGGTAACTTACACATATGTGAAGGCACCATTAATGCTGAAAGGTACATACAGGTTTTGGAGCAACATATGTTGCCATCCAAGCAACGTCACAAGCAAAAACAGAATACTCATGTACACATCCCCGTGCACTCAGTCTGATACACACTCACAATCACCCTCTCTCTCTCACACACACACACAAACCAACATACTCACACACGCATGCACACTCACTCTGATAAACACTCACAATCACACTCTCTCTCTCTCTCTCTCTCTCACACACACACACACACACACACACGGGCACGCACGCAAACCAAAACACTCACACACACGCATGTACACTCACTCAGATACACACTCACAATCACTCTCTCTCACACGCACACACACATGCGCACTCACTCTGATACACACTCACAATCACTCTCGCACACACACATGCAAACCAACATACTCACACACGCCCACGCGCTCACTCTGATGCACAATCACACACAGACACACACACAAGCACACACAGGCTCATGAACACACACACACGCACAGCCTGTGATCTCCCTATATCTGCCTGTCCACAGCGCAGTAGGACACAGCAGAGCCACACCCAGCAGATGTTATTTCACACGCAGAATAATGTGCTCAGAATCTTCCAGAAACCAGCCAAAGTTTTTGCCGCTACCATCACGCAACCCCTGCCAGGTGAGCAGGACAGGTGAAGGTGTGATGATGTCATGAAATGCTACGGGCCCAGTGCAGCTCTAGATCGGACCGAGTGCAGCACGCTCCACGCTCATCTACACCTCCGGGCCTTACACTCACCAGCATGTCAAAATCCCACTCACAGAGCATTCAGCTGAGCCCCTCGAGTGTGGCGGACCGTATGACGTAACGCCACTGGCCACTGTCAAATTCGCCAACAATTCACCTCTCATGTACTCAACGAGGCCAAATGCAGCACATAGTATGATGCTATGGGATCAACGTACTTATACTGAACTGAATACAACCGCTAGCAGGCTGCAGAGGCTAAAGTTTGCAGTGCACAGCCAGGGCTGTTTTCCAGAGAAACTGTATCCCACAGAGCAACAGTGGTAATACCTGTATAACACGAGACCCAGGTGATCTTAATTGCCAGGTGGTCATGTGACCGTGGCACACAACACTGTCATCTTCACATAATGGCCACAAACCTGCGCACTACTTTGGAGAGTCGCACATATTGTCCAGCGTGCAACAAGCATGCGATTTCGAACACAGCCGAAAACACCACACCCATCGGATCTTCCCAGCAGGATCAAATTCGCAGGCCAGATCAACGGAGCTCAGAAGAGCATTTAAATCCAAGACAAACAGTGTGAGAACGCAGGTGTGATCTTCAGGCCTGTTTCCCAACGGTCGAGTCCATCAGCAAAAACATCAGCCGCAAGCAGTGACGTCGTCAAGATGTGTGGAAATCACTGGAAAACTAAACACAAAACCTGTTTAAATCTGGTGAGAAAATGCCATCAGCCCAGTCGCCAAGTCAGATCAAACACAGCGCATTCCCGCTGGGGATCGACTCTCCCGCTTAAGGGAGAGAGAAGAGCAGAGAAGAGGAGATATCTTACTCACACTCACACACACACACACACACACACACACACATCAGTCATCAGCTTTAAATATTGGTTTAAATTTCAGGTGTTGGTCGTCCTCCTGACACAAGGCAACATGACTACCCTCCCTCTCCCAGACCACATTTACACCTGAATGCTCGGAGAGAACTTCACCCGGATTTTACCATAGAGAGTGGACTAGGTTCACACAGCTGGATGTGAACTGGAGTAATTTCCGATAACTGCCACGCTGAGGTAAAAACACACTCCCCACTGTGACCCACTCCACCCAGGTGTATAATTGGGTACCAGAAAATAGTCAGGGAAACCTGACTAAGAGCTGAGGAGTAACCTGCGATGGACTGGCCCATCCAGGGGGAGCGCCAGTACTCCGAGTTGTTTCTTGCTAAGGAAACCGGGGTTAAGCACCAGCCTGATGAGACACTTAGTCTGGGACAGACTTTGCCTTTTTTCCACACTGAGGTACACACCAGCAGTGTCCCACCACAGACCCAAACCCGTGACCCCCAGAGACCCGACCACAGCTCTCAAGATCATTACACTGGAGTCCACACGATACTGAACTCAGCAGTGAAACCACAGGGCAGAAAACTGCCTGTCGGCTCCTCGGGCCGAGTGTAACCTGCATACCACTGGTCACCTGACTCCACCATGTGACACACACGTGACCCTTTAATGACCCCTCTCGATGTTTTGGGGAGCAGTTTCACTTCTTCATCATTTCACATTTTGCCTTGATTTCCCCAGCAGCAGCTGTGACTCTGCAGTGGTGTGAAGCCTCCTCTAGCCAGATAGCACCTGATCGACCAATTACATCACTGCTCTCCCACACATCCACCCAATCATGGATCAGGATATTCCAGCTCATGCTGCAATAATGCCTCATCACTCATGTGATTTACCTAATACATTAGTAATTACCAATGTAAGGTTTATGCCACAGCTGCTCTAAATTAACAGTGTTGGTAATTAGCTAAATATTTTCTATGTTTCTGTAATGGTTAATCCACCAGTATGCACAAACTCTTTGACTGATGATAAAAATGATATCTTTAATGCTAATTTATAAAAAAATAATTGTTTTTATCCATGAATTTTCGAATTTACCGTTTTACAAAAAAAAAAAAAAAGTTAAGCTCTTCATAATTTCTGGATTAAGATGCCAAATAACAGTTATTTTCTTGCTTTCCTGAACATAAAAATTTGTTTTAGTTGTTGAATGCAAGAATGCAAAGTGTTATCAAGGCCAAAGGAGGCCATACAAAATAAAAAAATATATATATTTACATATTTTAATTTTTTCCTATGAGTGAATAAGGACTATTCAGTGGTTCCAGTTCATTTTTTGCCGAAGAAATAACAAAATAATCTTTAGTTTTAAACAAGATTTTGACAAATTTCTTAATACTCGTGTTTTCTGGTTTTTGTATGACAGGTGGTGTCATAAGTTCGTTAATCGCCGTGTGTATGAAAGGTCCTCATGCGACACAGAAACATCAGGAAGACTGTGGAATGTGTTATACACTGTATGCAGGAACGGGAACAAATCAGCACAGAAACTGCGCACCTGCATGCCTCATGCACCGGACTGGCCAGCGCTGCGTGCTGCCGGGAGGTGAAAGTAACGTGCAGTGAGCGAGGAACAAAGTCGGAGGAATGTACATGTAAATAGAGCGTGTTCCTTTCGTCAGCAAACAGTTTTTTTGAAACTTTCATTCACTGGTTTTTGTGGTATTTTAAGATGATTGAATGAGAAAAGGCCCAAGCTCACTGCATCTCACTGCAGCTCACTGCATCTCACTGCAGCTCACTGAAGAAACAGTTCCTTGCCTAATTCAGGTGATCTTTTTTTTTTTCTTCTTCATGCACCAGCACACCTGCCCAACTTCGGCTTCCCCTCTGCCCCAGGTAATCCGGCAAGCATTCATGTCGCACACTGCACTGAAAGATTAAACGCTGTAATAAAAACAAAGGGTGGCCACTCTAGATATTGACTTTTTCCCTCACAAAGACATTATTGGTTTTGTTTTTACTGTACATTGTTATCTGTTTACTTATTTTAATCCAAGTGATTCAATATTACATGAAATAAACACTTGAATATTACTTGGTTTCTGATTAATCTTTATTTTGTTAAGTGTATAATCATCGCTGCGCAACTACAGTATGTTCCGCCCCGTGGAGGGAGGCTTAACCAAATACCTTCCCATCTTATTTTAGAGTCATTGTTTTTAAACCTTTCCCAGATTTTCTATTGCATTCTTGGTCCAACTGGTGATCCTCTGCCGATCTTCGCTCTTGAGTGACTAAGCCTGGATGCCGCTCTTGTATCAAATCGCGATTCCAATCACCTGCTGAAATCAGCTGTTTTAAATTACATCGTTATTCACATTTTTTTGCCACATTACTAACCTAAATATCCCGTCCTGACTTTTATTTGGAATGCACTGTAGGCCTGAGTGGTAGAAATGGAAGTATATTGACAAGTAAAACAAGTAGACATGGCGAACAACATCCCCCGCCAAATGCCTGAATCACGCGCACCCTCATTTTCAAACTCCATCAAGGCCTTGATAGTCTGAAGCTACACACCAAGTTTCGTTGTCCTATCTCTAATAGTTCCTGAGAAAAGATGTCCCCTTTTCGGACGGACGGACGGAGCTCAAACCTATATCGCCCTCACACTTTGTGGCAGGGGATGATAAAGTTGACCAAACAAAATACTGACTGTCTTGTCTTTAGACTGTCTAAAATGAAATAGAAGTCAAAGTTAATTTAGAAATCACTGCATTGTGTTTTATGCGCCGGACCAGCCCAACCTTTCCTGAATTGGGTTTGTCTGACAGACTGAGATCATAGGCACCACTGACATAAGACAGACTCACAGAGACACCCTAATCATGTGACCAACAGTTTGGAGCAGTCATCATCATGCGATCTACAGCCCAGACACAAGCATCTGTCATTTGATCCACATTGCAGAGAAAACCCCTATCAAATGATTAGCACCCACAGAACGCACATGCCGAGACACACCCTTCTCATGTGATCTAAATCCAAGCAGAAAACTCCCCCAGCAGTGGCAAGCAGTTTCACAAGTATGCATTAACGTGCCGCATCGCCTAGATTCAAACTATTCAGTGGGAGTACATGTTGCTACGTTCATCTAACTTGCTAATCAACTATTTACCGCAGTAAAATTATTTGCGGCGACTCAGTCAAAACCTTATAACAGCACGGTTTTCATGTAGTTCTGTCGCTAGCTGGCTATTGCAGATGGGAAACAGAGTCACGCCCAAGTTACACTGGTGCAGTACACTTCAGCTGAGCCAGAAATGCAAAACTAACATAGCCAGCGTAACAATTGGTGAAATCGAGCCTTTTATAAGGCTTAGGCTGAATCGCTAATAATTTTAACAGGCTAGATAGCTAGCTAGCGCTCATCTCATCTGCTACAGCGAGACCCTACTCCAATCCCGTAATGCCCAGCATGTACGTTATCATGCCGTGGGCTAAATAAATGCACTTTGTGCAAGCAAGTGTCTGCTAAATTAAATGTAGAAAGTTCAGCCTGATTTCATGCCTAACGAGAGAGTCATGTTCTGCAGTCTCCGAGGCCCAGCAGCGCGGCCATCATTAGCCCACCGCCCGCACCCATTCATTCAGCTGCACACAGGCAGCAGGCTTCCAGTTCATTCAACGTGTTCAGATATAAGTACAGTTTGCTGAAGAAAACAGTAGTAGTAGTCGACCAGGGAATTAAAGCAACAGCTTTTTGTATACAGCTCACAACCCACAACATTACACCGCCACGCCATTCCGAGCCAGGAGTTTCCTCAGAGAAACATGGCTGTGTTTGCATGCCCTCATCAGCACAGGGGTGTGGTCAGAGGATGAATGACAGGTGGCACTGGGCATTCTGGTGCCCTCTCAGTTCTGTGCCACGTCAGATCTGGTGCGAGTGCAGACATGCATCCTGGGCTTCCCCGCTTAAAGCATCCATGCAGTGTAGGATTCAGGTGTACCGCCTTCAAAATGAACTTGTACCGAGGCGTCATCGTGACTCCGCGGTCTGATTTCAGCACACGATGGTACTAAAGACAGGACGTGAGCACAAACTCAAACGAGCAGTCGCTGGCCTGTTTTGCGGAGCTAGTTAGAGCCCGTCTCATCACAAAGCGTTCGGATCCGGGCTCTGGTCGAGACTGTGCCCGCTGTTTCTTCTCCCTCCAGTCACACAACCAAACTTGCTTTGCTGCATTATCCACCTCCAGCAATACGCAACTATTAATTAATATTCAGGTAAGCAGAAGGGTGAGGTTTGTTCGCGTAAGAACACATTTTTGACGGATGATTAATCACCAGCTGCTGACAGACGCAGGTGTGAAGGAGTCGAACTGAGGAGTAAACAGAGAGGAGGTGGCAGGAGGACGTGGAGTTAGACATGGGGGGGAGACTGAACACAGAGGAGACCACAGGACGAGCAGACAGGGCGACATGTTGGAGAAAGCACCATGAGTGGCTGGACCAGGGAAAAAGGCGTGGTCAGGGTCAAACAGATGCATCAGTGATTCGCAGTAAGAATCGTGAGAAATACAATCTGATCCAAGTTTCCTTACAAGCACTGGGCATTAGCTTGACAACCTCTTGCTGCATCTGGAACATTCTGGGACAGGCAAAGCGGACTGGTCTCTCTGGAACTTGGTCGAGAATTCAGCCATAACATGAAGCCAACTTTGTCTCTGCACCTCCCTCCCTCCATCTCTCCATCAGACCCCAGTCTCCTCACTGCGGTCTGTCCTGTATGGTCAGCACTGCCATGATAGGATTGCGGTTATAAGAGTAACAGAAGACAACAGTGCGGACAGCGGCTCTCAGACGACCGCAGCAGGACAGAATGACAACCGCAGCAGGACAGAGTGACGACCGCAGCAGGACAGAGTGCGGACAGCGGCTCTCAGACGACCGCAGCAGGACAGAATGACGACCGCAGCAGGACAGAGTGCGGACAGCGGCTCTCAGACGACCGCAGCGGGACAGAGTGCAGATAGCGGCTCACAAACGACCGCAGCTGGACAGAGTGATGACCGCAGCAGGGCAGAGTGACGACCGCAGCTGGACAGAGTGCAGACAGCGGCTCTCAAACGACCGCAGCAGGACAGAGTGCGGATAGCGGCTCTCAAACGACCGCAGCAGGACAGAGTGACGACCGCAGCTGGACAGAGTGCAGACAGCGGCTCTCAGACGACCGCAGCGGGACAGAGTGCGGACAGCGGCTCTCAGAGGATCGCAGCAGGACAGAGTGCGGACAGCGGCTCTCAGACGACCGCAGAGGGACAGAGCGTGGACAGCGGCTCTCAGACGACCGCAGAGGGACAGAGCGTGGACAGCGGCTCTCAGACGACCGCAGAGGGACAGAGCGTAGACAGCGGCTCTCAGATGACCGCAGCAGGACAGGGTGCAGACAGCGGCTCTCAGACGACCGCAGCAGGAAAGAGTGCGGACAGCGGCTCTCAGACGACCGCAGCAGGAAAGAGTGCGGACAGCGGCTCTCAGACGACCGCAGCAGGACAGAGTGCGGACAGCGGCTCTCAGACGACCGCAGCAGGACAGAGTGCGGACAGCGGCTCTCAGACGACCGCAGCAGGACAGTGGTCGGCGTCATTTTCTGAGGGATTGTTATTATTATGTTAGGGGTTGTGTCATTGTTCCATATAACTGACTCCTAGCTGAGTCTCATCCACACTGGTGTTATATTTGGTTAGAAGATCCTTAAAGGCAGATGTCAACGTTTTTTTTCATTTTATAGACCAACTTTTTTATTTGCCTGTGCAGGTGTAGAGGTTTGCGCATGATTAATGTGTGTGTGTGTGTGTGTGTGTGAGAGAGAGAGAGAAAGCGCTGCCACCTGCGCCTCCCCATCAGGAACATTAGCGATCCCCGCAGGGGAGCTGGGCTCTCCGCGTTCCCCTCCTCTGCACGAACAAGTCAGAGAAGCGGCCAGTTAACGTGTCGTGTCACGCTCACGAGATATGATATTATTCGCTTCATATTTCTGCAGCGCATTAAAAGTGATATCATGAGAAAACCAAACCACTTTGCGCACTGTTGTCATCGTGCGCAGTTCACCCCTTCTAACAGGGGAACCTGATGTGCATGCGGTGACCACCATCTGAAATATCCACTGCGGGTGCAAAACATCCACATCAGCCGGAGCGCAAAGAATCAAAATGGGATTCAGCACTTCTGGTATAAAAAAAAAAAAAAAAAGAACTGCATTTTTTCCAGCAAACCTATTGCTCACTTCTAAAGACACTATGACACACAACTAATTACATGTAGCTGTATACGTATTTATAATTTTTTTTCTCATTATCTCATTGCAATATGAAACAAAAACTGAAAACAGGGATCTTTCAATAATCAGTAACTGCAGCTCTTCTCATCATCTGTCCAGTCTTTATCTGCTGTGAGCATATTCCACTTCTCCAAATACCTAAAATATTCAAATTTCTTTCACGTATCCTAAAGGAGAGGCCGTTATCCACAGAGAGGAAACTCTGGGGAGTGAAAGGCCGTCTCACAGCCCAATATAACCCACAGTCCATTCACAAAACCAGTAACACAAACCACAACTCTGCCATGAAGTCAAAAGGCAGCTTCACACAGGCTATCTGGGCATCGTCAAGTACCAGTCAGGTCATGTCCCAACAAAGGCAAATTCTTTATCAGAAATCATGAAAGAACATTAAAGCACCATGCGGGACAGTCATGCACACGTTTTGGAAATGCAAGGTATTCAGGCAGCGCCACGTATGTGTGTCCGCAGCGTCATTCTCAGGATGCTTAATAACACGGTTATGCGAACATCAGACGCGTAAATCAGCCGCTGAATTAGTTGCCTAACAACCCATATCGTGCCGTGGTTTCACTGATACGAGTATAATTTTGGATGACACTTTGATTTAGAAATAAGAGCTACGTCAAGCTTAGCGGAATGAATACAAAGAGACGGCCCCTTAATTACCCCAAATAAAACTGTGAATGCCCTCACGGGCAGAGGGTAAATCATTAAGAACTTGCCCGGACAGAAGCATCAGGGAAGACTATAATGCTGAATTGGCCGCTATGGTAACTGACATTCGCGCTACACTAAGCGAAAGTGTACACTGCAGAAACATTCCTTCGATTTGGCTGATTCCCTGTGATAAATCAGGGAAATCTCCCTGCGCCGTACAGAGCCCAATCCTGATTGTGCCACCATTCTGAGCCGGGCTGTGGAGGGCTTCATGGGATCGGCGCTTCTGTGGGATACGCCCAGCTGCCGGTCTTGGCAGCGCGACTGTTTGCCCAGGTAGGCCTTCCGTTACCAGGGATACAGCAGGGGGCGTGGTCAGACTGCACCAAGAGATACAGAGAGAGCTGCATGACGAAGGGAGACTGTCTCAGAAGGAGAGCGAGAGAGGGAGGGAGAGAGGGAGGGCGTACTCTTGTACACACACACACACACACAGGGCAGTGACTCAGGTATTACTGAGGCCCCAGTGTTGTGTAAGGGAGGTTCCCTGGCCAGGGCTCCACCCCCCCACCCCTCCTCGCCACAGCGCTACATTCCTCTCAGCTCCCCATATCCCACAATCCTTTGCTCTCACTGGTGAGAGATTGCTGTGTAACAACAGGAGAATCCCAGTGCATACCGGTCAACTCTTTCAGCTTTTGTTTGATATAGAGCACTGAAAATCCACCTTTCGGGCAGAATAACAGTTTTATGAAATATAAAATGTATTTTGTAAAATGAAGGCAATACCCCTCAGCCCCGACAAACTGAATGAAAGGTGAAGGTGTTTGAGCCCCAGTGAAAGGGCATTGTGGTACAAAACCTACATTACGCACGCCTGCCCACCAGGGCAAGCCCAAATATGTGAAAATGAGTTTCTTACTCAAACAGTTAAAGAGTTAAATAATATGGACAAAATTTTCCAGTCCGCCTGCCCGTCAGCGAGGGGGATGACGATACCTCTCTGCCCCTTAGCCGGGGCAGCGGGGTAAAAGTTTGCCAAATGACCGCAGCTGGGTCCTGGAAAGATACAGGCCAGAACTGAGACCATCAGCTCAGCAGAACAGTAAAGCCTGCCAACATCGAGACCATCTCCCATCACAGTTGTCTGCCAATGACATCACCATCTCCCATCACAGCTGTCTGCCGCTGACATCACCATCTCCCATCACAGCTGTCTGCGGAAGACATCACTAACTACCATCACAGCTGTCTGCCAATGACATCACCATCTCCCATCACAGCCGTCTGCCAATGACATCACCATCTCCCATCACAGCCGTCTGCCAATGACATCACCATCTCCCATCACAGCCGTCTGCCAATGACATCACCATCTCCCATCACAGCCGTCTGCCAATGACATCACCATCTCCCATCACAGCCGTCTGCCAATGACATCATCATCTTCGATCACAACTAAGAGGCCTGAGCTCTAATAAATTCTGTTGGGCAAAGTCAAGTTACAGACTACTTTAGATTTACAATCAATGCATAAAATATACTCATATTTGGCCAAGGCAGGGCATAGTCTACTGGATACAGCTGACAGGGTTTAATCCTGTATATAAGCCAAGAGACTTTAGAGGAATTCATCAAACATCTCCGGTGCCTAAGATGTCAGTACAGTTGTGTGTGTAGCGGAGCAGAAGAGATGTGAATGCCAGCCCTCTCATTTCAAATTAGCTTCATTTGATAGTAAAATTCTGGCAAGAATTCTTCGCCACAGGCTCTGCAGATTTTCCACAGTTGCAATCAAATGAACGCCTATTCTGCTCACCAAAACATTTATAATTCAGCTAAATTCGGGGTAAAAGTCCTGGCTGGCGAGTGATTATTCACGAGACAAAAGCACAACAAGGAGGAGGTCAGATAACTTCATTAAGAGAAAAAAACAGAAGAGCAAGAAGAGAAAACAGAACATCAAACAAGTGTGTGTGTGTGTGTGTGTGTCTGGGTGTGTTTATGTGTGTGTGTGTGTGTGTGTGTCTGGGTGTGTTTGTGTGTGTGCGTGTGTGTTTGGGTGTGTTTGTGTGTGTGTGTGTGCGTGTGTGTTTGGGTGTGTGTGTGTGTGTCTGGGTGTGTTTGTGTGTGTGTGTGCGTGCGTGTGTGTTTGTGTGTGTGTGTGTGTGTCTGGGTGTGTTTGTGTGTGTGTGTGTGCGTGCGTGCGGGAGTGTTTGGGTGTGTGTGTAGGTCTCGGTGTGTGTGTCTGGGTGTGTTTGTGTGTGTGTGTGTGTGTGTGTGTGTGTGTCTGGGTGTGTTTGTGTGTGTGCGTGTGTGTTTGCACGCACAAGTCCCATTACAGAGAAGAACAGAGCCGGCACTGATCAGACAGAAAGGAGATAAGGCCACTCCACTGACAAACATCAGGCAGGAGAGTCAGGGTTCAAAGGTCAAGAGGTGAGTCACTCACAGGGTAAACACACCCAAGTCATGTGACCATAAACCAGGGCCAGATCACTTCACTCTGCACTACAGAGAGATCATGGTCTTAGCCGCTCACTTGAGTAATCAAGAGCAGAACGCTTCTTCAGTTCAATGGCTGGTTTGTTCCAAAGTTTACCAGACAAATATCCCCTCCGCAGTCACCAGCCCCTGGGAAACATCTGCTGCCATTATGAAAGGGAGGTCTGCAGCGCTTACGCGTTTTCTAAACAAAAATAAAGAGCCCCAGACAACATCAGACACCCCAGAAAACCAATCTTTACTTCTCAGATGCAGACTAATTCCTGCGTCTGCCAATATTCAGGCAAAAATGGCTGACGGCAAAAACCATGAGCACTCAGAATACGATGGTCCTCCATCTTACACCCTCTTTGTGGCGAGAGCCCATCTCTGTTACAGTCCACACACAGAAACACCTTCCTCCCTCTGAATCAGGGTACCGCAGCAGAGGTCAGAGGTCACTCCCGAGCACTTCCTGTGTGCGGCAGCCGCAGGACGGGCGGGGTCATGAATGTAAACCGAAGATGAGCATGGATTGCAGCACAATGCGAGTCAGTTTTCACGAGACGAAAACATTGCTTATTCCCTCAGGAAGAGTCTGTGGCAGATTTAACAAACTCCAGCCTACATTTAATAAACATTCATCCTCAATGTTTATTTGTGAGTAAATACGAGTGCCACAAACCATTATTTGAAACTTAGTTTCATGAATACACATTTAGTCAAATTTTAAAGCTGAAATTGACGCAACTTCACAATTGTTTTAAAGTTTAACATCACAGACGAATATAAAGTCTGGCCCCAGACATAGAGCACAGCCTAGTAGAACATTCTGTTCCAGAGCAACCCTCAGTTACCAGACTTCGTGACTGGAGTCATTTTGAAGAAGGTACTAAAGACACAGTTCTGATGAGTCCATGTGTTACAAGCCTCGAACAGAGCGGCGTACCCTGACCTGACAGAATCAGAGGGGCTCACCTTTGGCGACATCGTGGCCGTGTTGGTGGGTATGTTTCCCCGCGGCCCGCCCATCTCCCACTTTCCCCACCAGCCCATTGCTGTTCCCTCCGCTGGCCCGGTTCTTCTTCTTCCTGCGGGACTTCAGCCAGCGAAACGCACGGCTCAGCGACCCTCCCCGCCGCTTCCGGCTCTTGGCGCTGTTTCGCTCCCGCGCCAGAATCGCCGCAATGTCCTGGGGAACCAGGTCACCAACCGAGCGCTGCAGCGACATCGCCGGACACTCGACCGCCGCGCGCCAAAGATTACACCCTTAGTCCTGCATCAAGGGAGATCAGGGAAGATAATGTTGTCATCGTTACCAAAGCACTGCATACGTGACATGAAATTTGCACTCTCACACGCACACGCATGTGTACGCACAGACACACAAACTCACACACACGCATGTGTACGCACAGACACACAAACACACAGACACACAAACTCAAACACAGCCATGTGCACGTACAGACACACAAACACACAAACTCACACACAGGCATGTGTACGCACAGACACACAAACTGACACACAGGTATGTGTACGCACAGAGACACAAACTCACACACAGGTATGTGTACGCACAGACACACAAACACACAAACTCACACACAGGTATGTGTACGCACAGACACACAAACACACAAACTCACCCACAGACAGGTGTATGCAGGGGACGGCCAAGCACTTGTTAACATCAGGGGCAAAAATGGCCCAATTTATCCCAAACTTATATTTTTAGATTGCCTTATATTTGAAGTTTTATGTTCAAATACATTTTTAAGAAAAGAGATTGTTGAGAATAAGTCATGGGGGTTTAAGTAAGAAACTCTTTGAAGAGCGCCAAGTTTTTGTCTGTTTTTTGTTGCCATATCATAATGCTCTGAACTGGGTTATAAATTAAAACAATTTTTTTATCAAGTTAAAACATTGTTTTAAACATATGATATTTGAAATTATGTTTAAAAAATATGTTAGTGCTTTTGAGAGACTTGAATATCGACAATTTAAGGAAAGCTGCGGTCCATCCAAGACGCTGGAAAACATGTTTTTTTAAGATTTGAAATACTTAAAATCCAGATAAAATCTTCAAACTTTTTCAAAGCAAGCATAAATAAACATTTTTTTTGGCAGTTTAACCATTTTTGTGTTTTGGACCCATCATCATGGAAATGTATTAGAGTGAAATGTGTGCATCCGAGACGCTGAGGAGCAGTCAGCTGGACGTACAATTAAGATTCAGTGTCTTCAATAGCATATGAAAGTTAAATTTGACATACATTCTTGTATCATTGCAATTTTATTAACTGTATTTACAGGATTCATATGTCATGTTCTATTTTACTAAATATCAAACAGTTAAATTTGATTATCAATCAAATAATCTGATGATAATAATTGAACTTTTGTCCCTGGAACCCCTGATGTTTTTACACCTGGGTAAATGGGTGTGAATAAGACCAAGGTGTTACCTACAAATTACAACAATCCCCTCAATCAAAGGTAAATGTAGGCAACGCCCATCCTGATCTGCCCAACTGACTAACAGGTGACGAGCATAATGACTGATTTCTCACCTAGATGAGTGATTAGCTCAACATCAGAGGGCCTATCTCTAGCACCCCAGGTGTTAGCATTTTCACAGTCAGTATTAATTGAGTATAAAAGACATCTCAGTGTCACTCAAATCATTATAAGTCAAGTGACACTTCATATAACATATTTTTTTTTCAATGCCTTTATCTTCATCTGAGAGAAACCGTCTCTACAGAGAGAGGTTGAAGGCCGAGATTGGAGATGATGCCAACAAGGAGAGAGATGCTAAGAGGAAGCGTGATGCCAGGAAGAAGAATCCTGATGCAGTCAGAGCTTAAGAAAGGCAGACTAAATGAAAATACAGAGCCAAACTGAAACTTCCTTCTACTCAAGAGTGTCTTGAACCATACGGTGCTCCTTCAAGTTTCAGCCGTGCTAAACGTCAGGTAGAGAGAAATCTTCCAGCATCACCAAGAAAGCGAACCAAAATCATCCTCTCCTGGGCTGCTGAGCTCAATGTCAGCGTACAGAACAATAAGACAACATATACACATCCCACCGAGATTCCTGATGATGCCAAACAGATAGTCCGTGACATTGACCAACGCCAGGACATCTGCTGGATGGCACCAGGCCACAGACACTCCATCCTTGTCACCCAAGATGATGGCACCAAGGTGAAAGAGCAGAAGAGATTCTAATCACTGCCCTGAAGGAGACCTGTGCCATGTGTGCCAAGGAGTGTTCAGAGGACAAGATCCATCTGTCATCCTTCAAAGCCTTGAGACCTCTATTCGTTCTGTGTCAGGACAAAATGCCACACAATGTCTGTGTATGTGTGTACCATGAAAATGCGAATCTTCTGCAGACCAGCCTCAAGGACTATCCAGGGGTACCCATCAACCACAAGGAACTTCTCCAGCTTTTGACCAGTGACACATCAGTTGAGGAGTGCATGTTTGGGGACTGTCCAGTGGGCAGTGACATCACCACTGACCACCTGTCCAGCTACTTATATGAGCAGCAACTTTCAGATCCTGTTACCTGGTATCAGTGGGGAAGACTGAGGATGGCACAGACAAGGTACAGAGATCTGGGACTGTCTTAGATGTCATCACCCTCCTGAGTGAGAAACTACCTGCCTTCAGACTTCACAGCTTTATAAAGAACCTGCAAGCTCAGTACTTCCAGATAACTCTCTCATCTCCCAGAAACAAACCATGTGGTTCTCCAGATTGACTTTTCAGAAAACGCCACTGTTTCACTAGGATGAGACAGAGTGGTCACTTTCACACACCCAAGCTGCACTATTCACTGCTTTTGCCTGGACCAAGGATGGCACCCACTCCTTTGTTATCATCTTGAATTACTTGAGCTATGATAATTTGCTGCAGCCATATTTATAGAGACCGTGATTGATTGACACTTTACAGCTAAAGCTTCCCTTTCTTATAAAGGAGATAGACATCTTTTCTGATGGTACTGCAATGCATTTCAAACAGAAATGCATGTTTGCCTTCATTACCAGCCTGCTTGAATCAATGAATATTCGTGCGAACTGGCACTTTTTTGGCACATCTCACGGCAAAGGTGCTGTAGATGGCGTCGGCGACACAGTGAAGAGGACAGTCTACAGTCCTATCAAGTCTCGTACATCCCATATTGAGAATGTCAAGGCCTATGCTGTGTGCTGCCAAGGTTAACTCAACCATCAACATCAGACATGTATCCGCCGAGGAGGTAAACCAGAAGTCACCTGCCCTCCACAACCTGTGGGATTCAGCTGTTCCAATACCCGCCGCCCAGAAGGTTCACGGAGTCAGAACTGTTGCTCCCGGCAGAATCTCCACATCTCCCTCCTCCCAGAGGGATGGTGTTGAGTTTGATGTCGTCCCCCAGGCTTCTGCATCCACTTCCACCATTTCAGCCCCTGAGAGGTATCCCTGCTGCAGACCAAACAGCTCCAAGTGCTCCATCGGACAAGCTGAAGAACCAGCTGATGCCGATGCCTGGAGGTTCAACTTCTTGAGGCAAACCGGACGTTCTAACCGCTTCCATGTGGCAGATGACCAGGATAACATCTCTGCAGATGGCATCCTTTGTGAGATTGAGCCACCAGCACCAACCTCTTCTACCAGAACATCCATCCTTACGCTGGATGCTAAGGACTGGAAAGTGATCCCAGGCCTTTTCAGAGAGCGCCGCTGAATTCTAACTTTATCTGAGCAATTCACTTGAAACCAAGGGCAAATTTGGTACAAAATGTAATAAACCTTATTTTGTACAAATCCAAGATGTATACATGTAAAATATTATGTAATATAATTGTATTATATACAAATAAATCTTAGTAAACTAAATCAATCTTGTTAGTCCATCCGAGACACTGACATTTTCTAAAACTCTTGCAATCAAGAGTTTTCCCATAAGCCTTATATTGGACATTTAAATAAACACACGAATGAAAATAATGCCCAAGTTTTATTTCATAATTATTTCGGGAACAGCGCTTTCAAGAATTTTGAAAAACATAAAATTGGACAGTGCACTGAAAAGGTTATATCTTAAAAAACTGTCAAAACATTTACGTTCAAATTCTAATATGTTAAAGTGGGTAATTAGACCTTTCTTTTGACATATTACATAAGTTTATAGACCCACTGGTTGAAAAAAATTCACCCTCTTAAACAGTAAGTGGTCCATTCAAGATGCATTTAGCCGTCCGCTCCAAAGACACACAAATTCACACACAGACGGGTGTATACACAGACACACAAACTCACAAACTCACACACAGGCAGATGTATGCACAGACACACAAACACACAAACTCACACACAGGCAGATGTATGCACAGACACACAAACTCACACACAGGTATGTGTACGCACAGACACACAAACTCACACACAGGTATGTGTACGCACAGACACACAAACTCACACACAGGTATGTGTGCGCACAGACACACAAACTCACACACAGGTATGTGTACGCACAGACACACAAACTCACACACAGGTATGTGTACGCACAGACACACAAACTCACACACAGATATGTGTACGCACCACGGCAACCCAGAAACTGACTCTGCCAATCAAACATTAAACCACCAGAGAGCAAACAGCACACGTCATTTACCCAAATTAAAGAGCGCGCTCAGTAAGTGTGAGGGGAGTCACACGGTGATGTGGGAGTGTAGTTCCAGTAGATTCACTCTGTATTGACTCACTGTTGTTCTGGTGTAAGATGGCAGCCAGAGCTATGATGCAGGAGTGTGTTACAGGAAGTTGAGCAGTTTTCACTTCATCACCCTCATGACAGAGGATTCCAGTCATGTGACACATCACCATGGCAATATAACAAACAAGGAGCCACATGCTTTTCTTCAGCAAGACTACACCGCCAGTACTGGGGGAACCCATCGCCGGTACAGGGTGTGTGTATTACACGCAGGACACGCGTGTGTGCGTGTGTCTGTGCGTGTGCATGTGTCTGTCTGCGTGCATGCATATGGGCATGTGTAAGTGAGTGATAGTCCATGCATTTGTGATGGAGAATATTTTTGTGTGAGATGCGCATATATGTGTGTGTGTGTGTGTGTGCACACACGTGCGCATGTGTGTGTGTGCCACTCTGTTCTCAGAATCCACAGGATCTGGTTCTGGGCATAAGCTCAGTCACTAAAACACTCGCACATATAATCTTAGCCCCACACCCCCAACATCAGATTCATCCCCCCATTCGCAACTCAGCACATACAAGTCCGAACAAGACATCTTCAAGACGGCAATGCTGCCAACCTTTACAAAGCACTACAGCACTGCAGAGAGAGAGAGAGAGAGAGAGAGAGCTAGCATGTGTGTGCGTGTGTGCATGTGTGTGTGAGTACATGCCTGTGTGTCCATCAGTGCCTGTTTATTCTGTGTGAGCCATGTTTATTTTCACTCTCTTTCATAGAAAGACCTTGACTGGAGACTTTCGATAACAAGTCCAAAACCAGAAGCAGCAGCGGGCGTGTGAGCGGCTTTGAAACCAACACTCAGGAGTGACAGGGGGCTCAGTCAAACACACAGAAATCTGCACCATTACCATCAACAGATGATAGAACCTAGTAACACCTGGTTTAGCCAGGCAAAGTGGGGGAACTTTATGAGGGGGAAATGTGGAAATTGTGGGCCGTAAACATTATGCGCTCTATAGCAGAACTGGTGTTTGCAGATGACTGCGTTACATAAATCATAGCAACTGCTAGAAGATGGTTTCATACAGAAACGTCCAGCTAATTTTCATTAACGAACCATCTTGCTATGACAAACCATTCATGTTATAAGCAAGTAATAGCCCATATGAATGCATGGCATAAAAGCAAACTTACTATACTATATTCAGTTGTGCACAGAAGTTTGCATACCCAAGCTGAATTTGCAAAATAGGTTACACTTTTTAAAACATGAATGGCCAGGCAAAACACATTCTTTTATTTGGGTCAATGACAAATAAGCCTTTTAAAAATGTTTTTCAAAGAAGTCTTTAAAATATTTACTGAATACATTTATTTGAAGTTTGAAGAGTGTGTTTAAACAAGTCTTAATGGTTGCACAACATTTACAGGGTTTTAGTGCAGTTTTAGACTGTATTTGCAAATTCACCAGCCAAAAAATGTCAGGTGGCGCAACCAAAAGTTTCTTGAAAAAAACACACTTCCCTCTTTTTTTTCCCAGTAATTTTTTTAGTAAGTATACCTGAGAGTATACCTGTCTACTCTGCCTAAAACCTTACTATTTTGTAATTGAGCTGGGTATTAAAAGTAACTTATGGATTCTTTATTGTAGGAGGCGGGTATTTTGGTTTTCCGAACAATTTAAGAACAATTAAACTTTGTTTATTATAAAGGTTTTCAATATTAAATTATGCCCCCATATTGATATTATATTTGTTCATATTTTAAATCACATATTTAATATATTTCACAGTGTTAATTTGCTCGGACAGTTGCGCCACCTGACATTTTGTTGGTAAAACATAAAATATGTCATTTTTATGTAAAACTGGAAATATATTCAAATTAAACAGGTTTTATAGAAGAAAATGATGCATATTATGAATCATTTAAAATTATTTGAACCAAAGTAGTCCACTCGGACAATGTCACGTCATTGTCCCATTTGTTATTGGATTCATATCCAACTGTCGGTCATTCTGAATGGCACAATCATCACATAAAAAATGGCAATAAGGGAAAAAATGAAATGACCCCTGTTCAAAAGTGAACATACCCTTAATTCTTGATATTGTGAATTGCCCCCTTTAGCATCAGTAACAGTCTGCAGTCTTTTGTGATGGTATTAATGAAGCCCCTGATTCTCTCAGGTGGTGTCGCTGCCCATTCTTCCAAGCAAAATGCCTCCAGCTCCTGCAAATTCTTGGGTCGTCTTGCATAAACTGCACATTTGAGATCTTCCCAAAGCGGCTCAATGATATTGAGGTCAGGAGACTGTGATGGCCGCTCCAGAACCTTCATCTTTCTTTTCTGTTACCACTGGAGGGTCAACTTGGCCTTGTGCTTTGGATCATTGTCATGCTGGAAAGTCCAAGTGCGTCTCATGTACTGCTTTCATGCTGAAGAATGGAAAATGTCTGCCAGTATTTTCTGACAGCATGCAGCATTCATCTTGCCATCAGTTTTCACAAGATTCTTTGTGCCTTCACAGAGCCACCACCATGCTGTACAGTGGGATGGTGTATTTTTCACCATGGGCCTTTTTGACTGCTCTCCAAACATAGCGCTTGTGGTTGCGACCATAAAGTTCAATTTTGGTCTTGTCACTCAAAATGATAGTATTCCAGAAATTGCGAAGTGTGTCAAGGTGTTATCTGGCATATTTTAGGTGGGCAGTTTGGGTAGAAATCTTTCTTGGCCTCCCTTCCTTAGCTTGTTATCAACATGTACCAAATTTCTGACCTCTGATTCTCAGACTGAACAGCACTGACTGAAATTTCAGGGCTTTGGATTCTTTTTATATCCTTTCCCATCTTAAAAAAGTTGAACGACCCTGTTACGAAGGTCCTTGGGCAGTTCTTTTCCGCTCCTCATGGCTCAGTGTCGAGCCAGATCTGTGCATCCACTCGGGAGCTAACAAACTCACTGACTGTACACAGACACTAGTTACAATTTAAAAACCCACAGGTGGTGAACCCTTCATAGCCCCTTATACCTGAGTGTGTCACCTTGTGCCAAACAGTCAAACATTCAAGGGTATGTAAACTAAGGAGCCAAAAACCTATGTGATGATAAATCACTTCACTTGATCATCATCCTTCAATAAAAGGCAAGTTTTTTGGATGATGAATCTTATGTTTTTTTAAAAAAAAGGCAACATCTCATAAATTCCGCAAGGGTATGCAAACCTTTGAGCAAAACTGTATGCAAAATTCATCAATCTAATTTGATAAATTAGGCCAACCATCTTGCAGGACTGTCGAAAAATTCCACCCGTGGCGCATAAGCCGCACCAACAAATGAATGATATAGCGTTGTGATGAAAATATTAACTTAAATAGCAAATTTAGTTGAACCAATAATTTGCACGGTATCGCACAGTATTCATATTGTTTATCCCACAGGTGATAAATGTAAAATCTCTGAACTTTATTAGCATGAATCAGGTGCTTAGTTGCATCTTAAACTGATTTCAATGAATTAATGTTGCATTAATATGGCCATTTTCTCTCTGGAACTCAGAGCACTCAGCAGTGATATAAGGCAAAGTCTCCAAAACCAACTCCAACATGTGACACGGACTGAGCTGTATGTTTGTCTCTGAAGCTAAGAATTACGCAAGAGAACTTTTAAACAGCTTAAATTTATTTAAAAGGCAAACTTTTGACACAACATTCATTAAGTAAGGAATGGTTACTTCTACAGTACCAGTCAAAAGTTTAGACGTGCCCACATTTTTCTCACAATACATGTTAAAGAAATAAGCTCCTATTATTTTGGAAAAAATTTACAATTTTTAAATCCGTGAAACTAACCAGCACTTGTTGTGGTATCTGCTGAGTACACTCACAATTTTTTTGATTTTTTATTAGGGCAGTCTTATGGCTATAACGATTGTTATAAGTAAGTTCCCTTACATGTGCAGCACTTGCAGTTTAATTTTCATCGACATTTTTGCCCAAAAAGTCACAAAACAGCTTGACTTTAATTTGCCTGTTGGAAAATGGAAAGAGTTTATCTGTCTGTTTACTTTACAAAAATCTGGCTTCTTTGAGAATTCCAAAATGATGAACTCTATTCAAACAAGTAAATTATTCTCTGTCTCCATTCACTCTCAAATTATTCTCTTTTAACTTCTGACTGTTTACCTTTCACAAGATTCTATTCGAGATTATACAGAGAAGTTAGGCCATTTAAATTTCTCAAAAAAACAGTGTGCTGTAATATTAGCAAAGTGTGTCCAAACTTTTGACTGGAACTGTATGTGTAAATGGGACTTAATTGGGCCATTCTGCGTTACATGCCTTACAGTTCGGACAACACATTTTGATGATAAATATGACTACAATTTTTTATTGCTTGGAGTTTCCATCTTGATTAAATGAAACGTCACTTTTTTGAAATCCTCAGAAGTCTATGAAGTGTGCCACTGAGTGCAATTCTCTTAGTTATGATTTCAATACCCAATATATCAAGTTGTCATGTCATGTATTGTTGGGAATTTTAGAAATACCAAAATCTTTTAATGGGGCAATTTGGGCATTACACACGTTACGAAAGAATGTTACGTGCGATACGCGTCCGAACTGGGTATGAAGAAATCAATTTCTGGAGCATTTTATGAACATCCAGTGATTTGTTTTTCTTTGAAATAAATATTTTTCACAAATTGAAGCGGTTCAGGAGTCCTTTCTTTGTGATGGGTTCAGATAGGAAGCCTTTTATACCAAGGAAACTGCTAGAAGCCCTTCTTGCTGAGACCAATTTCTGTTCTGTTCTTATTTAGTTGTAGAGTTACAACCCAAAATGTAATGGGACTGTAATTCCGTGACAGCTTGGCGGCCCCCTCAACAATAAACACAGAGATGGGCATTCTACTCAACATCAATAAATACAGCAATGGGCATTCTACTCAACAACAATAAACACAGAGATGGGCATTCTACTCAACAACAATAAACACAGAGATGGGCATTCTACTCAACAACAATAAACACAGAGATGGGCATTCTACTCAACATCAATAAACACAGAGATGGGCACTCTACTCAACATCAATAAACACAGAGATGGGCATTCTACACTGTAAAAAAACCAAAGTTGTCTCCACTGAAAAAAGTTAGTTTCCAGGCTGACTTAGAATTTTAAGCTTATTGAACTTGAGATGACAAGTAGAAGGTATATTCAACTTATAATCTTAAATTCAGTTAACTTGAAATTTTAAGGCAGCCTGGAAACTAACTTTTTTCAGTGGAGACAACTTTGGATTTTTTTACAGTGTACTCAACATCAATAAACACAGAGATGGGCATTCTACTCAACAACAATAAACACAGAGATGGGCATTCTACTCAACAACAATAAACACAGAGATGGGCATTCTACTCAACATAAATAAACACAGACATGGGCATTCTACTCAACAACAATAAACACAGAGATGGGCATTCCACTCAACAACAATAAACACAGATATGGGCATTCCACTCAACAACCATAAACACAGAGATGGACATTCTACTCAACAACAATAAACACAGAGATGGACATTCTACTCAGCATCAATAAACACAGAGTTGGGCATTCTACTCAACATCAATGAACACAGAGATAGACATTCTACTCAACATCAATAAAGACAGAGATGGGCATTCTACTCAACATCAATAAACACAGAGATAGGCATTCTACTCAACATCAATAAAGACAGAGAAGGGCATTCTACTCAACATCAATAAACACAGAGATGGGCATTCCACTCAACAACAATAAACAAGGAGATGGACATTCCACTCAACAACAATAAACACAGAGATGGACATTCTACTCAACAAGAATAAACACAGAGACAGGCATTCCACTCAACATCAATAAACACAGAGATAGGCATTCTACTCAACATCAATAAACACAGAGACAGGCATTCCACTCAACATCAATAAACACAGAGATGGGCATTCGACTCAACAACAATAAGCACAGAGATGGGCATTCCACTCAACAACAATAAAC
The DNA here is from genome assembly GCA_029721435.1 of Gymnothorax reevesii. Taxonomy (NCBI): domain Eukaryota; kingdom Metazoa; phylum Chordata; class Actinopteri; order Anguilliformes; family Muraenidae; genus Gymnothorax; species Gymnothorax reevesii. The sequence continues at coordinate 186,827,207 of CM056573.1, read as the reverse complement.
ACAGATATGGGCATTCCACTCAACAACAATAAACAGAGATGGACATTCTACTCAACATCTATAAACACAGAGATAGGCATTCTACTCAACATCAATAAAGACAGAGTTGGGCATTCTACTCAACATCAATAAACACAGAGATAGGCATTCTACTCAACATCAATAAACACAGAGATGGGCATTCCACTCAACAACAATAAACACAGAGATGGACATTCCACTCAACAACAATAAACACAGAGATGGACATTCTACTCAACAACAATAAACACAGAGATGGGCATTCTACTCAACATCAATAAACACAGAGATGGGCATTCTACTCAACAACAATAAACACAGAGAAGGACATTCAACTCAACATCAATAAACACAGAGATGGGCATTCCACTCAACAACAATAAACACAGAGATGGACATTCCACTCAACAACAATAAACACAGAGATGGACATTCCACTCAACAACAATAAACACAGAGATGGGCATTCCACTCAACAACAATAAACACAGAGATGGACATTCCACTCAACAACAATAAACACAGAGATGGACATTCCACTCAACAACAATAAACACAGAGATGGACATTCCACTCAACAACAATAAACACAGAGATGGGCATTCCACTCAACAACAATAAACACAGAGATGGGCATTCCACTCAACAACAATAAACACAGAGATGGACATTCCACTCAACAACAATAAACACAGAGATGGACATTCTACTCAACAACAATAAACACAGAGATGGACATTCTACTCAACAACAATAAACACAGAGATGGGCATTCTACTCAACATCAATAAACACAGAGATGGGCATTCCCCTCAACATCAATAAACACAGAGACAGGCATTCCACTCAACATCAATAAACACAGAGATAGGCATTCTACTCAACATCAATAAACACAGAGACAGGCATTCCACTCAACATCAATAAACACAGAGACAGGCATTCCACTCAACATCAATAAACACAGAGATGGGCATTCTACTCAACATCAATAAACACAGAGACGGGCATTCCACTCAACAACAATAAACACAGAGATTGTGTTTATTGATGTTGAGTAGAATGTCCATCTCTGTGTTTATTGATGTTGAGTGGAATGCCTGTCTCTGTGTTTGTTGTTGAGTAGAATGTCGGTCACTGTGTTTATTGATGTTGAGAGGAATGGCTGTCTCTGTGTTTATTGTTGTTGAGTAGAATGTCCATCTCTGTGTTTATTGATGTTGAGTAGAATGTCAGAGATGGACATTCTACTCAACAACAATAAACACAGAGACAGGCATTCCACTCAACATCAATAAACACAGAGATGGACATTCCACTCAACAACAAACACAGAGACAGGCATTCCACTCAACATCAATAAACACAGAGATGGACATTCCACTCAACATCAATAAACACAGAGATGGACATTCCACTCAACAACAATAAACACAGCGATGGGCATTCCACTTAACAACAATACAAATTGCACTGTTTATTGTTCTCTCAATCTGTGCACGCTGCACTGTGCATTCTATTCAACATCAATGAACATTGCTCACTGCAATCTACTTCAAAGCAACAAACAACACGCACATGGTCAACATTAGCAAACTATGCCGCGAATTCTACTCAACCTCAGTAAGCACAGCACTCTGAATTCTACTCAAAATGAACATGCAATGCACATTCTACTGTAAACATCCACATGAAAGCAATAGGATGGATTTTGCACTGATATATGTCCAAAATGTAAGCCACAATCAGAATAGTCTTCCTTGCATCCATTGTTTTGTGCCATTTTAACAGGTTTTCAGTCTGGAATAGACTGAGCCATATTGGTGGTTTCACCATTTCGAATTCTTTCAAAACATTTCAAAAGAAACTGGAAGTGCGTATGAATTGAACATGCAGCATTTTTCCTTTTCTTTGCACTTTTCCTTGACCAAGATCAAAAATGTCTCAAGGGCCAAGAAAAAGTTGCAGGAAGATTTTAAAGTTTCTTTAAGACACGTTTGAGAAAAATCTGACGCTCTTTGCTGCAATACATCATAAGCTTGATGGCTACTGAAAATGATACAACTTGGCCAATGGGAGAACTATGATGAATGTCGTAACCACTTGTGACAGCAATAAAAGATTCTGTTACCCTATGTCACTGCACACTGTACAGTGCACTCAACTCAATATCACTGCACACTGCAATGTGCATTCTACCCTACATCACTGCACACTGTACTGTGCATTCCACCCAACATCACTGCACTCTGCACTGTACATTCCAGCCAACAACACTGCAGTCTGTACTGTGCATTCCATCCAACATCACTGCAAACTGCAATGTGCATTCTACCCTACATCACTGCCCACTGTGCTGTGCACTCCACCCAACATCACTGCAAGCTGCACAGTGCATTCTACCCATCATCACTGTACACTGCAATGTGCATTCTACCCTACATCACTGCACACTGTACTGTGCATTCCACCCAACATCACTGCACGCTGCACTGTGCATTCTACCCTACATCACTGCACACTGTACTGTGCTTTCTACCCAACATCACTGCACTCTGTACTGTGCATTCCACCCAACATCACTGCACTCTTTACTGTGCATTCCACCCAACATCACTGCACAGTGCACTGTGCTTTCTACCCAATATCACTGAAAACTGTGCTGTGCATTCCAGCCAACATCACTGCAGGTTGTACTGTGCATTCCATCCAAAATTACTGCACAGTGCACTGTGCATTGTACCCAACATCACTGCACGCAACACTGTGCACTGTACCCAACATCACTGCACTCTGTACTGTGCATTCTACCCAACATCACTGCACACTGTACATTGTACTCAGCGTTAGTGCACACTGCACTGTGCATTATACTCATTATCGGTACACAGCACTGTGCATTCTTCTAGTCACCAGTAAGGCCAGAGCCCTAGTCTACAGGCACATGGGTACTTTAAAAAAAACATAGTTTTTTTTCTCTTCTGTTTAGCCTTTTGTACACATGCAAATGGTGTTTTAGGTCAGTAAAAACAAACATTTTTGAAAACTCCATCCAGGGTGAAGATTTTCTAAAATGCCGGTTTCTGTGTATCCATGTGGACATGCAAAACAAAGCTCTTGGATCGAACGATATTGTCCCAGCCCATTTTGTGCAACCCACTGTTGTGTTGAGTACTTTTCTTCTTTGGTACAAGAACATTTAAATGTGGATGTTATTGCCACCTACTGGCTCAGTGCTCCATTTGAGCGTTTTAGCTGTTTTTTGAGTTTTCGTGTGGCCGGGGATATTTTCTAAAACAAAGTCATCAGGACAGAATTTTGCAGCGAAAAATGCAGAGAAAAATTTCCATTCAAAAAATATGTGTACATGTGGACTGGACCTGAGACTGTTGGGGACCCAGTGGTTCCCCCAGGCTGATACCACAATCTCAGGTTACTAACGCACAATTAGGTAACAGACACTGTGACACAGGAACTGCAACAGGTAAATAGTGGTTTCAGTTTGCATCAGCATTCTAAAGTTCCATGTGTGATACCAAAAATGTTGCTTAGCTAACTGCTACAATCACTTCTAACAAACCCAGGAGAACAAAGCTCAAGTCTTAGGAATCCAGACCTGGTTTAAAGTAGCAACTATCTATTCTGACTACATTCTCATGACAACTTTCACACATTTTCAATTCAAAATACTTTGAAGTGGATCCAATAATTGTGCTCACATTGGAATAAAATCATGACATGACTCGGCCCCTGCAGAGGACTTCTGCCCCACAGACATGTACCTGACCTTCCTCTGGTGAAATGGGTCTCAAAGTGGTCTTAATACCTGTGACTGACTGGCTGATGAGTTTGTGCACCTTGTCCCCAAATCTAATGCCAGTTAATTGAAAATAAAACCCAAAAACCAGCAGACAAGTTAATTCTGCTGACACTGTGGCCCTCCAGGACTGGAGTTAAACCTGCAGACCTTATGGCCCTGCAGGACTGGAGTTGAACCTGCAGACACTGTGGCCCTCCAGGACTGGAGTTAAACCTGCTGACACTGTGTCCCTCCAGGACTGGAGTTAAACCTGCAGACACTGTGTCCCTCCAGGACTGGAGTTAAACCTGCAGACACTGTGTCCCTCCAGGACTGGAGTTAAACCTGCTGACACTGTGGCCCTCCAGGACTGGAGTTAAACCTGCAGACCTTATGGCCCTGCAGGACTGGAGTTAAACCTGCAGACACTGTGGCCCTCCAGGACTGGAGTTAAACCTGCAGACACTGTGTCCCTCCAGGACTGGAGTTAAACCTGCAGACACTGTGTCCCTCCAGGACTGGAGTTAAACCTGCAGACACTGTGGTCCTCCAGGACTGGAGTTTAAACCTGCTGACACTGTGGCCCTCCAGGACTGGAGTTTAAACCTGCTGACACTGTAGCCCTCCAGGACTGGAGCTGAACCTGCAGACACTGTGGCCCTCCAGGACTGGAGCTGAACATACCGCGACATAGACCCTCCAGCAGTAGAATTTAAAGTCCTGGTTTATGGAGATCAGCAGGCTTGTGACAGGCCTCTGTGAGGGAGGTACGTAGCCAGTGCGCCAGCGTGAGAGTATTATTGTGAAACTGGTTATCCAGGTACACATTAGCACATTGGGGAAGGTGCTAGTGTATGTTGGAAGAATGCCAAAGGTGTTGGGCTGAGATGTCATTCTACCAGAAGAGGAATTAGTGAGAAACATCTAGCATTGTGCAAGGTGATAGAGCGAGAGTCAGACTCATCCGAGGTGTGAGTGAAAGCAGGCCTACAATGAAAGTAGTGAGGGCAGCACTATTAAGTAGTTAAGAAATGGTTAGCAGTCAGGCTTGTAGTCTGCAAAAAGTTGGCATAGGAGTTTGTAAGAAGTTAGATGCTTCTGGCACAAAATGGTCGCCATTCATTTCACAAGTGAGTACTACATAGTTGCAGGTCGGTTTCCATTCCTACAGTAAAAAGGCAGTTTAACTCAGCAGCATAAAAATGCCAGAATTTTCCATAACGCATTTTTTTGGGCATTTTTTTAATCATAAGAATTTTATGATGCAGGTTACTCCTAGACTAGAGACAGGAGATGGGATCGGGTTTGAGGGGCCAGTGTGCCGCAGCTGCTGAGGATGAGGCTGCAATATGAACCCCTGATTATGCAGACTTCAGTCAGTGCAAAATCAAATAAAAATTTTGGTTCTGTAAAATTTGTCATTTTCAATGGCTATAGAAAAATCTAATGAAATATGCCAAATTTGATAGCAGATTCATAAATTTCAGGTAGTTTCACCTCTGTGCCCCGACTGACGTTAAACAGCGGCGAAAGGTGTGTTTATATCCCCAAAAATGCATATAAGTCATTACGACATTCGCGAGCACCTCGACACAGCCTCCTTAAATTCGCAATTACTCCACGAGAAGTTGGAGTCGGTAATCAAGATTTGGGATGTGCCCATTTGAAATGATGGAAAACACGAAATGCCCATGATTTTTTTCCACGTTTCTGAAACTATCCGAAAACTAGTCCACTTCACGTGAATGACCCATTATTATTATTATCATCTTTATTAATTGAGGGTAATAGCAGAAGATTCTGCTCTCGGTGTTGGACACGCCCTTGGCAGCTGTGTGGGTAGGGAGGGTGCGGTGGTGCGCCGTTTGGGTGTGGCAGGAGTCATTCTGTCCGTTCTCCCATGCAAACGCTGCTCTACTTTCAAAATGGCGTCCACCATGATCACAACAGCATGCAGGGAAGCCTCAGTCACCAGCAAATCCAGACAGTCAAAAAGAAGTTCGAGCCCTTTCGAGAAGGAATACTTTGAGAATAACTCAAAAACCAAATGCAGTATATTATATTGTATGTAATGCCAGCTGGCATTGAAATGTTGCTCATCTGCAGACACGCGATAAAAACATATCAACACCAAAGATCATGTCGCCTCACATATTTACCAAAGAAATACAAGCAACCATGCTAATCACACACATCTCCGAGCAAACAAAAAGTTTGCTCCATTTTCCGTTCCATCACCTCCATATGGACACGTGGCCCCTGTTACATAAGAAAATAACAGCAGAAGTGAGCGCGCTCAAACAGAGCTCGGCAGAGGCTCGGGCGTGGCGCACAGGAACACACCTGTGAAAGGTAACAGAAGTGCAAAGGGCAGCAGGCTGGTGCCGTTGGGTGCGGCGTACACCTTCACTACCGCACACCTGTCTGTGGTACCAATGTTCCACTCTCAGTGAAGTACTGTAACACACCTTCACTACCGCACACCTGTCTGTGGTGCCAATGTTCCACTCTCTGTGAAGTACTGTAACACACCTTCACTACCGCACACCTGTCTGTGGTACCAATGTTCCACTCTCAGTGAAGTACTGTAACACACCTTCACTACCGCACACCTGTCTGTGGTGTCAATGCTCCACTCTCAGTGAAGTACTGTAACACACCTTCACTACCGCACACCTGTCTGTGGTACCAATGTTCCACTCTCAGTGAAGTACTGTAACACACCTTCACTACCGCACACCTGTCTGTGGTGCCAATGCTCCACTCTCTGTGAAGTACTGTAACACACCTTCACTACCGCACACCTGTCTGTGGTACCAATGTTCCACTCTCAGTGAAGTACTGTAACACACCTTCACTACCGCACACCTGTCTGTGGTGTCAATGCTCCACTCTCAGTGAAGTATTGTAACACACCTTCACTACCGCACACCTGTCTGTGGTACCAATGTTCCACTCTCAGTGAAGTACTGTAACACACCTTCACTACCGCACACCTGTCTGTGGTGCCAATGCTCCACTCTCTATGAAGTACTGTAACACACCTTCACTACCGCACACCTGTCTGTGGTGTCAATGCTCCACTCTCAGTGAAGTACTGTAACACACCTTCACTACCGCACACCTGTCTGTGGTGTCAATGTTCCACTCTCTGTGAAGTACTGTAACACACCTTCACTACCGCACACCTGTCTGTGGTGCCAACGTTCCACTCTCTGTGAAGTACTGTAACACACCTTCACTACCGCACACCTGTCTGTGGTGTCAATGCTCCTCTCTCTGTGAAGTACTGTAACACACCTTCACTACCGCACACCTGTCTGTGGTGCCAATGTTCCACTCTCTGCGAAGTACTGTAACACACCTTCACTACTGCACACCTGTCTATGGTGCCAATGTTCCACTCTCTGTGAAGTACTGTAACACACCTTCACTACCGCACACCTGTCTGTGGTGTCAATGCTCCTCTCTCTGTGAAGTACTGTAACACACCTTCACTACCGCACAACTGTCTGTGGTGTCAATGCTCCACTCTCTGTGAAGTACTGTAACACACCTTCACTACTGCACACCTGTCTATGGTGCCAATGCTCCACTCTCTGCGAAGTACTGTAACACACCTTCACTACCGCACACCTGTCTGTGGTGTCAATGTTCCACTCTCTGCGAAGTACTGTAACACACCTTCACTACCGCACACCTGTCTGTGGTGTCAATGTTCCACTCTCTGCGAAGTACTGTAACACACCTTCACTACCGCACACCTGTCTGTGGTGTCAATGTTCCACTCTCTGCGAAGTATTGTAACACACCTTCACTACCGCACACCTGTCTGTGGTGCCAATGTTCCACTCTCTGTGAAGTACTGTAACACACCTTCACTACTGCACACCTGTCTGTGGTGTCAATGTTCCACTCTCTGCGAAGTACTGTAACACACCTTCACTACCGCACACCTGTCTGTGGTGTCAATGTTCCACTCTCTGTGAAGTACTGTAACACACCTTCACTACCGCACACCTGTCTGTGGTGTCAATGTTCCACTCTCTGTGAAGTACTGTAACACACCTTCACTACTGCACACCTGTCTGTGGTGTCAATGTTCCACTCTCTGTGAAGTACTGTAACACACCTTCACTACTGCACACCTGTCTGTGGTGTCAATGTTCCTCTCTCTGTGAAGTACTGTAACACACCTTCACTACCGCACACCTGTCTGTGGTGCCAATGTTCCACTCTCTGTGAAGTACTGTAACACACCTTCACTACCGCACACCTGTCTGTGGAGCAAATGCCCGAGTCCAAGCAAAATAGTGTATCACAGATGTTTATGTTTACAGATACCTGTAACTCCGGTAATATGGCGCTGCTCAGAAGTAGAATCCCGTCAAAACATGTCGATCAGCATAAATTCAGAGGACTGTTCTACACAACAGTGATCTGCTACATGACTCATCATTCCACAGAAACAGACCTGCTCCTTCCCAGAATTCACTGGTGATAAAAATGTGCCTCAACCTCTGCAATCAGAAGTGCTGTCAGCGTCTGCAATCAGATGGAGGTTCTTCAACAATGTTTGCCGTTCTGGAGCGAAATGGCTGCATTCATCGCAATGTTAAGGCCATGATTAGAAAAGTGCGCAGATTTGAGTGTGTTTACAGTGACTTTTTTATTTGACAAGTTTGCAATGTTCTGGAAAAAAGTAATGTCTGTCAGTAGAGTTTGTTTCATGTTGCATAATTGTTTTACATGAGTTTGAGAGTTACTTTGAATCAGTCGCTTTATAAACAGCACTGTCTGTGTGTTTGTGTGTGTGTGTGTGTGTGAGAGAGAGAGAGAGAGAGACAAAATGACAGTACAGACCATACAGAAATTAAATGCTGATCATATAATTAAATCATACGAAGTGTATCTGGAGCTGGGCATGCCTTGGCATGTGAGAGTTTGCTTAAAACCGGCATGTGTGCAGTCAGTCAGAGCTGCTCTTATGTGAAAGGTGCCAGTGTGCCAGGTGCCACCATTATCGCTGCCCTGAATAAAACAAACCCAGAGGGTGTAGACAAAGTCTGTATAAAAGCTGGGGAGAAGAGCTTTCCAAGGACATTTCGGCTGTTATGAAAGGCACCGGTCTCGCGCAGGACGAGCCCGCTGCACACGACTAGCAACAGTGAGTCAACTGGCCTCTCCTGCAGACGAACCCAGATCACTGACCCACAAACAGGCTTCCTTTAGCAACGGCTCGGACTTTACAAACACGAGGGTTTAATAACTGCGCTGCTGATTTTAAGGCGAGCGGACTCATCTAGCAAAGCATCGCCCAACATCTTCCGTCCAACTAAACAGAACAAAACTAAATTTGAAAAATAAAAGAATTGGCAGAATCTCCTCTCCATACCATAAGACCAGCGAACAGTCCACCATGTTTATCCGCCATTTCAGAATTGAAGGAGGCTTTGTCAGCAAGAGCAAGACAGTAATGGACAGAAATGCCTGGTCCGCACCCGGCCCCTGCAAGATTTTGTGCAATGTTGCTGCCAAATGGGAGAAATGTTCTAACCTTGACAAAAACCTTGATAAATCAGTGATATTCTGAGAACATTCTCAGTTAACTAGATGCAAAAAAAAAAACGCATTGCAGGATGTCAGAGCAATATCCAAAAAACCCCCAAAAAACAGTAACAGCCCACTTTGAAGACTGCTGTTTTGCTCAAAAAGCTGGGCTTCAGGTTCATTCAAAACAGTATGGAAAACGACAGGAAAAAGCAGACTGTTTATCAAAATGATACCACTCATAACACAAACATTTCTGAAACAAACGACAGTCTTCACCACACCCAGACTGCCTGAGCCGCAAAGGACAAAAAACACACACTGAAACCTGGGTTTTCAAGCAAAAAATGGAGAGCTAACCCCCACAGTAATCAGTGTTTGAGCCGTGATACATAATTAATGTTACTGTAATTTGCATGTTAGCAACACAATGGATGATTACCATAACCTGCAATGTGTGCATTACAGAGCAATTATTAAATGAATTATGAATGAATTATTAAAGGGGACCTAATATGCTGATCCATCATTTAATACGTACAAGTAACGTTATAATGTTGGATGTCCATACTCAACCTCTGCGAAGTTTCTTAACATAAGATACAGGGGTATTGACGTGTTCTGAGAACGTGATTTTCTGAACATGACTTGCTCTTTGAACAGCTCGTCCCGAGATCTTCACGAGATCTGGGCAAAACCTGACAACAGGTTGTGCCGTCCAATTAGTATAGGCCTACACAGAGCCAATCTTGCCACTGGACCTGCCCGTACCAAAACTATTCTAGCAGGCACTAACAATCAAGGATCATATTACGCCTTAGTAGGGTCTACACTACCGGACATACAATTGAAGAAGAACCACAGATCATTTGAGGTGCAATTTCGTCAGTATGTCTCCCAAAGCTGCTCGTCCGTGATTTTTTTATGCAAAAAAAAAGCCCAACTATTTTCTCTTCCAAAAGACGATGCCACCAGAAATCAGTGGGTAGCTTTTATGTTTACTGGCGGCAAACGGCCACACTCAAAGGGAACGTTAGCTGTTTTTGCTCGGAATTTCACCGCAGACAGCTTTGTTAATAAAAAATAATTCAATGTTGGATATGCATCTCAGCTGTTTCTCAGATCTGGAGCAGTTGCATCGATCAAGCGCTTGGAGCCACAAACTGTAAGAAATGATAAAACAGCAAATAACGTAAGTGAAGCTAACGTGTTACAAGTGGCTAGCAGGACCACAAACAATAGTTAGCACTAACAACTGGCCAACAACGCAAGCTTTGTAAAAAATCTGAAGATAAAGCCTGGATCGGTAGCAACAGTCTGTGACTCACGGACGCGGAAGCAGTAAGTTTTACCATCTTGTGTTGCTTTACTGCATAAGCCAACTTACCGCTATAGCCTGATAGCCTATAGCCTATAGTGGCTGAGGCACAGCGGCTAACATAGCTAAGTTACTGTTGCTAATGTTTGTGTCCTAAATATGCAAGAGTGATATAAGGGGACATTCAACAGAAGGTGTGTGAACATAAACCTCATTTGAAGCTAACTTTTAATACTTGTTTGGAATTTGGATGCTTAGTACAACTATTCACGGTAACGGAACTTACTGTCTGTAAAACCTGTATTGCAGGGTAACGTTTGTCACTGTCGTTATGATGACCGCTTAGTTACTACCGCATGTTAGTTCGCGTTCCGTGCTACTTAAAAAATGTTTCTGGTTAATTTATATGCAGTAATTTAGATTGGTATGCTTCTGTTACTTTGGTAAGCATCAACGTGGCAGTTTCATCATAAGGTTACCTGACCATAGCCGCTACAGTAGAAGCTAACCGGAGAGGTGTTGTGCGTGTCTGCAGAGTTGGGCTGATTAGGCTGCAGTTAGGCCAGAGTCACCAGACGTAGGCTTTGCGGAGCTTAGGGTCCATGTTTGGATTTTACTGCTGCTGCGAAACGATCGTTTTACTTATGCATGACCGGGGTCAGCTAGTCACTTTACCATGGTGTGGATTTAGCTCTCTGATCCTATTGTGGTGAAAGCAATCGCGAAACGCACAATAACGTGTCTGGTATAACAAAGAATTTCTCTGCATTGCCGGGGCAGAATTTCATCCATCTTTGAAAATTGTTCTAGCGGATAAAAAGCCAGAAAGAAAAAGTGGAGATCTGATACAGATTTTTTTCGGTAGAAGTTATTGAATCGCTTACTGCACATAAGCATTGCTTACACCATTTGTGTGTTTTTGCTACGAACTCATTTAGTAGCTTGGTGTCGAAATTATGTTTTGTTTTGGTGCAAATGGTTTACAGGAGCTTTTAGCAAAGTTTCCTCCGGATAGCTAAATGGGTATATAACATGACTAAACAAGACTAGAAAAGCACTCAGAGAGCGGGGGGGGGGGGGGGGGGTAGGGGGGGGGCGTATATCTCAGCAGTAGTTTGGCCTAGATATGCCAAAATTTTATCACCTCTTTCTTGAGTTAATACCCACCAACCCTCAAAATTTTGTCAAAATCCGGCCATAAGTTTTTGAGTTATGTTGTACACAAACAAACAAACCAACAAACAAACAGACACCGAAAACATATACCTCCTGGCGGAGGTTAATAACAGCACAGCTACAATCACATGCATGCAAGGCGAGGCCAGTACAAGCAAAACACTAAAATTTCAGTTGCCACTCTTTTAAATCCTGCTGTAAACATTGCTGCAATATTTCAATTGCATCCTCCTCCCATTTGGGGTCAGATCTGGGATCAAACAGGTACGGTCTTACAGCAATACATTACGCAGAGAGCTGTCCTGAAATACCTGCCATCTTGGTTTCCTGGTTTTTCGGGTGTGCACCCTCCCCGGAATCAAAGCGGCCACGCAGCCAATCAGAGCAGCGCCTCATTAACATGGCCTCCGCGCCCATTTCAAAATGGCTTGTGTTTCAGGCTGGCACAAACGGGGTGAGAGAAGAGGTCTCACTAGGCCTGGAAGTGTGTGGTTTTTTGTGTAACTGAATTCTTAACATTATTTTATTTTAAAGACCCATTGGACATTTTATAAACAACTAAATATAGCATAATAGGGGACCTTTAAGGGGTCTTCAAGGTAAAAACTTAAATTTATTTTGAAAATTTCAATATTTTTTATTTTCGCATAAAATAAATAAAGGAATGCGGTAAAATGCCAGTAAACAGCAAGAAACTGTTTTTCTTCTGCCTCAATTGTTACTTGCGACTTTAAATGCAAATTACCGAAATCACAATTTTGACTGATTTTCAACCTTGGGGCATTCATAAAATCATTAATATTCATCTGATTGACTTGAAATTTGGACTGAAGTTGTATCTGTTGGAGATCTATGAAATGATAAAGGATTTTTTGGATAGGTGCATCCCCAAGGGGTTAAGCTTGAAAATGAAGCGAGTTGATGATAGCGATTTTCGTTATGGTTTCATAACAGAGCTAATTAAATATTCATAAATGTTCCAAACAAAAAAAAATCCAGTCATTTCATATAACTATCTTAAACCTTTCATATGAGACTAACCTGAATAAAATCTGACCATGGGTTATTGAAATATCAGTGCCACAAAATATTTTCAGATTTTGTCATTGCCATGGCAACCACGTAAATTTTTATCATAATAGTACATTTTATGAGGTTAAAATCATGTTCAGTATGTATATTTCTTAGTTTTTACATTATTGTGGTTATTTTTACACTTTACCCTAAAGACCCCTTAAGGCTCATAGTAATGAGCCAAAATGGAGAATAAATCCTCTCAGTAATCTACAGGTGGGCGATTCTGAGGTATTGTCAACCAAGATACTAAATTCTGAAAACTGTGGCAGGGTTGAAATTTTTCCACCTAACATTAGAGATAAATGTAAAAATTGAAGATCAGAAGAGATTTAATTGAGAAATTTTTTTTTTTTTCACATGCAAAATCATGTTAATTCACTGAAACTTATCCATTTTTTTGTCACGGAAGGGGACATAACTTCGGGAGTGCCCCATGCCAACAGCGAAAACAGTATAATTTTAAGGAAATGCTTGTTGAGGAGCCAAGGGGATGTGGTAATTTAGCTCTCAATGTTGCCATATTCCCATGTTTGTGGAAGTGTGAAATACATTGATGTCGCATGCGGAATGTAAAAATGTCCCCTCCATGACACTTCATTGAAGAATTTTCCCGATGCATTTTTTATTAATGAATGGATCTTGATGTACTTTTGTATTTTATCATAGGTCATCACTGGTATGAAGTTGTCACAGCATCCTGACAAAATTGCGTCGTTGCTTTGTAAATAGGGGTCAAATTATTCTCCCCCTCTGCGACAACCACACTTTTAAATTCCATTAGAAATTGCCTAATATAAACTTATTTATGTATAAACTGACAGATCTGGGCATATGAACAGGTTTTTCATTTTCTAACGACGAGAATATTGTCAGTCCTGCACATTCTGAACCATGGAGTCATGCCCTTATCCACCTATTAGGAACATGTTGAATGGAAATGGTCATTTTGTGCAGCCCAGCCCTAGACCGTATACACCAGAGCTATTCGACATTGTCCTGCAAGGGCCAGGGAGGGCACAGGCTGGCATTCCAACCAAGCACTTACACACCCGATTCGACTAATGAAGCTCATTCGTGGCTGGTGTAATATTTACGTCGTCTCTCTTCATGGAGCAGATGCCATCCATTCTGATCATGTACGATCCATCCATAACCATCCATAACCTATCTACCAATCTTTGAAACATAGTACTTGCTGTTGAATGGAAATGGTTCCACCTCGGCAGTAGCTGTACTATATCCACTCTGGCCCCTGGACATGATGCATCTCAAACTGATATTGATTAATAATTTGTGGTAATTTGCCCTAGGAATATTATCAACATTTTTGACATTTTTTTTTTATATTTCTCCCCAAATGTACTCCTGATCTGGAGCAAGACAAAAAAAAAAAAAAAAAGATTTTTAATTTTTCCACAATTTTGATTTCATACAGACCTACTATGGAAGTACCAAAGTATTTTATCATAACGAAAGCAGGTTGAGGATTATGTTTCATAGTCTGTCGCCAAATGTAATATTAGTAATATATAGTAATAATATATTATTCTTTTCTCCTACCATCTGAAGATCCAACCACTGAACAAAAAACAAATTGCTGTGACCAAACAATAAGTAAAAAGATGTATTTTGAAACAAACTAGTATCTTGAATAAATTTTAGTGGGAGTGGTGCAGATGGCCCCACCCATTATCAAACATATTATCAGTGTCTTTCAATCCCAATTTCTTTGATTTTTTAACCTGAGGGTGAGTTTATGGAGTTGATTGACAGACGCTGTTCGAACTTGTCCCCTCCGTGACGCATCACCCGTCTCCTCTATGACGGGCACGTGCCAGGTTTGAAAGCAGATGGCTGCAAAACCAGTAAAGGTCATCCTTGCTTTTCTCGGTCTTTATGGAGGCAATGTTCATACAAATATCCCTGTAAAAACTATTTATGGGTGTCTTAACACAATTCACGGAATTCTACAGATATATGTCTGGGATCATGGAATGACATTTTGTGCATGTCCCCTCCGTGATGGAAACTAAAATATACCCTAATAAAAATTCAGTCAATAAACTGAGACTTACTTTTTATAGTAAATGGACACCAAAGTGCAGTACAATGTTAGAGTGGAAAAAGCTCCTCTGGTCCTGCAGTTCCATACAGCATCTTCTCAAGTTGTGCAAATGTCCCCTCCATGACAGAGAAATACCTCGGAATCGCCCAGGTGTCAGAGCCACAACATATTCTGATGAACGCTCAATTTAATCTGTAAGATTCTTGTCAGAGCCGTGACAGACGATCAGCACTCGCTGTAATGTGCATGACGTCAGAGCCGTGACAGACGATTAGCACTCGCTGTAATGTGCATGACGTCAGAGCCGTGACAGACGATCAGCACTCGCTGTAATGTGCATGACGTCAGAGCCGTGACAGACGATCAGCACTCGCTGTAATGTGCATGACGTCAGAGCCGTGACAGACGATCAGCACTCGCTGTAATGTGCATGACGTCAGAGCCGTGACAGACCATTAGCACTCGCTGTAATGTGCATGACGTCAGGGCCGTGACGGACGATTAGCACTCGCTGTAATGTGCATGACGTCAGAGCCGTGACAGACGATCAGCACTCGCTGTAATGTGCATGACGTCAGAGCCGTGACAGACGATCAGCACTCGCTGTAATGTGCATGACGTCAGGGCCGTGACAGACGATTAGCACTCGCTGTAATGTGCATGACGTCAGGGCCGTGACGGACGATTAGCACTCGCTGTAATGTGCATGACGTCAGAGCCGTGACAGACGATTAGCACTCGCTGTAATGTGCATGACGTCAGAGCCGTGACAGACGATCAGCACTCGCTGTAATGTGCATGACGTCAGAGCCGTGACAGACGATCAGCACTCGCTGTAATGTGCATGACGTTGCTGTAATAGAGGAAGAGCATTAGCCATGTCAGTGTCTGAGAGCTAAATTAGAAGACCAGCACTCCCTGTTAACTGTACCTCTCAGAGCCATAACTGATCAAACATGCTCTAATCTGTGCATGTCAGAGACATGATTATTTCCCACAGTAACCTGTGTACCACAGCAATCACAGCCAAATGCAAAGCACTGTGGATAACACTGACAAAAAACACTGACCCTAATCTGCATTTTCAATAGCAGGAATGAAGAAATTATGCTTTCTTCTATCTGAGCATGATGAAGTAATACCTCACTAATAATACTCCATTTTACTCTGTGAATGTTTTGGCCCAAATGAACAAAAAGTGCTGACCGTAACCGCAGTTTCACAGCCGTAACATCTGATAACCACTTACGGTAATGAGTTTGTGTCAGTGCTCAAATAGCCAATTACCTCTCACTGTAATCTGTGGATATCAGAATTGAAATACCCAATTACCTCTTTTTGTAATCTGCAGATATCAGAATTGTAATAGCCAATTACATTTTACTGTAATGTGAGAATGTAAGATCAGTAATTACCAATTGCCTCTGGCCGTAATCTGTGGATGTCACAGAGAGCTGACAACCTCTTGCTGTAATCTGTCGGAGTCAGAGCTGCAATAGCCAATTACCTCTTACTGTAATCTGTGGATGTTGTAGCTGTACTGGCCATTAACCTCTCTGTAATCTGTGGATGTCAAAGCCATAACAACTGAATGCTAAAGGTTGTCAACATTATACCCAAAACGCACTGCAAGGCACTGCCCATGGTTTTCAGCACCCAGTTATGAACACTGGACGAGTGTGCTCTCTGACAGGAAAGGGAGCACAATGTCCATGTAACCACAGCTGGAGCAGGAAGAAGGACTTCCTGGATGCCACCAGGTTTAGCAGTGATGACAGATTAACAAGCAGAATGTGTAGATGTCTGCATTTCCACAGGCACTGATGCATGCTGGGAAGGCCTGAGCAGGAGGGGATATCCTGTGGCATGTTTCCATGGACACAGAGAATGGTCATGCTGTGACATCATGGTTCTTTGCTGTTGTGCGGATACTCAGAGTCAGAAGCTATGTTAAATCATAAACATGAATAACAGACACCCCTCCCACACAAAAATTAATATGAGCAACCTGCCCAAATAATGCAATGCTTGCTAAATAAGCAAGGAGGGGGAATAAAAAAACTTTGAGGGGATAATTAAAGTGCAACTATTCACATTAATATGCAGTAATTTACAGAGGGGCAAAAAAGTAAAATTCATTTCTGCTCCTTCCTTACTGTATTGAAAGAAGTTGTCATTTACCAGGTCAATTATGAACCTTCTTGACGATAATGTACCCACATTATCTCCATTAATCATGTGTTAGACAACACAGTTCAGTCCCTGACATGACAAATGTGACATGGTGCAGCAATTGCAAAGAAGTGCTTGACATTACCACCATTTGCCAGTTTAACTTAAACCACATGCAGTAATTTACTGAGCAGATTGGCAGGTGACCAAGTTCTCATTGCAGCAGAGCAAAAACACTTCATATTATAACACCACCCACTGCGGCCGACCAATGGGAGAGACAGTGGGATTATGACATCACAATACGAAGTCTAATAAGGTAAATCTATCTTGCAAATTATACTGAAGTGTTGTAACGCCACAAAAGCCAGTGGAAACGACACTCATTCCTATTTCCCTGAGACATGACCGAACCCCACCCTGCTCAGAATTAAAAAAAGGAATAAAAACATGTAAGAGGAAAAGAACAGCAAAGTCAAGCCCAAGGCTGGATAAAGCAGCATTTCAGATGAAATGGCAGCAATACAGCCACGCCCAGCAAAGATGATATTGAGCATGTGCAGAACTCAGCAAAGTCCTGAGAGGCAGAGAGGGAATAGGGGACCACCTCCCCCATTCGACTATTTTTGCAAATCTTTAAGCCCTATATGCGAGGGTTCGACACTGGGAGAGCTCTGTGAGGGGACCCCCACAGGGAGAGCTCTACAAGGGGACCCCCACAAGGAGAGCTCTGCAAGAGGACCTGCACAGGGAGAGTTCTGCGAGGGGACCCCCATAGGGAGAGCTCTGCGAGGGGACCCCCACAGGGAGAGCTCAGGGAGGGGACCCCCACAGGGAGAGCTCAGCGAGGTGAACCGCACAGGGAGAGCTCTGCGAGAGGACCTGCACAGGGAGAGCTCATTAAGGGGACCCCCACAGGGAGAGTTCTGCAAGGGGACCCCAACAGGGAGAGCTCAGCATGGGGAACCCTACAGGGAGAGCTCAGCAAGGTGAACCGCACAGGGAGAGCTCCCCGAGGGGACCTGCTCAGGGAGAGCTCAGCGAGGTGACCCGCACTGGGAGAGCTCCATGAGGGGACCAGCACAGGGAGAGCTCCACAAGGTGACCCACACAGAGACAGCTCCACGAGGGGATCTGCACAGGGAGAGCTCGCACAAAAAGGCCCCTTCCCAAATTAGTCCCTCACACAGGGAGAGCTCCGTGAGGGACCCGTACAGGGAGAGCTCCACGAGGGGACCCTCACAGGGAGAGTTCCGCTAGGGGACCCGCACAGGGAGAGCTCCGCTAAGGGACCTGTACAGAGAGAGCACCGCGAGGGGACCCACACAGGGAGAGCTCCGCAAGGGGACTTGTACAGGGACAGCTCCGCAAGGGGACCCACACTGGGAGAGCTCTGCGAGGGGGCCCATACTAGTGGAGCTCCGCGACAGGACCCAGGTTGGGAGAACTTCGCGAGGGGACCCCCACAGGGAGAGCTCAGCGAGGGGACCTCCACCAGGAGAGCTCAGTGAGGTGAACCGCACAATTAGAGCTCCACACAGGGATAGCTCCACGAGGGGACCTGCGTAGGGAGAGCTCCGCAAGAGGACCTGCACAGGGAGAGCTCCACGAGCGGACCCGCACAAAAAGGCCCCTTCCCAAATGACTCGCTCAAACAGGGAGAGCTCCACAAGGGGACCCACAAAAGGAGAGCTCTGCGAGGTGGCCCGTACAGGGAGAGGTCTACGAGGGGACCCCAACAGGGAGAGTTCTGAGAGGGGACCCGCAAAGGGAGAGCTCCACAAGGTGACTCACACAGGGAGAGCTCCACGAAGGGACCGCCACAGGGAGAGCTCTGCGAGGGGACCTGCACAGGGAGAGCTGTGCAGACCCGCACAAAAAGATCCCTTCCCAAATTACTCCCTCACACAAGGAGAGCTCCGTAAGGGGACCTGCACAGGGAGAGTTCCACTAGGGGACCCGCACAGGGAGAGCTCCGAGATGGGACCTGTACATGAAGAGCTTCGCGAGGTGACCCACACAGGGAGAGCTCCGCAAGGGGACCCGTACAGGGAGAGCTTCGCAAGGGGACCCACACTCGCAGAGCTCTGCGAGGGGGCCCGCACAAGTGGAGCTCCGCGAGGGGACCCACATTGGGAGAGCTCCATGAGGGGACCTGCACAGGGAGAGTTCCACTAGGGGACCCGCACAGGGAGAGCTCCGAGATGGGACCTGTACAGGAAGAGCTTCGCGAGGTGACCCACACAGGGAGAGCTCCGCAAGGGGATCCGTACAGGGAGAGCTTCGCAAGGGGACCCACACTCGCAGAGCTCTGCGAGGGGGCCCGCACAAGTGGAGCTCCGCGAGGGGACCCACATTGGGAGAGCTCCACGAGGGGACCTGCACAGGGAGAGTTCCACTAGGGGACCCGCACAGGGAGAGCTCCGAGATGGGACCTGTACAGGAAGAGCTTCGCGAGGTGACCCACACAGGGAGAGCTCCGCAAGGGGACCCGTACAGGGAGAGCTTCGCAAGGGGACCCACACTCGCAGAGCTCTGCAAGGGGGCCCGCACAAGTGGAGCTCCGCGAGGGGACCCACATTGGGAGAGCTCCACGAGGGGACCTGCACAGAGAGAGCTCCGCGAGCAGGCCCGCACAAAAAGGCCCCTTCCCAAATGACTCCCTAACCGCCAGCACTTCGCGGCTAACGGCAACTCCATGTGATGTCTCCCACACAGCCACAGAAGGCACTCCTCATTAAAAGGGAGGGTATAAGCCAGTGGTTCTCAAGTTCGGTCCAGGCGCCCCCCTGCGTTTGCTGGTTTTTGTTCCAACCACAATTGCAATCTTAGGATTTTAACAAGCTGTTGATTTGTTTTAATTAGGTGCATTTATGCAAACATCCACATTGAGATATATTGTAAATATCGGCAGAGGGAAAAAATTCAACCAAACATTCAATCAACATAAATAATCAAAAGGTTCCTCATTGGTGAAACTCTTGACACATGGTGGCAAAAACCAACAATTTACTTGGCAAACAATGGAGTCACTCCTGTTGTGTTTTATGTTGATTTTATTTGGTTCAGGCAGGTTATTTGGGAAAAACTCAAAACACCTGTATTCAGAAACCTAATTTGGAGCTTATTGATTTTCTCAGAGTCTAATTTGATCTGTTTAAAAATGTTTTCACCTGAAAATCCTAGAAATATTAAAAATTAAGCACAATGTGTTCAAGGGTTTTTAATCTTCATAGCAGAATGGATATGCCCATCCAAATGTGACTTAAGATGGTAAGTTACTACTCTAAACATGGAATGCAGCTGATTAAGACAAAGTAACAGATTTTTAAAATCCTATAATTGCAGTTGTGGCTGAAACAAAAACCAGCATACACAGGGGGGCGCCAGGACCGAATTTGAGAACCACTGGTATAAGCACATGTGTACTTAGGGTACACTTGCCCTCTCTCCACTGGTAATCAGAAAGAGTCGTCACCACAGCTGTGCTGCACAAGAGAAAGATCTGGGAGTGATTGTTAACCAAACCCTCACAGGCTCTAGCCATTGTGCCATAGCAGTTAAAAAAGCTAATCGGACGCTGGGATACATTGCCAAAAGTATTGAGAACAAATCTAAGGAGGTGATGCTTCTTTTGTGCAACACGTTAGTTAGACCACACCTGGAGTATTGTGTACAGTTCTGGGGACCATACTTTAAGAAAGATATAGAGGCTCTAGAGAAAGTTCAGAGAAGAGCCACCAAGCTTATTCCAGGTATAAAAGATGAAAGCTACGAGAAGAGGCTGAAGATCCTTAATCTCTTTAGTCTTAGGAAAAGGAGACTCAGGGGTGATTTGATGAGGTCTTTAAATATGTTAAAGGGATTAACAAAGTGAATCACGTAGGATTCCTTCGACCAAGTGTTGTGATGAGAACTCAAGCTCACAAATGGAAGTTGACCAAAGGTATATTTAGCACTGATATTCAGAAATATTTCTTCACCCAAAGAGTAATTACCTGGCCCCTCCCCTGGGGGGCCAGGTTAAGCAATGATCATGTCTCTGTGTGTGTGTGTGTGTGTGTGTGTGTGTGTGTGTGTTTCTGTCAGTCTGTCTGTCAGCCCGTGGCTGGGGCCAGGTCTGCTATCTCTGATTGCCTTGTTTGAATGTGGAATAGCTTACCTGACCATATTGTTGAGGCAGAGACCTTGGGGGTTTTCAAGAGCAGGCTTGACCTAAAGCTCGATACCATTGAGTCATTGAGTATCTGAAGGGATATATTCGCAATAGTATAAAGAAACTGGCGAACTTAGATGGGCTGAGAGGCCTGTTCTTGCCATTCATGTCATGTCATGTCATGTCATGTTATGTTACGTTACTGATAGACATGTCAGGTCATATGCAAGGCCTCATCATAGTCCAGCTTCCCATACAGTAGGCTGAGATGGGGAACTCAGCATCGACGCAGACTCACTGCTGGAACGTTTTATATCCCACTCCAACTCAGCTCCAATTTGATTGGGACAGACTAAAACAAGGGACGGATGTAGAGGAGGAGGGGAGAGACTAAGGGAGGACACAGAAGGAATAGCAGGTGGAGGAGTGAACGAAGGAGAGGAGCAGTGAACAGAGAGGAATTCATTTCGACAGGAAAAAACGTATAAATGATTAACTTTGCAGCATTGACACTGCCCATCAGAGAATGCAGTACTGTAGAGGTCACAAGTGGGTCAGGCAGCAGGGAAAAGGCTCGGCATTGTGGGTATGCTTGTGCTTTCGAGCCCTTGTACCCCTTTCTGTCGAAAGACCACAGTTTGTCCACATTTTCAGCGCTCAAACAGGACTGGAGCATATGGAGGTGCTCAAGTTATTTTGGGTGAATTCGGAGCAAAGTTCAGCTGATTGGTGCATTCTCCTCTGCAGGTATCCAATAGCAATGAAGGACTGATCCCGCCCACATTGTGTTGAACTGGGGCCATGGAAAACAACAATATCTGATTGGTTCAAGATAGAACAGCAAGGAGCGCAAGCAGGACAATGTCCTCTGCTTTAAGACAAACACAGCCTCCAGATAAATCATCTTTTTTACCACTGACCTAATTTTTTAAACACTGGCCTTTGCATACTATCCAGTGTTTCTGCCGGTGATTACCATCACTCCTGTTTAACAGTGTTGTCCAAATACACTTGGGATATTTAGATGAAGTTACACTTACAGGTATGCTTGGCCAGATAAAATCTTGTTAAATTCAGTTTATAGTCGTGCTAAATGCTAGCAGCCACTTCTCATGCGCAGTGGTACAGAAAGGCACTAAGTTCTGAGAGCGACAGCGTGCATCTGTGCATCAGAGCAACAGAAAGAGAGGAGGCCTTGTGTTTCAGTGCATGTCTATTAAGGTGTGTGTGTGTGTGTGTGTGTGTGTGTGTGTGTGTGTGTGTGTGTGTGTGTGTGTGTGTGTGTGTGTGTGCGCGTGTGTGTCTGTGCACACATGTTAAAGAGTCCTGTCTGTGTTTGAGTTCATGTCTATTTATGAGTGTATGTTTGCATGTGTGTGTGTTCATGTGAGAGTTACAGATGTAGGAGGGAGGAGTCTTACCTGTGCTTGAATGCATGTCTGAATATAAGTGTGTGCGCATGTGTATGTGTGTAGGCTGTGTGTATGTGCGCATCCTTTAGTCAAACAGAGTGAGCGAGTGGAGTGATTCAGTGAGTGAGTGAGTGATTCAGGTTCAACTCTCTGATGAGTTCTTATGACATCTTAACACACCTGAAAAGCCCTTTCAGATGCTGCAATGCAATTCCAGTCCTAACAACATCACCCTCAATAAAAATACACATTCTCTCTCCCACACGCACACACACACACACACACACACACACACACATACGTACCTGCAAGCATAAGAACACAGCAGGGTAAAATAGTGATCAGAACAGCAGTGTGGAGCAGCGGTACAAGTACTTAGAAAATCAGTGACAAGCTGAGTGTCACTCCCTAAAACTGAATAGACGAGCATTATATTATTGTTCCAAAAGAGCCTTAAAAGCTACCAAAGTCCAGGAGAGAAAAACAAATAAAGCCTTATCCTTTTAAAGAGGGAAACCCCTAGCATCAGCACAGAGGCTTCCAGAGTACCTCCGCGCAGGTTAATCTATAAACTGCGGCACGAGATAAACGTCTCTCTTCCAGGGAATTAAAAAAAAAGCAATGGACTCCCCGTCTTTAAGTGAATGATGGGACGTCCCCGCAGTCAGAGCTGCAAAAGCAGAGATTCTGAGACGTTCTCATATGTTCAGACACGCCGGGTAAAAATGAAAGACGCAATCGTTCCCTTTCAGTGGATTTTACAAAAGGCGCATGTGGCAACAGAATGTCTCTTCTCCGCGTATGTACGCAGGCGCGGGTTCTCATTGATTCAGTGCATTGTTTTCAGTATTGGCTTTGTACATAAACTAGTTTTTCTCTCGAGCCCCACCCAATAATCCCTCCGATTCTCGAAGGTGACAGAGAGGACACGCGGGGCCGCTTTTAAACACAGCAGCTATGCACGAGACTGGTCGCCCCTGTACGTCCCGCACAAGCGCGTGCGCCCCCACCCCCTCACGGAATGCCGCGACGCCAGTTCTGATGTCCATCCTCTTCTGGTGCTCCGTGAAACAGATTTTTCTCTTCGTAAAGTCATGCATTACCGCGCCGTCTGCCTTTACCGGTCTTTAGAATATTTTATTGTGCGCCATCATAGGCATTTTGGACCTCATTAGGCAGTTTTCCAGTATTTTTGTCTTGTTCTACGGTGAATCGCAGGGAAGGAAATAAATGGGGCAGTCCAAAAAATGTTTTTTTTTTATAATTTTATATATAACCATTTAGAAATTGTGTCAGAAATTCCTTGTTTTCTGCTAAAAGATTTTTAATGTTCGACATGAACTCTGAAAGTGGCAATGATCCTTTATCTTATGTACGAGGAGTCAAATGTTCTTTAAATAAAAGACTGAGTTCAGTTCCAAAATTCTTGCTAGAACATCGTTTCCCACCAGGTCTACCCAGGTTGGCTATAATTAATGCATACTCTGCTTATCGCAATCTTACTCCTTTAAATGAACTAAAAATACGAAATTCACGAAAGATCCATACATTTAGAGCGAGACCTCAGTTCAGTCCTTACTGTGGTGTGAATAAAGTGGGCAAACAAAAATCTAAATGGAAACAAATCTAGTAAACTATGGTCAATGCAATACTGTGCCTACCTTTGTATGTGTCCCTCCCGAAAAATCTGAACCGAACCACTGTTTTGTTTGTTGACGAGAAGTCCTCTTCATCAACTTGAAACAAACTTTCACACCGTTCAATTCTCCATTTCTGAGTTACTCGGTCCCGTTCGCAACTTCAGGTAAATCATTTCCGCAAAATGAACCGCACTGTATCCGACAGCACGGCTCGCGCTGCCTGGCGTTTTCTTTTTATTTTTTTTTTCGGCGAAGTCGCCGCAGTTGCTCAATCCTTTTCCCTGCTGACGCCCTGTAAAATAGTTCCGAATGAAAAAAAAAAAGTTTGCTATCTCTGCATACCTGCATGTTCCTATCCAAACAGGTGAGGACACGAAATGCCTTAAAGGAAAATGTTTCCTCCTCTTTAAAGTATGTTTTAGTACCCTCTAGTGGTTCATGTAGTTAATCACAGGAGAAAATGAAGGTCAGAGAGCGAACAACACCCGTTATTAAACCTATATTAAATAATTTGAGAAAAAAATTGCTTCCATTTATAAGACATAATTCTGCATAATTTCCCGAATAATATATATTTACATTTTTACCTTTAATAAAAAGTATTAATTTCTACGGCAATTCACAGAGAATATCAATTCCAAAAAAGTCGGCCCATCATGGAGAATGCAATTAAATCATAAGACTTGCTGGAAAAGTTCATTCACCCTCTACTCTATTTAAAATACTATAGCACATTATATGATGTTTCAAAATGTGAAGTTAATTGCTCATTGAAAATGTACAGTGTGATGACTGCTGCAGAGTCCAAAAAATTTGGCACAGTCAACTGTTTATTACTATACAACATCACCAAGTCATCTAATAGCACTCATATACCACTCTCTGCCATTTTGCAGCAGGTCTTCAGCTGCATAAGTGTACGGGGCTCTTGTTTTCATATACTTGGCTTTATAATGCCCTATACATTTTCATTTTACCAATATAGTGCCTGCACTCTCTCCTGACGCAGCCATGCACTTGTAATCCAGGCAGAATGCAGTTTGATGTAGCTTTACTGGAAATGCTGCAATGTCCCTGGAACAGAACATATCAAGATGGCAGCATATGGATATGCTTTAAGATAAGATAAGATAAGATAAGATAAGATAAGATAAGATAAGATAAGATAAGATAAGATCCATCCATCCATCTATCTTCTACCGCTTATCCGGGGCCAGGTCGCGGGGGCAGCAGTCTAAGCAGGGATGCCCAGACTTCCCTCTCCCTGGACACTTCTTCCAATTCTCCCGGGGGTATCCCGAGGCGTTCCCAGGCCAGCCAAGAGACATAGTCCCTCCAGTGTGTCCTGGGTCTCCCCCGAGGCCTCCTCCCGGTGGGGCATGCCCGGAACACCTTCCCAGGAAGGCGTACAGGGGGCATCCGACATAGATGCCCGAGCCACCCCAGCTGGCCCCTCTCGACGTGGAGGAGCAGCGGCTCTACTCTGAGCTCCTCCCGGGTGACAGAGCTTCTCACCCTATCTCTAAGGGAGCGGCCCGCCACCCTGCGCAGGAAACCCATTTCGGCCGCTTGTATCCGAGATCTCGTTCTTTCGGTCATGACCCAGAGTTCATGGCCATAGGTGAAGGTAGGAACGTAGATTGACTGGTAAATCGAGAGCTTAGCCTTTTGGCTCAGCTCCTTCTTCACCACAAAAGATCGGTACAACGACCGCATTACTGCTGCCGCTGCACCGATCCGTCTGTCAGTCTCACGCTCCATCCTTCCCTCACTCGTGAACAAGTCCCCAAGGTACTTGAACTCCTCCACTTGAGGCAAGAGCTCTCCTCCAACCCGGAAGGGGCTAGCCACCTTTTTCCGGTCGAGAACCATGGCCTCGGACTTGGAGGTGCTGATTCTCATCCCAGCCGAGTCGCATGCGGGAGGGTTCAGAATGGGCCGATGCATTGCGCTTTGGGTGGCGGTCGTCGGCGGGGGCCCCGACGACCCAATCCCTGGACATGTAATAAGATAAGATAAGATAAGATACTCTTTATTGAACCCTGTGGGGTAATTCATCCTCTGCATTTGACCCATCCTATAATTAGAAGCAGTGGGCAGCGACAGAGCAGCACCCAGGGACCAACTCCAGTTCTAAAGCCAGTTCCGTCGTCAGGGGTACAGGCAGGAGTGTTCCTGTGATGCATGTTTTTCTTGGTGGGGGAAACCAGAGTACCCAGCGGAAACAACAGGTAGAACAGGCAAACTCCACACAAAAAGGCCCCAGGCCTGATTTGAACCCACGGCAAGTTCGTCCAGAATCAGCTACTTATCGCAGGTCGACTGATGCGATTTTCTTCTCATACACTCCCGTAGTGTAAGCGGGAAAGACAGAGAGGATTATCTGGCTGGATTATCAAGCGCCATAATCATTACTCCAACAGTTTGACCCTTGTTGAGATACGTGCCCAATCATTACGCCAACAGTTTGACCCTTGTTGGGATACGTGCTCCAACATTTAGCAGATGACCCCAGGGTCATGGGAATGGACTCAACCAGACTCTCGGGCGCCAATCTCATCTTTCCCCAGGGGTAATGGTTAATGCAGATGCCTGGGAATCTACCAAAAAACTGCTGTCCGCAAACCTTTGGCCAGCGAGACTCATGCCGGACAACTCCACAGTGTCATCCAATGGACTCTGACATAACTGCACCCGTACAATTTCAATACATTACAGTTTAGGTAAATATTTCTAAAAGACTTTTAATTTCCTGAGTAAAACACTAATCTCACTCACGATGTCACAGAATAATGTGTATTTTGCTATACTGAAGGTTAAGAGTGGAATAATAGCCTTAATGCAGATTATTCTTGTAATTCGGTATTGTGTCGGACGTTTCATGACCAACTCTAACGCAAGTAGGTTGTGTTTGGTATCATTTTAGTCCTCGTAATTTCTGAAATCTCATAGGGAATATTTCGAAGGAATTGGACTTGTACCATACCCTCCTTCAATAACTTTAAGGGAAAAATATGCTTCAGTTTTTTCTTGTGGTCATGTCGCCTCCCAAAGCCCCTCCGGAATTCTTGGCTCAAATGACCCAAAACGACCTATGACCCCGCCATAGGACGCAGTCTAGAGATTGGGCATAAAAGAGGGGGAAACAGAGAAGTCGAGGAAGCTTGTATTCATCCTTCCCTCATATACGTTGTGTATATGTGTAGTTTTGGGCTACGCCAGGTATGAATTGACTTCTTTCTCTTTTCTGTAACGATGTAATTAGGTCTTGTGATTTAAGCTTGTGTCTGCCTGGCGAAATAAATTGATATTCGCATCTGTGGTGTGTTTCTGACTTTGGAGAAACGTATACTTTCCAGTTTTCGGACTCCTGGCTCTCAATCGAGTAACGTAGTCCGTAATTGCGTGCCTGATCAACGCGCTTGGCATCTGCGTTATAAGGTGGATTTTCCATGCTGTGTATGGTGCTATTAATATTGGCTTCGAGCAAGATTCTGTTTATATTTTTTGGCGGAAATCTTAAAAGACGAGAGGCCTCTGAATGATGTATTTCTGTTATGCCTTTGTAGTTGCTCGCTGTGGGCCCCGGTAATCCCTAGTCATGATGTTTTCCCATGTCAAATTACTGCGCTTAATAGGCCGCCAGCCTCTGAGTTCTTTCGCCGGATTGGGTTGTTCAGATGGTCTTGGTCCGGCGGAGTAAGGTATAGACCTGTTATGAGTCCGATGCACAACGGAGCTCCAAATTGGGTAATAAATTGACGAATTAAAATCCGAACATATTCATGCAAACGCATGATAACCGCAAAAGATTGCAACTACAATTTTGTATACTAAATTTGATATGGAGTCAGATATATTGTAACCACTAAGATATCAGGGCTGCAGCATCCGCTCGGCACGTCTCAGGCCATTTAAAAGCGGAACGTGAAAGACGTCATCACGTGAGGCCTGGGGCAGAGGTCCAGTGCTGACGCTGTAGCCAGACCCCATTATTATAATGGAGACTGCGAGGACCATCTTTTAGCTGGCTGTTAAGGCAAACACGCTGAGACCTTCCGCCTCTGCTTGGACCCTCCTTGGCCTAGTTGCACGGTGTTTACAGTAGCCTCACAGCGTATTAAACCTGTTGAAACCTGCGCTTCTATGACACAGTTTTTTTCACTGCAATGAAACTGGATAGTCATTGGATAAATGCCACAATTTCGTCCCTCCCAATGACGCTCAGCATCTGTCTGGTCGAATTCAGTTTCGAGTTTTTGCCCA
Source organism: Gymnothorax reevesii (assembly GCA_029721435.1). Taxonomy (NCBI): domain Eukaryota; kingdom Metazoa; phylum Chordata; class Actinopteri; order Anguilliformes; family Muraenidae; genus Gymnothorax; species Gymnothorax reevesii. Next base: position 186,798,555 of record CM056573.1, on the reverse strand, counting down.
AATTTTTCGAGATCATGGAGTGACATGACCAGATTTGACGTAGAAAGGAAGGGTCAGAGTTCAAGATTAGAATCCCCACCTCACCCAGCAGTCATGCAGCAAAATGACTAAACGAGACTGGAGGTGCCTACAAACTCGATGAAGGGCTTCTGGTGTTGTTGATCTTCACATTCAATTTTGAATCCACTCCAGAATGCCTCCTGTAACTCCAATGGAGCTCATTTTAAGAATTGGTCTCTTATGCAGGTTTGTATTAAATACTTTGTGAAAATCCAAGTATATGATGTCATAAGCCCTGCTGTGGTCATAAGTCCTGGTGGCCTCTTCAAAGAATTCCAGAGGGTTTGGTCGGCATGACCTTCCCTTACCAAAAACATGTTGGCTATCCCTCAAGATACTGTTACGTTCAAAAAATAATTCCAGCTCTTCTTTTATGATAGATTCTAGTATTTTGCACGCAATGGAAGTTAAACTTACTGGCCTGTAGTTTCCTGGCTCGGTACGGTCCCCTTTCTTATATATTGGTATTATATTACCCTGTTCCCAATCATTTGGTATTTTGTCCAGTTTCTAAAGACCGTCTGAAGATAGCTGAGAGCGGTCTAAAGATGACCTCACCAACTTCCCTGAGCACTCTAGGATATAAGCCGTCAGGACCCGCCGCCTTATCTGCCTTTAGTTTATGTAACTGTCTAATACTTTGTAATCCCGAACCTCAATTTCTGCTAAATAATCTTGTGCATTGGGCATGCCCTCTGGCCTAATAAAAATCTGTTCCGAGGTAAAATTCCCAACAAAGTAACTATTCAAGTTATCGCAAAATATCCTTATTCTTGTACAGCATTGATCCATTTTTATTCTTTATATCCTTAGCCTTTTTTTACTACAGTACTGAAAAAAGCGCCTAGGGTTAGTTTTTCCCATTTCCGTTAGCTGTCTTTCGTACAGTCTTCTAGAATTCCTCAGCTCTTTTTTGACCACAGCCTGCATTTTACAGTATTCAGCCTTAGTGTTCTCATTGTTATCCTTTATGTAAGTCTTATAAAGATTCCTCTTTTCCCTCCAACCCCTACGAATAGCTGTGGTCATCCACTGAGGACTCTGCTTTTTCAACTTGCTTTTGTACACCTTTAGAATGAATTTGCATTGTGAATCATGTAAAACCCCCTCGAACCTTTCCCACATCTGAATTTGTTATGACTTGGAAAAAAATCACAACAAAGAAAACCAGAAAGTACAACTAAAACAAATTTATTCTTCACAAAAAAAGTTGTACAAAAAAATATATCCACTATTTAATGCTCTAATAACACTCTGATGCCCTGTTGCCAAAACAAAACTCTGCTCTGCTCTCTTCTGCTGTCTGCTCTCTGCTCGCTTGTGCTTAAAATCACAACATTTATATAGACTAGCAACCTTCTAGAAAGATCCACAAGATTCTAGGGAAATCCCGCCCCTTCCAAGCAGAAAGGTGCCAGAAGCTTCAAGAAATCACTAGTATTTTCCTAATGATTTTGCAAACACGCCACGAGTTTCATGAATCAAACTCCTCAGCTAAGCCTGATGTGCAAACTGGTCTATATCTTGCTCATAGTATCGATCCAGCTGTTAAAAAAATGATCTCTTGCGACAGAAAAAAATTGTTGTCCTCTGTAGCAACCACTTTAGCAACAGTGAGCCAATTAGTGGTTAAGAAAAATCAGTTTTCTGAAGCAAAAAATTCAACATGGTATTGATTCTCTCTCATTCTACCGTCAATTACAGTCATCAAATACAAGAAATGCGTAGTTCCCTACCTTGGATTTATGAGTAGATTCCTCCTTTGACAAATTCAGCGCTTCCTCATATCCACCAAAGTAGGCTACTGCTGTTGATAGCTAATCATTCAATTATACACTCAGGCTCTTCTGCGTAATTGCACAGCTATAGTTCAAGGCCTCATGAAACTTCCCCGGTAACGATGTATTGATTGGCCCGTTTCTTATCCAATTCCCGAGTGTTTAAACTTCCCACAGTAATTGAAGCACATTTATTGGACAAACATATGAGCATACAAGCCTATGCGTATCAGCAAGGTAGGTTGTATCCGTTCAACGTTGAGCATGATTGCGCAGCTGAGAATGACGCGTTGATAGAAAAAAAGTCTCCGTAAACCGGCCTGAATTTTTCAGTTACATTTACAGGATTTAAATGAGGTAATGACATGGTCAATGGTGTAGGTATGTAAGGGACCACAGAACTACATTTCCCATGCGGTCAACAAGAAACGGAAACATCCTATACAGCGCCACCCGCTTCCTTTACGTTTCTCCAATAGGATGAGGGTAAAAGCAATAAAGCGGGAAACCGAACTTTTAGAACTAGGGACCCCACCCACTTCATTCTCTCTTCTTGGAACACTTCCAACGGAGGAGGTCACGCTGTCTCAGTGCATCTTTTCTCAAGGGAAGATGCACTCGCTTTTGGGCCATCTCCCCCCCCCCAAGCGAAAAGACAGCATTTACATTGGAATTCACGCATCCTGCTTAATTTCATTTGGCCTATCTGCAGAGTGCTCACATCTCTGTGAATCTCCATTTAAGTTTAGACTGCAAATCTCATTAAACTAGCTCATGCCCTGCGCTACTGCTAGTCGGACACGGAACAACTCCAAAAAGAACTTTTCCGAATCGGCAAGGACATTCCGACACAGCGGAGTTGCACGCATTCCTTGGGTAGACACAGGACTTCGGATGTGCGCACCCAGCAGGACATCCTCGCCAGGACTGCAATGCTCAATGGACCCAGAGAGGAATCCCGAGCTAGGAACTTCAGTAAGACTAACTGAACATTCCAGGCAGTAATGCAATTTTAGCGATTTTCAACTTAAACTGTACCGCATTTCAGTTGTCTATGAGTGAGGTAATTGTATAATCGCATTGTGTCCGTTTTTATATTTCATGAAGTTAAATAGCCATTGATTGTTTGTTTTTACATGCATAATCTTTTGTCTGTCTAACTTTCTAATGCTCCAATTAACTAACACGCATGCCGTAGTATGGATGATAACTCAATTAGTAATACAAATTGCATATGAGCTGAAGCAATCTCTTCACGCAATTCGTTGAAACTAGAGTTATCCAACCTCGCATCGTCCGCCTACAACTACATTGACAAATTCTAAGCTGCCCCCCCGTGCTTAAAGAATCTGTCCCAAGACAAAGGAACTCGTGCCCACGAGCACACACACGCATCTGCCAAGAGCCCAAACATGCGCCTGCCCACACCCAAAATCGCGCACTCGCGTGCGTCCTGTACGCGCGCTAAGAACACACACGCACACTTGCACGTACATACATACCATTATTACTTTCTAGTTCGTATATAGTCCTTCCGTAGATTAGCCCATGTATATTCGGTGTTCGTTTGTTTAATAAATTCATTTACTAAACCTGGTGGCTGTTTGGTGCTGTAACACGTGGAAGTCTGAGTCAAAATAGCCTATGTAGAACTCCAAAATTCCTTCAGATTATTAATAAAATTGTTTTCTTCAATCATTAATATTGGTTATTTTAATTATTAATTAGGCTGCTACTTTTGCTTTTTGTTCCGGAATGTATACCATATTCAACAAAATTGAATGCCCAGGTTTTTTTCCTGTTTAAATCGAAAACTGGCCATGCATTTCGGTGGACCCCCTGGTACACGTTCATTGCACTATTCTATTGAGTCTAGGGAGGAATATATTGTTTGATTTTCCCTGAAAGTGGAATGTCTGTTCTCTTAAAACAAAGTATATTTCAGAATTCAGATATTACTCATTGAGTTACTTATACCTTGTAAGTGTTGAAATAAGGTTGTGAGCTTACCAGTGGGAACTGCTAGCGTTCATTGCAGAGTGAATGTTCTGAGTGTTAAATAAGCAGTTCCTTTAATGAGTATGTGTGCTGGCTTGGGGGACATTGAAGAAAAATAGACAAAACTCTAAACTTTATTATGGAATAAAGGCATGTTTTGTTTGGAGAGGTTACTGGTGACCACTGATGTTCAACTGCACTGATATTGATAAATTCATGCTAAACTCAACCAGAAAATCATTAGTTCATATTAAATTTCATGCCTCAAAACTTTGTGTTAAATATATTATTATTTTATGATCTGACAGTGCACCATTTTGAGGGATCTCAGACTTTTGGCAGCCACCTGGATAGCTGTCTAATTTGGCCCGTAGGAGGTAGGTAATCTAAAATGCAATGTGCAAGATGAGTTATACTTGTGGTCAAGGACTTTATGATGCCAGAAATGTATAGTTTTAAGCCCCAGCGGTTTTTCAATTCTCACTATTATTTTTTTTTCCATTTCAATGTTGAATTATCATGAAGATTTTTTGTGTTTGCAGCCTTTTTTCTCTACCAAAATGATTTAAATAAACTGAAATACAATGGGAGTCTAAATGTTTCAAGTGTCTAGACTCAGTTCAGCCACTCCTTTCCTGTCTGTGAAGCTGCAATCTTGAATTATAAAGCCTTAAATAAGGTAACCCCTCAAATAGCCAGATTTTGCTTCTGTGCCAAGGGGTTAAGAGCTCATAACCTTCCATATTATATTCATCTCCATCCTGTTCACTAAGCTGTGTCTCTGTAATCCCAACTATGTCATAGCCCTCACTAATTATAAGAGCCTCAAGCTCTTGAAATTTATCTTTCATGCTTCTAACATTTAAATAAAAACATTTCAGGCTGTTACTACTGCTTTTATCCTTTGGTTTCCCAGCTGCCTGCTGCTCCAAGCCCCTCACTATGCTTTGTTGCTTTAAAAATACAACGTCAATAGTGCATGTAACGCTATCAGCTTCCATCAGGGCAGTATGCATTTCTCTGTGTAACACTCTCTAACCTCCCTGCCCCCCAAGTCCCTAGTTTAAATAATCCTGTGCTACCCTCAACATGCGCTGACCCAATGCAAAGGTACCCCTCCGATTCAGGTACAGCCTGTGCGGCTTGTACTGTTATGGTTTTTGGGAGTTGCTGCCTGCTGTGCATTTTTTCACCACCTGAGGGCGATCCTGCGGTGTGTTCAGGTGGTTGATTACTCATTGCTCGAAGCGTGGAGAGACTATTTAAGAAGCTCTTCCACTGCTGCTTGGTGTTTTTGTGTCTGTCTTGCGAGGACCTCTAAGCCCTTAGCGTTTAGTCCGAGGAAACTCCTTGAAAGAGTTTAGGATTTGGTGTTTGTCTGTCCTATTTGTTGTTGTCCATCTGATTCATCGTTCAGTTCGTCAGAGAGTACCTGTATGTTCTGTCCCGCAAAATGTCTTGTTCGTAGGAGCATTGTCTTTGCTCGCAGACCTCGCTCCTATTCCTGCAGGAGGGAGTGGTTACTCTGTCTCTTAGGAGAGAGCTCTTATTTTCTGGGAGGAATTTCGCCCACTTTCTCTTAGTTGTTTTTGTTGGGGCAATCGCCGGGGAGTTACCCTCTTCTGTTATCCTTTCTCCTATTGGCGGTCACTTGCATTTCGCATGTGGTTTTTAGAAACTCTTATCTTGTTTCGCGCCTGGGTTTCCGGCCCATTCTCCCCTCACATGTACAGGTCACCCCTGTCCCAGAAGAGGTTCCAGTGCCTCATAAACCTATACCTCTCTTTCGTACACCACGTTTGTAGCCACAAGTTAAACCTCCAGATAAAATTCTGCTTCCGTCTGCTCACACGTGGTACCAGTAGAATCCCAGAGAACACTACCGTAGAGGATCTGCCCCTAAGCTTTTCAGCTAATTCCACAAATTTATCTTGCAGAACCTCGAACCTACCCTTACCTATGTCATTAGTCCCAACATGGACCAGGGCCACTGGATCCCTCCCCTCTCTGGCCAGGAGCTTGTCCACATGCTCCAGGAGGTCTGCCATTAGGGCACCAGGCAGGCCACACACCGCACGAGACTCATCATCATCATCTGCATGGGCTGACACCTCACCCAATATGGCATTTACTGACCCAATATATTTCTGTATTGGCCCTCTAACAAACTGTGTGATTTATAATGTCATTCCCTGATCTTACGCACTGAGTTCAGCTCCTCAAGCTCTGTAATATTGAGCTCATCAACTGAATCAGATTCGTTAAATCAGGGAGACATCTGAAATGTGCTGGGCCGGGGAACTGCAGGAACAGGGTTTACAAAATACTGGCTTTAAATGATCGCAATGTAAACTTGCACCTCTTGCTCCGAAGAAATAGAGGGCTGCATTTTACCTGAAAGCACAGTCGACTCATTGCTGGCTCCTAACAATCTTACCTTAAGAGTCATCCGTTACAAAAGAAGCAAACCACTAACTGCGGGAGGAGAATGCACAAATTTCAACCGCTAAAACACTGCAGTCAAGTCAACACTGCTATCTTATATAATATCCACGTGTAGCGTCGGCCTGTAATTTAAGTTACCGCTTTCTAAGCTCAGATTTTAGCAAGACCATATATGAAAACAGCCAGAATGTCAAAATACTGAATCCCTTTTTGATTGACAGCGATTTTGAACTACACACCAGCACTGGAGCATTTTCCAGTTAAGTCTCAGTGTAAAGTTTGCAAGAGAAGTCGAGAGACAAACTATACTGCTCAATTTGCTTGGTGATATAGCCCATTTCCATTGTACACATAACACACTGTAAATAAAATGCAATTATGACATTTCCTTGTTTCAGTTGAACTTCATTGGCACATCATCTTGTTTGAGTTTAATATAGTTTTCTTAGTTTGTTCATTTATTTGTTCTGTAGGCTAAGTCACGGGGGGGGGGGTCCAGACAATGCTAATACTGTCGACCTGATTTTGTCGAAGCCACCTCATAGTCTTCCTTACGAAGAGAAACTTAGAATTAAACAGCAGAGCAGATCAACACCTAAGATTGATTTGGTGCAAAAGATAGGGAAAAGTTTCACGTCTTCTCACCTCTCCTGGTATAACAAAGTTAGCTGGCTGACTGGAAATGCTGTGACTAAGAAAATGTACGGTTGGCCATGCCTCTTGATAAAACCGTCTTAGTGGGGTGTAGTCTGGTAAATGGTGGGTTTAGGGGATCTGTCTAACTTTGACAGGACGTGCAGAAGGCATGAAAAGAGCAAGGAAAATGTTTGTGCATGTGCCAGGTTAAGTTGCCTGGGCAGAGTCTGGGTTGAGCATGCAAGCAATGAGGGTGCTCGCATTCAAGTGGCAAAACCTAATGAAACAGTCAAAGAAAACAGGGCCTTCCTAAACCGCCTGATTGATGTGACAACCTTGCCTGGCCGACAGGAGCTGTCATTTAGGGGGCATTGTGAGAGCAGTGAATCATCCAACAAGGGGGGTTACAAGGACTTTACAGAAACTTGACTCTGTCCTGGCCACACAGTTCCAGGCATCAGCTGTGTTTTCTGGAATGTCCCATTCTATCCACAATGATCTCCGCTCTTGCAGCCACTGTTTCTGATGAGATCACAGATGAAACTCAGGCCGCTCCGTTTTTTGCATGGCAGGTGGATGAAACAACTGATATATCTTCCTGTGCCCAATTCTTCTTTACTTTGAGTAAATTTGCTCGTGACTTTACTGTGATTTGATCATTTTATTGTGTTTGCCAATCATATTTTTCAGTATGGTAAATACTATTTCTGTTGGTGCTTTTAACTGTCAAAATGTGAAATCATCAGCTGACGAGCTGGTGCAGTTGTGTGATAGTCATGATATTATATTGGTGCAGGAGCATTGGTTGTTCTCATACGAGTTGCCTTTTTTATCTACCATACACACTGATTTTATTGGTCAAGGTGTATCGTCAATGGATACTGAAAATAGTATACTGAGGGGACGTCCCTTTGGTGGTACAGGTATCTTGTGGAGAAAATCACTAAAGGAATACTGTACCTTTAAATCGTATGAGTGCTCGCGGATTGTTGGCCTTGAATTTAAGTCAAGTACTTTCTATGCATTGTTTTTATGAGTATATCTGCCATGTGACTCGGCGGAGAAACTAGACGAGTATTGTCATTATCCGAGTCAAATAAAACAAATATTTAGAGAATTTACTTCCCCCTATTGTTATGTAATTGGGGACTTCAATGGTAACCTACAGCTAAGCTCCAGGTTTGGTAATGAATTAGTAAACTGGTGTGACAGTCATTCACTGTGTATCTCTGATTATTCATGTTTACCGCCTTCTTCATACACACGTGAGTATGGCACATGGTACTACCTCTTGGTTAGATCACTGTGTAACTTCGGTCAATGGTCATGATATTGTGAGAAAGGTATCTATTCTAAACCAGTTTGTAAGCTCTGATCATCTCCCTTTGTCTGTAGAACTGTCTATCGCAGATCAGCTGCGGGTATAATGTGTTCATGGTAATCTCTGTCCTGAGTCTGAGGCCAGGTTTTGTAAATGGTCTGAAGCTACTACTGATATTCTCAGTAAATATAATAATCACACTAAAGTTGCGTTGTGTAATATTCAAGCTCCTACAAATGCTATTACGTGTGATCTAGAACAGTGTAAGGGTCATCGTCGTGAGATTGACAAGTTATATGTTGATATTGTCTGTGCACTTAGTAAATGTGCTGAACAATGTGTACCCTCTGGTAAAGTGAAGTCCACTTACAATGTGCCCGGGTGGAATGATCTCGTGAAGGAGTCCCATGTTGTCGCTCGCGATGCTTTTCTGTGGTGGCAGAGGGAGAACAAACCTCGTCACGGTCCTGTGTTTGACAACATGTGCAAGACCAGAGCACAGTTCAAGTATAATCTGAGAAAATGTAAGCAGAATGAAGAGTCCATAAGGTGTGATAAGCTTGCTACCTACATGAATGAACTTAACATGGTTGACTTTTGGAAACAAGTTAGAAATATGAGTTGCTGTAAGTCTGTGTGTGCCAACAGTATAGATGGTGTCACAGGTGAGGTAAACATTGCTAACCACTGGAAAAAGCACTATGAAAATATATATAACTCTGTGTCTGATGTAATGTGAATATGGGCCACTAGATGGCAGTATTTGCCTTTTTTTTGTTAAGCTCAGACTGGAGTCATGTTTAGACATGTCCTGGACATGTCTGGGGCAAGTCTCAGAAAATTAAAAAAAAAGAGGTCTAAATGTGGGTGGGGTCTGCAAAAGAGTATATAAGGAAAAGAATTGAGACAGTAAAGTAGTAGGAGAAATGGCAAGAAGATGACCAGACCTGCCATTCTGTTCAAGACCTGTGACGTTTCTTTTGTGGATTTCTTTGCCTGTGTTTGAGCATTTTCATCATCCAGGACATCACCAAGCCACCCCCACGAAAAGGGATTGTAAATATTTATGTTTGGTACATAATTCAATCTTGGTCTTTAGGTCAGTTAGTTAGTTATTGTTAGTCTTTGTCTTTGTTTAAAAATTAAATGTGTTTAAGTTTTTAAAACTGTGTCTGTCATCCCTTGCTGTTGCTGTTGTGATGTAGATTGTAATTAGAAATTGGGGCCATAACAAATTGGGGGCTCAACGTCCGGGATAGACCATTTTGTGAGTAATTTATTGAAAATCTAACATTTCAAATTGTAAAATTGATTTTTTTTAATTGAATACATATATATTGACAACAGCAATGGATGATTTCTTGGCATCACAAACCGTAGGGGTTTTGAAGTCTTTTAAAAAGACAGAACTGCTAGAAATTTGCAGACAGTTAGAGCTGACAGAGGTGAAACCAGCCATGAGAAAAGCAAGACTGGCTAGAGAGATAGTTGAATATTACATTGATGAAAATGTGTTTGCACCAGGAGATCTGGAACAGTTTCCAGTGGAAAATCCAAATATAGAAATGGAACTTAAATTAAAAATGCTAGAGATTGAGAGGGAAGAAAAAGAAAAACAAAGGCAGTTTGAGTTAGAAAAATTAGCAAGAGAAGAAAAACAAAGAGAATTTGAGAGAGAGAAAGAGGAAAGAGCAGAAAGAGAGAGACAGAGACAGAGAGATTTTGAATTAGAGAAATTCGATAGAGAAGAAAGACTCCAAATGGAGCAACTAAAAATTAAAATTGAAACTAAAAATAAATTTTGTGCCAGTCAGGAGGTAAAACTGGTGCCTCCATTTTCGGAAAAGGATGTTGACAACTATTTCCAGTGTTTTGAAAAGGTAGCAAAGAGTTGCCAGTGGCCAAAGGAACACTGGCCTCTGATGTTGCAAACTGTCCTCAAGGGTAAAGCTCAACAAGCCTATTCGGCTTTGTCTGCAGATGATTCCTCTGATTATGAGGTTGTCAAAAAGGTTATTTTGAGAGCTTATGAGTTGGTTCCAGAGGCTTACCGACAGAAATTCAGAGGTCTGAAGAAATCTGAAAATCAGACTTATGTTGAATTTGCTAATGAAAAGCAGGTTTGCTTTGAGCGCTGGTGTACTTCTATGGAGGTCAAGGATGATTTCAACTCACTAAAAGAGATGGTGTTAGTTGAAGAATTCAAGAACTGTGTTAAGGATGATGTTAAGACCTACCTTAATGAGAAGCAAGCACTGAATTTGCAATCAGCTGCCAAATTTGCAGATGAATATGTTCTCACACATAAGTCCAAATTTCAGTCTAGCAGTAATAATAGATGGTCCCAATTTCAGAAAAAGGGTTATGGTGATACCCAAGACTCCTCACCCAAAGACAAAGACAAATCTGGTGATGGTGCTCAGAAATCCAGTAACAGGTCTGATCAAAGTGTGAAAGCTGACAGTGACAAAAGTGGTCTAGTTTGCAGTTATTGCAAAAAATCTGGTCATGTTACAACTAACTGTTGGTTCCTTAAAGCTAAGAAAGAAAAAGAAAAGGATACCAAACCAAATGCCTTTGTGAAAACAAGGTTAGAAACCCCTGTAGTAGATAACCAATCTGCTAAATTGCCTGCTTCTTGTGGGGCTAAAAAGCCTGATACAGCTGACTTTGTGAGGGAGGAATTTCTTCCATTTGTGTCAGAGGGATTTGTGGCTCTGAATGAGCATACTACTCCTGTCCCCATATATATCCTAAGGGATACCGGAGCTTCTCAGTCACTTTTGTTGATGGACTCTTTGGAGTTACGTGATGAGACCGCTTCAGGGGATTTCATACTTGTACAAGGTATTGAAGGGAGGACTGTATCTGTACCCCTGCGCTCTATATTCTTGAAGTCAGATTTAGTTACAGGACAGGTAAAGGTGGGACTTATGTCAAGTCTACCTATAAAGGGTGTTTCTCTGTTGCTAGGCAATGACCTGGCTGGGGGCAAAGTAGTTCCCCCTGTACATCTTACTTCACAGCCGAGCACTGAAGATGGGGATGAGGACCCATCTCTGTATCCTTCTTGCGCAGTGACTCGTGCTATGGCCAAGAAGGCTCAAGAAGAAGATGTTGTGGTGCCGTCCAGCACATTGAATAGTCAGGACTCAGGTGGTTCGCCTCATGACTCTGATTGGCCTACTATGGTTTCTCCGTTTGAGGACTTATCAGATACTTTTATCAGTTCTCTATTCAGCCAGCCAGATGGGTCTGGTGATTCTGATGTGTCTGGAGACTTGTCTCTGTCCAGAAAGCGGTTGATTGAGGAGCAAACTAATGATCCTGAAATTTGTGTACTAAAGAGGAGAGCCCTTCCTGATAAAGAAATAGACGCAGTTCCAGTTGGATATTATCTCCAGGATGGTGTGTTGATGCGGAAGTGGCGCCCTCCTGATATCCCTGCCAATGCAGATTGGGCAGTGGTCAGGCAAATTGTTGTTCCGAAGGTCTACAGGAATGAGATCTTAACAATGGCTCATAGTTTACCTTTAGGAGGTCATCTTGGTGTTAACAAGACTGTTGATAAGATCATGAAACACTTCTTTTGGCCTGGGCTTCGGAAAGATGTTTCCAACTTTTGCAAAACCTGTCACACTTGTCAGGTAGTTGGAAAACACCAGTTAGACCCACCTGTAGCTCCATTGCAGCCTATCCCAGCATTTGGGGAGCCATTCTCTAGGGTCATTGTTGATTGCGTTGGTCCATTACCCAAGACTAGATCTGGAAATCAGTACTTGTTGACAATCATGTGTGCATCTACCAGATTCCCCGAAGCCATACCTCTACGTAACATCAAGGCAACTGCAATCTCGAAGGCTTTGATAAAGTTCTTCACGTTGTTTGGCCTTCCCAGGGAAATTCAGTCAGACCAGGGTAGCAATTTCACTTCAGGATTGTTTCAGCAGGTTGTGTATGAACTAGGTGCAAAGCAGATTCTTTCTAGTGCCTATCATCCAGAAAGTCAGGGTGCCTTAGAGCGGTTTCATTCCACTCTCAAGACAATGATGAGGACTTATTGTTATGACCATGAGAAAGACTGGGATGAAGGGGTTCATTTGCTGTTGTTTGCAGCTAGAGAAGCAGTGCAGGAGTCTACTGGATTCAGTCCATTTGAGCTAGTGTTTGGTCATGAAGTGAGAGGAACTTTGCTATTATTGAGTGAACAATGGCAAGAGAAAGAGCCACATATCTGTCTGTTAGACTATGTTAGCAAGTTCAAGGAAAGATTGCGTGCAGCTTGTGACCTTGCCAAAGAGAACTTGAAATCAAGTCAGGGAAAAATGAAAACTTGGTATGATCATAAGGCTAGAAGCCGTGAGTTTAAACCAGGAGAAAAGGTCCTTGTGTTGTTTCCCTTGCAGTCCAATCCATTGCAGGCTAGATTTCATGGTCCTTATGAAATTCTGACAAAACTCAATGATCTCAATTACATTGTGAAGACTCCAGATAGGAGAAAACCAAAACAATTGTGTCATATTAACATGCTAAAGCCTTATCATGACAGAAATGCTAGGGTTGCAGCTGTCACTTCAGATTCTCCAATGGTCGAAATGTGTGAAGATGAGGGGGAGTTTCAAGATGATGAACCAAGAATTAAAGCTGAAGTTCTTTCATGTAAATTGTCAAACACTGAAGTGTTGCAAAATCTTGATGTAAAACTCCAGCACTTAGAACCCTCACAGAGAGATCAGTTTGAAAGGTTGATCAAGAAATATGAGGATTTGTTTCCTGATGTTCCAAAGAGAGTTACTATAGCCTCTCATGATGTAGATGTTGGTGATGCCAAACCAATAAAACAGCATCCATACCGGATGAATCCTGAAAAGAGAAAGATTGCTGAGAAAGAGGTTGAGTACATGTTAGAACATGATATTATCAGACCCTCCAACTCCGATTGGAGTTCACCCTGTGTGCCAGTTCCAAAACCTGATGGAAGTACTAGATTCTGTACAGATTATCGCAAAGTCAATGCTGTAACTAGAACTGATGTGTTTCCAATACCTAGGATTGATGATTGTATTGATAGAGTAGGGCAAGCAAAGTTTCTGACCAACATTGATTTATTGAAGGGTTATTGGTGTGTGCCTTTAACTGAGAGGGCCAAGAGCATCTCTGCTTTTGCCACACCATCTGGATTGTACCAGTATGAAGTCCTACCCTTTGGCATGAAAAATGCCCCAGCCACGTTCCAAAGGATGATACAGTCTACAATCGCCGGATTGCCACACACGGGTGCGTACATCGATGACCTGATCACATGGAGTGACTCCTGGGAAGAACATCTAAAAGATGTAGAGACGTTGTTCCAGCGCCTGACCCAGGCTAACCTGACTGTTAACCTGAGCAAGAGTGACTTTGGTTGTGCTACTGTCACCTATCTTGGCTACGTCATAGGCCAGGGTAAGGTGGCACCCATAAATGCTAAAGTCCAAGCCATCATGGACTTTCCAGTTCCTGACAACAAAAAAGCTTTGCGCCGCTTCCTTGGAATGATCGGGTACTACCGCAAGTTCTGCAAGAACTTTGCTGAGATTGCTCTCAGTCTAACTAACCAACTGAAGAAAGGCGTAAAGTTCACCTGGGATGATGCATGCCAGAGAGCCTTCGATCGCCTGAAGTCTCTGCTGTGTCACTTCCCCGTGCTCAAATCTCCTGACTTCAACAAACCGTTCTCCATCGCGGTCGATGCTAGCGACCAAGCTTGTGGATCTGTGCTCCTACAGAGAAGTGACTCTGATGACATTGAGCATCCCGTGGCATACTTCTCCAGGAAGTTCAATCGCCACCAAAGGAACTATTCCACAATAGAGAAGGAACTGTTGGCTCTGGTCCTTTCTTTACAACACTTTGAGGTTTATGTTTGTACAGGACAAAAGCCAATGATTGTGTACACTGACCACAATCCGTTAATGTTTTTGAGTAAGATGAAAAGCAAGAATCGGAGATTGTTGAATTGGAGTTTGATTTTACAGGAGTTTGACTTGGAAATTAAGCATGTGAAGGGTACAGACAATGTAATTGCTCATTGCTTATCCCGTGTTTGAATGTGTATATATATATCATGTGTTTGAATATTGTATGATATGTATATATAGACAAGTGTTCACTTAACCATTTTGTATTGAAAAGAAAAATTTTGCCTTTATGAGTCAAAATTTTTCCCTTTTGGAATGGAGGTGTAATGTGAATATAGGCCACTAGATGGCAGTATTTACCTTTTTTTTTTGTTAAGCTCAGACTGGAGTCATGTTTAGACATGTCCTGGACATGTCTGGGGCAAGTCTCAGAAAATTAAAAAAAAGAGGTCTAAATGTGGGTGGGGTCTGCAAAAGAGTATATAAGGAAAAGAATTGAGACAGTAAAGTAGTAGGAGAAATTGCAAGAAGATGACCAGACCTGCCATTCTGTTCAAGACCTGTGACGTTTCTTTTGTGGATTTCTTTGCCTGTGTTTGAGCATTTTCATCATCCAGGACATCACCAAGCCACCCCCCCCGAAAAGGGATTGTAAATATTTATGTTTTGTACATAATTCAATCTTGGTCATTAGTTGTTAGTTAGTTGTTATTGTCTTTGTCTGTTGATTAAATGTGTTCAAGTTTTTTAAACAGTTTCTGTCATCCCTTGCTGTTGCTGTTGCTGTTTGTGTTGTAAATCTAATTACAAATTGGGGCCATAACAGGAGCAATGCAATTTAGCGATCGCAGAGGATGGCTTTTTTGGATAAAATCGCGGTTGTAGTAGCTTCTCTGTGTTGCTGAGGTTAGATAGAGCTGTCATATGTGTTCGAGAAGTGCTTCGCTGAAGAGCTATTGAACCGCAAACCTCGAATCTGTGAATCTGTTGCCAACTTTACCGAAGTCAAGAAGTGGAGGTGCCAGATGGTATACTTAAACCTGCTCTAGCTAAACTTATTGTTGCCACACTGGAGTTGGAAGAGTTGTGGGAAGATGAGGAGAGGGAAAATGTACTTCGGGCAGAGAGAGATGAGCGCGAGTCCCGGGAGCGGTTGGCTCAGTTTGAGGTGGAGCGAACTCGAGCCGCTTAGGGAGTTCCTCTTTTGGACTCTCGTTTTGACATTCGGTCTGCTATATCTCTCATGCCCAAGTTTTCTGAGGAAGATGTTGATACCTTTTTTGACGCTTTTGAGGTGGTTGCTCGTGAATGTGACTGGCCTGAAGCCAAGTGGCCATTATTGGTGCAGAGTGTTTTAAAGGGCAAGGCCCAGGTTGCTTTTGCTGCTCTGGATCCACGCATGGGCTTGGAGTATGATTCCTTAAAAATAGCGGTCTTGTCTGTGTATGGCGGTGTCCCTTAGGCTAACCGGCAGCGATTCCGTTCTGTGAAACGGTAGGACGGGGAGTCTTATTTGGATTTGTCTCGAAAATTAGGAGTGGCATATGAGCGTTGGCTTAAGTCTACTGAGACTTACAATTTTGAACAATTGAAAAAGCTCGTGCTGTTGGAGCAGTTTAAGAACAGTGTGCCTCGAGCGGTTGAAATCTATCTTGGTGAGCAGAAGGTCACTACTCTTTTGGAGGCAGCTCAAGCTGCAGATGCTCATGAGGTCATTCATGTTGGGTCAGTGGGTTTAGCTCGCCAAGGTGGTGGCGGGCGCACTGACCGTGGCGGGCGCACTGACCATGGCCAGGGTAGACAGAGCTTGTGTAAGGGCCTCCCTCCTGGCGGTAAGGCGTGTGGGGCTTTGCAGCCTGGAGGGGGGAAGCCTATATCTGCTGTGGTTTGTCGCCATTGTGGGGAACCTGGTCACATTAAGCCCCGTTGTCCTCAGCTTAAAAGGGACCGTGACATTATATGCCATGGTTGCCAACAGCCTGGTCATGTGAAATCCAAGTGTCCCCAGCGCTCCCAGCTGGAGAGTCGAGCTAAAGTGGTTGCGTTGGTGGCCTCTTTGACGAAAGGTGAGGCAGGAACGGGTTGGAATGGTTCCAGGGAGATGCCCCCGTTGAGCTATCAGCCTTTTACTTCTGTGGGGACTGTATCTGTGGTCCAGGGTGGAGAGGACGTGTCCCTTACTATTTTGCGGGATACTGGTGCTGCACAGTCCCTCTTGTTGGAAGGAGTGGTTGAGTTGCCTGGTGAAGGTTCTTCCCGGTCAGCACTCATTAAAGGTTTTGGGGGGCAGTACGATTGCGTTCCATTGCACACCGTTTATTTAAAATCTAATGTGGTTACCGGGCCAGTGACTGTTGGGGTGCTGCCTACACTACCTGTGCCAGGCATTAGCCTATTGTTGGGAGATGACTTAGCAGGGTCTGAGGTGTGTGTGACTCCGGTGGTAGTCTCAGCTCCCCTGGAAGTTCCAGAAACACTGGAGTTGGAACGGGAACATCCAGAAGTGTTTACAGCATGTGTGGTTACACGTGCTCAGGCACATAAAGCTAAAGCCCAAGCTTGTGAGGCCTTGATTCCTGCGGATGAGGTGCGCTCTGTCCCAATTGGCAGTGGGGAAGAGGAGCCTGTTAGTTTGTCTGATACGGTTTTTGCTCAAACTGTGAGCCGAGAAGGGACCTCTGCTGATAAAAGTTTGGGTCTCTCTTTGTCTCAAGTGGCAGATGCCACACATTTTTCTCGGGAGGTTTTGATCAAAGAGCAAAGCCAGGATCCTTTGCTGGCTCCGCTGTGGAAGCGGGCTGTGACGTAGGAAGAGAGTGAGAGCATTGCTGTTGGGGAATTTGTGGACCAAGGTATTCTCATGCGCAAGTGGCGGCCTGCATATCACCCGGCTGATGAGGATTGGTGGGTCCATGTGCAAATTGTAGTTCTGTCTAGCTTTCGGGGTGAGGTGTTGCGGTTAGCGCATGAGACCCCTTTCGCTGGTCATTTGGGGGTGAGGAAGACCTTGGCCCGCCTCCTAAAACATTTTTATTGGCCCACGGTTCGCCGTGATGTGGTTAATTTTTGTCGTTCCTGCCATGCCTGTCAGATAGCGGGTAAAGCTGGTCACTCTCTCCCTGTTGCTCCGTTGCAGCCTACACCAGTGGTGGAGGCCCCATTTTCACGCGTAATTATTGACTGTGTTGGTCCTCTTCCCAAAACTAAGAAGGGTAATGAGTATTTATAGATCATTATGGATGTTGCTACACATTTTCCTGAGGCAGTGCCACTGCGTAGTATTCTTTCTCTGTAGTCATTGAGGCGTTATTGCAATTTTTTTCAAGGTTTGGGCTCCCTAAGGAGGTTCAATCCGATCGTGGAAGTAATTTTACCTCTGGAATATTCCAGAATATTATGTGCGAGTTGGGCATGTTATGGCCCCAATTTGTTATTACATTTACAACACAACAGCAACAGCAACAGCAAGGGATGACAGACACAGTTTTAAAAACTTAAACACATTTAATGAACAAAGACAACTAAACAACTAACTACGCTACGGACCAAGACTGAATATATTAAAAAAAAACAGAAATATTTACAGTCCCTTGTTTTGGTGGGGTGGCTTGGTGATGTCCTGGGTGAGAAAAATGCTCAAACACAGGCAAAAATCCACAAAAGAAACTTCACAGGTCTTGAACAGAATGACAGGTCTGGTCACATGTATCCTTCTTCTTGCAATTTCTCCTCCTACTTTACTGTCTCAATTCTCCCCTTTATATACTCTTTTGCAGACCCCACCCACATTTAGACCTCTTTTTTTTTTATTTTCGGGGACTTGCCCCAGACATGTCCAGGACATGTCTAAACCTAGCTCCAGTCTGGGCTTAATAAAAGAAAGGTAAATACTGCCATCTAGTGGCCTCTATTCACATCACAGGCATCACTCAGGTATTGTCCTCTGCTTACCACCCTGAGTCCCAGGGGGCCCTTGAAAGGTGTCATCAGACAGTAAAGTCAATGGTGCGCACTTATTGTGTTGACTGCCCTAAAGACTGGGACGAAGCGATGCCTTTTCTTTTGTTTGCCATCCGTGATGCTGTGAATGAATCCACAGGGTTTAGTCCCTTTGAATTGGTTTATGGGCATGAAGTTCGGAGTCCGCTAAGCCTTATGCGGGAGCGACTCCTGGAGCCACATGCCCCTGGTGATATTTTGCCCCACCCAAGCTTACAAAAATACACACACTCACCCATATCTACAGAGACACGCACTCAGCCATGTCCACAGACACACACACACACACTCACACATATCCACACACACACACACTCAACCATATCCACAGACACACACACACACACTCACCCATGTCCACATGCACGCACACACACACACACACACACACACTCACCCATATCCACAGACACACACACACTCATAGCCAAATTACATACAATTAGAATTAGAAATCAGGCACACTCGTACCCACTCTGACACACACTCTCATGTGCGTACTGATGATGGTAGAGGAGTGTGTGATGATGATGATTGAAGAGGAGTGTGTGTATAGAGCAGGAGTGTGTGATGATGATGGTAGAGGGGTGTGGGTGCACAGAGCAGGAGTGTGTGATGATGATGGTCGAGGAGTGTGTGTGAACAGAGTAGGAGTGTGAGATGATGATAAAAGAGGAGTGTTTGTACAGAGCAGGAGTGTGTGATGATGATGGTAGAGGAGTGTGTGTGTACAGAGTAGGAGTGTGTGATGATGATGGTACAGGAGTGTGTGTTTAGAGCCGGAGTGTGTGATGATGGTAGAGGAGTGTGTGTGTACAGAGTAGGAGTGTGTGATGATGATGGTGGAGGATTGTGTGTGGACAGAGCAGGAGTGTGTAATGATGATGGTAGAGGAGTGTGAGTGTACAGAGCAGGAGTGTGTGATGATGATGGTAGAGGAGTGTGAGTGTACAGAGCAGGAGTGTGTGATGATGATGGTAGAGGAGTGTGTGTGTGCAGAGCAAGAGTGTGTGATGATAATGGTAGAGGAGTGTGTGTACAGAGCAGGAGTGTGTGATGATGATGGTAGAGGAGTGTGAGTGTACAGAGCAGGAGTGTGTGATGATGGGGGTAGAGGAGTGTGTGTGTGCAGAGCAAGAGTGTGTGATGATAATGGTAGAGGAGTGTGTGTACAGAGCAGGAGTGTGTGATGATGATGGTAGAGGAGTGTGTGGACAGAGCAGGAATGTGCGGTGATGACGGTGGAGGAGTGTGTGTGTACAGAGCAGGAGTTTGTGGTGATGATGGTAGAGGAGTGTGTGTGTACAGAGCAGGAATGTGTGTGATGGTAGAAGAGTGTGTGTGTGTGTACAGAGCAGGAGTGTGTGATGATGATAGTAGAAGAGTGTGTGGACAGAGCAGGAGTGTGTGATGATGATGGTAGAGGAGTGTGTGTGGACAGAGCAGGAGTGTGTGATGGTGATGTTAGTGGAGTGTGTGTGATCAGGGCAGGAGTGTGGGAGGATGATGGGTGAGGAGTGTGTGTGTGCAGAGCAAGAGTGTGTGATGATAATGGTAGAGGAGTGTGTGTACAGAGCAGGAGTGTGTGATGATGATGGTAGAGGAGTGTGTGGACAGAGCAGGAATGTGCGGTGATGACGGTGGAGGAGTGTGTGTGTACAGAGCAGGAGTTTGTGGTGATGATGGTAGAGGAGTGTGTGTGTACAGAGCAGGAATGTGTGTGATGGTAGAAGAGTGTGTGTGTGTGTACAGAGCAGGAGTGTGTGATGATGATAGTAGAAGAGTGTGTGTACAGAGCAGGAGTGTGTGATGATGATGGTAGAGGAGTGTGTGTGTGTACAGAGTAGGAGTGTGTGATGATGATGGTGGAGGATTGTGTGTGTACAGAGCAGGAGTGTGTAATGATGATGGTAGAGGAGTGTGTGTACAGAGCAGGAGTGTGTGATGATGATGGTGGAGGATTGTGTGTACAGAGCAGGAGTGTGTGATGATGATGGTAGAGGAGTGTGCGTATACAGAGCAGGAGTGTGTGATGATGATGGTAGAGGAGTGTGTGTATACACAGCAGGAGTGTGTGATGATGATGGTAGAGGAGTGTGTGTGTACAGGGCAGGAGTGTGTGATGGTGAATATGATAGAGGAGTGTGTGGACAGAGCAGGAGTGTGCGGTGATGACGGTGGAGGAGTGTGTGTGTACAGGGCAGGAGTTTGTGGTGATGATGGTAGAGGAGTGTGTGTGTACAGAGCAGGAGTGTGTGTGATGGTAGAAGAGTGTGTGTGTGTACAGAGCAGGAGTGTGTGATGATGATAGTAGAAGAGTGTGTGTACAGAGCAGGAGTGTGTGATGATGATGGTAGAGGAGTGTGTGTGAACAGAGCAGGAGTGTGTGATGATGATGGTGGAGGATTGTGTGTTTACAGAGCAGGTGTGTGTGATGATGATGGTAGAGGAGTGTGTGTGTACAGAGTAGGAGTGTGTGATGATGATGGTGGAGGATTGTGTGTTTACAGAGCAGGTGTGTGTGATGATGATGGTAGAGGAGTGTGTGTGTGCAGAGCAAGAGTGTGTGATGATAATGGTAGAGGAGTGTGTGTACAGAGCAGGAGTGTGTAATGATGATGGTAGAGGAGTGTGAGTGTAAAGAGCAGGAGTGTGTGATGATGATGGTAGAGGAGTGTGTGGACAGAGCAGGAGTCCAGCAGGAATCTGGTCACATGTGTCCTTCTTCTTGCAATTTCTCCTACCACTTTACTGTCTCAATTCTCCACTTTATATACTCTTTTGCAGACCCCACCCACAGTTAGACCTCTTTTTTTTTAATTTTCAGAGACTTGCCCCAGACATGTCCAGGACATGTCTAAACATAATCCCAGTCTGAGTTTAACAAAAAAAAAAGTAAATACTGCCATCCAGTGGCCTATATTCACATTGCAGTACAGAGTAGGAGTGTGTGATGATGATGGTAGAGGAGTGTGTGTGTACAGACCAGGAATGTGTGATGATGATGGTAGAGGAGTGTGTGTACAGAGCAGGAGTGTGTGATGATGACGGTGTAGGAGTGTGTGTGTACAGAGCAGGAGTGTGTGATGATGATGATGGTAGGGGAGTGTGTGTGTACAGAGCAGGAGTGTGTGATGATGATGCTAGAGGAGTGTGTGTGTACAGACCAGGAATGTGTCATGATGATGGTAGAGGAGTGTGTGTACTGAACAGGAGTGTGTGATGATGATGGTCGAGGAGTGTGTGTGAACAGAGTAGGAGTGTGAGATGATGATAAAAGAGGAGTGTTTGTACAGAGCAGGAGTGTGTGATGATGATGGTAGAGGAGTGTGTGTGTACAGAGTAGGAGTGTGTGATGATGATGTTAGAGGAGTGTGTGTGTACGCACCAGGAATGTGTGATGATGATGGTAGAGGAGTGTGTGTACAGAGCAGGGGTGTGTGATGATGATGGTAGAGGAGTGTGTGTGTACAGAGCAGGAGTATGTGATGATGATGGTAGTGGTGTGTGTGTACAGAGCAGGAGTGTGTGATGATGATGTTAGAGGAGTGTGTGTGTAAAGAGGAGGAGTGTGAGGTGATGATTGGAGTGGAGTGTGTGTACAGAGCAGGAGTGTGTGATGATGATGGTAGAGGAGTGTGTGTGTAAAGAGCAGGAGTGTGTGATGATGATTGTAGTGGAGTGTGTGTACAGAGCAGGAGTGTGTGATGATGATTGTAGTGGAGTGTGTGTACAGAGCAGGAGTGTGTGATGATGGTAGAGGAGTGTGTGTGTACAGAACAGAAGTGATTGATGATGATGGTAGAGGAGTGTGTGTACAGAGCAGGAGTGTGTGATGATGATGGTAGAGGAGTGTGTGTGTACAGAGCAGGAGTGTGTGATGATGATGGTAGAGGAGTGTGTGTGTACAGAGCAGGAGTGTGGGATGATGATGGTACAGGAGTGTGTGTATAGAGCCGGAGTGTGTGATGATGGTAGAGGAGTGTGTGTGTACAGAGTAGGAGTGTGTGATGATGGTAGAGGAGTGTGTGTGAACAGAGCAGGAGTGTGTGATGATGATGGTGGAGGATTGTGTGTGTACAGAGCAGGAGTGTGTAATGATGATGGTACAGGAGTGTGTGTATAGAGCCGGAGTGTGTGATGATGGTAGAGGAGTGTGTGTGTACAGAGCAGGAGTGTGATGATGATAGTAGAAGAGTGTGTGTACAGAGCAGGAGTGTGTGTGATGGTAGAAGAGTGTGTGTGTGTACAGAGCAGGAGTGTGTGATGATGATAGTAGAAGAGTGTGTGTACAGAGCAGGAGTGTGTGATGATGATGGTAGAGGAGTGTGTGTGTACAGAGCAGGAGTGTGTGATGATGATGGTAGAGGAGTGTGTGTGAACAGAGCAGGAGTGGGTGATGATGATGGTAGAGGTGTCCGTGTGTACAGAGCAGGAGGGTGGGATGATGATGGTAGAGGAGTGTGTGTGTACAGAGCAGGAGTGTGGGATGATGATGGTAGAGGAGTGTGTGTACAGAGCAGGAGTGTGTGATAATGATGGTAGAGAAGTGTATGTACAGAGCAGGAGTGTGTGATGATGATGGTAGAGGAGTGTGTGTGTACAGAGCAGGAGTGTGTGATGATGGTAGAGGAGTGTGTGTGTACAGAGCAGGAGTGTGTGATGATGGTAGAGGAGTGTGTGTGTACAGAGCAGGAGTGTGGGATGATGATGGTACAGGAGTGTGTGTATAGAGCCGGAGTGTGTGATGATGGTAGAGGAGTGTGTGTGTACAGAGTAGGAGTGTGTGATGATGGTAGAGGAGTGTGTGTGAACAGAGCAGGAGTGTGTGATGATGATGGTGGAGGATTGTGTGTGTACAGAGCAGGAGTGTGTAATGATGATGGTACAGGAGTGTGTGTATAGAGCCGGAGTGTGTGATGATGGTAGAGGAGTGTGTGTGTACAGAGCAGGAGTGTGTGATGATGGTAGAGGAGTGTGTGTGAACAGAGCAGGAGTGTGTGATGATGATGGTGGAGGATTGTGTGTGTACAGAGCAGGAGTGTGTGATGATGATGGTAGAGGAGTGTGTGTGTGCAGAGCAAGAGTGTGTGATGATGATGGTAGAGGAGTGTGTGGACAGAGCAGGAGTGTGCGGTGATGACGGTGGAGGAGTGTGTGTGTACAGGGCAGGAGTTTGTGGTGATGATGGTAGAGGAGTGTGTGTGTACAGAGCAGGAGTGTGTGTGATGGTAGAAGAGTGTGTGTGTGTACAGAGCAGGAGTGTGTGATGATGATGGTAGAAGAGTGTGTGTACAGAGCAGGAGTGTGTGATGATGATAGTAGAAGAGTGTGTGTACAGAGCAGGAGTGTGTGTGATGGTAGAAGAGTGTGTGTGTGTACAGAGCAGGAGTGTGTGATGATGATAGTAGAAGAGTGTGTGTACAGAGCAGGAGTGTGTGATGATGATGGTAGAGGAGTGTGTGTGTGTACAGAGTAGGAGTGTGTGATGATGATGGTGGAGGATTGTGTGTTTACAGAGCAGGTGTGTGTGATGATGATGGTAGAGGAGTGTGTGTGTGCAGAGCAAGAGTGTGTGATGATAATGGTAGAGGAGTGTGTGTACAGAGCAGGAGTGTGTAATGATGATGGTAGAGGAGTGTGAGTGTACAGAGCAGGAGTGTGTGATGATGATGGTAGAGGAGTGTGTGGACAGAGCAGGAGTCCAGCAGGAATCTGGTCACATGTGTCCTTCTTCTTGCAATTTCTCCTACCACTTTACTGTCTCAATTCTCCACTTTATATACTCTTTTGCAGACCCCACCCACAGTTAGACCTCTTTTTTTTTACTTTTCAGAGACTTGCCCCAGACATGTCCAGGACATGTCTAAACATGACTCCAGTCTGAGTTTAACAAAAAAAAAGTAAATACTGCCATCCAGTGGCCTATATTCACATTGCAGTACAGAGTAGGAGTGTGTGATGATGATGGTAGAGGAGTGTGTGTGTACAGACCAGGAATGTGTGATGATGATGGTAGAGGAGTGTGTGTACAGAGCAGGAGTGTGTGATGATGACGGTGTAGGAGTGTGTGTGTACAGAGCAGGAGTGTGTGATGATGATGATGGTAGAGGAGTGTGTGTGTACAGAGCAGGAGTGTGTGATGATGATGGTAGAGGAGTGTGTGTGTACAGACCAGGAATGTGTCATGATGATGGTAGAGGAGTGTGTGTACTGAACAGGAGTGTGTGATGATGATGGTCGAGGAGTGTGTGTGAACAGAGTAGGAGTGTGAGATGATGATAAAAGAGGAGTGTTTGTACAGAGCAGAAGTGTGTGATGATGATGGTAGAGGAGTGTGTGTGTACAGAGTAGGAGTGTGTGATGATGATGTTAGAGGAGTGTGTGTGTACGCACCAGGAATGTGTGATGATGATGGTAGAGGAGTGTGTGTACAGAGCAGGAGTGTGTGATGATGATGATGGTAGAGGAGTCTGTGTGTACAGAGCAGGAGTGTGTGATGATGATGGTAGAGGAGTGTGTGTGTACAGACCAGGAATGTGTCATGATGATGGTAGAGGAGTGTGTGTACTGAACAGGAGTGTGTGATGATGATGGTCGAGGAGTGTGTGTGAACAGAGTAGGAGTGTGAGATGATGATAAAAGAGGAGTGTTTGTACAGAGCAGAAGTGTGTGATGATGATGGTAGAGGAGTGTGTGTGTACAGAGTAGTAGTGTGTGATGATGATGTTAGAGGAGTGTGTGTGTACGCACCAGGAATGTGTGATGATGATGGTAGAGGAGTGTGTGTACAGAGCAGGAGTGTGTGATGATGATGGTAGAGGAGTGTGTGTGTACAGAGCAGGAGTGTGTGATGATGATGGTAGTGGTGTGTGTGTACAGAGCAGGAGTGTGTGATGATGATGGTAGAGGAGTGTGTGTGTAAAGAGCAGGAGTGTGTGATGATGATTGAAGTGGAGTGTGTGTACAGAGCAGGAGTGTGTGATGATGATGGTAGAGGAGTGTGTGTGTACAGAACAGAAGTGATTGATGATGATGGTAGAGGAGTGTGTGTACAGAGCAGGAATATGTGATGATGATAATAGAGAAGTGTGTGTACAGAGCAGGAGTGTGTGATGATGATGGTAGAGGTGTGTGTGCAGAGCAGGAGTGTGTGATGGTAGAGGAGTGTGTGTGTACAGAGCAGGAGTGTGTGATGATGATGGCAGAGGAGTGTGTGTGTACAGAGCAGGAGTGTGGGATGATGATGCTAGAGTAGTGTGTGTACTGAGCAGGAGTGTGTGATGATGATGGTACAGGAGTGTGTGTGTACAGAGCAGGAGTGTGTGATGATGATGGCAGAGGAGTGTGTGTACAGAGCAGGAGTGTGTGATGATGATGGCAGAGGAGTGTGGGTGCACAGAGCAGGAGTGTGTGATGATGATGGTACAGGAGTGTGTGTATAGAGCCGGAGTGTGTGATGATGGTAGAGGAGTGTGTGTGTACTGAGCAGGAGTGTTTGATGATGATGATGGTAGAGGAGTGTGTGTACAGAACAGGAGTGTGTGATGATGATGGTAGAGGAGTGTGTGTGTACAGACCAGGAATGTGTGATGATGATGGTAGAGGAGTGTGTGTACAGAGCACGAGTGTGTGATGATGATGGTAGAGGAGTGTGTGTTTACAGAGCAGGAGTGTGTGATGATGATGGTGGAGGAGTGTGTGTACAGAGCAGGAGTGTGTGATGATGATGATGGTAGAGGAGTGTGTGTGTACAGAGCAGGAGTGTGTGATGATGATGGTAGAGGAGTGTGTGTCTACAGAGCAGGAGTGTGTGATGATGATGGTGGAGGAGTGTGTGCAGAGCAGGAGTGTGTGATGGTAGAGGAGTGTGTGTGTACAGAGCAGGAGTGTGTTATGATGATGGCAGAGGAGTGTGTGTGTCCAAAGCAGGAGTGTGTGATGATGATGGTAGAGGAGTGTGTGTACTGAGCAGGAGTGTGTGATGATGATGATGGTAGAGGAGTGTGTGTGTACAGAGCAGGGGTGCGTGATGGTGATGGTAGAGGAGTGGGTGTGTACAGACCAGGAATGTGTGATGATGATGGTAGAGGTGTGTGTGTCTACAGAGCAGGAGTGTGTGATGATGATGGTGGAGGAGTGTGTGATGATGATGATGGTAGAGGAGTGTGTGTGTACAGAGCAGGAGTGTGTGATGATGATGGTAGAGGAGTGTTTGTGTACAGAGCAGGAGTGTGTGACGATGATGGTAGAGGAGTGTTTGTGTACAGAGCAGGAGTGTGTGATGATGATGGTAGAGGAGTGTGTGTATAGAGCCGGAGTGTGTGATGATGGTAGAGGAGTGTGTGTACAGAGCAGGAGTGTGTGATGATGATGGTAGAGGAGTGTGTGTGTACAGAGCAGGAGTGTGTGATGATGATGGTAGTGGTGTGTGTGTACAGAGCAGGAGTGTGTGATGATGATGGTAGAGGAGTGTGTGTGTAAAGAGCAGGAGTGTGTGATGATGATTGTAGTGGAGTGTGTGTACAGAGCAGGAGTGTGTGATGATGATGGTAGAGGTGTGTGTGCAGAGCAGGAGTGTGTGATGGTAGAGGAGTGTGTGTGTACAGAGCAGGAGTGTGTGATGATGATGGAAGAGGAGTGTGTGTGTACAGAGCAGGAGTGTGGGATGATGATGCTAGAGTAGTGTGTGTACTGAGCAGGAGTGTGTGATGATGATGATGGTAGAGGAGTGTGTGTGTACAGAGCATGAGTGTGTGATGATGATGGCAGAGGAGTGTGTGTACAGAGCAGGAGTGTGTGATGATGATGGCAGAGGAGTGTGGGTGCACAGAGCAGGAGTGTGTGATGATGATGGTACAGGAGTGTGTGTATAGAGCCGGAGTGTGTGATGATGGTAGAGGAGTGTGTGTACTGAGCAGGAGTGTGTGATGATGATGATGGTAGAGGAGTGTGTGTACAGAACAGGAGTGTGTGATGATGATGGTAGAGGAGTGTGTGTGTACAGACCAGGAATGTGTGATGATGATGGTAGAGGAGTGTGTGTACAGAGCACGAGTGTGTGATGATGATGGTAGAGGAGTGTGTGTCTACAGAGCAGGAGTGTGTGATGATGATGGTGGAGGAGTGTGTGTACAGAGCAGGAGTGTGTGATGATGATGATGGTAGAGGAGTGTGTGTGTACAGAGCTGGAGTGTGTGATGATGATGCTAGAGGAGTGTGTGTGTACAGAACAGGAGTGTGTGATGATGATGGTAGAGGAGTGTGTGTCTACAGAGCAGGAGTGTGTGATGATGATGGTGGAGTAGTGTGTGCAGAGCAGGAGTGTGTGATGGTAGAGGAGTGTGTGTGTACAGAGCAGGAGTGTGTGATGATGATGGCAGAGGAGTGTGTGTGTCCAAAGCAGGAGTGTGTGATGATGATGGTAGAGGAGTGTGTGTACTGAGCAGGAGTGTGTGATGATGATGATGGTAGAGGAGTGTGTGTGTACAGAGCAGGGGTGCGTGATGATGATGGTAGAGGAGTGTGTGTGTACAGACCAGGAATGTGTGATGATGATGGTAGAGGAGTGTGTGTACAGAGCACGAGTGTGTGATGATGATGGAAGAGGTGTGTGTGTCTACTGAGCAGGAGTGTGTGATGATGATGGTGGAGGAGTGTGTGATGATGATGATGGTAGAGGAGTGTGTGTGTACAGAGCAGGAGTGTGTGATGATGATGGTAGAGGAGTGTTTGTGTACAGAGCAGGAGTGTGTGACGATGATGGTAGAGGAGTGTTTGTGTACAGAGCAGGAGTGTGTGATGATGATGGTACAGGAGTGTGTGTACAGAGCCGGAGTGTGTGATGATGGTAGAGGAGTGTGTGTACTGAGCAGGAGTGTGTGATGATGATGATGGTAGAGGAGTGTGTGTGTACAGACCAGGAATGTGTGATGATGATGGTAGAGGAGTGTGTGTACAGAGCACGAGAGTGTGATGATGATGGTAGAGGAGTGTGTGTCTACAGAGCAGGAGTGTGTGATGATGATGGTGGAGGAGTGTGTGTGTACAGAGCAGGAGTGTGTGATGATGATGATGGTAGAGGAGTGTGTGTGTACAGAGCAGGAGTGTGTGATGATGATGCTAGAGGAGTGTCTGTGTATAGAACAGGAGTGTGTGATGATGATGGTAGAGGAGTGTGTGTGTACAGAGCAGGAGTGTGTGATGATGATGGTAGAGGAGTGTGTGTCTACAGAGCAGGAGTGTGTGATGATGATGATGGTGGAGGAGTGTGTGCAGAGCAGGAGTGTGTGATGGTAGAGGAGTGTGTGTGTACAGAGCAGGAGTGTGTGATGATGATGGCAGAGGAGTGTGTGTGTCCAAAGCAGGAGTGTGGGATGATGATGCTAGAGGAGTGTGTGTACTGAGCAGGAGTGTGTGATGATGATGATGGTAGAGGAGTGTGTGTGTACAGAGCAGGGGTGCGTGATGATGATGGTAGAGGAGTGTGTGTACAGAGCACGAGTGTGTGATGATGATGGTAGAGGAGTGTGTGTCTACAGAGCAGGAGTGTGTGATGATGATGGTGGAGGAGTGTGTGATGATGATGATGGTAGAGGAGTGTGTGTGTACAGAGCAGGAGTGTGTGATGATGATGGTAGAGGAGTGTTTGTGTACAGAGCAGTAGTGTGTGACGATGATGGTAGAGGAGTGTTTGTACAGAGCAGGAGTGTGTGGTGATGATGGTAGAGGAGTGTTTGTGTACAGAGCAGGAGTGTGTGATGATGATGGTAGAGGAGTGTTTGTACAGAGCAGGAGTGTGTGATGAAGATGGTAGAGGAGTGTGTGCACAGAGCAGGTGTGTGTGATGATGATGGTAGAGGAGTGCATGTGTACAGAGCAGGAGTGTGTGATGATGATGATAGTAGAGGAGTGTGTGTGTACAGAGCAGGAGTGTGTGATGATGATGGTAGAGGAGTGTGTGTACAGAACAGGAGTGTGTGATGATGATGGTAGAGGAGTGTGTTTACAGAGCAGGAGTGTGTGATGATGATGGTAGAAGAGTGTGTTTACAGAGCAGGAGTGTGTGATGATGATGGTAGAGGAGTGAGAGTTCAGAGCAGGAGTGTGTGATGATGATGGTAGAGGAGTGTGTGTACAGAGCAGGAGTTTGTGATGATGGTAGAGGAGTGTGTGTACTGAGCAGGAGTGTGTGAGTGATGATGGTAGAGGAGTGTGTGCACAGAGCAGGTGTATGTGATGATGATGGTAGAGGTGTGCGTGTGTACAGAGCAGGAGTGTGTGATGATGATGGTAGAGGAGTGTGTGTCTACAGAGCAGGAGTTTGTGATGATGGTAGAGGAGTGTGTGTACTGAGCAGGAGTGTGTGATGATGATGGTAGAGGAGTGTGTGCACAGAGCAGGTGTATGTGATGATGATGGTAGAGGAGTGTGTGTGTACAGAGCAGGAGTGTGTGATGATGATGGTAGAGGAGTGTGTGTCTACAGAGCAGGAGTGTGTGATGATGATGGTGGAGGAGTGTGTGATGATGATGATGGTAGAGGAGTGTGTGTGTACAGAGCAGGAGTGTGTGACGATGATGGTAGAGGAGTGTTTGTACAGAGCAGGAGTGTGTGGTGATGATGGTAGAGGAGTGTTTGTGTACAGAGCAGGAGTGTGTGATGATGATGGTAGAGGAGTGTTTGTACAGAGCAGGAGTGTGTGATGAAGATGGTAGAGGAGTGTGTGCACAGAGCAGGTGTGTGTGATGATGATGGTAGAGGAGTGCATGTGTACAGAGCAGGAGTGTGTGATGATGATGATAGTAGAGGAGTGTGTGTGTACAGAGCAGGAGTGTGTGATGATGATGGTAGAGGAGTGTGTGTACAGAACAGGAGTGTGTGATGATGA
Organism: Gymnothorax reevesii; assembly: GCA_029721435.1. Taxonomy (NCBI): domain Eukaryota; kingdom Metazoa; phylum Chordata; class Actinopteri; order Anguilliformes; family Muraenidae; genus Gymnothorax; species Gymnothorax reevesii. The sequence goes on along the minus strand of CM056573.1, from coordinate 186,768,528 downwards.
TGGTAGAGGAGTGTGTTTACAGAGCAGGAGTGTGTGATGATGATGGTAGAAGAGTGTGTTTACAGAGCAGGAGTGTGTGATGATGATGGTAGAGGAGTGAGAGTTCAGAGCAGGAGTGTGTGATGATGATGGTAGAGGAGTGTGTGTACAGAGCAGGAGTTTGTGATGATGGTAGAGGAGTGTGTGTACTGAGCAGGAGTGTGTGATGATGATGGTAGAGGAGTGTGTGCACAGAGCAGGTGTATGTGATGATGATGGTAGAGGTGTGCGTGTGTACAGAGCAGGAGTGTGTGATGATGATGGTAGAGGAGTGTGTGTATAGAGCAGGAGTGTGTGATGATGATGGTAGAGGAGTGTGTGTGTACAGAGCAGGAGTGTGTGTTGATGATGGTAGAGGAGTGTGTGTACAGAGCAGGAGTGTGTGATGATGATGATGGTAGAGGAGTTTGTGTGTACAGAGCAGGTGTGTGTGATGATGATGGTAGAGGAGTGTGTGTGTACAGAGCAAGAGTGTGTGATGATGTTGGTAGAGGAGTGTGTGTACAGAGCAGGTGTGTGTGATGATGATGGTAGAGGAGTGTGTGTACAGAGCAGGAGTGTGTGATGATGATAATGGTAAAGCAGTGTGTGTGTACAGAGCAGGAGTGTGTGATGATGGTAGAGGAGTGTGTTTGTACAGAGCAGGAGTGTGTGATGATGATGGTAGAGGAGTGTGTGTACAGAGCAGGAGTGTGTGATGATGATGATGGTAGAGGTGTGTGTGTGTGTGTGTGTACAGAGCAGGAGTGTGTGATGATGATGGTAGAGGAGTGTGTGTACAGAGCAGGAGTGTGTTATGATGATGGTAGAGGAGTGTGTGTACAGAGCAGGAGTGTGTGATGATGGTAGAGGAGTGTGTATGTACAGAGCAGGAGTGTGTGATGATGGTAGAGGAGTGTGTGTTTACAGAGCAGGAGTGTGTGATGATGATGATGGTAGAGGAGTGCGTGTGTACAGAGCAGGAGTGTGTGATGATGATGGTAGAGGAGTGTGTGTGTACAGAGCAGGTGTGTGTGATGATGATGGTAGAGGAGTGTGTGCACAGAGCAGGTGTTTGTGATGATGATGGTAGAGGAGTGTGTGCACAGAGCAGGTGTTTGTGATGATGATGGTAGAGGAGTGTGTGCACAGAGCAGGTGTTTGTGATGATGATGGTAGAGGAGTGTGTGCGCACTCTGCCGTCTTAAACTCTGGAACACACACTCGACCACACACACCCTTGAATGCTCTCACACATATATGCACTCATGCGCACTCACACACTCATATACAGATGCACACACTTTCGGCGATATTGTGTGTTTTTTGAGTTAAATGTGTTGATTATCTGGGAAAATAATGTAAAACAGGTGGAGTTGAATATAATCTATATTGATCTAAAGGGGGTTTGTTCTGCCTCTTCAGAGTTTAGCTCAGTAATGTCACTGATGATCTCAGTGTATTTATTTCCTTCAGGTGATTTAATGAGTTTGATACTGACAAAAGATGGCAGGATAAATTGCTTTTGAAGTGAAGTAATAATTCTGTCTGTTTCTGTATCTGTATAAAAGAAGCCTGTGGCAAACCCATGCTGGGTTTCCAGTTATTTTACTCAGTTTTACAACAGCTTTCATTCATTTATATAAGAGCTCCCATGTTAAAGTGTGAGAGTGTAACTGCAGCTGATAGAGGATGCAGAATGATCACTGTAATGTACTCAATTCCTTTCATTACAGTAAAGTATTTTGGATTCAGTGGATTAAGTGTCATTATTGTTTGTTTGAATCAATTGCTGTAACTGTCTAAATAATTATATTGTAAATATTTACTGACTATGATCTTCTGTGATTAAATCTGAATTAAAAAACGCTATGTTTTTCTGTCATGATTTCCCATTCCCTGATGTACTGAATGTGACCCTGCAGGAGTTATAAATACTTTTATATTTTATAGGGGCTCAATATGAGTAAGTCTGTTCAGGGCTAAAATCTGCTCTGCTTAAGCTCTGACATCATCTCCTGTGGTGCACAGGGACCCCAGAGTAAGAGACACTGGTTATGCTGTGATGTTGCTTCTGTTAACATGGTGTAACAATTCAATAAATTTCAGTACAAAGTACTGTTAAGCAGGTTTGGTTTGTACTGGTGAAAGAAGTGGCTGCCCTGTGGGTCTAACCCTGGATCTGCTGCACATCTTTTGGATGGATTAAACCGCAAAGCCAAAAATAATCATAGAAGAGCCCAGCCTCTGCAGTGAGGTGTGTCTGAGCTCCTGCAGTTTTTCTGATTTATACAAATTTATATGCGTGTTTAGTGACTTTAATCACACACTGAACACAGTACTGTATTCTACAATAGCCTTGACTCATTGTGCAATACTCTATGCAATCAACTAAGTTATCTTGAGAAATTCCGTCGCCAAACACAAAGGTGAACACGACAACACAATCAGTTTGCTCTGAATAATACGTTGAACTGAACTGATGCGACTATTATAAAACCAATGGTTTTAGCTGCTAGACATGCAAACCCTGAAAAAAATGTGAAGTTCACAGTCCTGTCTCATTAGTTCCAGCATTATTCAGGTGAGTGGTATCGCAGCACATTTGGTTTTATAAGATGAATAAAGCAAGACACACACTCTTGTCCTCTGGAAGATATTTAATTATTTCAGCAAAGATGTTAACATTTCTGCTGACAGATCTTTCATCAGAACATCAGTATTGGTAGGACTGAAAGGAGATTGTCAAAAAGCTGGTCAACAATCCCTTTGCAGCATCTGATGCAGGTGCAGCTATGTAGGTGGAGGCTGACAGGCTAACGACTGTCCCCAAGCCCAGTCACATCAGCACATTTTGGCGACCAAAAACAACCCATAAACTCGGGTGTGAGAGTAACCAAACAATTACATACTTAGCCCACCATACAATGTGCACAATGTAATTAAAATCAGAATATACAGCATGCTATTAATTGGTTATGTTTGTTATTCGCTGCAAACAGAAAAATGACCTGCCAATATATCTTGTATTGGCCGACCTGTATTGGAGTTCAGCACGTGCACGTAGAGTACACATGCAGAAAATATCAAACGGATCATTAAAAGAATCTGGTCCATTATTGAGAGACACACTTCTCTGTAGAGTTTTTCCTGAACCTCCTGTTATGTCCTTTAGATGCGCCCCCACTCTTAGGGAACTTATACATTTATGCACTCCCATCTTCCACAAAAAAGGCACTTGGCTGACTAAATCAGCTGGTACTTTTAAATGTATGCATTGCCCCCATTGTGATCATGTGTCACAGACCAAAAGTTTTGTTGATCGTTGTACCAACAAAGTGTATAAACAGTAGGATTTTATTAATTGTAATACCACATTTGTCATACAGTGCCGTGAAAAAGTATTTGCCCCCTTCCTGATTTCTTATTTTTTTGCATATTTGTCACACTTAAATGTTTCAGATCAGCAAATAAATTTTAATATTAGACAAAGACAATCCGAGTAAATACAAAATGCAGTTTTTAAATGATGATTTAATTTATTAAGGGGAAAAAGCTATCCAAACCTACCTGGCCTGGTGTGAAAAATAATTGCCCCCTAAACCCAATAACTGGTTGTGCCACCCTCTGCGATAACAACTGCAATCGAGTGTTGGCGATAACTGACAATGAGTCTTTCACATCGCTGTGGAGGAATTGTGGCCCACTCTTCTTTGCAGAATGTTTATATTAGCCACATTGGAGGGTGTTTGAGCATGAACGGCCTGTTTAAGGTCATGCCGCAGCATCTCAAACGGATTTAAGTCCAGACTTTGTCTACGCCATTCCAAAACGTTCAGTTTGGTTTTTTTTAAGCCATTCAGAGGTGAACTTGCTGTGTTTCGGATCATTGTCCTGCTGTATAACCCAAGTGCGCTTGAGCTTGGGGTCACCAACTGATGGTTGAACATTCTCCTTCAGGATTTTCCGGTAGAGAAGAGAATTCATCGTTCCATCAATTACGACAAGTTGCCCAGGTCCTGAAGCAGCAAAGCTGCCCCACACCATCACATTACCACCACCCTATTTGACTTTTGGTATGATGTTCCTCTTATGAAATTATATGTTAGTTTTATGCCTGATGTAACAAGATGCACACCTTCCAAAAAGTTCAACTTTTGTCACGTCAGTCCACAGAATATTTTCCCAAAAGTCTTTGGAATCATCGAGATGTATTTTGCCAAATGTGAGATGAGCCCTTGTGTTGTTTGTGGTCAGCTGTAGTTTTTGCCTTGGAACCCTCTCATGGATGCCATGTCTCTTTCTTATTGTTGAGTCATGAACACTGACTTTAAATGAGGCAAGTGAGGCCTGCAGTTCTTTAGATGTTGTTCTTTTGTGACCTCCTGGATGAGTCGTCGATGTGCTTTGGGAGTAATTTTGGTAGGCCGGCCACTCCTGGGAAGGTTCACCACTGTTCTAGGTTTTCTCCATTTCTGGAAAATGGTTCTCACCGTGATTCGCCGGAGTCCCAAAGCCTTAGAAATGGCTTTGCCACCCTTTCCAGACTGAAAAATGTCAATTTCTTTGTGTCTCATCTGTTCTTGAATTTTTTTAGTTTGTAGTATGACACGTTGCTTTTTGAGATCTTTTAGCCTACTTCACTTTATCAGACAGGTTCTGTTTAAGTGATTTCTTGATTCAACAGGTCTGGCAGTAATCAGGCCTGAGTGTGGCTCGTGAAATCGGACTCAAAAAATGTGGTTTATCACAGTTAATTCATGATTTAAAAAGGGGGTCAATTACTTTTTCACATAGGGCCAGGTAAGTTTGGATAGCTTTTCCCCCTTAACCTTAATCCTACCGTGTGGAGTCCGTTTGGACCCCGGACACTGCTTTTTGCCTGCCAAACTCTTATTGGCTATGTGATCCAGCTGAAATTGTATGAATTTTTCTGCCAAGGTAACCATATTATATAACCTAAAGAAAAGTGAATTCGGAGCAACAACTTGTATATTCTAATAATATCCTCTCTGGGGTCCAAACGGACCAGCAAAAATATCATAAAATACATAATATTACTTGGTCATAATCATACAAAAAAAAATACAAACCCTTGACCATCTGGCTACCATGTTCACTGCTAGAAGGAAAGTGAACCATTGGCCTGTTGTGCTGTTTGGCAACATCATTGATGTAGGTGCTATTGCAGCATTTGTAATCTGGATGGGCAACTATCCAGAGTGGGAAGCCCCTGAGGGAAGACAAAGGAAGAGTATCATTCTCTCAGAGCTGGCATGCCAACTTGTAACACCTCAAGTCCAGCGTCGAGCAAACATTGCCACACTCCATGCCCCAGTGAAGCTGTCTATGAAGCTCTTTGGAGTTGAACCTGCTCAAGTTGTCCAACAGGGTCAAGATCCAACCAGACAGGGTTAGAGAAGACGGTGCAGCTTTTGTCCCCGAGAGCAGGACAAGAAGGTCAGGCTTGAGTGTGCAGAATGCAAACGGGCTGTGTGCTCAGACCACAGCAAGCAGCAAGTAGTCTGTAATGAATGTGCCTAAACTTTCTTGGAGAGACCTCAGACACTCCATCTATGATCACTTATTATGGACAAGTGTGTGTTCTTTTCATATGTGTGGTTATGATGACATAGTTGTAAAGATCGGCAACCACAAACGTGAATTTACTGACACTGTTTCTCTATATAGGACATTTTATTGGTTAAGTGTTCATTGTTTAGTTGTGTTCTTTATGCTCTAGGCCCTTGAGTATATTGATGTTATGAATAAAAGATGTTCTGAGCAAAATTAATCTGGTAATCTTGTCTTTATGAGCTTTAATTAAAAAAAAGTATTGGGGTCCAAATGGACCCCACACGGTAAGATTAAGGTGTAAAATAGCATGGTAGGATGAGGGTTAAAAAATGAAATCATCATTTCAAAACTGCATTTTGTATTTATTCGGGTTACCTTTGTCTTATATTAAAATTTGTTTGATGATCTAATACATTAAAAGTGCGGAAAATTTGCTAAAAAGTAAGAAATCAGGAAGGGGGCAAATACTTTTACGTGGCACTGTATATCGCCTGTCTTGCTTGTGTGTGGTGGGTTATTTTTATATCGGCCGCACTAAAAGACGCCTTAGGGATCGCTTTGCTGAGCATAAATACGCGATTGGCATTAAGTACTGTGATTACCTGATGGCGAGGCATGTTAGCCAGGTTCATGACGCCAGTGACTCTCTATTGCGTATTGAGGGCATTAAACACATCGGATCTTTGGTTAGGGATGGTGACAGAATCCAGAAACTTAATCAAAGGGATGTTTTCTGGATTCATCGCTTAGGTGCGCTGCACCATCCCGGCCGAAATGAGGACATTGATTTTACTTGTTTTTTGTGATGCCTGTTATAATTACTTGTAAACACAAGAGACTGGTCTCCCTGTAGTTTTTTCATCTCTTGTGGACATGTATTGTTATTGTTATCATACGTATGAATATGTCTGTATTTTGAATTTATATGTATGTGATTTTTATACAAAACCCAAAACCAGTGAAGTTGGCACGTTGTTTAAATCGTAAATAAAAACAGAATACAATGATTTGCAAATCCTTTTCAACCTATATTCTATTTTATACACTGCAAAGACAAGTTACTTAATGTTCGAACAGGTAAACTTTGTAATTTTTTGCAAATATTAGCTGATTTGGAATTTGATGCCTGCAACATGTTTCAAAAAAGCTGGCACAAGTAGCAAAAAAGACTGAGAGAGTTGAGGAATGCTCATCAAACAGTTATCTGGAACATCCCACAGGTGAACGGGTTAATTGGGAACAGGTGGGTGCCATGATTGGGTATAAAAGCAGCTTCCCTGAAATATTCAGTCATTCACAAACAAGGATGGGGCGAGGGTCACCCCTTAGTGAACAAATGCGTGAGCTGATTGTCGAACAGTTTAAAAACAACATTCCTCAACGAGCTATTGCAAGAAATTTAGGGATTTCATCATCTACGGTCCGTAATATCGTCAAAAGGTGCAGAGAATCTGGAGAAATCACTGCACGTAAGCGACAAGGCCAAAAACCAACATTGAATGCCCATGACCTTCGATCCCTCAGGCGGTACTGCATCAAAAACCGACATCAATGTGTAAAGGACATCACCACATGGGCTCAGGAACACTTCAGAAAACCACTGTCAGTAACTGCAGTTCGTCGCTACATCTGCAAGTGCAAGTTAAAACTCTACAATGCAAAGCGAAAGCCATTTATCAACAGCACCCAGAAACGCCGCCGGCTTCGCTGGGCCCAAGCTCATCTAAGATGGACTGATGCAAAGTGGAAAAGTGTTCTGTGGTCTGACGAGTCCACATTTCAAATTACATTTGGAAACTGTGGACGTTGTGTCCTCCGGACCAAAGAGGAAAAGAACCATCCGGACTATTATAGGCGCAAAGTTCAAAAGCCAGCATCTGTGATGGTATGGGGGTGTATTAGTGCCCAAGGCATGGGCAACTTACACATATGTGAAGGCACCTTTAATGCTGAAAGGTACATACAGGTTTTGGAGCAACATATGTTGCCATCCAAGCAACGTCTTTTTCATGGATGCCCCTGCTTATTTCAGCAAGACAATGCCAAGCCACATTCTGCAGATGTTACAACAGCATGGCTCCGTAGTAAAAGAGTGCGGGTACTAGACTGGCCTGCCTGTAGTCCAGACCTGTCTCCCATTGAAAATGTGTGGTGCATTATGAAGTGTAAAATACGATAACGGAGACCCCGGACTGTTGAACAACTTAAGCTGTACATCAAGCAAGAATGGGAAAGTGTTCCTCCTGAAAAGGTTCAAAAATTGGTCTCCTCAGTTCCCCAAACGTTTACTGAGTGTCGTTAGAAGGAAAGGCGATGTAACACAGTGGTAAAAAGGCCCCTGTGCCAACTTTTTTGCAATGTGTTGCTGCCTTTAAATTCTAAGTTAATGATTATTTGCAAAAAAAAAAAAAAAGGTTTCTCAGTTTGAACATTAAACATCTTGTCTTTGCAGTGTATTCAGTTGAATATAAGTTGAAAAGGATTTGCAAATCATTGTATTCTGTTTTTATCTACGATTTACATAACGTGCCAACTTCACTGGTTTTGGGTTTCGTATATATGTATGTGCATATTGTGTATACATGTCTATATATGTGCATATGTGTATATATTTGTTGCTGTATGCATATGTTTCTGCTTACCTGCCTGTCAGGTGTTGGGTCAGATGACTTCCTCTCATTGGCTGTGTGTGGTATATAGGTGAGACCACACCCTCAGCCTCTGTTTGAAACCCCGATGAAGACCCATTGTGGTCGAAGCATGTTGGCTTTTTTAATGTTCTAGCCACTATAATAAAGGCTTTTTAATTATCTCTCCTCCCATTTTTTGCTTGTGAGTGCCTGGATTGTCTTCTCTTCTTCAAATTATTATATTCCACCGTTTTCCAAGGGCACCCAACGCACTTTTTATATTTGCTCTTATTATTAAGAGCTACCAGACGGCCATTTTGATTTTAACGTGTCATTTTTGCCTGATTGCCTCAAATTGTATTTTAACACACTCCTCCAAGAGATTTCATCCTTTCAAAACCAGATTTATTACTAAACATTGAGAGACCATGCTGATCAAAAGTTGTGCTCTGCTGGTCTGTAGGTCAGTGGGCGTGGCTACAAACAGGAAGTGACCAGTTTTAACTTTCACTTGCACTGATGACATTTTGTTGAACCCATCAACTTCATTCCCCCTGTACAACATGTAGAAGAAGTTGCTTAAACTACCCTAAGAATGCTGTGATGCTTCAAGTTATGGCGTCCTTGTGGCGATGCGGTGACAATGGATCCCTCGCCATTAAAATACGTTTGGGTTTTTGATGTTCTTCATGAATTTGTATCATCATGGAAATTGATATGCCGGTCAAGAGTGGCGATCTCCAATATCAGATTGGGGCAGTGCCCATGAGGGCAGGAAAATGCCTCGATAGCGCCCCCTTGCAATTTTTAAAAACCCCTCCCCATAGGGGGTTTTTTGTAATAGGTACATGAAAATTGATACACATGTGTATGTTGCCTATTCGAACAAAAAAGTCTCGGCACCATCGGTCAATTCCAAACAGGAAGTCAGCCATTTTGATTTTAATGTGTCATTTTGGCCCGATTTCCACATATTGCATTTTAACGAACTCCTCCTAGCGATTCCGTCCAATCAACCTAATATTTCTTTCAGATCATCAAGAGACCATGCTGATCAAAAGTAGTGCTGTGCATGTCTGTCGCTAAATGGACCTGGCCGCCATGGTGTCCCTATTTCAGATGCCTCGCCAAACACATTCGAGCTGCTCGCTCTCCCTCATACTTCATCCAAATGGATTCAGAATTCCTGTATGAAGTGAAAGCCCCACCCTGAATGCCTCGATGTGCTGTTAAACAATCTAGCTCATCGCGCCCCCTTATGGAAACAGAGAATGCCACATTTTACGTTGAAATTGGCAGATTTGCTCAAAACTTCACATTTGTGCTTAGGGTCTGCCCCTGAATGCACCTGCCCAAATTTGGTTACACTCCGAGCGCCTGCTGATGGATGAAGTATCAACTTATCATAACTCCTTCAGCTTTGTCCGATTCGCTCGTCCTTTCTCTCAGGTTGGGTTAGACACTTGACCTGTCCAATGGTCGTGAGTGCACAGCTGCACCCATCAGGATCTCACCACAACCCGAATGTGTGCATGAGGGCGAGGGCCCGTTCAACGCTGCTTGCAGCTTTAATTATTATTATTATTATTATTATTATTCTTACGACTTTTCAAAGGGCAATTTCACCCTTTTCCCAATGATGAAAACGCGTCTAACTCTCCACATACGTCCGGACTCATTCGAAATTTGATATTGTTGTACGGTCGCACAGGTTTGACCCCAAATGCCAAAATAGCGCCCCCTAAACACGTTTCAAAATTCCCATAGGGAAATTCGGTTACTTTCTCGTAGGCAAACGAAATTTGGAATTTATATGCTTTGTAACAAGGCATACAAAAAACTTCATTGGAGCCACGCCCTAAACCCAACAGGAAGTCGGCCATTTTGATTTGAATTTTTGAATTTTAAAACGAACTCCTCCTAGGGATTTCGCCGGATTGACTTCAAATTTGGTTAATATCATCGTCAGACCAAGCTGATCAAAAGTTGTGCTATGCAGATCTGTAAGTCAAAGGGCGTGGCTGCTAGGGCGTGACAAATTTTAATGACTTGAAGAAAAAATTTCACAAGAGTCTCACACCCAAATTCTTTATTGAAGTAGCTTCAAACTTGCTGAACATGATGAGGGCGCCGCCCTGAACGGCCTGATATACTAACTTCCCACTTTTCTAATAGCGCCCCCCTGTGGTAATAGGAAGTGACCTCTCGTTACTTCCACTGGTACTGATGACACAATGTTGAACCAATCAACTACTTTCTTCTTGTAAAACATTCAGAACAAGTTGCTGAAGCTACATTATGAACGTTGTGTAGCTACAAGTAATGGCGTCCGTTTGGCGAAGCGGCGACTTTGGATCCCTCACCATGAAAATACATTTGGGATTCCAAATGCTCTCACACCCACATACTTGACTGTAGTAGCTTCAAACTTGCTGGACATAATCATTGCTTTGCCCTGAACATCCACATACATTAAATTCCCACTTTACTCCTAGCGCCCCCCTGTGGTAACAGGAAGTGACCAGTTATTGCTTTCACTTGTACTGATGACACATAGTTGAACACACCAACCTCATTCTACTTCTATTACATGCAGAACAAATAGATGAAGCTACCCTATGAATACTGTGAAGCTACGCATAATGGCGTCCGTGTAGTGACGCAGCGACTTTCCATCCCTCGCCATGAAAATACGTTTGGGTTTTTGATGTCTTTAATAAACTTGCATCATCATAAAAATTGATTGACAGGTCAAGGGTGTCAAGCTCTCACATCTGATTGAGGCTTTGCCCATGAGAGCAGCAAAATGCCTCGATAGCGCCCCCTTGAAATTTTCAAAAACCCCTCCCCATAGGAGTTTTTTTGAGTTAAGAAGATGAAAATTGGTACACATGTGTATTTGGCCAAGACGGACAAAAAAGTTTCTGGCATCATTTTCTACTCCAAACAGGAAGTCAGCCATTTTGAATTTAGCGTGTCATTTTTGCCTGATTTCCACACATTGTATTTTAACGCACTCCTCCTAGAGATTTCATCCAATCAATACCACATTTATTAGTAAACATCAAGAGACCATGTTGATCAAAACTTGTCCTCTGCAGGTCTGTAGGTCAGTGGGCGTGGCCGCTAACAGGAAGTGACCAGTTTTTACTTTCACTTGTACTGATGACACATAGTTGAACCCATCACCTTTATTTCCCCTGTACAACATGTAGAAGAAGTTGCTAAAGCTACCTTACGAATGCTGTGATGCTTTGAGTAATGGCGTGCGTGTGGCAATGCGGTGACAATGGATCCCTCGCCATGAATATACGTTTGGGTTTTTGATGTTGTTAATGAATTTGTATCATCATGGAAATTGATTGACAGGTCAAGGGTGTCAAGCTCTCACATCTGATTGGGCGTTTGCCTATAAGGGCAGCAAAATGCCTCGATAGCGCCCCCTTGAAATTTTCAAAAACCCCTCACCATAGGGGTTTTTTGGGTTAGGAAGATAAAAATTGGTACACATGTGTATTTGGCCAAGACGAACAAAAAAGTCTCTGGCATCATTTGTCTACTCCAAACAGGAAGTTGGCCATTTTGATTTTAACGTGTCATTTTTTCCTGATTTCCACATATTGTATTTTAACGCACTCCTCTGAGAGATTTCATCCTTTCAAAACCAGATTTATTCCTAAACATTGAGAGACCATGCTGATCAAAAGTTGTGCTCTGCAGGTCTGTAGATCAGTGGGCGTGGCTACTAACAGGAAGTGACCAGTTTTAACTTTCACTTGTACTGATGACACATAGTTGAACCCATCAACTTTACTTCCCCTGTACAACATGTAGAAGAAGTTGCTTAAACTACCTTACGAATGCTGTGATGCTTCGAGTAATGGCGTTCGTGTGGCGATGCGGTGACACTGGATCCCTCGCCATGAAAATACGTTTGTGTTTTTGATGTTCTTAATGAATTCGTTTCATCATGCAAATTGATATGCTGGTCAAGGGTGGTGAGCTCCAACATCTGATTGGGGCGGTGCCCATGAGGACAGCAAAATGCCTCGATAGCGCCCCCTTGAAATTTTAAAAAACCCCTCCCCATAAGGGTTTTTTTGGAATAGGAGGATGAATATTGATACACATGTGTATGTTGCCAGTTCAAACAAAAAAGTCTCTGGCACCATTCGTCAATTCCAAACAGGAGGTCAGCCATTTTGATTTCACTGTGTCATTTTGACCCGATTTCCACATATTGCATTTTAAAGAACTCCTCCTAGCGATTCCGTCCAATCAACCTAATACTTACTTCCGATCATCAAGAGACCATGCTGACCAAAAGTAGTGCTCTGCATGTCTGTCGCTAAATGGGCCTGGCCGCCCTTGTTTCCCCATTTCAGATGCCTCGCCAAATACATTCGAGCTGCTCGCTCTCCCTCATACTTCATCCAAATGGGTTCAAAATTCCTGTACATGGTAAAAGCCCCACCCTGAAGGCCTCGATGTGCTGCTAAACAATCTAGCTCATCGCGCCCCCTTATGGAAACAGAGAATGCCACATTTTACGTTGAAATTAGCAGATTTGCTCAAAACTTCACATTTGTGCTTAGGGTCTGCCCCTGAATGCACCTGCCCAAATTTGGTTACACTCCGAGCGCCTGGTGATGGATGAAGTATCAACTTATCATAACTCCTCCAGCTTTGTCCGATTCGCTCGTCCTTTCTCTCTGGTTGGGTTAGGCACTTGACCTGTCCAATGGTCGTGAGTGCACAGCGGCACCCGTCAGGATCTCACCAAAACCCCAATGTGCGCATGGGGGCGAGGGCCCGTTCAACGCTGCTTGCAGCTTTAATTAGGGCCCGAGCCGACTGAAAGTCGTCCGAGGACCCTATTGAAATCGTACTGTTTATTTTTATTATTATTATTATTATTATTATTCTTACGACTTTTCAAAGGGCAATTTCACCCCTTTCCCAATGATGAAAACGCGTCTTACTTTCCACATACGTCCGGCCTCATCCGAAATTTGATATTTTTGTGCGGTCACACAGGTTTGACCCCAAATGCCGAAATAGCGCCCCCTAAACACGTTTCAAAATTCCCATAGGGAAATTCGGTTACTTTATCGTAGGCAGACGAAATTTGGTATTTATATGCATTGTAAGAAGCCATACAAAAAACTTTATTGGAGCCACGCCCTAAACCCAACAGGAAGTCGGCCATTTTGATTTGAATTTTTGAATTTTAAAACGAACTCCTCCTAGGGATTTCGCCGGATTGACTTCAAATTTGGTAAATATCATCGTCAGACCAAGCTGATCAAAATTTGTGCTCTGCAGATCTGTAAGTCAAAGGGCGTGGCTGCTAGGGCGTGACAAATTTTTTTTTTTTTTAATTATATATTTATTCAGATTTTTGCAGAAAGTACAACAATATAGAAAAAAACAACAACATCAAAGAAAGCGTATACACACACAGACACAAAAATAGAAAAAAAATAAATAAATAAATAATGCTGGGTGAGTATCAAAGTAACAATACAGTTGTGCCTCACAAGTAATGATTTACATACAAAAAGGAAAGAGGTAGGCGGTACACTTCACACATTAGTCATCACTACAATCACTATCATTCTGAGTAAGGTGGTCTAGGATGGGCTGCCAGATCCTATGAAATGTTTTCAGTCTATTTGACACATCATATCTGAGTCTCTCCAGATGTAATACACCTGTCAATTCCGACAACCAATCCTTAAATGTAGGCACAGATTCTGATTTCCACAATCTTAGGATCAATCTTTTAGCAATGATCATCCCATACATAAGAGTGTTCTGAACAGAGAGGCTCTTGTCCAGTAATGAGGAAGAGTAACCAAAAAGTGCAATTCTAGGATCAGGTTTAAATTCCTTATGGTATATTATAGAAAACCATTTGAAAATTTCATACCAGAAATTATACAGGTTTGGGCAAGTCCAAAACAGATGGGCAAGAGAGCCCTCTGCAGACTTACATCGATCACATAAAGGAGAGATGGTGGGATAAATTCTATGCAACTTAGTTTTTGAGTAATGAAGCCTATGCATTACCTTGAATTGAATTAACTGATGCCTTGAATTAACAGAGCATGCCTGGATCCTGTTGAGGCCCTCTTCCCAGACAATATCATCAATTCGTATGCCCAACTCCTCCTCCCAGGATGACTTAATAAATTGTGTGTCTACATTAAACTGTTCAGAAAATATTTTGACAAAACCAGAAATCAGGTGTTTGGAGTCAGGACGGCCTAGCAAGAGTGTGTAGCACCTTTGTTCTTCAGGAAGCTGCTCAAAGTTAGATATATTCTGACGGACATAGTTCCGAATTTGTAGATACCTGAAAAAATGTGTTGATGGAATAAAAAACTTTTCTTGTAATTGAAAGAAACTAGCAAATTGTTTTTCAATATATAGATCTTTTAAAGTAACAATGCCTTTTTGCCTCCAGTCCTCAAAAACCCGGTCAGAGAGAGATGGAAGGAAGGCATGATTACGGTAAACTGGAGTATATGTGATAGTATTAGGAAATTTACAATTCTTCCTGATTTGTTTCCAAATTTTCACACTGTCTAACACAATTCTGTTATGCAGCTTTGTGTTTGCAGGGAGACCAGGAGCTGAAAAAAGGAGTGCTGGAAGAGAGCCATTTGTAACATTATTCTTTTCAATAGTAACCCAAGCAGGAATAGTTACAGAGCCCTCCAATGAATAACCATACTGCCAATAGACCAAGGCTCTTAAATTAGCTGCCCAGTAATAGTGCAGAAAACATGGTAGACCTAGCCCACCCTTTTCTCTAGATTTATGCAAATGAATTTTTGATATTCTGCAGGATTTGAAATTCCAAATAAAAGGTATGATGATGGAATCTAAGGTTTTAAAAAAGGACTTTGTAAGAAAAATAGGAAGACT
Organism: Gymnothorax reevesii; assembly: GCA_029721435.1. Classification (NCBI taxonomy): domain Eukaryota; kingdom Metazoa; phylum Chordata; class Actinopteri; order Anguilliformes; family Muraenidae; genus Gymnothorax; species Gymnothorax reevesii. The sequence continues at coordinate 186,753,370 of CM056573.1, read as the reverse complement.
CTGAAAGAGATATAAGAATCGCGGCAAAGTAACCATTTTGATTGCATTTACACGACCTATCATGGAGATAGGAAGATTACGCCACCTACCTATATCTTCCCTCATCTTTTCTAACTTTACGAGGAAGTTGAGTTTAAAGATTAGTTTAGGGTCTTTTGGTAAAACAATCCCTAAATACTTAAATTTATCTGTGATTTTAAATGGTAAATTATGAAGAAAGTTAGTATCCAAGTCCCCTTTCAGTGACATGAATTCACTTTTCTGCCAGTTAATTGTATAGCCAGAGACCTCACCAAAAGACTTAATAAGATCCAATAGAATAGGGACGGACTGCACAGGTTGAGACATAAAAATGACCACATCATCTGCATACAACGAAAGGTGGTGATCCACATTCCCAAGATGTATTGGTTTAAGAGCAGGATGTTGCCTGATACTAATAGCAAGTGGTTCAATTGCAATTGCAAAGAGTAAAGGGCTTAGAGGACAGCCCTGCCGTGTCCCTCTATGTAATGAAAAGGGAGTGGATCTGTCCTGATTAGTTAAGATACAGGCAGAGGGGTGACCATATAATATTTCAATCCACGAGATAAACTTTGTACCAAATCCGAATTGCTCCAGCACTTTCCAGATGTATTTATACTCCACCTGATCGAATGCACGTTGCGCATCTAGACAAAGTGCAGCTACTTCCTGGCCCTTTTCATATTTATGGTACAGTATGTTCATTAACCTTCTAACATTAAAAAAAGAAAATCTATCAGGGATAAATCCAGTCTGATCTGCATGAATAATAGTACTAATGTACTTATTTAACCTAGATGCCAAGATTTTAGCAAAAATCTTCACATCTGTATTTAACAATGCGATCGGACGAAATGATGTAAGATCCATCTCATCCCTCCCTTCTTTTAATAATAATGAGATATTGGCCTCATATAAAGAACTTGGGAATTTCTGAACTTCGAATGAGTGATTAAACATTCTTAGCAAGAGGGGGGCAAACTGACCAGGGTATTTCTTATACAATTCTATGCCATATCCATCTGGGCCTGCGCTCTTACCATTGGGCAATAGCTTTATAGCATCTAAAATCTCCTGAATGGTAATTGCAGTATCCATTGCCTCCCTCGCTTCACTATTCAATTTAGGAATGTCTAAATGTGCCATCCAGTCAGCAATATTCCCCTTGGCTTTTGATTCATATAAATCTTGATAATGTTCCCTAAAGCACTCATTTATACTCTTCGTGTCGGTGACCATCTCCCCAATTTTAGATCTGATTTGATATATGGCCCTATCGGCCTGCAGATCCCTCAATTGTCTGGCAAGAAGTTTTTGGGGCTTATCTCCTAATTCAAAATATTTTTGTTTCAGTTTCAGCAACTGGTCCTTCACTTGATCAGATAAAATGCTATTATATTCATATTTAAGCTTAAGAATTTTTTGTAGAATGAAAGAGTCAGTAGTAGAAGATTTATAGTTGGCTTCCAACTGTGTTAAATCTCTTTCAATATCCTTAAGCCGTTTTTGCTTTTCTCTATTCATTGAGGATTCAAAAGAAATTATATGTCCCCTAAGCACAACCTTAAATGTTTCCCATAAAGTAGAGTCTGTTACTTCTGCGTTATCGTTGGTGTCCATGAACTCTGAAATTTTAGAACAAATGAAATCATCAAATGAGGGAACGGAAAGCAATGAAGAGTGAAAGCGCCATCTGTACTGATACTGTTTATGATTAAGATTAAGAACTAATGAAGCAGGAGCGTGATCAGAAATGAGAATGTTATGATATTTGGAGGAGAGCACATTCGCTATCAGATTAGAGTCTAATAAAAAATAATCAATTCTTGAAAATGTTGCATGTCTCTGGGAAAAGAATGAGTAGTCCCTGTTGTGGGGTGCTGTAGCCTCCATATATCCACTAAATTCATGGAACTTGCTAGAGTATGACAAAATTTGTGACAAATTTTAATGACTTGAGGAAAAAATTTCACAACAATCTCACACCCAAATACTTGATTGGAGTAGCTTCAAACTTGCTGAACATGATGAGGGCGCCGCCCTGAACGGCCTGATATACTAACTTCCCACTTTGCTAATAGCGCCCCCCTGTGGTAACAGGAAGTAGCCACTCGTTACTTCTACTGGTACTGATGACACAATGTTGACCCAATCAACTTCGTTCTTCTTGTAAAACATTCAGAACAAGTTGCTGAAGCTACATTATGAACGTTGTGTAGCTACGAGTAATGGCGTCCGTTTGGCGAAGCGGCGACTTTGGATCCCTCGCCATGAAAATACGTTTGGGATTCCCAATGCTCTCACGCTCGCATACTTGACTGTAGTAGCTTCAAACTTGCTGGACATGATCATTGCTCCGCCCTGAACATCAAAATACATTAAATTCCCACTTTACTCCTAGCGCCCCCCTGTGGTAGCAGGAAGTGACCAGTTATTGCTTTCACTTGTACTGATGACACATAGTTGAACAAACCAACTTTATTCCACTTCTATTATATGCAAAACAAATAGATGAAGCTACCCTATGAATACTGTGAAGCTACGCATAATGGCGTCCGTGTAGTGACGCAGCGACTTTCCATCCCTCGCCATGAAAATATGTTTGGGTTTTTGATGTCTTTAATAAACTTGTATCATCATAAAAATTGATTGACAGGTCAAGGGTGTCAACCTCTCACATCTGATTAGGGCTTTGCCCATGAGAGCAGCAAAATGCCTCGATAGCGCCCCCTTGAAATTTTCTAAAACCCCTCCCCATAGGGATTTTTTTGAGTTAGGAAGATGAAAATTGGTACACATGTGTATTTGGCCAAGATGGACAAAAAAGTCTCTGGCATCATTTGTCTACTCCAAACAGGAAGTTGGCCATTTTGATTTTAACGTGTCATTTTTTCCTGATTTCCACATATTGTATTTTAACGCACTCCTCCTAGAGATTTCATCCATTCATAACCAGATTTATTAATGAACATTGAAAGACCATCCTGATCAAAAGTTGGGCTCTGCAGGTCTGTAGGTCGGTGGGCGTGGCTACTAACAGGAAGTGACCAGTTTTAACTTTCACTTGTACTGATGACATATAGTTGAACCCATGAACTTTTTTCCCCCTGTACAACATGCAGAAGAAGTTGCTTAAACTACCCTGAGAATGCTGTGATGCCTCGAGTAATGGCGTCCGTGTGGCGATGCATTGACTATGGATCCCTCGCCATGAAAATACGTTTGGGTTTTTGATGTTCTTCATGAATTCGTATCATCATGGAAATTGATATGCCGGTTAAGGGTGCCAAGCTCTCACATCTGATTGGGACTTTGCCCATGAGGGCAGCAAAATGCCTCGATAGCGCCCCCTTGAAATTTTCAAAAACCCCTCCCCATAGGGGTTTTTTGGAAGTAGAAAGATGAAAATTGGCACAAATATGTATTTGGCCAGAACACAAAAAAAAGTCTCTGGCATCACTCGTCTAATCCAAACAGGAAGTCGGCCATTTTGATTTTAACGTGTCATTTTTGCCTGATTTCCACATATTGTATTTTAACGCACTCCTCCGAGAGATTTCATCCTTTCAAAACCAGATTTATTCCTAAACATTGAGAGACCATGCTGATCAAAAGTTGTGCTTTGCAGGTCTGTAGATCAGTGGGCGTGGCTACTAACAGGAAGTGACCAGTTTTAACTTTCACTTGTACTGATGACATATAGTTGAACCCATCAACTTTATTTCCCCTGTACAACATGTAGAAGAAGTTGCTTAAACTACCTTACGAATGCTGTGATGCTTCGAGTAATGGCGTCCGTGTGGCATACGGTGACACTGGATCCCTCGCCATGAAAATACGTTTGTGTTTTTGATGTTCTTAATGAATTCGTATCATCATGCAAATTGATATGCTGGTCAAGGGTGGTGAGCTCCAACATCTGATTGGGGCGGTGCCCATGAGGACAGCAAAATGCCTCGATAGTGCCCCCTTGAAATTTTGAAAACTCCTCCCCATAAGGGTTTTTTTGGAATAGGAGAATGAAAATTGATACACGTGTATGATGCCAGTTCAAACAAAAAAGTCTCTGGCACCATTGGTCATTTCCAAACAGGAGGTTAGCCATTTTGATTTTACTGTGTCATTTTGGCCCGATTTCCACATATTGCATTTTAAAAAACTCCTCCTAGAGATTCCGTCCAATCAACCTAATACTTATTTCTGATCATCAAGAGACCATGCTGACCAAAAGTAGTGCTCTGCATGTCTGTCGCTAAATGGGCCTGGCCGCCATGGTGCCCCATTTCAGATGCCTCGCCAAACACATTCGAGCTGCTCGCTCTCCCTCATACTTCATCCAAATGGGTTCAAAATTCCTGTACATGGTAAAAGCCCCACCCTGAAGGCCTCGATGTGCTGCTAAACAATCTAGCTCATCATGCCCCATTATGGAAACAGAAAATGCCACATTTTTCATTGAAATTGGCCGATTTGCTCAAAACTTCACATTTGTGCTTAGGGTCTGCCCCTGAATGCACCTGCCCAAATTTGGTTACACTCTGAGCGCCTTCTGGTGGATGAAGTATCAACTTATCATAACTCCTTCAGCTTTGTCCGATTCGCTCGTCCTTTCTCTCAGGTTGGGGTAGGCACTTGACCAGTCCAATGGTCGTGAGTGCACAGCTGCACCCGTCAGGATCTCACCACAACCCCAATGTGCGCATGGGGGCGAGGGCCCGTTCAACGCTGCTTGCAGCTTTAATTAGGGCCCGAGCCGACTGCAAGTCGTCTGCGGAGGGCCCTATTGAAATCGCGCTGTTTATTATTATTATTATTATTATTATTTTATTTATTTATTTATTTTTTTTTATTATTCTTCCGATTTTACAAAGGCAAATTTCGCCCCTTTCCCAGTTGTGAAAACGCGTCTAACTTTCCCGATTCGTCCGGCCAGATCCAAAATTCGATATTTTTGGGCGGTCGCACAGGTTCGACCCCAAATGTCGAAATTGCGCCCCCTGAACACGTTTAAAAATTCCCATAGGGAAATTCGGCTACTTTGTCGTAGGCAGACGAAATTCAGTTGTTATGTGCCTTGTAACAAGGCATACAAAAAACTTAATTGGAGCCACGCCCTAAACCCATCAGAAAGTCGGCCATTTTGATTTGAATTTTTGAATTTTAAAACGAACTCCTCCTAGGGATTTCGTCGGAACGGCTTCAAATTTCGTAAACATCATTGAGAAACCAACCTGATTAAAAGTTGTGCTCTGCACATCTGTAGGTCAAAGGGCGTGGCTGCTAGGGCGTGACAAATTTTAGTGACTTGAGGGAAAAATTTCACAACAATCTCAAACCTAAATACTTGATTGGAGTAGCTTCAAACTTGCTGAACATGATGAGGGCACCGCCCTGAACGGCCTGATATACTAACTTTTCACTTTGCTAAAAGCGCCCTCCTGTGGTAACAGGAAGTGACCACTCATTACTTCCACTGGGACTGATGGCACAATGTTGAACCAATCAACTTCTTTCTTCTTGTAAAACATTCACAACAAGTTGCTGAAGCTACATTATGAACATTGTGTAGCTACGAGTAATGGCGTTCGTTTGGCGTAGCGGCGACTTTGGATCCCTCGCCATGAAAATACGTTTGGGATTCCCAATGCTCATACGCCCACATACTTGACTGTAGTAATTTCAAATTTGCTGGACATGATCATTGCTCTGCCCTGAACATCCAGATACATTAAATTCCCACTTTACTCCTAGCGCCCCCCTGTGGTAACAGGAGGTGACCAGTTATTGCTTTCACTTGTACTGATGACACATAGTTGAACACACCAACCTCATTCCACTTCTATTACATGCAGAACAAATAGATGAAGCTACCTTATGAATACTGTGAAGCTACGCATAATGGCGTTTGCGTAGTGATGCAGCGACTTTCCATCCCTCGCCATGAAAATACGTTTGGGTTTTTGATGCCTTTAATAAACTTGTATCATCATAAAAACTGAATGACAGGTCAAATGTGTCAAGCTCTCACATTTGATTAGGGTTTTGCCCATGAGAGCAGCAAAATGCCTCGATAGCGCCCCCTTGAAATTTTCAAAAACCCCTCCCCATAGGGGTTTTTTTGGGTTAGGAAGATGAAAATTGGTACACATGTTTCTTTGGCCAAGACGAACAAAAAAGTCTCTGGCATCATTTGTCTACTCCAAACAGGAAGTCGGCCATTTTGATTTTAACGTGTCAATTTTTCCTGATTTCCACAGATGGTATTTTAACGCACTCCTCCTAGAAATTTCATCCATTCATAACCAGATTTATGAATGAACATTGAAAGACCATCCTGATCAAAAGTTGTGCTCTGCAGGTCTGTAGGTCAGTGGGCGTGGCTCCAAACAGGAGGTGACCAGTTTTAACTTTCACTTGTACTGATGACATATAGTTGAACCCATGAACTTGATGTCCCGTGTACAATATGTAGAAGAAGTTGCTTAAACTACCTTATGAATGCTGTGGTGCTTCGAGTAATGGCGTTCGTGTGGCGATGCGATGACAATGGATCCCTCGCCATGAAAATACGTTTGGGTGTTTGACGTTTTTAATGAATTCCTATTATCATGGAAATTGATATGCCGGTTAAGGGTGCCAAGCTCTCACATCTGATTGGGACTTTGCCCATGAGGGCAGCAAAATGCCTCAATAGCGCCCCCTTTAAATTTTCAAAAACCCCTCCCCATAGGGGTTTTTTTGGAGTAGAAAGATGAAAATTGGTACAAATATGTATTAGGCCAGAACGCAAAAAAAAGTTTCTGGCATCATTCGTGTACTCCAAACAGGAAGTCGGCCATTTTGATTTTAACGTGTCATTTTTGCCTGATTTCCACATATTGTATTTTAACGCACTCCTCCTAGAGATTTCATCCAATCAAAACCACATTTATTAGTAAACATCAAGAGACCGTGTTGATCAAAAGTTGTGCTCTGCAGGTCTGCAGGTCAGTGGGCGTGGCCGCTAACAGGAAGTGACCATTTTTTACTTTCACTTGTACTGATGACACATAGTCGAACCCATCAACTTTTTTCTCCCTGTACAACATGTAGAAGAAGTTTCTTAAGCTACCTTACGAATGCTGTGATGCTTCGAGTAATGGCGTTCGTGTGGCGATGCGATGAGAATGGATCCCTCGCCATGAAAATACGTTTCGCTTTTTGATGTCTTTAATAAACTTGAATCATCATAAAAATTGATAAACAGGTCAAGGGTGGCGGGCTCTCACATTCTATTGGGGGTTTGCCCTTGAGGGCAGCAAAATGCCTCGATAGCGCCCCCTTGAAATTCTCAAAAACCCCTCCCCATAGGAGTTTTTTTGGAGTAGGAAAATGAAAATTGATACACGTGTATTTGGCCAAGACGCACAAAAAAGTCTCTGGCATCATTGGTGTACTCCAAACAGGAAGTCAGCCATTTTGATTTTAACGTGTCATTTTTGCCTGATGTCCACATATTGTATTTTAACGCACTCCTCCCAGAGATTTCATCCATTCAAAACCAGATTTATTATGAAACATTGAGAGACCATGTTGCACCCATCAGGATCTCACCACAACCCCAACGTGCGCATGGGGGCGAGGGCCCGTTCAACGCTGCTTGCAGCTTTAATTATTATTATTATTATTCTTACGACTTTTCAAAGGGCAATTTCACCCCTTTCCCAATAGTGAAAACGCGTCTACCTTTCTACATACGTCCGGCCTCATCCGACATTTGACATTTTTGTGCGGTCGCACAGGTTTGACCCCAAATGCCGAAATAGCGCCCCCAAAACACGTTTCAAAATTCCCATAGGGAAATTTGGTTACTTTACCGTAGACAGATGAAATTTGGTATTTATATGCTTTGTAACAAGGCATACAAAAAACTTCATTGGAGCCACACCCTTAACCCAACAGGAAGTCGGCCATTATGATTTGAATTTTTGAATTTTAAAACAAACTCCTCCTAGGGATTTCGCCGGATTGACTTCAAATTTGGTAACTATCATCATCAGACCAAGGTGATCAAAAATTGTGCTCTGCAGATCTATAAGTCAAAGGGCGTGGCTGTTAGGGCGTGACAAATTTTAATGACTTGAGAAAAAAAATTCACAACAATCTCACACCCAAATACTTGATTGGAGTAGCTTCAAACTTGCTGAACATGATGAGGGCACCGTTCTGAACGGCCTGATATACTAACTTCCCACTTTGCTAATAACACCCCCCTGTGGTAACAGGAAGTGACCACTCGTTACTTCCACTGGTACTGATGACACAATGTTGAACCAATCAACTTCTTTCTTCTTGTAAAACATTCAGAACAAGTTTCTGAAGCTACATTATGAACGTTGTGTAGCTACGAGTAATGGCATCCGTTTGGCGAAGCGGCGACTTTGGATCCCTCGCCATGAAAATACGTTTGGGATTCCCAATGCTCTCACGCCCACATACTTGACTGTAGTAGCTTCAAACTTGCTGGACATGATCATTGCTTTGCCCTGAACATCCAAATACATTAACTTTCCACTTTGCTACTAGCGCCCCCCTGTGGTAACAGGAAGTGACCAGTTATTGCTTTCACTGGTACTGATGACACATAGTTGAACACACCAACCTCATTCCACCTCTATTACATGCAGAACAAATAGGTGAAGCTACCCTATGAATACTGTGAAGCTACGCATAATGGCGTTTGTGTAGTGACGCAGCGACTTTCCATCCCTCGCCATGAAAATACGTTTGGGTTTTTGATGTCTTTAACAAACTTGTATCATCATAAAAATTGATTGACTGGTCAAGGGTGTCAACCTCTCACATCTGATTAGGGCTTTGCCCATGAGAGCAGCAAAATGCCTCGATAGCGCCCCCTTGAAATTTTCAAAAACCCCTCCCCATAGGGATTTTTTTGGAGTAGGAAGATGAAAATTGGTACACATGTGTATTTGGCCAAGATGGACAAAAAAGTCTCTGGCATCATTTGTCTACTTCAAACAGGAAGTTTGCCATTTTGATTTTAACGTGTCATTTTTTCCTGATTTCCACATATTGTATTTTAACGCACTCCTCCTAGAGATTTCATCCATTCATAACCAGATTTTTTAATGAACATTGAAAGACCATCCTGATCAAAAGTTGTGCTCTGCAGGTCTGTAGGTCAGTGGGCGTGGCTACAAACAGGAAGTGACCAGTTTTAACTTTTACTTGTATTGATGACATATAGTTGAACCCATGAACTTTATTTCCCCTGTACAATATGTAGTAGAAGTTGGTAAAACTAATATATGAATGCTGTGATGCTTTGAGTTATGGCGTTCGTGTGGCGACGCGGTGACAATGGATCCCTCGCCATGAAAATACGTTTGGGTGTTAGATGTTTTTAATGAATTCGTATCATCATGGAAATTGATATGCCGGTTAAGGGTGCCAAGCTCTCACATCTGATTGGGACTTTGCCCATGAGGGCAGCAAAATGCCTCGATAGCGCCCCCTTGAAATTTTCAAAAACCCCTCCCCATAGGGGTTTTTTTGGAGTAGAAAGATGAAAATTGGTACAAATATGTATTTGGCCAAGACGCAAAAAAAAGTCACTGGCATCATTCGCTACTCCAAACAGGAAGTCGGCCATTTTGATTTTCACGTGTCATTTTTGCCTGATTTCCACATATTGTATTTTAACGCACTCCTCCGAGAGATTTCATCCTTTCAAAACCACATTTATTCCTAAACATTGAGAGACCAAGACCGTGCTGATCAAAAGTTGTGCTTTGCAGGTCTGTAGGTCAGTGGGCGTGGCTCCTAACAGGAGGTGACCAGTTTTTACTTTCACTTGTACTGATGACATATAGTTGAACCCATGAACTTGATGTCCCGTGTACAATATGTAGAAGAAGTTGCTTCAACTACCTTACGAATGCTGTGATGCTTCGAGTAATGGCGTCCGTGTGGCGATGCGGTGACACTGGATCCCTCGCCATGAAAATACGTTTGTGTTTTTGATGTTTTTAATGAATTCGTATCATCATGCAAATTGATATGCTGCTCAAGGGTGGTGAGCTCCAACATCTGATTGGGGCGGTGCCCATGAGGACAGCAAAATGCCTCCACAGCGCCCCCTTGAGATTTTGAAAAACCCCTCCCCATGAGGGTTTTTTTGGAATAGGAGAATGAAAATTGATACACATGTGTATGTTGCCAGTTCAAACAAAAAAGTCTCTGGCACCATTGGTCAAGTCCAGCAGGAAGTCAGCCATTTTGATTTTACTGTGTCATTTTGGCCCGATTTCCACATATTGGATTTTAAAGAACTCCTCCTAGCGATTCAGTCCAATCAACCTAATACTTATTTCTGATCATCAAGAGACTATGCTGACCAAAAGTAGTGCTGTGCATGTCTGTCGCTAAATAGGCCTGGCCGCCCTGGTTTCCCCATTTCAGATGCCTCGTCAAACACATTCGAGCTGCTCGCTCTCCCTCATACTTCATCCAAATGGGTTCAAAATTCCTGTACATGGTAAAAGCCCCACCCTGAACGCCTCGATGTGCTGCTAAACAATCTAGCTCATCATGCCCCATTATGGAAACAGAAAATGCCACATTTTACGTTGAAATTGGCCGATTTGCTCAAAACTTCACATTTGTGCTTAGGGTCTGCCCCTGAATGCACCTGCCCAAATTTGGTTACACTCTGAGCGCCTTCTGGTGGATGAAGTATCAACATATCATAACTCCTTCAGCTTTGTCCGATTCGCTTGTCTTTTCTCTCAGGTTGGGGAAGGCACTTGACCTGTCCTATGGTCGTGAGTGCACAGCTGCATCCGTCAGGATCTCACCACAACCCCAACGTGCGCAAGGGGGCGAGGGCCCGTTCAACGCTGCTTGCAGCTTTAATTTAAATTTTGTTTTTGACAAAATTCTATTTCCATGTAAAGACGTGGGCAAAGTCCAACTGTAGCAACATGGGATTAAAAGGTGTTTTGATCATGCAGAAAAGTGCAAAGACATTACTTATTTCCCCCTCCAATTTCAAAGACTGATCTGAAGGTCATATTTCCATGCACTTCCTTTTTGATGTGCCGTTTGTATTTCCATACTATTTAGTATTTACATTTTTTTTCTTTTATTATATTATTATCGTAATTTGAAGCAGCCCCAGCAGGGGTGCAAAACCGTCTAGAACTGCAGCACCTGAAATAGCACTGACCTACCAGCAGGGGCGCAAAACCGTCTAGAACTGCAGCGTCTGAAACTGAAGGGGCTCTCTGGCTCTGCAGACATACTATTAGCACGTCCTCAAAAAGTGAAAGTAAAACTCAAACCGAAGCGTCATTTCGGAGTGAAGACGGGGAGAAGACGAAACAAAGGAACAGAACAACTAAATTTAGGTAAATATCGAATTAAGTTGCGTGTTGTGGAGTGGCATGAGGACATATGAAGTCAGAGGTGAATGGGGTGCGGGGAAGGAAAGGAATTTGCCGCGAAATAAAACAAATTATAACGATTTTTCAAAAAAACATTTCCGCGGCCTTTATTTCTCATATTCCACTTGTTACATCGCTGTTTTTAGTGCGACGGTGTAATCATATAACGGCGGGAAAAAATCGCTTGTTTCTCCTAAAATAATGTTTGTTTTCATCGGTTTTCAGGTCAGGTGCTCAGAAATGTTTTACAGAACGGAGGCACAAAACTTAAAGCATTAACGTCCCTGATAGCAGACTGACCTCTTTCAGACGTAATGAACTGGTCCTAACCTGGTCAATACGTCATACGTCGTATATCCGACTATTTAAAGACGTTAATTTGACGTCTGTATGAGACCAAAAATGTTCTCACTTTTTATATGACCGTTATATGACATATTTCTTACATCAATTATTTACCACTTTTTCTATGTCTTTTTAAGACTACAATAATACGTATTTTTTATGTCATTTTTTTACCACTTTTTCCATGTCTTTTTAAGACCACATTACATGTTTTTTTTACGTCTTATTATTTACCACCTTAAGAAATTATGTCAATTATCATATGGCTGCCACCGCAGGAAATAAGTTTCATTTAATAACGCATTTCCTTTCTTGTTACTTGAATTTTCAAAAAAGGGAAATATATTTTGGGATGGTCCCGCGATGCATATTTTTTCCCCCAGGTGAGTTCGTTATTAAATGAAACTTATTTCCTGATTTTCTTAAGTCTCCTGATTCACGTGTTTAGCTGCGCAGCAGTTTCAGTCCACTCTTCGAGCAGACGCGCGCCGCCCGCCCTGTACTCAGCAGGGTAAAAAAATACGCGCCCCGGATATGGTTTAGCTGAAAGTTGAAATAAAAAAAATTAAATATATTCTGTGAAGGATTTTGAGGTAACCTTTTCTGTTTTGGCTGTTGCTGTTCACTTTTGTTTTTGTTTGTTTTTTATTTGTTTTTTTCCCCCCCTTTTTTACACTTCAACAATCATTGTTTTTAATCTTTTTTTTTTCTTATTACCTGCTCAGTTTGGCTGAAAACCTGTTTGTTCATATATATGTTTCAAGGGGAGGCAGATAATAGGTTTGTTTGAATAGAAGCACAAAAATGAGAGGAACAGATTACTGAAAGTTTGAGCAAATTACAATTCAAAATAAGAAATTAAGAATTTTTGAAGTTGTGATCGGTCACCCCCACTTCTGGGCTGAGAGTCCATAGGCCTCAAAATGATTTTTTTTTTCAAATAAAAAACGATTACGCAGTCACAGACAGTACATTGGTGCAAAAAGGTGATTTGTTCTTGTTACCCACCAAACCAGCAACAGACTGACTTACTCACACTCACACTCACACACTCACACTAGTGTTGTTACCTCCGACCCTCCTGCTTCGAAGCTTGTATCAAAGTATGAACCAGTTCAAGGTGAAGCAAATGTATCGGAGCTTGGTTCGTTTGCTGCTGATCACGTGATCAGTGACGTCCGAAGCTTCGTTCTAGCTCACATTCACGTGACCGCTTCGATTTGATTCAAAGGTGTGCGAAACAGGGCGCGCGCTTGTGGGTTTGAAGTAGTCGAAAGCGGTGTTGCGAATCAGTAGTAGCAAACATCAAATTATAATGGAACCTGTTGCAAAGAGAGGTCGCTTTGAGATGTAGGAGCACTTTAATTTGATTTCTTTTGTATGACAAAAAATACATAACCGTTCTTCCCGTGGTACTTGTTTCCAACGTCCAGACTCAATAGCTAAGTGGTGTGCACTACAGCGGAATAAAAACAATGATCTCCTGATTCGTTCGCTTCTTATGTCTATAAGGTTTCGTTCTGGCTGTATAACTTTTTTTGAAACTGGAGAAAAAAATCAAGTTTACTTGTACTCTGTATAGACTGTAGCCATGCTATATGAGTTATCACCCTTAGTCTCTGGTTTACAACTGATTTAAAAATATTAATATCTCCTATATATATGAAAATATTGCGGTAGTCGAGAATGAGGAACATTTTCTTCTTGAATGTCATTTGTACAACACACTTAGGGAGAAGTATCTTGGTGTATATATTCATAATACTACATTCATAGACATAATGTCACTTTGCATTACTGAGGATGCCTGGTTGCTAGGGTTTTACATACATGAAGGCATGAAAATGAGGCAGAAGTTTCTAGACAGTAAAATCTAACAATTATAACATGTTTACGTGTACACATACGAGTGTATACACTGTGATACCTATAGTAGATTTGTCTACTATTATGTCTGTGACATCCAATAATTCTTCATGTCTTGTTATTGTACATGATTGGAGTATGATTATGCAGTGCTTGTTTAGTATCATGTACTATGAAAGTTATGTGGAATTATGGGTCGGAATGGCCTAGATTCCTGAAATAAAGAAATCTGATCTGATACTTAATTTGATTTCCCATAGCAAGGTTAGCAATAGACACACTATAATTTTTATTATGCAAATATAGACACAATTCAAACAGGAAAAACAACAACAACTTTATTCATATAGGAATCCGTGTATTTATTAGATAATTTATTGGTTCAAGTTTTCATAACCATGTTCAACCCACAGTGACTGCGCCAAAATATACCAGTCGGCTATTTCAAACATACTGCACTACAAATTTTGAACAGCAGAGGTCATCATAGAGTTTGAGGCATTGAATGAATTAACCTTTTTCCGATACAATTGGCTGGAAAGCTTCACTGGTTCAGAAAGCTTCACTTTGCCATCACTAACTCTCTCTCACACACACACACACACACACACACACACCCCACAACCCAAACAAATATTTCACATTTAACTGGGTAGGCCAGTTACACCTACACGGGGGCCCAAGCCAACCCAGACTCTCCTGGTTGCACAACGCCTTGAACCAGAACGCCTCTTCAATGGAAAGCCCCTCCCTCAATGGCCAATACCAACATAACATAACTACTAATCATTTAATCTGGCATGATAAAACATTCCCCTTATTTCCCATCATTATTTTCATATAATACCTTTAAAAACTTTTACAAGTGTCCCCCTTTTTATATTTAAAGCGTTTTATTAATGCATCTACCCCCACACATGGTTGCTCCCTACTGCAGAGCAAGTGCGCAGGCATCGCGAATTCAGGCACTTGAAAAGACACCTCAATACGTTGCCTCAGTTTGGGTCCTGAACACGGAAATGTAAGACAAACACAGATTTTTTTTTTTTGTTTTTTTTTTTATTATGTAAATGTTCGAATAAACATACAAGTACAAATATTGTAATACATATTGACAAAACACAACAAACACAAAACAATAAGGGACAATAATATTAATAATAATAAAAAAAATAAAAATAAAAAAATAATAATAATACATGTCATATTGCCAGAGAGTTTGAGGTATTAAGCATAATGTATTCTTCTAATAGCTTGTAGGTTTTAGCAGCTTTTTTGTTTTTTATTTTTGAAATCATGGAGCCATAAAGGTTAAATTCATTAATAAAGTGCGTGAAATTTGGCTTGGTTCTTGACCATTTTGTCTTATGAATATGGAATTTTCCAATTATTAATAGTAACTGTATAATGTAGTTTGTTGCTTTCAATCAAATCCTGCCTTAAGTACAGCATAACATCAAACATATCAATTTCAACATTAATCTTAAGTTTCCTTTTTATAAAGATGGCTACATCAATCCAGAACATTCTTGTATGAATACAGTGAAAAAACAGATGGGCAATTGTTTCCTTTTCCAAACCACAGAAATCACAATTATAGTCAATGTCGAGCTTGAAGCGTTCTAATACCTGTTTTGCGGAGTGAATTATATGCAGTATCTTAAAAGATACTTCCTTCAATTTGTTACTAATACAATATTTATCACAAATTTTCCACGCCTTCTGCCATTGTACATAATTAAACAAAGACGACAAGAAAAATTTAGAAGAGGGGACAGAGACAAAACAAAGTGTATTCCTGATCACTTTGTTCGTGCAGTTCTCTTTCAACACATTGATATCACCAATATAAATATTTCCCACATAGTTTTCAACATTGAAATGCACGTCTGTCACCCCAGAATCCCGTACAAGTACAAGCATATTTTCTGGTAAGGCATCAAAAACAACTGCATACTCCTTTGGTTTTATAGGTATTTTAAATTTGTCGAGAAATTCTTTGTAAGATAACAAACCACCATTTTGATTGAGTAATTGGCCAACTGTCAATAATCCATTATTAAACCAAGTCTGATAAAATATAGACCTGTTTTTGTATCTGATGTTTTTGTTGTTCCATATAAAGTATCTATGTGGTGAAAAGTTATGTTTGTATGCTAGTAGCCAGGCTTTCAAAGCTTGCTGATGAAAATTTGCCAACTTAATGGGAAGCTTGTCAACAGAAAAGTCGCATTTTAGGAGAAATTCAATACCACCAACTTGATCAAACAGGTAGTTGGGAAAAATATACCAAATACTATTCCTGTTTTTCAGGTATTCAATTATCCATTTAACCTTAAATGATTTATTAAGAGTATTAAAATCAAGAACTTCCAGACCTCCACCATCTCTGGTGTTACAGAGCACTTCTTTTTTTAAATAATGAGACTTATTTTTCCAAATTAAATTATAAAGTATCTTGTCAAGGTCATTACTGACATTATGTGGAACATCAAGTGATAAAGCAATGTACACAGATCTGGATATTCCTTCCGCCTTGGATAAAAGTACCCGACCATAAATGGATAAATCTCTCATTAGCCAGAGATTAAATCTCTTTTGGATTTTTTCCACAACTGGTTTAAAATTGGAATTACTCCTTTGTTGTTCATTTTTGCATATAACTACTCCCAGATATGTAACGATGTCCTTGACAGGAATTCCATAAATAACGGTCTTATTACATTCTTTAAGTGGGAATAATATTAATTTTTAAACCCGAGACCTCACTAAATTCATCAATGCATGCTACTGCTTTTTTAATCTCGTTTTCATTCTTTAAAAATAATGTAGTATCATCAGCGAGTTGACTTAATTTTAATTCCTGACCAAATACTGGGATTCCAGTGAAATTATTCTTCTTAATATGCATTGCCATTACTTGGGTTACTAATAAAAATAAGAAAGGTGAAATCGGACATCCTTGTCTTATGCCTCGACCGATATTAAATCTATGAGAGGTTCCTCGAGATAGCTTTACCGAACTGTTACAGCCGGTGTATAAAGTCTTCATTGCTTTAAGAAAATAATTACCAAAACCAAAAAAACGAATAGTTTCAAAAATAAAATCATGTTCCACAGTATCGAATGCCTTGTAGAAATCAATAAACAAAATAAAACTGTCATTAGGGATGAGATAACTATAGTCTATCAGGTCCAGTACTAATCTTACATTATTACTAATATGTCTCCCTTGCATGAATCCAGATTGTTCTTCATCAATTATCTTATGTAGCCCAGTTTTCAGTCTTTTTGCAAAAATTAGTGCAAATAATTTGGCATCATTGTTTAATAAACTGATTGGTCTCCAATTATCTAATTGTAATTTATCTTTATTTGGTTTTGGAAGAAGTGTAATTAATCCTTGTTTTACTGACTCTGGAAGTCCCCCAGCTTCAATTGATTCTTGAAACATAGCAAGCATAAATGGAGCCAACTCTGTACTAAATTCTTTATAAAATTCACCTGTTAGCCCATCATTCCCTGGTGATTTGTTATCTTTAAGGTTTCTTATACAATCCGTTATTTCCAGTAAACTTAATTCATCATCACATATCTCCATGAAATCCTTGCCGACTATCCTAGCACTGTCTTTTAGTTTTTCCAAGAAGTGTACTATATTTGTTATTTTATTAGCCGGTGAATAGAATTTGTGATAAAACTGGGCTACATAAGAGGATATTTCCCATGGATTGTCACAGAGAGTGTTATTTATCATTAATTTACATACTGTAGATGTCTCGTAGTTTCGTTTTTCCAAATTAAAGAAATACTTTGTATTTTTTTCCCCTTCTTCCATCCATTTACGCCTTGACCTGACAAATGCTCCTTTTGCCTTTTCCTCATATATGTTATCTAATTGATTTTGCAGTGCTGATAATCAAACTGAATTTTGACAATGCAAGTCTCCATTTTCTTTTGCGGTTAGATTAATAATTTCTGCAATAATCTTAGCTTCTTTTTCCTGTCTCATTTTGGAAGTTAATTTGCCAAATTTAATTGCTACCTTCCTAATGTCAAATTTCATTAAATCCCAGTAATATCTATAACTATCCATAGTACATGCTTGCATCCAATACTTTCTAATAATTTGTCTGATTTCTTTAAGAAGTAAGTCATTTTCAAGTAATTTTTTATTCAATTTCCAGTAACCTGGAGAGACTTTTCCGGAGCTAAATCCATTTATATTGACTTGTATAAAGATACCCCTATGGTCTGTCAAAATGGATGGTTCAATCCTAACTGAGTCTACTTTGTCCTTGATATCCACCGATGTTAGCCAGAAGTCAATTCGTGATTGTGAAGATTTGTCTTTGTTGCTCCATGTAAACATACGTACATCTGGATTTTTATATCTCCAAATATCCATAATTCCCAGCCTTAAGCATACATTTATTAGTTCACAATCTTTGACTTTGGTTTTTGGGGGCCACCTGTCTATTTCTTCATTTAAAGATGTATTAAAATCACCTCCCCAAATAATTTTTGCAGAAGGGTATTTAGCTACAAGTCTATTTATATTTGTTTCAATGTCCTGAAAAATAAGGCAATTGTTATTTTTATTGTTAGTTGCATAACTGTTAACAAGAATAACTGGTGTAAGGTTAATCTCAACTACTAAAATAATCCATCGACCGGAATCATCTGTATCTTGACTCAATACTTGGCCTCCAAACTTTCCTTTTAAAATTGCGACCCCTGCTGATCTATTGGTGCCAAAAGAGAACCAAATATCATTCCCCCATTGGTTTTTCCAAAATAATGCATCTTCTAAGCAAGCATGGCTTTCCTGAATGAAAAAGAAATCAGCACATTTTCCATGACAATAAAGAAATATAGCTTTTCTTTTAAGTAAATCCCTAATACCTCTGGCATTAACTGAAAACACAGAAACAGACATAAAAACAGAACACTAAGTAGTAAGAGTAAGTACCTATCTATGGGTCCCTCACATAACGAGAAACTTGAAACAGTTGCATCTCGCAATTCCTGCATAATTTTAACAAGCAACATTTTCTAAAAGTTTTTTTTTTTTTTGAAATACTAACGATTTCTGAGCCATTTCTCCAGTACATGAATACACTGGAGTTATATAGTAAGAAATTATTGACATGGCTGTAAATTGCAACTACAGCCAATACCAGTACTATCCTAATAAATGAGGATGATTCCTAAACTACATTTTGAATTTTATCCGACAGAAATGAACTAAACTTCAAACTGAAATGAGTCCATTTTAACTGTGAGATTCAAGCAACAACAGAAGACCTCAAAAAACAAACTTTTTTTCTTTTCTTTCCCCCTTCTGTCTTTATAGTAAAGAAAATTGCATTTGATCATTAAAATGTTATAGCAAAGATCCCTAAACCCCTCGGAAAATTGCCTAATTGACACTCACCATTGACCGGTAGTAATACACGACAGTGAAGACTGTACTATAAATCAGTTTATAATTGTCAGTCCTTGAACCAAAACAAGAAGTCCATTAAAAAAAAAAAACCGACAGTCTCTGTAACCTAGGAGTGCATTACCGTCCATAAAGACCTTACCGTCCCGTTTTACACTTTTAATTCTTTGCCATCAATAAAGGCTCTTGCTCCGCTAAAGTAAGCCTTATGACCGTCTCGTCTTGCTTTCTCCACCATTGGCCAAACCCGACTCCGTGCTTCCTTGTCTTGAGTCGTTAGATCCTCCTTGAAGCGCAAACCATTCCTCTTCTGGTATTCACTGTCTTTCGCATGTTTCCAAGTCAGATCCCTTGCCGTCCTAGATACGAACCTTATGATCACCTGCCGTGGTTTGGTGTTAATTCCCTCGCCAGACCTGAGTCGCCCAAGACGGTGAGCGACATCCAACGCGGCAGCCACGGAATTGCAAACGGTCTCAGGAACTACCGCTTTGCAAATCTCCCCAACTCTTGCCTTAATGTTTTCAGTAGAGCACTCGGAAACTCCATCCAGACGAAGACACCACCTGCGGCTGTATCTTTCTTGATCATTCACCTTATTCTCCAGTTCCACGATCTTTTTCTTCATTCCTTCGTTTTCCCTTTTCAAGCTTTTATTTTCTTTCTTCAAATCCATTATCTCCGCGTGGACGGAGTTGAGCGCCTCACCAAGCGACTCAATTTTGTTGGAGTTTTCTTTCACCATGTGTTCAATGTAATCCGACCTTTCGTTTATTTTACCAGTGATAATCCGAATGATGTTGTCCTGTACCTCGACCAGAGAGGGTTCAACCATCTTGGCTGCTTGGGAGGTGCTGTGGCGCTGCTTTTTCAAAGGCTGTTCCTTGGATGGGGAAGAATCGCATTCGTCCCCAGTTTTGGATTTGCAGGAATAGGAGTGGATCTTGTTAATTGTTCGCTTTTCTTTTGTAGAGTCAACTTCCATTTTCCGAATTTCATCTGCACCCTGCATGTTTCCTTAAGGCACTTAAGCTAACTGGTATTAGCTAGGATTAAAGTAGCAACGGAACTTGACCAACGTCCGTCTCTTTTTCCCTCAGTGTTCTGTCTGATAGTAGTGCGCAGGAGGAAAGTGACTTCTTTAAAACTTTAAGAATTAAAAGTTGAACAATGTGGGACGCAACTGGGATTGTTAAAATCAAAGTTTGTGAGAAAAGACCCTAAATCGGTGCTCAGCAACAGAAAGTCCAGCCGCTCATGTCGCCATCTTAGCCTCCGCCAGCTAGTCAAACACAAAATCGGAATTCAGAGGCAGATGACGTTACTTCAACGTCGTCAACAATCATCAGCTTATCGGTAGGTTGCTATTCAACAAACACAGAAGACGCGGAACCGAAAGCAGACAACAAGTAACACAGATGTAATGGATAACTGAAACTCTACGATAAGTGAAATAAAACGTGCATCTAACTAGTCAAGCTGTGTGTGTTGTGTTTAACGCTGTATACGATGTATATATGTGTAAATGAAACCGTCATGTATGTTTGAGTTAGTTAATGTGTGCACCCACTAACCAAGACAAATATATTACTACTAAAGAGAAGGAAAACCAAACTCCACGCTTGGACACAGACACTAATGCTACACCGGCGATGTATGTATGAGTGTATGCGAGTGCTGCCAGTGGTTTATTAGTGTTGAAGCGCTATCGGACGTTAGTGACCGAAGCCGCGGTCGCATGATCAAACACAAATTGGTTACTCTGCAATGTGTCTTATGAGCTCTCCTCCCGTTAGCACAGCATCGGAAAAATCAATTCCATCACCAGTGACAAAGAAAATGAAAAATGATAAAACTTTTTGCACAGAGAAATTGGAAGGTGAGCTCACAAGATACATTACAGCGTTGCCAATGTGTGTGTGTGATTAATCTCAATTAAAAAAAATTCATAACTTATTATGACTCTGAATTCATCCAAACTTTCACCGAGCTGTTCCTTTCATAATTCTCCCTCTTGCCTGGGCGGACTTCCCCTTTAAGCCAAGGAAATGCCACCCGAAGGTTCTTGTTTTAGGGTTCTCATTGTACCATTATTTAGCTTAAATTTTTGAGATACATTTCTCTTAAACAGAACTGACATCTCGTATGATTGGCATGTTAAAATCCCTTGGTTACTTGAGGTGTGTATGTAAGTTGTATGCAGTTTAATGTGTTGTAGTTTTCGCTCATACATGTATGTTAATCTTGTTTGAGTTATGAACTAAAAATATCGGATATTAAGTTAGTCAAATCTATTGACATATTTTCCAGTTTTCTTGACCAATTTTCTTTGCCTTTACACAAATGTGCTTCCATTCTGTAATCATATTTTGCAACATGTTTTGTATAGAGACATTTTGTAAAACTTGTTGGCAAGAGTAATGTCACCTCATTTGATATCTGAGTTAAGAGCAAAGAAATGTACATGTGCAACAAGATACCTTGTATCTGATCAAAGTTTATTTTACTATAAATGTGCAGCTGATATTTGTACATATGTATTAGTGTTGCCAAAAATGCTTTCTCTTATTTTACAGTACTGACTTAACAATGATAAAATAATCAGTAACTCATCTCTGACTGTAAAGCGTCTTTGTGACAGTTTATCTGTGAAAAGCGCTATACAAAATAAATTGAATTTTATTAATTTTTTTAATGAAAATAAAGAGTCTATTTTTACCAATATGACGAAAAATGACGTCAAAAAAGGACGTCTTTTTTAACGTCTTGTGCTGTTGCAAACTGATGTCTTAAAGACGTAAATATATGACGTAAATAAGATTTCTATTTTTTACCAATATGACAAGATATGACGTCAAAAAAGGACGTCTTTTTTTACGTCTTGTGCTGTTGCAAACTGTTGTCTTAAAGACATAAATATATGACGTAAATAAGATGTCTATTTATTACCAATATGACAAAAGTATGACGTGATATTTACCAGTATGAGGGCTTGTTTTTGGTTTCAAAGACGTCATAAAGATGTCTATTTTATACCAATATGACAAAATATGACGTCAAAAAAGGACGTCTTTTTTACGTCTTGTGCTGTTGCAAACTGATGTCTTAAAGACGTAAATATGTGACGTAAATAAGACGTCTGACAGGTCTTAAAAATGACGTCTACAGGGCGTAATTTTTGCCAGTCTCTGCTATCAGGGGTTAGCCTATCCAGTCCACTCGTAGTCCGGAAATTCCAGATTAATCTCGATGTAAAAATGAGTAAAGTTAGTTATTAAAGACAGAACTGCTTTGCTAAAACTATAAAATAACACTTATACGTGTATTTATCCATTTTGGTAATTTTAGAACGTTTGTTCCTCCGAGAGAACAGGGGGGGGTTTTTTAATACGTTGCTACTACTGTTACCTCCTAGTAGGACAGGGGACGCCAGACATGGTTGTGGTTCGCTATTGCTTTTCAACTTGCTCCATTCTCCCTTTTCTTAATTTGAGATCAAGATTTGTTAAGCTCACTTGTGACGACGCTTATTTTTTCTTCCTTAGCTAACATGCTGATCTCAATCGTACCTATTAGCCTATCACATTTGTAAACAGTGGCGGTTCTAGAGTGTTTTACTCCCCGGGCGAGACCCCCTCTGAGCGCGCCCCCCCCCCGACAGGAAAAAAAATGTAAAAGAAACATTACAACAGAAATTGACATCAAAATACTGTAGACTACAATATAACTCTTATACAAAACATCCATAAAATTCAATTTTAAATAAACATGTCATTACATGCTAAATGTCTGTTATTACATGCTATATTAATCTTTCAGGGAGGAATAATTAGCTCCTTGGCTACTGCCTCGAATTCTATGCTTGGCGGTGACGGATACGAGAGGGGGAAGTGGAGCAGTAGTGACAGGGACTTTTTTTGGGTCTACCTGGATTGAGATGTGCGCTTAATGCACTTGGGTTGACAGGCTGTGATCGTGTATGATTTGCCTTTATTGTATTATACTCCGTAAAAAAAAGAGAGATATGGTTCCGTAGGGGAATTTCCAATCCAGGGGTTTTAACATCCAGAACTTGCAGTGAAAATAGCAGAAGTGATTTCTAGACTTTGTAAGTAACTTCGTGGTTACTGTAGTAGGCTACTTAAATCGGTACTTTTGTGTGAGGAAGGCAAATTCCCCTCATGTTCTTATTCCAGTCTACTACTGTGTAACAGCACTGACAACTGTTATCTAATGTAAAATAACTTGTAAATAATTCTTATTTTTTATTTATTTATTAATGTTGTAAGTAATTCCATAAAATTTGCTGGTGTGTTATTTTAGTTTCGGCACTCGTATCTTACAAACTGTTATGTGTTGTAACAAAAATTGAGGGCTCGTGCGGGATCTGAACTACTCTTAAAAAAAAAAAAAATCGTAAGCATATTAATATATTGTTACAGTTCTATATTTCATTGTCTACAAACACCAGCAAATTTTATTCGTCATGACTGAGTTTAAGCCTGATGTGTTTATGGTTTATGGATGCGCCCGATCAGGACGTTTTTGGCAAACGTTTAGTTGTGACTGGTTGACTATGCTAAACTATGGTTGAACTATGCGAACTATGAGTAGTAGCACACGACAAATGTTAGTCATTAAAATTACCATATGACAGGGCTCAACGGGCTTAACTAATTACAGGGCTCAACGTTAACTCAAATGATAGAAATAAATAATAACTGAACTTTAACTAGTTTTGTTGCAAAGGCAAATCTTGTGCTGAAATAAGATCTCGTGTTCAGACCGAATTAGTGTTAAGTATAGTACACATCAAAGCTAGAAGGCTAGCAAACGTAAGAGTTACACCACCAGTTATACGTTAGCCCTTCATTAATGGCATGGATACCGTAATCATACAGAGGGAACATAGCTGCACACCTTTATCTTCTGAGTGTTTCTCCTCTTCCTCTTTTCTTCTTTTTCTAAATCGGGCCCCTGATGGCTTTGGCCTTTTCTCTCCATCTTTCACTCGACAGTGACAGTCAATCTATTTCCCATGATCCCATCCCCCAACACTGTCACTCACCACCAGGAGTAAACCGATTCACCTTGGTGACCACATAATCGTCTACCTACTTTATTAGCCATTTTACGCGCAATTAAAAAAACGTGCAGGAATTATAAACCTGTATTTATAATATTATGACATGTATGTTCTGTGGAAGAAAGTTGATGTGTGACTGACTTTAGCCCACCTCTGCATTAGAGTATTGCTCTATACAGTAGATCCCCTTGGCATTGCGTTGCATTTGGAGGCCCAGAGCAGAGGTGAACTGTCCCCCGCGCCCCCTCCCCTCCCCCTTCTCACACGCACAGCTCCTGTGCACAGCACCTTCTCAGCAAGCAAGGGCACCTGCAGTCAGGGGGCGCCAATGTGCCAATTGCCCACACAGTGATATGATACAGAACATTTTCGCCCGTGCCTAAAACCGCTACTGGCTTCTGTGGACAGCACCTTCTCAGCAAGCAAGGGCGCCTGCAGTTACGGGGCGCCTGCAGTTAGGGGGCGCCAATGTGCCGATTGCAGCGATATGATACAATTTTATTTATTTATTTATTTATTTATTTATTTATTTATTTTTACCCACGGGCCCTGTTCGCCCGTGCCTAAAACCGCTAATGTTTGTAAAATCTAGTTCACGGAACTGGGAGAGTTGGGACAAGTAAAATCGAAACTTGACATGGGAGAAGAAAATCCACGCAGACGTTTGGTAGCTTTTCACAGCAATCTTTGTCAATAAAATTACTGATGTAAAATGACAGCGATGACCGCCTTTAGAATATCCGTTCGAATTGAGTACTTAAAATGAAGCGTTTTTCGCAAATGGACAAATGCGGTGTATATGGAGTGATTATCGATAGTTGCAATAATCTGTTCAAAGGAATAATAGGCCTACCCCTGATTGAGAAGAGTTATTGGCTACTATTGTAATTGACAACGGAATAACGGTTATTCTCATCAGATATTGAATGATTCTTACTGGCGCGGGGCGCAGCAGAGTTGTGTATATTATGGAGGTGTATGGAATGATAATGAAGTCAAAGAAAAGGGTGTGAGTGGGGCTGTGGACTTCGGAGGGTCAGTGTCGTGAACGATCATCATGCGTAGCAGCCAGTCCTGCCAAAGGTTGTCCGAGCTTTGGTGAACTTCGAGATGGCACGATTAATGACACGGAACATGCGCTCCTTTCCAACTCTGTCCAAAGAAATTCTTAGGTTATCATGACTGAATGATTGTGTTCTGACTGGACGTCAAGTGGAACTATTGAACAGCCACTGCTCCTTATCTTTTCTGCATTCATTTAGGAAGAACTTGCCCATGAAATAGGTGAAAAATGTGACAAATTAAAATGCCAAAGATACTCAGGGCTTTCAAAGTGAACCTTTTAATGACATTAAAATGTATTTTGCAACAGAAAATAAAGAATCATCATAAAACTATTTATTTGTTAATATTCATAACATTAATCTGATATATGAATAAAATATACTCATTAATGGTTCATTTATTCATATCTTTATTAACTGAAAGTCACTGAAGACACTTTATACTAATGCTGATGATAAACACTATAATTCAGGCTTAGAGAATGCAGCCTGTGCTGTCATAACTGACATGTATACAGACATTACTAACATCATATACTTTCAGTTATACCTTTCCCTTCTCTTCTGTAGTCTCTCCCCTCTAGCAGCAGGATCTGCCCTGATCTTTGCACAGAAACGTGCACCCCTCTCTTTACTTGAAAGAGCGATCTGTAAAAATGTAAAATAATGTTTAAAATATACAAAATTGTATTACAAATCTTAAAACTAATGAAAAATAATTGTAAAAACTTTTCAAATGATTAAAATAATTAAGAAAGAAAAAGAAAATTCAGTTTAAATCTTCTATGTCGTGGTAAAATGAAAGTTACGTATGTAACTACGGTTCTATGAATCCTGGATGACCTTCAAGCACTGAATGATCCATCTTGCGCATGCACAGGTCGAGTGTTTATACTAACAAAGTCACCTGTGACCCCTGGATGATCCGGGAGAGGCTATATCTTCTGGTGTCATCAGGGGATCTGTTCCTACAGAGTCTTCTCGCGAGCACACAAGGATTATGAGTGACAGAACGCTCTGGCGGTCATCCAGGATTCATAGAACCATAGTTACATAGTAAGTAAGTAGGTAAGATTTTATTGTCTCTTTTTGATACACACTATTGAAAGCAAAAATACTCGAGAAATATAAGAGTATCAAAAACCACTCTAAAAGAGTTATGAGACTCTAAGACATAAAATAAAAACATAGAAAATGACTATAATAATACATGTAATAAAAACATATTGAGCATAGAGTATTGACTAGATTCATACACCGTTAAAACATTGCCTTCGGCGTAAAATTTCATGGCAGGATCTGGCACACAAATTGACGTTATGATCACCTGATAAAATGGTACAAAGTTTATCAATATAATTCATATCACTGAAACCTGGAATATCAGAAGATAAGGCGGAATATAAAGATTCTCGTATATCAGCGTATAAAGTACAATGCAGTAAAACGACGGATTCTGATTCAATAGCACCTGAGTTACATTGCAAACAGAAACGCTGATCTGCAGGGATATTAGCATAGCGACCTGTTTCTAAAGCGATCGGAGCAACTCCACATTGAAATTTACTAAAAGCACTTCTGCGACATCTCGAGATAATTCTAGATACATAACATTCGGTAGTAAATTCATTCTTGAATACCCTATATGTGCGTAGTTTGTTCCTTTCAGTATCCTTATTAACAATCTCTAACCATTCTAATTGATTCCTTTCCTTAAGAATATCATCGAGTGCATATAAATCGCTTCTAGTGTAATGTACATCAAAATGACCAAGATGTTCAGCATGTAACAGTCTGAATTGTTGATTAACGTAGTACAAATGATTCCTTTTGTGTTCTAACAATGTATATGACCATCGAAAAACCTTCTTACAAATTCTATCATTTGACATATCATTCATCATTCATACATATGTACAGCACCCTCCATAATTATTAGCACGCCTGGTTAAGATGTGTTCTTTAGCTTCTAATAAATTCTGTTTTTTTCTAAATAATATAGGATCACAATGAAAACAAGAGGGGAATCCAACCTTTAATTCAAGCGCATTTAAAAAAATCCCACATTGAGAAATAATTCTTTTACATCAAATTGTTATGGCCCCAATTTGTTATGACATATCGGACAGCAAGGGATGACAGACAAAATTTTAAAACTTGAACAGATTTAATGAACCAAAGCCCTGACCAAGATTGAAATAAAATTTTAAAAAATGAGATAGTTTCTGTCCCTTGATACTTGAGATGGGGTTGCTATGTTGTGATGTCCTGGGACAGGAAAATGCTCCAACACAGGCAAAAATCCACAAAAAGAGCTTCACAGGTCTTGAAATGAGTGACAGGTCTGGTCAAATGAATCCACAATTTACACAATTTCTCCTTGAAATTTCTCCTACCACTAAGTCTTTCAATTTTTCTCCTTATATATTCTTTTCCAGCCCCCTCCCACCTTCCATACTTTTTTTTTTCAATTCTCTGGGACTTTCCCCTCTCAAACATGCCCAGGACATGCCCAAAACCCAGCTCCAGACTGGGCGTAACAAAAAAAAAGTCAATACTGCCATCTAGTGGCTTTTTTTTTTCTCCACATTACAAAATCTTGTGTGTCACAATTATTAGCACCCCTGATATTAACCCCTTTCTGCAGATGTAGACGCCTGCGTCTATAACCTGTAAATTTAAGCACGCTGTTACTGTACTCGATCACTAGATGGCACCCCCGGATAAGTTATTGAATGTTCGCAAGCAAGCAGACCTTGAATGCGGTTCTGAATACGGGGAAGTTCACTCCACTCCCTGTTTTTCGAGAGCTGCATGAATTAAACTCCTCAGCTAAGCCTGATGTGCAAACTGGTCAGTATCCTTGCCCATCGTATCGATTCAGCAGTTTAAAAAAACGAGATCTTGACACAGAAAAAATCCTTTGTTGCAACCAGTTTAGCCACAGTGAGCCAACAGTATTCCAATTAGTAGTTCAGAAAAATCAGTTTTCTGAGGCAAAAAAATCGACATGGCATTGATTCTCTCACATTCTATTGTTAATTACAGTTGTCACATACAAAAAAATTTGTAGTTCCCTACCGTGGATTTACGCGTAGATTTCTTCATTGACAAATCCAGCACTTCCTTATATCCACCCGAGTACTGGCGTTGATAGCCAATCACTCAATCATACACTCAAGCTCTTCTGCGTAATTGTAGAGTTACAGTCAATGCCCTCGTGAGTTCCCTTGGTAACAATGTATTGATTGGCTCGTTTCTTATCCAATTCCCGAGTGTTTAAGCATTTTAGAGTAAGTGAAACACATTGATTGGACAAACACAGAGCATACCAACCAATGCGTATCAGCAGGCTCGGTTGTATCCTGTCTAAGTAATGCACATTACGCGGCTAAAACAGACGCGATTTATAGAAAATCGGTTCGCAAAACTGGGCTTGAAGTGTTCAGTTACATTACAGGATTTAAATGAGAACGATATGCTCAATTGGAATTATTTTGAATGAAACAGGACCGGAGGGTTCCTGCTACTGGATACATCGGTCTCTGTTTTATATAGTCAATGTCTCTGGAGGAGGGATTCTCCAAAAAGGTCAGGCTGCTATTTTTGTTTGTTTTTTTTTTTTTTGTTTTGGAATGTATACGTACTCAACAAAGTCGAATGTCGAGGTTTTTTTTCCTGTTTAAAACGCGAACTGCCCGTGCATTTTGGTGGACCCCCGGTACGTTCATTGCACGTTTCTTTTGAATCGGGAGAGGCAATTGATTTGATATTCCCTGAAAGTGGAGTGTCTGTTCTGTTAAAATAAGGTATATTTCAGAATTCAGATGTTACTGAGTTAGTGAGGTGTACTTGCTCCTTATAAGTGTTGAAATGGGTTTGTGAGCTTAGAAGAGGGGACTGGTAACTTCCATTACAGGATGAATGTTCTGACCGTTTAATAAGCAGTTTATTTAATGCGTGTTTGTGCTGGCTTTGAAGAAAAATGGCCAAAACTCTAAACTTTATTATGGAGAAAAGGCATGTTTTGTGTTTGGAGAGGTTACTGGTGACCACTGATATTCAACTGCTCTGATATTGATAAATTCATACTAAACTCAACCAGAAAATCTTTCGTCCATATTAAATGTCATGTCTGAAAGCTTTATTTGTGTTAACTACGTGATTTTTTATGATTTGACAGTACATCATTTTGAGACTTTGGGGAGGCACTTGGGTAGCTGTATAATTTGGCTAATAGCATGTAGGTAATCTAGAATGTAATGTTGAAGATGAATTCTACTTGTGGTCAAGGAGTTTATGATACCAGGTCATCCGTAACCCGACACTGTGGGGGAAGAACACCTCACATCCGGTCTTAGAGCCTCATCAGGGGACACAATTGGAGCAGCTATTGTCGGCTCAATTGCAGGTATGCGGCCTAAGTCAAACCTGGCTGCATCCTGCATGGCTGCCAGGGTCCGGCCATCGGATGTTGCATGAGAGAGGGCCCTAGAATCCCTCCAGGATGCATGCAACTCCTTCAAATACTCGTCCGATGTAGGCACAGTAAAGTTGGCGTGAGCTGGTCCACGCCTGAATAAAGCACTGGCCGCAGCTGGCTGAGCTTGCGATACGTCTAACTGTAGGCAGGCCAGGGCCATACGAATGATGGCTCCCAATGAGCTGTCCTCGGAACCAACAGTAGAGCTGTAGGCTGAAGAACAGGAGCCCCCCTCAGAGGTACGGGAGGTTCTATCCTGTGGAACCACATCCGCCTCAAATTCAGCAAACTCAGTGGCCGACGCTGCCATGGAGAGCACATCATCCTCCGGCACCAAAATGGCTGCTGGAGGGGCAGGCGCATCCGCCTCCCCTGCACCAGTCCCAGATTGGAAGGCCAGGAAGAAGGCTTTCATGTGATTAATATCCTCTGTTAACTGGTCCACCTTGGAGGCAAGCCTGGACTCCTTCACCTTCTTCCTGGAGGTGACGCCCCCAGTCTCCGCTGCCCTACATTTAGATCTGCCAGCCTGAGCAGGAGTCACTCGCTGGGCTGGGGTCAATGGCTGGGATGACGGGACATAGCCCAACAGTCGCTCCACCTCAGCCAACCTGGCAGCCCTCACTGCCCGAGGTATGAAACTGCAGTTCATGCAGGGCTCTTCTGAAAGACCCTCCCTCAGATGCTCGAGACCAAGACAAGAGGGACACATATCATGGCCATCTTCAAGCTGCAGAGAAGCCATTCGGGTCGAGCCAGAGTGGGTGCCAAGCATTTTGACAACCAGCCAAAATCAAACAGAGAAACAACAGACGTTGGGAGAAGGAGTGAAAACACAGCCTTCACCAACAAGTGTTGCAACAAAATTAGCTTCAGCGGAAACACCACTGCTAACTGTAGAGTCACACCTATGCTGGGAGCGAGAGCACTGCCTTCACCAGTTAAGGGTAGCTGCTATGCTACAACACAAAACGGGCACAACCGAGTTGGCACCAAAATATTCAACCAAAGTAGGCCGAGCAAAAACGCCGGTAATAACCAACAAAACAAGGAAACACAGCTCATTGTTCCTTTCTTCCTTTATTTATTATTATTATTATTATTATCATTATTACTACCTAAGCTGGGAGTGGGAGGGCACACACTGCCATCAACAACAAAAGTACAACGAAAAGTGGGTACACCCATGGTGCGCCGATCAGTCAATAAAGTTGGTCACAACGCGAACCATAGAGGCGCATAAATGAAATAATAACAAGAGCAGCACAAATGCCAGGACAGAGAGCGGGTACACTGTCTTTACCGACAAAATTGAAAATGATAACAAAGCGAGTAAAACAGGTTGCACCGATATTCAATACTGATGGGCAAGAGCACGCAATCCTAACAGCTGATTCACATAAACATTTGCGGTACAAATGCCGGGAGAGGGAGCGAGTACACTGCCTTCACCAATGAAATAACGAAAATGCAACCAAAAGTGAGTATAACAGGTTGCACTGAAAAATATGTAGTGAGAAACACAAAGTAAACTTATCACTACGTTTGGTACTTAGGAGTGTCCGCAGCAAACCGCAACAAATCTTTCGGCGTGATTTGTCGCAGCCTTTGGAGGGCTCGCAGCTCCAACGAGAAGTGACAAGGCTACCAGCAACGAACGACAAAAAATTGACGCTTAGCTTTAGCTAGCTCAGTGACATGCAGTCTACCTGCGAAGCGAGAAGATGAAAAGGAACAGATTCCCTGATGACACTAGAAGATATAGCCTCTTCCGGGTCATCCAGGGGTCACAGGTGACTTTGTTGGTATAAAGACTCGAACTGCGCATGCGCAAGATGGATCATTCAGGGCTTGAAGCACCGCCTCTGGCGGTCAGTAAAGATGAAACAGAACAGTATGTCATTTGTAAAAACGTTTGTCCACATGACATATTTTGTTTGTCTGCATGACGGATTCCATCATTTACATTCCTAACAGGCAGTTGCATGGCCACCTATTCACCACACTAACCTTGACCTATAAACTTTTAATTTCACATATAAATCAATATTTTTAAAATGTTCAACTTTAGCATCACTTTTTTGACGTTGGACCACATGACGCTCAAATCTGTGACACTTTGTATGACACCGGGAGAAGGTAATAATAATAATAACTTAATTAAATATAGGAGCACATTTTTGAACATGCCTCCATCTCTAGTTGTCCTTAGGGGTCCTCTGAGTGATGTCATCACAGGTCACATGACTTGAGTCATATTTCTAAAGTACAAAATGGCATTCAATCTTTGTTTTACTACATGACATTGAGGGAAATCTGTCTTTGTGGAACAAAGTGATTTTGATATTAATGAAATTTCTTAAAGATATATCCTATCAATACTTTGCAGTGCTTTTGTGTACACTATAAAAATATGCCAAAGACCAATGTTGATGATTTAAAACATTTTTAATCATTTAAAAAGCAGTTGTCTTTTTTTGAAATTAAGTGACTCCTATTCTACCGCATGAGATTTACCACTTGAATGGTGCAAAAGTCTACCAATTTTGTATTTTTCATGCAAATATGAATAGTGAGGAGCGAGAATGATCTAAGATTAATGAAAAATACAATATCAAACTTATTTTATACAAGTACGTAGTCGAAATTTCCCCTGGCAGCAAAAATCAGTGTGGGACATCACACACCCTTTCACAGTTTTTTGTTGCGCCATCCCAACTTTTTGAAACATGTTGCTGGCATCAAATTCAAAATGAGCACATATTTTTTAAAAAAAGCAATTACATTTCTTAGATTAACATCTGATTTGTTGCCTTTGTACTCTTTTTAATTCAATATCGAGTTGAAATGATTTGCAAGTCATTGCATTCTGTTTTGGAAACAGTTGTAAAATATGCTGTGGAAACTGGCGTTAAGTTTTGCAAACGGACAGGAACCGGGGATCGTTTGGCAGGTGGTCATGACAAGGAACGTCTGAATTGTCTATTTCACGAAGGAAAGAGGGCAGTAAGATTCAAAGGAAACACAGGACCAACCTTGGATTAAAGGAAAGATTGATTATGGATTTCAGTCTTATAGAGCTGGAGTGAGTGGATATGCCATTCGTGCCACAAAGTTTTCCAATAAATTGTGTTGGCTGTCCTTGCGGTAGAGCCCATGGTGTATTGAAGGAAGGACGTCCCATTTTTCTAAAACTTGTACCCAGGTGCCTTTAAAATCTCCCTGCAACTGTCCCTTGAGCCGCGTGACATTTGGAGGCAAAGGAGAAGGGTAGGAGAGAAGAAAAAGGCTGCCTGGACTAATTACAAGACAGCTACATTCATTGTAATATTTTCATCAATTAAAAATATGAAAATGCTATATTGATGAAAAAAAATTTAACAGTTATTGTCCAGTTAGTGTATATCAGCTGTTCACTGCATTTAACCTGCATTATGGGGTAATATTGTCGAGATCTACTGTATGTAGTGTAATGTGAATATAGGCCACTAGATGGCAGTATTTACCTTTTTTTTTTATTCAGCTCAGACTGGAGCTATGTTTAGACATGTCCTGGACATGTCTGGGGCA
This sequence comes from Gymnothorax reevesii, assembly GCA_029721435.1. Taxonomy (NCBI): domain Eukaryota; kingdom Metazoa; phylum Chordata; class Actinopteri; order Anguilliformes; family Muraenidae; genus Gymnothorax; species Gymnothorax reevesii. The sequence goes on along the minus strand of CM056573.1, from coordinate 186,720,042 downwards.
AGTCTCTAAAAATAAAAAAAAAAGGTCTAAATGTGGGTGGGGTCTGCAAAAGAGTATATAAGGAAAAGAATTGAGACAGTAAAGTAGTAGGAGAAATTGCAAGAAGAGGGATACACGTGACCAGACCTGTCATTTCTGTTCAAGACCTGTGAAGTTTCTTTTGTGGATTTTTGCCTTTGTTTTCTTCATCCAGGACATCACCAAGCCACCCCACAAAAAGGGACTGTAATTATTTCTGGTTTTTTTTTTTATGTATTCAATCTTGGTCAGTTAGTTAGTTGTTATTAGTCTTTGTCTGTTTGATAAAATGTGTTTAAGTTTTTAAAACTGTGTCTGTCATCCCTTGCTGTTGCTGTTGTGTTGTAGATTGTAATAACAAATTGGGGCCAGAACAAATTGGGGGCTTGTCCGGGATTGACCATTTTGTGAGTCATTTATTAAAAATCTAACATTTCAGATTGTAAAATTGTTTTTGTGAATTTTCCTATATAATTATATTGACAACAGCAATGGATGATTTCTTGGCATCACCAACCGTAGGGGTTTTGAAGTCTTTTAAAAAGACCGAACTGTTGGAAATATGCAGACATTTGGAGCTGACAGAGGTAAAACCAGCCATGCGAAAAGCAAGACTGGCTAGAGAGATAGTTGAATATTACATTGATGAAAATGTGTTTGCACCCGGAGATCTGGAACAGTTTCCAGTGGAAAATCCAAATATAGAAATGGAACTTAAATTAAAAATGCTAGAGATTGAAAGGGAGGAAAAAGAAAAACAAAGAGAATTTGAGAGAGAGAAAGAGGAAAGAGCAGAAAGAGAGAGACAGAGAGATTTTGAATTAGAGAAGTTGGATAGAGAAGAAAGACTCCAAATGCAGAAACTAAAAATTAAAATTGAAACTAAAAATAAATTTTGTGCCAGTCAGGAGGTAAAACTGGTGCCTCCATTTTCGGAAAAGGATGTTGACAACTATTTCCAGTGTTTTGAAAAGGTAGCAAAGAGTTGCCAGTGGCCAAAGGAACACTGGCCTCTGATGTTGCAAACTGTCCTCAAGGGTAAAGCTGAACAAGCCTATTCGGCTTTGTCTGCAGATGATTCCTCTGATTATGAGGTTGTCAAAAAGGTTATTTTTGAGAGCTTATGAGTTGGTTCCAGAGGCTTACCGACAGAAATTCAGAGGTCTGAAGAAATCTGAAAATCAGACTTATGTTGAATTTGCGAATGAGAAGAAGGTTTGCTTTGAGCGCTGGTGTACTTCTATGGAGGTCAAGGATGATTTCAACTCACTAAAAGAGATGGTGTTGGTTGAAGAATTCAAGAACTGTCTTAAGGATGATGTTAAGACCTACCTTAATGAGAAGCAAGCACTGAATTTGCAATCAGCTGCCAATTTTGCAGATGAATATGTTCTCACACATAAGTCCAAATTTCAGTCTAGCAGTAACAATAGATGGTCCCAATTTCAGAAAAAGGGTTACGGTGATACCCAAGATTCTTCACCCAAAGACAAAGACAAATCTGGTGATGGTGCTCAGAAATCCAGTAACAGGTCTGATCAAAGTGTGAAAGCTGACAGTGACAAAAGTGGTCTAGTGTGCAGTTATTGCAAGAAATCTGGTCATGTTACAACTAACTGTTGGGTCCTTAAAGCTAAGAAAGAAAAAGACAAGGATACCAAACCAAATGCCTTTGTGAAAACAAGGTTAGAAACCCCTGTAGTAGATAACCAATCTGCTAAATTACCTGCTTCTTGTGGGGCTAAAAAGCCTGATACAGCTGACTTTGTGAGGGAGGAATTTCTTCCATTTGTGTCAGAGGGATTTGTGGCTCTGAATGAGCATACTACTCCTGTCCCCATATATATCCTAAGGGATACCGGAGCTTCTCAGTCACTCTTGTTGATGGACTCCTTCGAGTTACGTGATGAGACCGCTTCAGGGGATTTCATACTTGTACAAGGTATTGAAGGGAGGACTGTATCTGTACCCCTGCACTCTATATTCTTGAAGTCAGATTTAGTTACAGGACAGGTAAAGGTGGGACTTATGTCAAGTCTACCTATAAAGGGTGTTTCTCTGTTGCTAGGCAATGACCTGGCTGGGGGCAAAGTAGTTCCCCCTGTACATCTTACTTCACAGCCGAGCACTGAAGATGGGGATGAGGACCCATCTCTGTATCCTTCTTGCGCAGTGACTCGTGCTATGGTCAAGAAGGCTAAAGAAGATGATGTTGTGGTGCCGCCCAGCACATTGAATAGTCAGGACTCAGGTGGTTTGCCTCATGACTCTGATTGGCCTACTATGGTTTCTCCGTTTGAGGACTTACCAGATACTTTTATCAGTTCTCTATTCAGCCATCCGGATGGGTCTGGTGATTCTGATGTGTCTGGAGACTTGTCTCTGTCCAGAAAGCGGTTGATTGAGGAGCAAACTAATGATCCTGAAATTTGTGTACTAAAGAGGAGAGCCCTTCCTGATAAAGAAATAGACGCAGTTCCAGTTGGGTATTATCTCAAGGATGGTGTGTTGATGCGGAAGTGGCGCCCTCCTGATATCCCTGGCAATGCAGATTGGGCAGTGGTCAGGCAAATTGTTGTTCCGAAGGTCTACAGGAATGAGATCTTAACAATGGCTCATAGTTTACCTTTAGGAGGTCATCTTGGTGTTAACAAGATTTTTGATAAGATCATGAAACACTTCTTTTGGCCTGGGCTTCGGAAAGACGTTTCCAACTTTTGCAAAACCTGTCACACTTGTCAGGTAGTTGGAAAACACCAGTTAGACCCACCTGTAGCTCCATTGCAGCCTATCCCAGCATTTGGGGAGCCATTCTCTAAGGTCATTGTTGATTGTGTTGGTCCATTACCCAAGACTAGATCTGGAAATCAGTGCTTGTTGACAATCATGTGTGCATCTACCAGATTCCCCGAAGCCATACCTCTACGTAACATCAAGGCAACTGCAATCTCAAAGGCTTTGATGAAGTTCTTCACGTTGTTTGGCCTTCCCAGGGAAATTCAGTCAGACTAAGGTAGCAATTTCACTTCAGGATTGTTTCAGCAGGTTGTGTATGAACTAGGTGCAAAGCAGATTCTTTCTAGTGCCTATCATCCAGAAAGTCAGGGTGCCTTAGAGCGGTTTCATTCCACTCTCAAGACAATGATGAGGGCTTATTGTTATGACCATGAGAAAGACTGGGATGAAGGTGTTCATTTGCTGTTGTTTGCAGCTAGAGAAGCAGTGCAGGAGTCTACTGGATTCAGTCCGTTTGAGGTAGTGTTTGGCCATGAAGTGAGAGGACCTTTACTATTGTTGAGTGAACAATGGCAAGAGGAAGAGCCGCACATCAGTCTGTTCGACTATGTTAGCAAGTTCAAGGAAAGATTGCGTGCAGCTTGTGACCTAGCCAAAGAGAACTTGAAATCAAGTCAGGGAAAAATGAAAACTTGGTATGATCATAAGGCTAGAAGCCCTGAGTTTAAACCAGGAGACAAGGTCCTTGTGTTGTTTCCCTTGCAGTCCAATCCATTGCAGGCTAGATTTCATGGTCCTTATCTGACAAATTCTGACAAAACTCAATGATCTCAATTACATTGTGAAGACTCCAGATAGGAGAAAACCAAAACAATTGTGTCATATTAACATGCTAAAGCCTTATCATGACAGAAATGCTAGGGTTGCAGCTGTCACTTCAGATTCTCCAATGGTCGAAACGTGTGAAGATGAGGGGGAGTTTCAAGATGATGAACCAAGAATTAAAGCTGAAGTTCTTTCATGTAAATTGTCAAACACTGAAGTGTTGCAAAATCTTGATGTAAAACTCCAGCACTTAGAACCCTCACAGAGAGATCAGTTTGAGAGGTTGATCAAGAAATATGAGGATGTGTTTCCTGATGTTCCAAAAAGAGTTTCTATAGCCTCTCATGATGTAGATGTTGGTGATGCCAAACCAATAAAACAGCATCCGTACCGGATGAATCCTGAAAAGAGAAAGATTGCTGAGAAAGAGGTTGAGTACATGTTAGAACATGATATTATCAGACCCTCCAACTCAGATTGGAGTTCACCCTGTGTGCTAGTTCCAAAACCTGATGGAAGTACTAGATTCTGTACAGATTATCGCAAAGTCAATGCTGTAACTAGAACTGATGTGTTTCCAATACCTAGGATTGATGATTGTATTGACAGAGTAGGGCAAGCAAAGTTTCTGACCAAGATTGATTTATTGAATGGTTATTAGTGTGTGCCTTTAACTGAGAGGGCCAAGAGCATCTTCGCTTTTGCCACACCATCTGGGTTGTACCAGTATGAAGTCCTACCCTTTGGGATGAAAAATGCCCCAGCCACGTTCCAAAGGATGATACAGTCTACAATCGCCGGATTGCCACACACGGGTGCATACATCGATGACCTGATCACATGGAGTGACTCCTGGGAAGAACATCTAAAAGATGTAGAGACGTTGTTCCAGCGCCTGACCCAGGCTAACCTGACTGTTAACCTGAACAAGAGTGACTTTGGTTGTGCTACTGTCACCTATCTTGGCTACGTCATAGGCCAGGGTAAGGTGGCACCCATAAATGCTGAAGTCCAAGCCATCATGGACTTTCCAGTTCCTGACAACAAAAAAGCTTTGCGCTGCTTCCTTGGAATGATCGGGTACTACCGCAAGTTCTGCAAGAACTTTGCTGAGATTGCTCTCAGTCTAACTAACCAACTGAAGAAAGGCGTAAAGTTCACTTGGGATGATGCATGCCAGAGAGCCTTCGATCGCCTGAAGTCTCTGCTGTGTCACTTCCCCGTGCTCAAATCTCCTGACTTCAACAAACCGTTCTCCATCGCGGTCGATGCTAGCGACCAAGCTTGTGGATCTGTGCTCCTACAGAGAAGTGACTCTGATGACATTGAGCATCCCGTGGCATACTTCTCCAGGAAGTTCAATCGCCACCAAACGAACTATTCCACAATAGAGAAGGAGCTGTTGGCTCTGGTTCTATCTTTACAACACTTTGATGTTTATGTTTGTACAGGGGAAAAGCCAATGGCTGTGTTCACAGACCACAATCCGTTAATGTTTTTGAGTAAGATGAAAAACAAGAATCGGAGATTGTTGAATTGGAGTTTGATTTTACAGGAGTTTGACTTGGAAATTAAGCATGTGAAGGGTACAGACAATGTAATTGCTGATTGCTTATCCTGTGTTTGAATATGTATATATATATCATGTGTTTATTTGAATATTGTATGATATGTATATAAAGACAAGTGTTCACTTAACCATTTTGTATTGAAAAGAAAAATTTTGCCTTTATGAGTCGAAATTTTTCCCTTTTGGAATGGAGGTGTAATGTGAATATAGGCCACTAGATGGCAGTATTTACCTTTTTTTTTATTCAGCTCAGACTGGAGCTATGTTTAGACATGTCCTGGACATGTCTGGGGCAAGTCTCTAAAAATAAAAAAAAAAGGTCTAAATGTGGGTGGGGTCTGCAAAAGAGTATATAAGGAAAAGAATTGAGACAGTAAAGTAATAGGAGAAATTGCAAGAAGAGGGATACACGTGACCAGACCTGTCATTTCAGTTCAAGACCTGTGAAGTTTCTTTTGTGGATTTTTGCCTTTGTTTTCTTCATCCAGGACATCACCAAGCCACCCCACAAAAAGGGACTGTAATTATTTCTGGTTTTATTTTTTATGTATTCAATCTTGGTCAGTTAGTTAGTTGTTATTAGTCTTTGTCTGTTTGATTAAATGTGTTTAAGTTTTTAAAACTGTGTCTGTCATCCCTTGCTGTTGCTGTTGTGTTGTAGATTGTAATAACAAATTGGGGCCATAACAGTAGGGAAAGAGAAATGTCCGCTGAGAATGAAGTAGCAGATATGAAATGGTTAAGGGCACAGCTGATGATTCAGTGAGTGGAATAATTTCTCTCTCTCATGAGGCTCAGATAAGGTGGGCCAGGCTTACCATAGGGTGTTGTGTTATTATGTTTTCATAGTTGACTAAGGGTGTTTTCACACATATTTGGGTTGACCCAATATACAATATATCAATTTCCAACTGGAGCGGCTCTGTTTCACACATGCTTTTTATCGTCATACTAAGTCCACCGTTCTACAGAATGGAGCGTCATGTATCCATGGCAACCAGACGAAAATGACGTGTGTAGCACCATTCCATCCGGAAGAGAAGGTTGAAATGAAGCCTCGAGATGTAAATAGAACACACATGAATGATGGAGACTCAACAGCAACGCTGTTTCATTTGCCTATGTTATGACTTAAAAAAAATCACAACGAAGAAAACTGGCAAGTACAACTAAAACAAATTTATTCTTTATTAAAAAAGTTGTACAAAAAATTGTCCACTATTTTAATTCTCTAATAACACTCTGCCACAACTGTTGCCAAAACAAAACTCTGGTCTGCTCTCTTCTGCTGTCTCTCTCTCTCTGTTGTCTGTCTCTTTTTTCCCTGCTGTGCTTAAAATCACAGCCTTTTTATAGTCTAGCAACCTTCCAGAAAGATCCACAGGATTCTAGGGAAATCCCGCCCCCTCCAAGCAGGAAAGTGCCAGAAGCTTCTAGAAATTACTAGACTTTTCTTAATGATTTTACAAACACGCCACCAGATGGTACCAATGAACAAAATAAATATAGCTGACCAGCAAGGCAGCAAAACAGCATGCAACAAATTTTCATTTAAAAATGAAATATAATGCTGTACAAAAAATTATCATACATAACACCTCCCCTCTTTGAGAAAAGAAAGGTTTGCTAAAAGCTTTCTTTTGTTAAAATTAACACAGTTTTATAATCAGAACAATCTTGAACTTTACACAAACGTATTATTGATCATGATAACAGTCATATACATAACCAGTGTAAGCCTCACAATCAAATAGAAAAGTAAAATTACATTTTTCACAATAAAAAAAAAAGAAATAAAATTACATGCGTGAAAGTGTATCTGGGATTTCATTATCTTTTCCCCTGATGTGAGAAATATCCAAATCATACTCTTGCAAAAGTAAACTCCATCTCAGTAATCTTTGATTCTTGTTTTTGATCTTGTGCAAGAATGTGAGGGGATTGTGATCACTGAAGACCTTGATGGAAGTAGCTGAACAAGTCAAATAGACTTCAAAATGTTGTAAAGCCAAAACAAGTGCCAAACATTCTTTTTCAATTGTTGAGTAGTTTTTCTGATGTATATCAAACTTTTTGGAAAAGTAACAAACAGGATGATCTACTCCATCAGTGTCTTCTTGCAGTAAAACTGCACCTGCACCAATGTCACTGGCATCAACTGCCAACTTGAACTCCTTTTTGAATTTGGGAGATAAGAGAACTGGTGCATTTTTGAGAATAGCTTTCAGCTGGTCAAATGAATTTTGACATTTTTCATCCCAAACAAATTTTGCATTTTTCTTCAGTAAATTTGTCAAAGGTTCAGAGATGATAGAGAAATTTTTACAGAATTTTCTGTAGTAGCCAGCCATCCCTAGAAATCTCATGAGCTGTCTTTTAGTTGTTGGCTCAGGAAATTCAGTGATAACTTTGACTTTTGCATCAACTGGTTTGACTTGACCTTGTCCTACAACATGACCTAAGTAAACAACTGTAGCTTTACAAAAGTCACTTTTAACTAGGTTAATAGTCAGCTTGGCATCACTCACTCTCTGAAAGAAGTTTCTGATGTAGGTGAGGTGCTCTTGAAAGCTGTCACTGGTGATGATAATATCATCGATTTAGGCCTCACATCCTGGCAGTCCAGCAATCACTCTGTTTACCAGACGTTGGAAGGTGGCCGGAGAATTTTTCATTCCAAATGGCATGACCTTGTATTGGTATAATCCATCTGGTGTGACGAAGGCAGAGATCTCTTTTGCTCAATCTGTTAGAGGGATCTGCCAGAAGCCCTTGAGGAGATCAAATTTTGTGTCATACTTTGACTGTCCAACTTTGTCAATGCAGTCATCAATCCTGGGAATAGGATATGAGTCTGTTTTTGATAGAGCGTTCGCTTTCCTGTAGTCTGTCACCATTCTATATGTTCCATTGGGTTTGGGAACTAGGATGCATGGAGAACTCCAGTCACTGTAACTTGGTTCAACAAAGTCATTTTCAAGCAGATATTTGACTTCCTGTTTAAGGTATTTCTGTTTCTCTGGATTCATTCTGTAGGGATGCTGTTTTACAGGCTTGGCATCATCTTGTAGGATGACATCATGGTAAACCAAATCAGTCCTTGATGGAACGTCAGGGAATATGTGACTATATTCAAATATGAGCTGGTTTAGCTGCTGTTGTTGAAAAGGGTCCAGGTGGGACAACTTGCTGTCAATATTTTGAAGAATGTCTGAATTTTCAAGTTTGACTGGACCAGGTTCATTTTCTAAGGGGCAGTCACAATCTTCTTTGGAATTTTCCAGTTCAACTGTATTTACCACATTGACTGGCTTTTGTTGAGTGTCTCTATCAATGTATTCTTTCAGCATGTTGATGTGACACATTTGTTTTTGTTTCCTCCTTCCAGGAGTTGAAATTATGTAATTTAGATCACTGACCTTTTTGAGGACCGTGTAAGGGCCGAAATATCGGGCTCTTAGAGGGTTTCCAGGAACTGGCAAAAGTGCAAGAACTTTGTCACCAGTTTTGAAACTTCTATCTTTTGAATGAAGGTCATATCTGGCTTTCATTTTGCCCTGAGCTTCTTTGAGATTAGACTTAGCAAAGTCACAAGCCTTAGCAAGACGATTGCGGAAGTCAGAGACATACTGAAGCAAGTTCATTGGGACATCATCTTCGGCCAGAAACTTTTCCTTCAGAAGCTTCAAAGGTCCACGGACTGTATGCCCAAAAACGAGCTCAAAAGGACTGAACCCAAGAGACTCCTGAACAGCTTCACGGGCAGCAAACAGAAGAAGATGGACGCCTTCATCCCAATCTTTCTCTGTGTCAAGGCAGTAGGTCCTTATCATGTTCTTCAGGGTTTGATGGAACCTCTCCAAAGCACCTTGACTCTCAGGATGGTAAGCTGATGACCTGTATTGTTTAATACCAAGCTCATGCATAACTTGTTGAAATATGCCAGACATGAAATTTGATCCTTGATCAGACTGAATAGACTTAGGAAGACCAACTAAGCAGAAAAACTTGGTAAGAGCCTTGATGATAGTCTTCGCCTTGATATTACGAAGTGGAATTGCCTCAGGAAACCGGGTGGAAGCACACATGATAGTCAGTAAGTACTCATAACCAGATCTAGTCTTCGGCAATGGTCCAACACAGTCAATGATGATCCGACTGAAAGGTTCTTCAAAAGCGGGAATGGGCTTAAGTCGAGCCTTTGGAATATTCTGGTTCGGCTTCCCTACCATTTGACAAGTATGACAGGATTTGCAGTACTCCTGTACATCAGACCTCATGGAAGGCCAGAAGAAGTGGTTTCTGACACGTTGAAGGGTCTTCTTGATACCCAAATGACCTGACATAGGATTGTCATGGGCCAGACTAAGAGTTTCTTGACGATAAGACTTTGGAAGAACAATTTGATGGGTGATCATCCACTCTTCATCTGCAGGAACATCAGGTGGACGCCACTTTCTCATAAGCACACCATTTTTGTAGTAAAAACAGACAGGAACTTGAGTAGCCTCTTGTTCACTTGCAGCCTGTGGTAGAAGATGCGCTAGATCACGAGCTTGTTGTTGCTCATGAATAAGTTGTTTACGAGACAAAATGTTATTAGAATGACCTGACAAGGACAAGTCTGAAGATTTCCCAGACATCTCAGGACTGGAAGGTTCCTGATGAAAAGACTGCCCAATGAAGGTGTCAGCCAGGTTAAAGTCCAGGTCAGCAACATCCTGAATAGCCTTTTTGGCCATAGAACGAGTAACTGCACATGAAGGATAGAGGTCTGGAATTTCCTCCTCTATAGAGTCAGATTCTTGATCAATCAAGGGAGTGTCAGTTACAATAGGGTAGGGCACAACCTTATCCCCAGCAAGATCATTACCAAGAAGCAAATGAATGCCTTTGAAAGGAAGAGAAGACCTAACACCAACAGTAACAGGCCCAGAGACCAAGTCTGATTGGAGATGAACATTATGGAGAGGTACACTTGTAAAACCACATTCTACTCCTTGAATAAGGACATTAGCCTGAGTAGACGATTTGTCCGAAAAAGGCAGAATATCTGCAAGAATAAGAGATTAGGAAGACCCAGTATCCCTTAGAATTCGAACTGGAGCAGATGAGGAAAAATCATGCGAAAGGGAGACAGAACCATCGGTGATGAATGGTTCAAAACCCTCCATAACAGAATCAGACACAGAAGGTAGAAGATCAGGTGAACTGACCGTTGATACAAGAGATTCTCTCTTTGTCGAAGCAGTTGGCTTGGTTTCTTCTCGTTGTTGTTTTTTCTTACGAGTATAACACTCAGAAATAAGGTGACCTTGCTTTTTGCAGTATTGGCAAGACACAGAGGGTAAAGAATCAAAGGATTGCTTCTCACCGGAAGGTTTCCTCCCAGAAGTGGTCTTAGAATCATTAGAAGTGTTATTAGAAGTAGTCTTGGACTGAAACTTGCTTTGAAATTTTGAAAAAGTGGATTTTTGCACAAAAGAAGACTTGTGAGTCAATGCATAAGTATCAGCTAGGGTAGATACATCCTGCAAAGTATTGGCTTGTTTTTCTTCAAGGACAATCTTAATATCAGGCTGGACACACCTTTTGAATTCCTCAACCAGAATAAGTTGCCTCATTCTATCAAAATCTTTTTCGACTTTCATGGAATTACACCACTGATCAAACAACTGTTCCTTTAACCTGCCAAATTCAACATGAGTTTGACTGGCTTCCTTGCGAGAATTCCTAAATTTTTGCCTGTAAGCCTCAGGGACTAATTCATAACCCTTCAGAAAAGCAGATTTGACAAAATCATAATCAGCACACTGTTGGACAGATAACTGGTTATAGATTTTTCTAGCTTTACCAGTAAGAACACTTTGTAACATCATTGTCCAATGCTCTTTTGGCCATTTCAAATTTTCAGCAATTTTTTCAAAATGGGTAAGGTATTAGTCAACATCATTTTCTAAGAAAGCCGGAACAAGTCTGATATGTTTAACAACATCAAAATGATCAGAAAGTCCAGAAGATTTTGGAACAGTACCTGCTTCTATTTTCTTCATTTCCAATTCGTACTGCATTCTTTTTTCTTCTATTTCGAGTTGTTTCTCCAACCTTCTTTCTTCCAGTTCTCTTTCCTTCTCCCTCTCTAACCTTCTCTCTTCCAGCTCTTTCAGGCGTAGCTGAAATTCAAGTCTTTGCAGCTCCGTTGCAGGCACTTCCACAGCTTTAATTAATTCTGCTGCTTCTTCCCCAAAGGTATCTTCATCGATGAAATGTTGCACCAAAATGTTGAATATTTCTTGTTTCTTCATTGATGATTTCACATCAGATAATCCAAGGGTTGAGGCTATTTGCAGCAAGTCCTTCTTCTTTGCCAGCACAATTAATTCCTGGGTTGGGGTTTTCAAAAAACTTTCCACATCAAGTCATGATTGCTGGTTTTTAAACTAGTCAAAAGATTTAAAATAATAATCTTGGGTGAATCCAATCTCGGTGGAACCTCCAATTTGTTATGACTTCACAACAAAGAAAACTGGCAAGTACAACTAAAACAAATTTATTCTTTAATAAAAAAAGTTGTACAAAAAATTGTCAACTATTTAAATTCTCTAATAACACTCTGCCACTATTTAACTGTTGCCAAAACAAAACTCTGGTCTGCTCTCTTCTGCTGTCTGCTCTCTTTGTTGTCTGTCTCTGCTGTGCTTAAAATCACAGCCTTTTTATAGTCTAGCAACCTTCCAGAAAGATCCACAGGATTCTAGGGAAATCCCGCCCCCTCCAAGCAGGAAAGTGCCAGAAGCTTCTAGAAATTACTAGACTTTTCTTAATGATTTTACAAACACGCCACCAGATGGTGCCAATGAACAAAATAAATATAGCTGACCAGCAAGGCAGCAAAACGGCATGCCACAAATTTTCATATTAAAATGAAATATAATGCTGTACAAAAAATTATCATACATAACACCTAACGTTACTGTTTTTGGCAATCTATATAGTTTGTCTTGTTCAGTGTCGGGAAGTCATAACCTTCGAATTTGAAAACAAGGCACGGCTGCCTGTGGAGAACAATGTTTTTTTGCAATGGAGACAGCGAATGCAAATTGCAAACAAACCAGAACAAGGCGCAGATTTATTCTGTTAAACCAGGCCCCCCTCACCATACACAGATATCGGCGAACAGCTCGGTTAGTTGTAACGTTAGACATGAACGAACCATTGATGTTAAATGCAGTTACGTTTGCTTGGGCCGACCCCGGGTTCGCTGCGCGTTCACACCACTGGTTTGGTGCGCCGCACCGAACTAAAGGGCTTGGTGCGCCCCTCCGAGATCACCCCTTCCAGCCGCTCTCGGTACAGCTGTTTAGGTCGACCTCGGGTGTGGCTAATTGTGTTCACACTACCTGCACCACACCAATTAGGCCGGCCTAGAAAGTTAGGTCGACCTAAACACCCTATGTGTGAAAACACCCTAATATGAGCCAGTCCTTTTATGTGGTCTAACCTTCTCTGTATGTTCCAGTCGCTGTTTCAAAGATGAGTCACACAGGGGAGCCAGACTCTGAAGACGGAGCCCTCAGCCCTGCCAGAAAGAGGTAAACATGTATGAGTCAAATATGTCAGAGCTGCAGTAAGAGCATGGGTTTAACTGGAAGCTCCGTCTTCATGTGCTGTTAGTTAGAGCTGCGGTCAGAGGATGAGTTTTACTGGAAGCTCTGTCTCCATGTGCAGTGAGTTAGAGCTGCAGTAAGAGGATCAGTTTTACTGGAAGCTCTGTCTCCATGTGCTGTGAGTTAGAGCTGCAGTAAGAGGATGAGTTTAACTGGAAGCCTTGTCTCCATGTGCTGTGAGTTAGAGCTGCAGTAAGAGGATGAGTTTAACTGGAAGCTCTGTCTCCACGTGCTCTGAGTTAGTGCTGCTGTTAGAGTATGAGTTAAACTGGAACCTCTGTCTCCATATGCTGTGAGTAAGAGCTGTTGTAAGAGGCTGAGTTTAACTGGAAGCTCTGTTTCCATTTGCTGTGAGTTAGAGCTGCAGTAAGATGATGAATTTAAGTGGAAGCTCTGTCTCCATGTGCTGTGAGTAAGAGCTGCAGAGAGATGATGAGTTTAACTGGAATCTCTGTCTCTATGTGCTGTGAGTTAGATCTGCTGTAATAGGAGGAGTTTAACAAGAAGTTCTGTCTCTGGGTTGAATTCACAGGGTTCGATCAGAGAGACCAGGGTCACCTGTACCCAGCTGTCAGTCTTTGAAGAGTGATCGTTCTATGGGTCATCCATTAAACTTTAACGGAGACTTCACAGGTGATCAAAGGTAAGTAAAGATTGTCATATTGATACTATCATTATAAATCAGTTTCCTTGATTACTATCACTTGGAGTGTGTTAATTACTGTACATCTCCAATTCCAGAAAACTTGCCATATTATTGATTATGCAAATGATAAGAAATAGGTGGACAAATTGAACTACTAGCTCGGTCTCCATGTGCTGTGAGTTCCGGCTGCAGTAAGAGGATGAGTGGTGTGTTTTCCATTCAGACATGTTTTCATATTTTTGAGGTCCTCTTTTCTCCAAGTAATTGGAACGAGGCAAAAGCTTGAGAAAATTAACAGCCTGTTACCCAGCTGATAATGATACACTGACCTAAAGCTAGGAGTCTAATTGCGTGCACAGAATATTGAATAAAAATATTCAAAACTGCATTTTTTATGAGGACCTTATTCCAATCGCATTACACTGTTTGTCTCTAATCTCTTTCCCTTCCCCTGTCAGTTGGCATGTTCCCTATGGAATTTTCTGGAAAATATTAGTGGCTCATGGAGTTAGAGATGCAGTAAGAGGATGAGTTTAACTGGAAGCTCTAACTCCATGTGCTGTGAGTTAGAGCTGCTGTAAGAGAATGAGTTTAACTGGAAGCTCTAACTCCATGTGCTGTGAGTTAGAGCTGCAGTAAGAGGATGAGTTTAACTGCAAGATCTGTCTCTTTGTGCTGTGAGTTAGAGCTGCAGTAAGAGGATGAGTTTAACTGGAAACTCTTGTCCTTGTGGTGTGAGTCATAGCTGCAGTAAGAGTGTCAGTATAACTGGATGCTCTGTCTCCATGTGCTGTGATTACGAGCTGCAGTGAAATGATGAGTTTAACTTGAAGCTCTGTCTCAAAGTTTTGTGAGTTTGATCTGCAGTAACTGGATGAGTTTAACTGCACGCTATGTCTCCATGTGCTGTGAGTTAGAGCTGCTGTAGGAGTATGAGTTTAACTGGAAGCTTGGTGTCCACATGCTGTGAGTTAGAGGTGCAATAATAGGATCATAGGATGAGTTTAACTGGAAGCTCTGTCTCCATGTGCTGTGAGTAAGAGCTGCAGTGAGACGATGAGTTTAACTGGAAGCTCTTTCTCTATGTGCTGTGAGTGAGAGGTGCTGTAATAGGAGGAGTTTAACTCGAAGTTTTGTCTCTGGGTTGAATTCACAGGGTTCGGTCAGGGAGACCAGGGTCACCTGCACCTAGCTGTCAGTCTTTGAAGAGTGATCGTTCTATGGGTCATCCATTAAACTTTAAAGGAGAATTCACAGATGATCAAAGGTAAGTAAAGATTGTCTTAATGATACGATCAGTATAAATCAGTTTGCCTGACTACTTTAACTTGTAGTGGGTTAATTAGTGTACATCTCCAATTCCAATAAACTTTGCGTAATATTGAAAATGCAAATGATAACAATGGCGAGATTGCAGTAACAGGATGAATTTAACTGGAAGCTCTGTCTCCATGTGCTGTTAGTTAGAGCTGCAGTAAGAGGATGAGTTTAACTGGAAGCTCTGTCTGTGCTGTTAGAGCTGCAGTAAGAGGATGAGTTTAACTGGAAGCTCTGTCTCCATGTGATGTGAGTTAGAGCTGCAGTAAGAGGATGAGTTTAACTGGAAGCTCTGTCTCTATGTGCTGTGAGTTAGTGCTGCAGTGAGATGATGAGTTTAACTGGAAGCTCTGTCTCTATGTGCTGTGAGTTAGATCTGCTGTAATAGGAGGAGTTTAACTAGAAGTTCTGTCTCTGGGTTGAATTCACAGGATTCGGTCAGGGAGACCAGGGTCACCTGTGCCCAGCTGTCAGTCTTTGAAGAGTGATCGTTCTATGGGTCATCCATTAAACTTTAAAGGAGAATTCACAGATGATCAAAGGTAAGTAAAGATTGTCATATTGATACGATCAGTATAAATGAATTTGCCTGACTATTTTACCTTGTAGTGGGTTAATTAGTGTACATCTCCAATTCCAATAAACTTTCCGTAATATTGAAAATGCAAATGATAACAATGGCGAGATTGCAGTAACAGGATGAATTTAACTGGAAGCTCTGTCTCCATGTGCTGTGAGTAAGAGCTGCAGAGAGATGATGAGTTTAACTGGAATCTCTGTCTCTATGTGCTGTGAGTTAGAGCTGCTGTAATAGGAGGAGTTTAACTAGAATTTCTGTCTCTGGGTTGAATTCACAGGGTTCGGTTAGAGAGACCAGGGTCACCTGTACCGAGCTGTCAGTCTTTGAAGAGTGATCGTTCTATGGGTCATCCATTAAACTTTAAAGGAGAATTCACAGATGATCACAGGTAAGTAAAGATTGTCTTATTGATATGATCAGTATGAATCAGTTTGCCTGACTACTTTACTTTGTAATGGTTTAATTAGTGTACATCTCCAATTCCAATAAACTTTGCGTAATATTGAAAATGCAAATGAAATCTATGTTGAGATTGCAGTAAGAGGATGAGTTTAACTGGAAGCCTTGTCTCCATGTGCTGTGAATTAGAGCTGCAATAAGAGGATGAGTTTCTCTGGAAGCTCTGTCTCCATGTGCTGTGAGTTAGAGCTGAAGTAAGAGGATGAGTTTAACTGGAAGCTCTGCCTCCATGTGCTGTGAGTTAGAGCTGCGGTAAGAGGATGAGTTTAACTGGAAGCTCTGTCTCCATGTGCTGTGAGTTAGAGCTGCAGTCAGAGAATGAGTTTAACTGGAAGCTCTGTCTCCATGTGCTGTGAGTTAGAGCTGCTGTAAGAGAATGAGTTTAACTGGAAGCTCTAACTCCATGTGCTGTGAGTTAGAGCTGCAGTAAGAGGATGAGTTTAACTGCAAGATCTGTCTCTTTGTGCTGTGAGTTAGAGCTGCAGTAAGAGGATGAGTTTAACTGGAAACTCTTGTCCTTGTGGTGTGAGTCATAGCTGCAGTAAGAGTGTCAGTTTAACTGGAAGCTCTGTCTCCATGTGCTGTGATTACGAGCTGCAGTGAAATTATGAGTTTAACTTGAAGCTCTGTCTCAAAGTTTTGTGAGTTTGATCTGCAGTAACTGGATGAGTTTAACTGCACGCTATGTCTCCATGTGCTGTGAGTTAGAGCTGCTGTAGGAGTATGAGTTTAACTGGAAGCTTGGTGTCCACATGCTGTGAGTTAGAGGTGCAATAATAGGATCATAGGATGAGTTTAACTGGAATCTCTGTCTCCATGTGCAGTGAATTAGAGCTGCAGTAAGATGATGAATTTAACTGGAATCTCTGTCTCCATGTGCAGTGAATTAGAGCTGCAGTAAGATGATGAATTTAACTGGAATCTCTGTCTCCATGTGCTGTTAGTTAGAGCTGCAGTAAGAGGATGAGTTTAACTGGAAGCTCTGTCTCCTTGTGCTGTTAGAGCTGCAGTGAGATGATAAGTTTAACTGGAAGCTCTGTCTTTATGTGCTGTGAGTGAGAGCTGTTGTAATAGGAGGAGTTTAACTAGAAGTTCTGTCTCTGGGTTGCATTCACAGGGTTCGATCAGAGAGACCAGGGTCACCTGTACCCAGCTGTCAGTCTTTGAAGAGTGATCGTTCTATGGGTCATCCATTAAACTTTAAAGGAGAATTCACAGATAATCACAGGTAAGTAAAGATTGTCATTGATATGATCAGTATAAATCAGTTTGCCTGACTACTTTACCTTGTAGTGGTTTAATTAGTGTACATTTCCAATTCCAATAAACTTTGCGTAATATTGAAAATGCAAATGAAAACTATGTTGAGATTGCAGTAAGAGGATGAGTTTAACTGGAAGCCTTGTCTCCATGTGCTGTTAGTTAGAGCTGCAGTAAGAGGATGAGTTTAACTGGAATCTCTGTCTCCATGTGCAGTGAATTAGAGCTGCAGTAAGATGATGAATTTAACTGGAATCTCAGTCTCCATGTGCTGTGAGTTAGAGCTGCAGTCAGAGGATGAGTTTAACTGGAAGCTCTGTCTCCATGTGCTGTGAGTTAGAGCTGCTGTAAGAGAATGAGTTTAACTGGAAGCTCTAACTCCATGTGCAGTGAGTTAGAGCTGCAGTAAGAGGATGAGTTTAACTGCAAGATCTGTCTCTTTGTGCTGTGAGTTAGAGCTGCAGTAAGAGGATGAGTTTAACTGGAAACTCTTGTCCTTGTGGTGTGAGTCATAGCTGCAGTAAGAGTGTCAGTTTAACTGGAAGCTCTGTCTCCATGTGCTGTGATTACGAGCTGCAGTGAAATTATGAGTTTAACTTGAAGCTCTGTCTCAAAGTTTTGTGAGTTTGATCTGCAGTAACTGGATGAGTTTAACTGCACGCTATGTCTCCATGTGCTGTGAGTTAGAGCTGCTGTAGGAGTATGAGTTTAACTGGAAGCTTGGTGTCCACATGCTGTGAGTTAGAGGTGCAATAATAGGATCATAGGATGAGTTTAACTGGAATCTCTGTCTCCATGTGCAGTGAATTAGAGCTGCAGTAAGATGATGAATTTAACTGGAATCTCTGTCTCCATGTGCAGTGAATTAGAGCTGCAGTAAGATGATGAATTTAACTGGAATCTCTGTCTCCATGTGCTGTTAGTTAGAGCTGCAGTAAGAGGATGAGTTTAACTGGAAGCTCTGTCTCCTTGTGCTGTTAGAGCTGCAGTGAGATGATAAGTTTAACTGGAAGCTCTGTCTTTATGTGCTGTGAGTGAGAGCTGTTGTAATAGGAGGAGTTTAACTAGAAGTTCTGTCTCTGGGTTGCATTCACAGGGTTCGATCAGAGAGACCAGGGTCACCTGTACCCAGCTGTCAGTCTTTGAAGAGTGATCGTTCTATGGATCATCCATTAAACTTTAAGGGAGAATTCACAGATGATCACAGGTAAGTAAAGATTGTCATTGATATGATCAGTATAAATCAGTTTGCCTGACTACTTTACCTTGTAGTGGTTTAATTAATGTACATCTCCAATTCCAATAAACTTTGCATAATATTGAAAATGCAAATGAAAACTATGTTGAGATTGCAGTAAGAGGATGAGTTTAACTGGAAGCCTTGTCTCCATATGCTGTGAGTTAGAGCTGCAGTAAGAGGATGAGTTTCACTGGAAGCTCTGTCTCAGATGCTATGCGTTCGAGCTGCAGTAAGAGGATGAGTCTAACTGGAAGGTCTGTCTCCATGTGCTGTGAGTTAGAGCTGCAGTAAGAGGATGAGTTTCACTGGAAGCTCTGTCTCAGATGCTATGCGTTCGAGCTGCAGTAAGAGGATGAGTCTAACTGGAAGCTCTGTCTCCATATGCTGTGAGTAAGAGCTGTTGTAAGAGGTTGAATTTAACTGGAAGCTCTGTTTCCATTTGCTGTGAGTCTGAGCTGCAGTAAGAGGATGAGTTTAACTGGAAGCTCTGTCTCAGATGCTATGCGTTCGAGCTGCAGTAAGAGGATGAGTCTAACTGGAAGGTCTGTCTCCATGTGCTGTGAGTTAGGGCTGCTGTAAGAGGATGAGTTTAACTGGATGCTCTGTCTCCATGTGCTTTGAGTAAGAGCTGCAGTTAGAGGATGAGTTTAACTGGAAGCTCTGTCTCCATGTGCTGTGAGTTAGAGCTGCAGTAAGAGGATGAGTTTAACTGGATGCTCTGTCTCCATGTGCTGTGAGTTAGAGCTGCAGTAAGAGGATGAGTTTAACTGGAAGCTCTGTTTCCATGTGCTGTGAGTTATAGCTGAAGTAAGAGGATGAGTTTAACTGGAAGCTCTGTTTCCATGTGCTGTGAGTTACATCTGCAGTAATTGGATGAGTTTAACTGGAAACTCTTGTCTTTGTGCTTTAAGTCATAGCTTCAGGAAGAGTGTCAGTTTAACTGAAACCTCTGTCTCCATGTGCTGTGAGTTTGGGCTGCAGTGAGATTGAGTTTAACTGGAAGCTCTGCCTCCATGTGCTGTGAGTTAGAGCTGCAGTAAGAGGATGAGTTTAACTGGAAGCCTTGTGATGTGAGTTAGAGCTGCGGTAAGTGGATGAGTTTAACTGGAAATTCTTGTCTTTGTGCTGTGGGTCATAGCTGCAGTAAGAGTGTCAGTTTAACTGAAACTTCTGTCTCCAGATGCTTTGCGTTCGAGCTGCAGTAAGAGAATGAGTCTAACTGGAAGCTCGGTCTCCATGTGCTGTGAGTTAGGGCTGCCGTAAGAGGATGAGTTTAACTGGAAGCTCTGCCTCCATGTGCTGTGCGTTAGAGCTGCAGTAAGAGGATGAGTTTAACTGGAAGCCTTGTGATGTGAGTTAGAGCTGCGGTAAGTGGATGAGTTTAACTGGAAACTCTTGTCTTTGTGCTGTGAGTCATAGCTGCAGTAAGAGTGTCAGTTTAACTTAACCCTCTGTCTCCATGTGCTGTGAGTACAAGCTGCAGTTAGATTGTGATGTGAATAGAGGCCACTAGATGGCAGTATTTACCTTTCTTTTATTAAGCCCAGACTGGAGCTAGGTTTAGACATGTCCTGGACATGTCTGGGGCAAGTCCCCGAAAATTAAAAAAAAGAGCTCTAAATGTGGGTGGGGTCTGCAGAAGAGAATACTAAGGAAAAGAATTGAGACAGTAGAGGTGTAGGAGAAATTGCAAGAAGAAGGATACATGCGACCAGACCTGTCATTCTGTTCAAGACCTGTGAAGTTTCTTTTGTGGATTTTTGCCTGTGTTTGAGCAGTTTCCTCACCCAGGACATCACCAAGGGACTGTAAATATTTTTGTTCTTGTTATTAATCAATCTTGGTCAATAGATTAGTTAGTAGTTAGTTGTCATTGTTCATTAAATGTGTTTAAGTTTTTAAAAACTGTGTCTGTCATCCCTTGCTGTTGCTGTTGCTGCTGTGTTGTAAATGTAATAACAAATTGGGGCCATAACAAATTGGGGGCTCAAGTCCGGGATAGAACATTGTGTGAGTCATTTATTAAAAATCTAACATTTCAAATTGTGAAATTGTTTTTTGAATTTTCCTATATAAATATATTGACAGATCAACAGCAATGGATGATTTCTTGGCATCACCAACCGTTGAGGTTTTGAAGTCTTTTAAAAAGACAGAACTGCGAGAAATTTGCAGACATTTAGGGGTCAATTCTCCCATTAGCGCGTAAGTCCTTTTTTACGCGCTTCGAGTTAAGCGCTTTTGAGTTACGCGTATTCTCCCCTACTCGCTTCGATCACGTCCGCAGCGCTTAACTTCAGAATGTTGGCGGCCTTATGAAAGAGGTGTGACTGATCCAAAAGAGAGGCAGACTCTGTACAAAGCTCATTGATTATGGCTATCAGGAAAACATGGAAAAAGGATTTTCTGATTTAGCATGAAAATGCAATTGTGGTCCATGGAAAACGCAAACCAGACTTTAAATTTGAATATCGTCGGCCTGCTGATGAAACCTCGTATCTCCAAACTGATAAGAAACAAAAACTCGTATGTCCACTATCCTTACATGCAAAATTAAACATTTTTTTATTTTAAACTATATTTATCCATTTATATTATTATTATTATTTTTATTATTATAATAATAATAATTATTATTATTTTATTTTTTTATTTTTTATTTTCCTGTGAAGTTTGTCATTTTGAAGATAAGAGGTTTTATATGCCGCTGTAATAGTAGGCCTATGTATGTCTGTACCAATTACAAGAAGTAATTCAGACATCTCTTTTTTTATCCCCCGCAGCGCGATTAGCGCGAAGCGAGGGATATAGCATTGGGCTCCGTCTGTCCGTCCGTCCGTCCGTACGTACACATAAAATTGAGGCGGCGGGGGATATTGCGTTAGTGGCAAACACTTGGTATTTCTTACTCTAGCCACCATGGCATTAAAGCTATGCAAACAAACAAATTGCCGCGATAATGAAATAATCAATAAAGAATTTAGCGCTTCTCAACCAGCGCAATCAGATCATTGAAAATGTGCCCCTCGTACACCAGCCTGTTTGTTCCGTGGAAGACGGGGAAGAAGACAAAGGGAACATTCTAGTCACACAAAAAAAAGACAATCGAAGACAGTTTATATGATCTCATTTAGAAATTGCGCACTTGAAATCTCAAACTACTCCATATGTCAGGTTTCCAACTAAAGGACATGGAAACGCTTTAACAAGGATTCTTACCCCACACGCTGTCATCCCCCCACCCCGAAATTTTTACCAGTTGCAGATGATGATCTGGGAACAACTTCGTTAAATTTTGGTGATGATCCGGATCCACACCTGGATTCTGGATCGGATGAAATTCCGGATCAAGAACAATAAGTGGCTTCTCTCAGAAAAGACTGGACAGATCTTCATGAATTTTTAACCAGAGGTAGATCATGGCACAAAGATCACCTTTTCTGATTTTGGTGATGATCCAGATCAAAATCAAGAATCTGGATCTAGATCCGGATCCGGAATTCTGAGGCAGATATCTCGAGAACTACTTTGCGGATCTTTATGAAAATTTGTCCAGAGGTAAATCGTAGCACAAAGATCACTTTATCTGGTTTTTTGGTGGTGATCCAGATTAGGACCAGGAATCTGGATCCCCTTCATGAAATTTATCGAAGAATGGGTCAAGGAGAATTCCATGCAACTTCAAGTCGTAGCAGATGGAACTTAAATGACATTTTTGAAATTGCTACGCCCTCGAGAAAGAGATTTTGTTTTACTATCCACGTCATACCTTGGCGGAGATCTGAAATCTCGGATTGATCTTGTTATCAATTATCCCATTTACTGATAATGATTCTTCCCATGTCGGCTATTCTTTATAGGCTAAAATTGATTAACAAATGGGTAGTGCTTTGGTATTGGCCAGGGTAGGGCTCAATCTAGAGTAGCCTATTTAATCATATCTTTATTCACACATTAAATTACACAGTATTACCGATGGTAAAAAATATTACTAGGACACGAGTTAGTTAATACAGATATCCTCAATTAGAAAATCAATCCCTTCACTCGTGAGAATATCACAACTTTTTAGATTATCACGAACATATAGGGCAGTCGCATTTGTTCATAGAACATGGAAGACAATGATGGCGACGTCGAGCCAAAGCCGAAAACCAAACTTCACAGATGTTGCTGTTGTATGGCAAGCGAGCAATGAAGGCTGATCCGAGGAATTAAGCTACGAATCGTTCTGGATGTGGCTTCGGTGGGGAGATGTAAGCGCAGTATCCCCGATGTAAAGCATAAATGGAGAGATCTGCGGGGCGCTGTAAAAGCCAGGTTCTCTGCACACTGGAGAAGTGTACATGCAACAGGTGGTGGGCAACCATCATCCCCTGCGCATTTCACTGCACAGGAGGAGGGGATGGCATCCACTCTTTCTGCAGTGGAAGTGCATGGAGAAGAACTTGAAGCGCCAACGAACTGCGTCAGACACCTTGACACAGATGCCTGTGATATGTGTATGACATCACCAGCCACTCTCTGAAACGACCCAGATGCCAGGAGCGACTGCGCAGTTCTGACGTTGATGACCACAGGTATGTTTTGCGGATAATTGCCGCGGCTGGATAGCTGTTCATCCAGAAGTCGGCAAAGATGGATGATTGCCTCATGCACCGTCCAGACGAAAGCGCTGCATGCACTCGATGTTTGTTCGTCCTGGGATGTTCAAACGAAGCCGATATATGCGCGTTCGTCTTCGAGCTCGGCGCGCTCCTCTTACTCTTTCCCAATCACGCAAGAGTGCAAGCAAATGCAGGACTGGCATTTTGGCTTTAGATTTTGAGGGCATGGTAGAATGATGGTCTTATGTATACTCGTATCAATTAATTGTTTTGCGTTTGTAATTTAACTGATTGGAGAAGAGGCTGATGCGTAATATCATGTGATGATTTCGTTTAATAAATTATCATGGCTTTGAGAAATGTAGTTTAGAAATAAGGAAGAATAATCGAATATTAAATGTCTCAACCTTTATCATGTTAAATAAAATAAAAGTAATGTTAAGATTCGGCCTATAACCGACATCAAACGCAATATTCAATTTCGCCTAATGTTGGCGCTTGACCTTAATACAGCCCTCAAAAGCGCTTAACAGAAAAAGCGCGTAAGCCAGGGGGAGAATACGCGTAAGTGTTATTTGCATGAGAAACGCCCGGAAACGCCCCGATTTTGGCCTTGCTCCGCCCCAAGCGCGTAACTGCCTTCAAAGCGCGTAATGCACAGAATTAAGTCGAGGGGAGAATACGCGTAGGCTGAAAAGCGCTTAGCTACGCGCTTTTTTTTGACTTAAGCGCATGGGAGAATAGACCCCTTAGAGCTGACAGAGGTAAAACCAGCCATGCGAAAAGCAAGACTGGCTAGAGAGATAGTTGAATATTACATTGATGAAAATGTGTTTGCACCAGGAGATCTGGAACAGTTTCCAGTGGAAAATCCAAATATAGAAATGGAACTTAAATAAAAAATGCTAGAGATTGAAAGGGAGGAAAAAGAAAAACAAAGGCAGTTTGAGTTGGAAAAATTAGCAAGAGAAGAGAAAAAAGAAAGAGAGAAAGAGGAAAGAGCAGAAAGAGAGAGACAGAGACAGAGAGATTTTGAATTAGAGAAATTCGATCGAGAAGAAAGACTCAAAATGGAGCAACTAAAAATTAAAATTGAAACTAAAAATAAATTTAGTGCCAGTCAGGAGGTAAAACTGGTGCCTTTATTTTCGGAAAAGGACGTAGACAACTATTTCCAGTGTTTTGAAAAGGTAGCAAAGAGTTGCCAGTGGCCAAAGGAACACTGGCCTCTGATGTTGCAAACTGTCCTCAAGGGTAAAGCTCAACAAGCCTATTCAGCTTTGTCTGCAGATGATTCCTCTGATTATGAGGTTGTCAAAAAGGTTATTTTGAGAGCTTATGAGTTGCTTCCAGAGGCTTACCGACAGAAATTCAGAGGTCTGAAGAAATCTGAAAATCAGACTTATGTGGAATTTGCTAATGAGAAGAAGGTTTGCTTTGAGCGCTGGTGTACTTCTATGGAGGTCAAGGATGATTTCAACTCACTAAAAGAGATGGTGTTAGTTGAAGAATTCAAGAACTGTGTTAAAGATGATATTAAGACCTACCTTAATGAGAAGCAGGCACTGAATTTGCAATCAGCTGCCAAATTTGCAGATGAATATGTTCTCACACATAACGACGGCCGAGGATTAACTAGTTCTATCTGACATTTTACTCAAAAATGAGATATCTGTCCTACAATAGTCTCAGTACTAACTAGTTTCAAAATCAAGGAATCATATCCTAACTACAAATACGTTATGAGATATGTACCTTTTATTGTTTTAAAATAGCAAATAGCTAAATATAAAAACTCATTTTTCTCAAAAAGTAAAAAATGCTAGATAGAACTAGTTAATCCTCGGCCCTCGATAAGTCTAAATTTCAGTCTAGCAGTA
Source organism: Gymnothorax reevesii (assembly GCA_029721435.1). NCBI lineage: Eukaryota > Metazoa > Chordata > Actinopteri > Anguilliformes > Muraenidae > Gymnothorax > Gymnothorax reevesii. The sequence goes on along the minus strand of CM056573.1, from coordinate 186,695,237 downwards.
ACAATAGATGGTTACAATTTCAGAAAAAAGGGAACGGTGATACCCAAGATTCCTCACCCAAAGACAAATCTGGTGATGGTGCTCAGAAATCCAGTAACAGGTCTGATCAAAGTGTGAAAGCTGACAGTGACAAAAGTGGTCTAGTTTGCAGTTATTGCAAGAAATCAGGTCATGTTACAACTAACTGTTGGTTCCTTAAAGCTAAGAAAGAAAAAGAAAAGGACACCAAACCAAATGCCTTTGTGAAAACAAGGTTAGAAACCCCTGTAGTAGATGACCGATCTGCTAAATTGCCTGCTTCTTGTGGGGCTAAAAAGCCTGATACTGCTGACCTTGTGAGGGAGGAATTTCTTCCATTTGTGTCAGAGGGATTTGTGGCTCTGAATGAGCATACTACTCCTGTCCCCATATATATCCTAAGGGAAACTGGAGCTTCTCAGTCACTTTTGTTGATGGACTCTTTGGAGTTACGTGATGAGACCGCTTCAGGGGATTTCAAACTTGTACAAGGTATTGAAGGGAGGACTGTATCTGTACCCCTGCGCTCTATATTCTTGAGGTCAGATTTAGTTACAGGACAGGTAAAGGTGGGACTTATGTCAAGTCTACCTATCAAGGGTGTTTCTCTGTTGCTAGGCAATGACCTGGCTGGGGGCAAAGTAGTTCCCCCTGTACATCTTACTTCACAGCCGAGCACTGAAGATGGGGATGAGGACCCATCTCTGTATCCTTCTTGCGCAGTGACTCGTGCTATGGCCAAGAAGGCTAAATAAGAAGATGTTGTGGTGCCGTCCAGCACATTGAATAATCAGGACTCAGGTGGTTCGCCTCATGACTCTGATTGGTCTACTATGGTTTCTCCGTTTGAGAACTTATCAGACACTTTTATCAGTTCATTGTTCAGCCAGCCAGATGGGTTTGGTGATTCTGATGTGCCTGGAGACTTGTCTCTGTCCAGAAAGCGGTTGATTGAGGAGCAAACTAATGATCCTGAAATTTGTGCACTAAGGAGGAGAGCCCTTCCTGATAAAGAAATAGACGCAGTTCCAGTTGGGTATTATCTCAAGGATGGTGTGTTGATGCGGCAGTGGCGCCCTCCTGATATCCCTGCCTATGCAGATTGGGCAGTGGTCAGGCAAATTGTTGTTCCGAAGGTCTACAGGAATGAGATCTTAATAATGGCTCATAGTTTACCTTTCGGAGGTCATCTTAGTGTTAACAAGACTGTTGATAAGATCATGAAACACTTCTTTTAGCCTGGGCTTCGGAAAGACGTTTCCAACTTTTGCAAAACCTGTCACACTTGTCAAGTAGTTGGAAAACACCAGTTAGACCCACCTGTAGCTCCATTGCAGCCTATCCCAGCATTTGGAGAGCCCTTCTCTAAGGTCATTGTTGATTGTGTTGGTCCATTACCCAAGACTAGATCTGGAAATCAGTACTTGTTGACAATCATGTGTGCATCTACCAGATTCCCTGAAGCCATACCTCTACGCAACATCAAGGCAACTGCAATCTCGAAGGCTTTGATAAAGTTCTTCACGTTGTTTGGCCTTCTCAGGGAAATTCAGTCAGACCAAGGTAGCAATTTCACTTCCTGATTGTTTCAGCAGGTTGTGTATGAACTAGGTGCAAAACAAATTCTTTCTAGTGCCTATCATCCAGAGAGTCAGGATGCCTTAGAGCGGTTTCATTCCACTCTCAAGACAATGATGAGGACTTATTGTTATGACCATGAGAAAGACTGGGATGAAGGTGTTCATTTGCTGTTGTTTGCAGCTAGAGAAGCAGTGCAGGAGTCTACTGGATTCAGTCCGTTTGAGGTAGTGTTTGGCCATGAAGTGAGAGGACCTTTACTATTGTTGAGTGAACAATGGCAAGAGGAAGAGCCGCACATCAGTCTGTTAGACTATGTTAGCAAGTTCAAGGAAAGACTGCGTGCAGCATGTGACCTAGCCAAAGAGAACTTGAAATCAAGTCAGGGAAAAATGAGAACTTGGTATGATCATAAGGCTAGAGGCCGTGAGTTTAAACCAGGAGACAAGGTCCTTGTGTCGTTTCCCTTGCAGTCCAGTCCATTGCAGGCTAGATTTCATGGTCCGTATGAAATTTTAACAAAACTCAATGATCTCAACTACATTGTGAAGACTCCTGATAGGAGAAAGCCAAAACAGTTGTGTCACATTAACATGCTGAAACCTTATCATGACAGAAATGCTAGGGTTGCAGCTGTCACTTTAAATTCTCCTATGGCCGAGATTTGTGAAGATGAGGGGGAGTTTCAAGATGATGAACCTAGAATTAAAGCTGAAGTTCTTTCATGTAAATTGTCAAATTCTGAAGTGTTTCAAAATCTTGATGTAAAACTCCAGCACTTAGAACCCTCACAGAGAGATCAGTTTGAGAGGTTGATCAAGAAATATGAGGATGTGTTTCCTGATGTTCCAAAAAGAGTTTCTATAGCCTCTCATGATGTAGATGTTGGTGATGCCAAACCAATAAAACAGCATCTGTACCGGATGAATCCTGAAAAGAGAAAGATTGCTGAGAAAGAGGTTGAGAACATGTTTGACCATGATATTATCAGACCTTCCAACTCAGATTGGAGTTCACCCTGTGTGCTAGTTCCAAAACCTGATGGAAGTACTAGATTCTGTACAGATTATCACAAAGTCAATGCTGTAACTAGAATTGATTTGTTTCCAATACCTAGGATTGATGATTGTATTGATAGAGTAGGGCAAGCAAAGTTTCTGACCAAGATTGATTTATTGAAGGGTTATTGGTGTGTGCCTCTAACTGAGAGGGCCTAGAGCATCTCTGCTTTTGCCACATCATCTGGGTTGTACCAGTATGAAGTCCTACCCTTTGGCATGAAAAATGCCCCAGCCATGTTCCAAAGGACGATACAGTCTATAATCGCCGGACTGCCACACACGGGTGCGTACATCGATGACCTGATCACATGGAGTGACTCCTGGGAAGAACATCTAAAAGATGTAGAGACGTTGTTCCAGCGCCTGACCCAGGCTAACCTGACTGTTAACCTGAGCAAGTGTGACTTTGTTTGTGCTACTGTCACCTATCTTGGTTACGTCATAGGCCAGGGTAAGGTGGCACCCATAAATGCTAAAGTCCAAGCCATCATGGACTTTCCAGTTCCTGACAAAAAAAAAAGCTTTGCGCCACTTCCTTTGAATGTGCGGGTACTACCGCAAGTTCTACAAGAACTTTGCTGAGATTGCTCTCGGTCTAACTAACTAACTGAAGAAAGGGGTAAAATTCACTTGGAATGATCTATGCCAGAGAGCCTTCGATCGCCTGAAGTCTCTGCTGTGTCACTTCCCCGTGCTCAAATCTCCTGACTTCAACAAACCGTTCTCGAACGCGGTTGATGCTAGCGGCCAAGCTTGTGCATCTGTGCTCCTACAGAGAAGTGACTCTGATGACATTGAGCATCCAGTGGCATACTTCTCCAGGAAGTTCAATCGCCACCAAAGGAACTATTCCACAATAGAGAAGGAACTGTTGGCTCTGGTCCTTTCTTTACAACACTTTGAGGTTTATGTTTGTACAGGACAAAAGCCAATGATTGTGTACACTGACCACAATCCGTTAATGTTTTTGAGTAAGATGAAAAACAAGAATCGGAGATTGTTGAATTGGAGTTTGATTTTACAGGAGTTTGACTTGGAAATTAAGCATGTGAAGGGTACAGACAATGTAATTGCTGATTACTTATCCCGTGTTTGAATATGTATATATATATATCACGTGTTTATTTGAATATTGTATGATATGTATATATAGACAAGTGTCCACTTAACCATTTTGTATTGAAAAGAAAAATTTTGCCTTTATGAGTCAAAATTTTTCTCTTTTGGAATGGAGGTGTGATGTGAATAGAGGCCACTAGATGGCAGTATTTACCTTTCTTTTATTAAGCCCAGACTGGAGCTAGGTTTCGACATGCCCTGGACATATCTGAGGCAAGTCCCCGAAAATAAAAATAAAGAGGTCTAAACGTGGGTGGGGTCTGCAAAAGAGAATATAAGGAAAAGAATTGAGACAGTAGAGGTGTAGGAGAAATTGCAAGAAGAAGGATACATGTGACCAGACCTGTCAAGACCTGTGAAGTTTATTTTGTGGATTTTTGCCTGTGTTTGAGCAGTTTCCTCACCCAGGACATCACCAAGGAACTGTAAATATTTTTGTTCTTGTTATTAATCAATCTTGGTCAATAGATTAGTTAGTAGTTAGTTGTCGTTGTTCATTAAATGTGTTTAAGTTTTTAAAAACTGTGTCTGTCATCCCTTGCTGTTGCTGTTGCTGCTGTGTTGTAAATGTAATAACAAATTGGGGCCATAACAAGATTAAGTTTAACTGGAAGCTCTTTCTCCATGTGCTGTGAGTACGAGCTGCGGTGAGATTGAGTTTAACTGGAAGCTCTGTCTCCATGTGCTGTGAGTTAGAGCTGAAGTAAGAGGATGAGTTTAACTGGAAGCCTTGTCTCCATATGCTGTGAGTTAGAGCTGCAGTAAGAGGATGAGTTTAACTGGAAGCTCTGTCTCCATGTGATGTGAGTTAGAGCTGCAGTAAGAGGATGAGTTTAACTGGAAGCTCTGTCTCCATGTGATGTGAGTTAGAGCTGCAGTAAGAGGATGAGTTTAACTGGAAGCTCTGTCTCCGTGTGCTGTGAGTTAGAGCTGCAGTAAGAGGATGAGTTTAACTGGAAGCTCTGTCTCCATGTGATGTGAGTTAGAGCTGCAGTAAGAGGATGAGTTTAACTGGAAGCTCTGTCTCCACGTGCTGTGAGTTAGAGCTGCAGTAAGAGGATGAGTTTAACTGGAAGCTCTGTCTCCATGTGATGTGAGTTAGAGCTGCAGTAAGAGGATGAGTTTAATTGGAAGCTCTGTCTCCGTGTGCTGTGAGTTACTGCTGCAGTAAGAGGATGAGTTTAACTGGAAGCTCTGTCTCCATGTGCTGTGAGTTAGAGCTGCAGTAAGAGGATGAGTTTAACTGGAAGCTCTGTCTCCATGTGCTGTGAGTTAGAGCTGCAGTAAGAGGATGAGTTTAACTGGAAGCCTTGTCTCCATATGCTGTGAGTTAGAGCTGCAGTAAGAGGATGAGTTTAACTGGAAGCTCTGTCTCCATGTGATGTGAGTTAGAGCTGCAGTAAGAGGATGAGTTTAACTGGAAGCTCTGTCTCCATGTGATGTGAGTTAGAGCTGCAGTAAGAGGATGAGTTTAACTGGAAGCTCTGTCTCCGTGTGCTGTGAGTTAGAGCTGCAGTAAGAGGATGAGTTTAACTGGAAGCTCTGTCTCCATGTGATGTGAGTTAGAGCTGCAGTAAGAGGATGAGTTTAACTGGAAGCTCTGTCTCCATGTGCTGTGAGTTAGAGCTGCAGTAAGAGGATGAGTTTAACTGGAAGCTCTGTCTCCATGTGCTTTGAGTAAGAGCTGCAGTAAGAGGATGAGTTTAACTGGAAGCTCTGTCTCCATGTGCTGTGAGTTAGAGCTGCAGTGAGATGATGAGTTTAACTGGAAGCTCTGTCTCTATGTGCTGTGAGTTAGATCTGCTGTAATAGGAGGAGTTTAACTAGAAGTTCTGTCTCTGGGTTGAATTCACAGGGTTCCATCAGAGAGACCAGGGTCACCTGTACCCCGCTGTCAGTCTTTGAAGAGTGATCGTTCTATGGGTCATCCATTAAACTTTAACGGAGACTTCACAGGTGATCAAAGGTAAGTAAAGGTTGTCATATTGATACTAGGGATGCAACGATTATAGATTTTGACTGTACGATTATAATCTGAGGAATAATCACAGTTTCAAGATTATCACGATTATTATGCATTAATTAAATTCACAACATTACTAATGAACTCATGTATAAAATCGCATGAACATTCTTTTGAGATTTTATTCTCTTATTTTTTGCTGTCAGAAATGACAGTGATCAAATAATACAGTACAAAATAATAAAGATAAACAAAAAGTCTATCAAAAAGTAATCAAAAAGTATATCTGCATCTCTCGGTTTGGAATTTAATAAAAGTAACCACAGCTCTGTAAACATCCATGTCAGTATTCCTCTTTAAAAAAACAAATGGAGTTAAAGGCAGGACCTCTGCCTGCATAGCTCTTTTGATCAACTATATTACAAAATTATTTAGTATTTTAAGTTCAAGACCTGAGTTGAGAAACTTTGACTTAAACAGTATAGCTGCTTTTTGAAACATAAATAATACTCTAACAATGAAAATAAATAAAAATAAACAAAGGTCCACATCTCTGGAATTAAATATTAGCTAGTTATGAATTTCCCTTTTGCACAAAAAAAGGACTCAAAGGCTGCAGGACCCTTTTCACAAACTGCAAACTTATTTCTGTCCTTTCAGTCCATATTATAGTGCAGAAATGTGGGCATGTTCACATTTTCAGTGCTCATTCTTGACCGCTGAGGAGACAGGATTTGGCCACTTGCACTGAACACCCTTTCTGAAGGCACACTTGTTGCAGGGATACACAGATACTTTTTGGCCACTTTCGAAAGCATTGGCATTTCTTCCACATGTGCCTTCCACCAAGCCAGTGGGTCAGCAGGAAGGGACAAGTACAGTTTCACCTCAGAGTCAAGTTTTTCTTAGGTTGATGGTGATGCGGGATCAGAGAGACACCAAACGCGAGGTGGAAGGGAAAATGGAATTTATTAAAACAAAAGCAAAACAGGCACGAGGGCCAACAAAAAACTCGGCAAAAGGACAAACTAAAGTATGCTACACAGAGCTATCAACAAAGAATGCAAAATGACAAAAAACAAAAGGCACTGGAAACTCCAGGCAAGATGATTAAGAAAAATAAATAACAAGACTATATATATACACAAGACAAGAGCTATAATTACGAGACTTGACAAGAGGCTAGAACAAGACTTGAAACTTGACATGCAAGGGAACTTGAGACACTGTCTGCCAGCCAACTTCCACCGCATCCAGATAAAGGCTTGGAAATCAAGGACACATGAGGGGCAACACCTGGAGAAGCAGAAACAAGAGGCAGGGTAAGATCATGACATGGACAGAGATTGGATGACATGACCTGCTCATTAAGAGAATGAGCGGCTCAGCTTAAGTACCAATTAAGTATGCAGTTTGGAAGCAAGCATGAATGTTAAGAACCACAAAACCAACCAGAGCCCTGAAATGTGCAACAACGAAGGCACGGGGCGGAACGCAGACAAGCGGTGGAGTGGCATGGCAGACCTGGCGAAAACAAAAACATGGAAAAGTAAAAACATGGACTATAAATGTGAAATCCTGAAACAAGAAACTGTTAAAACTATGACTATGACATGAACTATGAACATGAACTATGAACTATGAAACTTGGAACATGAAACTGTTAAAACCATAAATGCTGTCCTGGCCAAAGGCCAGAACACAACAGATGGCATTGCACTTCCTGATGCCGCTGACCTGTTCTTCCTTGCGGTGGTGATTTGATGGAACAACCCAGACAGGCTCTTCTCTTTCCTTTTGCTTGTGGTGGTGGTGGAAGAGGTGCTCTGTGTGGTTGCTGCTGGAGACTGTCCTGTGTCTGGAGGTTATTTTGCTGCAAGTGTTATTGCTCCATCACTGCATGCCTTGACTGTGTCATCCAGATTCTCAGCAAAGCTTCCTTTGAACCTGGGATCCACAAAACTGGACATGTTCAGCACATTCTTCATTTCCTCTGTATATCTTAGCTGCATTAGCAGGTCTTCTCTCATAACTCGTTTCATTTGTTTGGTGAGAGTGCTGTCTTCCTCTTGATCTTCAAGTATCTCACTGTTGATGTGCTCCAAGACTGGCTTTGGGGAGGAAAGTGTGACTTGTCTCTCTGAGGCCAGGACATCAGTGAAATCATGGAGGGCAAAGGAGCTGGCTTACTTCCTCCAGCACAGTGATGTCATTGTCTCTGGGCATGAGCTGCCAGGTGGCTCTGTCTCCTGCTAACACCCCACAGATGGCCTGCTGCTGCTCCAAGATCCTGGAAATCATTTCAAATGTGGATCCCCACCTGGTGACCACATCATGTATCAGTGAATGCTCAGGGATGTTCATTCTGTCTGCTTCTTTTGAAGCTCACGTTTCCGTTTCCAGCTACGAGAAAACCGTTGTACCAAATGTCGGCATGCTCTGGTAGCCGATTCCACCCTTGGGATCTTGAGGACTTTGGAAATGGCCAAATTTAAATTATGACCAAAACTAGAAAACCAAACACAGGGAAATGGTTCAAAGACTTTCCTCATGTTACTTGCATTGTCTGTTGTAATTCCAGCCAGACTGTCTTTCTTAATCTTCCATTCCAGGAGCATGTTTTCCATCATTTCTGTGATATGCTCTGCTGTGTGATCTGGAAAATAGAGTCTCAAGACAATGAGACTTAAGTTTCCAATCGGAAGAGATATACTGGACTGTAAAGCTCATAAAGGGTTCTCCTCCACCACTATTGCTGGTCCACAGGTCTGTGGTTACACCAAACCACACACCCTCTGCTAGCTGTTCCTTCACACTCGCTCGTACCTCCCCGTACATGGCTGGGATTTTGTTTGAGGAGAAGTAGCTTCTTGATGGAACTTTGTATTGCGGCACTGCCTTTTTCATCAGATGAAGAAATCCTGGTTTTTCCACAATTTGAAATGGCATCATATCTTTGGAGATTAAGTAGGCCAAGGCTTTATTCAAATCCTGGGCTTGTTTTTAAGAGGGAGCATAGGTCACACTCTTCACAAAGGATTCTGCGACAGTAGGTTGTTGAACTGCAGCAGCACCAAAGGTAGTCTTAGGCTAAAAGTGAATAAAAATGAAATGAATGAAAATAAATAATCCATGCCAAGATGAAATGATTGGATTTGCAGTTATGACTTGGTTTTTTTTTTTTTTAATATTTGAAATTTGAAAAAGTATTTTAAGTATTATTATTAATACAAGACTAAGATTAACTTTATTGACCCCCCAGGGGAAAATTGTACTCATGTGGGTAATAAACCTAAGTGTTATTGTCATCAACTATCATCCATGCCTATTTTTCAATTCATTTTTAATCTTTTTTTCAAAAATTAATCTAACAAATGGCCTGATTAAATCCCTTCTATTTTTGATTTTTGTTTGTTTGAAGTTTTATCATAATAATAACAACAAGGCAATCAGAGATAGCAGACCTGACCCCAGCCACGGGCTGACAGACAGAGTGACAGAAACACACACACACACACACACATGATCATTGCTTAACCTGGCTTCCCCTAGAGGGGGGCCAGGTAATAATAATAGTAATAATAATGAACTAGGTGTATATAGCGCTTTATCATAGACACTCAAAGCCCTTCACAAGTTTTAGTAAAAATAATAGAAATAAATTGAAAACATCTCTTATGCTGTATTAATAATAACTGAAATGCAATTAATTAGATCCCATGTTATATTGCTGGAAGTCTACAAGCTCCTGATGTTATGTTACTGTTTTACACCTGGTGTATTAACCTACACTGCCTAGAGTTTCCTCACCAAAGACGGGAAGAAGCAACCTGTAACGTTAAATGTTCACTGACTGAAGCCCGTGAGAAGAGCACTTTTGTCTTTCATAGGCAAACATGCCGCTTTGCTGCTGTTTGTTTACATTGAACTGAAAGCTCAACTCTCACTGCTACGCTACTGTTTTATAAGTGACACGTTTATATTTAGCTCCCTACCAACTCAATGTTTCATTAAGTAACTTGCCACTAACGTAATTTAAGTCCGTTACTATGTGTTACATACCTTTACTTTGGCGTATATAGCCGGGTGGTGATCCCACAAATGCTGCATCAAATTAGATGTGTTTGAGCCTTTCGCCGCAACTTTTTTTAGGCAGATTTTGCAGACGGGTGAACCGTCATCTTGAATGACTCCCTGGTCATTCTTGCTTTATCCAAAACACTCCCACACTGCCGACTTAATTTTTTTTCTTTGGTGGAAACAAAGCTTCGCTTGGTCCTTCTGCCATTTCTAATGTAGCGTTGCCTCCATGTGTCTTGATAGGCACGGCACTTTAATTAGGTGCACCGCTGGTGTGACTTGGTTTTCGTTCCGTGCAGGTTGTGCTGAAAATAATGTACCAGCATAATGTCCGTTTTTTGCGAGTGAGAACAGAAACACTCGGTGTTGTGGAGCCTTTAGGATTAAATAACATTGATGTGTTAAAGCGAGGTTAATACAGTAGTAAAATCGGTTAATCGCTGCATCCCTAATTGATACTATCATTATAAATCAGTTTCCTTGATTACTATCACTTGGAGTGCGTTAATTACTGTACATCTCCAATTCCAAACAAGCGGTGCCAGGCACGGCAAACCCAGCCCCTCGCAAACGTTTTAGCTATTGGGGCCTTTTTGTTGACCATGACCAAACGTTCGACCCAAATTGACCCAAAATTTAATGAGATCTATTCTGGGCCACCTCGCATCTACCCTGAAAATTTCATGCAAATCGGTCCAGTAGTTTTGTTGTAAAGTTGCTGACAAAGAAACAAACAAAGAAAGCGCTTGAAAACAATACCCTCGCCCTCCCCCCTCCAGGGGGGCGGCGTAAAAACTTGCCATATTATTGATTAAGCAAATGATAAGAAATAGGTGGACAAATTGAACTACTAGCTCTGTCTCCTTGTGCTGTGAGTTCCTGTTGCAGTAAGAGGATGAGTGGTGTATTCTCCATTCTGTTTGATGGATCAATTCATGTTTGAGGTCCTCTTTTCTCCAAATAATTGGAACGAGGCAAAAGCTTGAGAAAATTATCTGCCTGTTACCCAGCTCATGATGATACACTGACCTAAAGCCAAGAGTCTTCTTCGCGTGCACAGAATACTGAATAAAAATATTCAAAACTGCCTTTTTTATGAGGACCTTATTCCAATCACATTACACTGTTTGTCTCTAATCTCTTTCCCTTCCCCTGTCAGTTGGCATGTTCCCTATGGAATTTTCTGGAAAATATTATTGCCTCACGGAGTTAGAGTTGCAGTAGGGCCATGAGTTTAACTGGAGGCTTTTTTTCTTCATAGGATCCAGCAGTCTTTGCATTCCGGTACGAATTCTTTCTTGGGGCAACTACATCAGCTGCAGATTCCACCTGAGCCTGCTGCTGTGGCTCCTGTCTCCACTCCTGCTGTCGGCCCTTACCTTCCTCCGCCCAGCCCATATGATGGTCATCCAGGTACCAGTTCGTCTCTCCTGTGTCATTGCTCCTTAGCTTTTCATGCTGTTCCCCACTCACCGCATTCACGTAGCCTAGATGATCACCCTTCTCCCCGCCGCGCTCGACAGTGGGGCACTGCTGTCTCGGATGCCAGGTCTTTTCATCTCCTTTCACTTCTCAGAGGAGATGAGAGAGGTTTGTGTTCGTCCAATCATTGTCATGAGACAGCCAGAGTACAGAGTACAGCCCGAGTACTTGCCACTCAACCACAGCCTCCACACCAGGCTATTGAAAGACCCACACAAGGGCACAACATCTTCAGGTCCCCACTTACCAGTGTTATGGCCCCAATTTGCTACGACATATAAGACAGCAAGGGATGACAGACAAAATTTTAAAACACAAACAGATTTAATTAAACAAAGACCAACATTAATCTACAATTTACACTACTGACCAAGATTGATAATATACAAGAAAAAACATATTTACAGTCCCTTGAGATGGGGTTGCTTGGTGATGTTATGGGTGAAGAAAATGCTCCAACACAGGCAAAAATCCAATAAAAGCTTCATAGGTCTTCAAAAGAGTGACAAGTCTGGTCAAATGTATCCTTCTCCTTGCAATTTTTCCTCCTACTTTACTCTCTCAATTTTCCTCCTAATATACTCTTTTGCAGACCCCTCCCACCTTTTAGACTTTTTTTTTTATTCTCTGGGACTTTCTGTCTCAGACATGCCCAGGACATGCCCAAACCTAGCTCCTGTCTGGGCTTAACAATAAGAAGGTCAATACTGCAATCTAGTGGCTTCTTTTCACATTACACCAGCATCACACCCACAACCACTCCTGTGAAACTACTCGTCTCAGGCAGCCACTCAGCGGAGATCCTCTTGGTCATTCATACTTCTGCTTAGCACCCCAGGAGCTCTGGTTCTCCTTTGCAAACCCTGTCTTTCTCATCACAATCCCTGCATTAACTGGAAGTCCCACTGGTGCCCAGTACTGCATACAAGACCCAGTCAGCTAGTTCCAGTCCAGCCTCTCCCAAGCCATCTGCCAACTTGCCTAAAGTACCCTCCGAGTTCTGTGATCTGAAGGAGGCATTTTCTAAATCCTGAGGTATCACATTACCTCCTCATGGCCCTTACAACTGTGTCATTGTCCAGAGACCAAGGCCGAGGAAAAGCACGTACAAAAATTCCTGCCTCCACTGCCGGGTGTTTCACTCGGTTACGGCACGGCAGTGCAGGGCAGTAGTGACCAACATGGCTGGAATATAAATCCTAGCGGTGCCTGTGCTGGCTGTGGCAGCTCATAATTGGCTTTGCACTGCTGGTATTAGGGAGAGATACAGCTGATCTGGGTCAGCATTGTTTGTTGCCGGACGCTTGTCAGTTAAATTCAAAGCTAGCACCTTTGGGTTTCCGCTTGCAAAGTTTCGAGCTGTGAGTTTAAAGAAACAGCAGCTGACAGGCAAGTGTTTTGGAGGAGAACTGCGAACTGTCTGCTCTCTCAAAAAAAGAATAGGATTTCTGGTGGCAAGCTTCTGCGAGTGTTGGATTCCTCTTCATTTGGAAGAAGAACAGGGGTCTCCACCCATGCTTTAATTGCTGAGGCCTTAATGACAAAACCGTAAAGAATTGCTAACCATTGCCACTGATGTCTAAAGTGTCCCTAGGCAGCCACCGATTTCACAAAGCTCAACGTCTACAATGCCTACTGTAATTGGAAAAAACAGCCATTAGATGGCTGTATTGACTTTTTTTTGTTAAGCGCAGTCTGATGCTAGGTTTTGGGCTTGTCCTGGGTATGTCTGAGAGGGGAAGTCCCAGAGAATTGAAAAAAGTCTGGAAGGTGGGAGGGGGCTGCAAAACAGTATATAAAGAGAAAAATTGAGAGAGTAAAGTAGCAGGAGAAATTGCAAGGAGAAATTGTCGAAGGATGCATTTGACCAGACCTGTCACTCTTTTCAAGACCTGTGAAGCTTCTTGTGGATTTTTGCCTGTGTTGGAGCATTTTCCTCACCCAGATCATCGCAAAGCAACCCCACCAAAGGGACTGTAAATATCTAATTTTTGTTCATATCAATCTTGGTCGGTTTTTGTTTGTTTAATTAAATCTGTTAAAGTTTTTTTTTATTTAGTCTGTCATCCCTTGCTGTCTGATAGGTCATAACAAATTGGGGCCATAACTCTACTAAGTAGTAAGGATCTCAACATGCCCACAGGCTATTTTGAGTACCTAGTTATGCCGTTTGGGCTCTCAAACTCATTCATTGGGCAAGTTCGTTGATGTTTGCCAAGACAAACTCTTAATCTTTTCTTGAGATCCTGCCTGCCTCACGCACCACGCATGTCAGGTCCTCCAACCCCTCCTAGAGAATTTTCCGTTGTCAATATGGAGAAATGTGAATTTAGTTGACCTTCTATGACAGGGATGGGCAACTCCGGTCCTGGAGGGCCGGTGTGTATGCTGGTTTTTATTCCTATCAATTACCCTGACTAATTGAGTTACTTGGGTGCATACACAAATATAGATTTGTGCAAAGGTTTGATCAAAGAAAAATGTTTTACGTAGGGAGACAAGATCAGTCTTCGGTGGTCATTCATGATAATTTAATGTCAGATTTCATGAATAGTTTGGCTAATTTAGATCATCAACTAATTAAAGCCCAGAAGTTGGTGTGAAAACCAGGGACAGATACGGCCCTTGTCGCCCATCCCTGTTCTATGACCTTCCAGGGATTCATAGTCTTTGTAGGTATGAAGGTATCCCCATGGACCAGAGCAAGGTCTGAGCAGTTGTTTAATGTCCCAAACTAGAATTGTGGAAAGAGTTCCAATATTTTCTGGGGTTTGCCAATTTCTACCCAAGGTTCAAACGTTACTATGGATCCATCTCTGCCCCCTTTACTGCTCTGACCTCCACTAATGTGACGTTCTCCTGAACTAGAGATTATGAAATTGCCTTCCAGAGGCTTAAGCTGTGCTTCTTCAGTGCCATGGTCCTCATCTGTCCTCACCCCAGCAGGCAATTCATTGTTGAAATTGATGCGTCTGATTCTGGTGTTGGTGTTGTGCCATCTCAGGGATCAGTCTCTGAACTCCAGAGACTCACTGCTTGGCCCCAACTGAGAGACCAAGAACTGCTTTCCGTAAGGTTAGCCCTGGAAGAGTGGCAGCACTGGCTGCGGGGCAGTCAAGTTCCATTCCTAGTACGGACAGATCATTGCGATGTTGGATACCTCAAGTCTGCTGAATGGCTTAATCCTCGCCAAGCAGGCATGGAGTGGCTAATCAGGAGAGGCAGGAAGATTCCCGGTGGGCTGGGCTGGTTTATGGGCTAGGGTTAGAGTTGGTAAACAGAAAAATGTTATTACTTTTATGCAACATCCAGTATATAGCAGTAGGCTCTGATCTTGACTTGATTGGAGTTTCTTTGGTCAGACAAATGCACCGTGTGACCCTTGAACTCTGAAGTGAGGTGACAAAGTACTGATGTCATTGAAAAAATGACATTCATTGACTTTGCATACATTGACATAACAGCGCAGGACAGGCAAAACTGGAAGAAGCCGAATAGAGGAGACAGTAGATGTGAAAGTTGGATAAATTTAAGTGGGCTTGTAACTTAGTATTTTAGAAGTCAATATGGAGAGAAAGACAATGAGGTTGTTGAAAAAGCTAGATTAAAAAAAAAATCAAAGTTTTGCTAGTTGATTTGGCCAAATGTTTCAAATTCAGGGACTTTCTGTTTGAAAAAGCTTGCAGCTTCAGATTGCAGAAAGAGCGCTTGAAGTTTATATTTAAAACATAATTAAAACCTATTAAAAATAGATAAGATGGGTATGCATCAGGGCCAATCAGGATGTCAGCTAGGTGGTCAAAACAAAATACAATATAACGTCATCACCAAACCACAATTCAGGTTTAATGCATAGGAATTGTGTGGTGTTCTGTTGTATAACGTGTCGTACACAATACGAAGAATGCTTTATTAGAGGTATAATTTGAAACTTTTCTGAATTAAAATGTCCAAAATGACTATGCTCATGTTATATATTTTGCTTAGTTGTGTACAAAACCCAAAACCAGTGAAGTTGGCACGTTATGTAAATCGTAGATAAATACAGAATGCAATGATTTGCAAATCCTTTTCAACTTATATTCAATTGAATACACTGCAACGACAAGATGTTGAATGTTCAAACTGAGAAACCTTTTTTTTTTTGCAAATAATCATTAACTTGGAATTTAAAGGCAGCAACACATTGCAAAAAAGTTGGCACAGGGGCCTTTTTACCACTGTGTTACATCGCCTTTCCTTTTAACGACACTCAGTAAAGTTTGGGAACTGAGGAGACCAATTTTTGAAGCTTTTCAGGTGAAACTCTTTCCCATTCTTGCTTGATGTACAGCTTAAGTTGTTCAACAGTCCGGGGTCTCCGTTGTCGTATTTTACGCTTCATAATGCGCCACACATTTTCAATGGGAGACAGGTCTGGACTACAGGCAGGCCAGTCTAGTACCCGCACTCTTTTACTACGGAGCCATGCAGTTGTAACACGTGCAGAATGTGGCTTGGCATTGTCTTGCTGAAATAAGCTGGAGCGTCCATGAAAAAGACGTTGCTTGGATGGCAGCATATGTTGCTCCAAAACCTGTATGTACCTTTCAGCATTAATGCTGCCTTCACATATGTGTAAGTTGCCCATGCCTTGGGCACTAATACACCCCCACACCATCACAGATGCTGGCTTTTGAACTTTGCGCCTAAAACAGTCCGGATGGTTCTTTTCCTCTTTGGTCCAGAGGACACGACGTCCACAGTTTCCAAAAACAATTTGAAATGTGGACTCGTCAGACCACAGAACACTTTTCCACTTTGCATAAGTCCATCTTAGATGAGCTTGGGCCCAGCGAAGCCGGCAGCGTTTCTGGGTGCTGTTGATAAATGGCTTTCGCTTTGCATTGTAGAGTTTTAACTTGCACTTGCAGATGTAACGACGAACTGTAGTTACTGACAGTGGTTTTTTGAAGTGTTCCTGAGCCCATGTTGTGATGTCCTTTACACACTGATGTCAGTTTTTGATGCAGTACCGCCTGAGGGATTGAAGGTCACGGGCATTCAATGTTGGTTTTCGGCCTTGTCGCTTACCTGGAGTGATTTCTCCAGATTCTCTGAACCTTTTGACGATATTACGGACCGTAGATGATGAAATCCCTAAACTTCTTGCAATAGCTCGTTGAGGAATGTTGTTTTTCAACTGTTCGACAATCAGCTCACGCATCTGTTCACTAAGTGGTGACCCTCGCCCCATCCTTGTTTGCGAATGACTGAGCATTTCAGGGAAGCTGCTTTTATACCCAATCATGGCACCCACCTGTTCCCAATTAGCCTGTTCACCTGTGGGATGTTCCAAATAAGTGTTTGATGAGCATTCCTCAACTCTCTCAGTCTTTTTTGCCACTTGTGCCAGCTTTTTTGAAACATGTTGCAGGCATCAAATTCCAATTGAGCTAATATTTGCAGAAAATTACAAAGTTTACCTGTTCGAACATTAAGTAACTTGTCTTTGCAGTGTATTCAATTGAATATAGGTTGAAAAGGATTTGCAAATCATTGTATTCTGTGTTTATTCACGATTTACACAACGTGCCAACTTCACTGGTTTTGGGTTTTGTACTTAGATTATCCCAATGTTTCCAACTTGAGAAATGTGCTGTATTAAAACGGTAATGGTCAGTTTCATATGGTCTTCTCTCAGTGCAGCTCTACCCCTGTACATGGGAGAGAGGGGAAAGAGCTCCATTAACTAGCTGGTTAGTCCTTGTGATGGATCATGATTATTCGCCAGCTGCCATTAGCTGTGAGTTCCAGAGCTGTCCCTGTAAAGCGCAAATGTATCCAAGTCCTTTATAGGACAAGAAGAATTTGAAATTTTATTTATCCATTTGTTTATCTTATATCTTAGCAGCACCAAATTCCAAAGGGAATTACGAGTGCATGAAAATGCAAACTGCAGTTGCTTAAGGTAGAATTTGTGACAAATAATTGCATTATGATATTGGTAGCTTGCTTGTTAGTAGGATAATTATGGTAGTGGCTATGGTAACTGGACTGGTTGCTATGCTTGTTGCTTGGTTAATCATGTTGGTTGCTTTGTTGGTTACTAGGTTGTAACTGGAAGTGGTTGCTATGCTGCTGCTTGGGTACTTGGGGTGGTTGCTAGGCTGTTGCTAGGTTATTTATGGTGGTTGCTATGCTGGTTGATAGGTTAATCATGTTGGTTGCTATGTTGGTTGCCAGGTTGCAACTTAGGAAGTGGTTGCTAGGCTGTTGCTAGGGTACTTGAGGTGGTTGCTAGGTTGTTGTTTGGGTGTCCATAATGGCTACAATCGCAAATAAAGCAGTTTCTGTAGTGGTCGGTAGTGTTATCATGTTGATTGATATGGAAACAGTCATAGATGGTTTATTTGAATGGTTGCCATGTTGGTTGCAAGGTAGGTGGTGCTTTACTTTAGTTGATTGGAGGCATGGTTAATGACAACAGAAAGTGTGAATGGCTGAATAGTTAAATAGTTGAATAGTTTAATTATTTAATCGTGAATTATTGTAGTGAGGTCCTTTATTTTGAAACAGTTGTGGACAGAGGAAACAGTTGGCGGGAGTCATAGTTGATGACAAGTGACAGTTGGAATGGCTGAACAGTTAAATATTTGAGTAATTTAAATGGTCAAATTATTTAATAGTGAATTATTTCAGTGAGGACTTTTATTTTGAAACAGGTCTACTCAGAGGAAACTGTTAAACAGGATCTGTAGTCTTAAGAGAGCCAGATTGTAGTCTTAAAGCCTGAAACACTGACAGGTGCTGCTGGTGGTCAGGACACCTGGCACAAGATTCTGTTTGCTTAATGGCCCTGCTGTGATGTCATCAGTCCAATGTTAGGTCTATGGGGGAAAAAATAATAGTTTCTTTATTCATAGTTTAAAAAGTATAAATGTTACAGAGATGAAAAATACATTGCACAGGTGTCATAAGTAAGAGCTACGCAACACAGTTTGAATTAAGTTTCTACGTTAAACGGTTGAACATTCACTTTCAACATCTGATATGCTGTCTATGTTCTATTGTGAATAAAATATAGGTATATGAGATTGGCAAATCATCATATTCTGTTTTTAATCACATCTTACACAACACCCAATATCATTGGAATTAGGATTTGTAAAGTAATAACAAAATAAAGGGTAATAAAGTACAATTACGTTCCATTAAAACTGATTTTTTTTTTTTACTGAGGAAACGTCACCTTGGTAGATTACATTTCAGCAGAAAGTAGAATTTTTGAAGTATCTAAAATGCATAGTTTTATAAATTTTAATTTGGTAATAATCCAGTGTGACGTATTTTAAACCAGCAAATCTATGAATTGGCTTCAGTATTAGGGGGCAGACATTTTTACTTGGGGAATCGAGTTTTATCCAATCAAACGCCTTAATGAAAGGAAAGGATATAACTGATGTCACAAGCACCGTGGTGCAGCCTAGTGAACTGGCGTTAATGCTTGCTCAGTGCCTCCGTTTCCACATGGATTTACCCAACACTGGCTTCCAATACCATGAACCTGTGATGAAAGTAGGCTGTAGTCAGTCCCACCATAACCAAATAAACATGAATTGAATTGAATAAACATAATTAGGCATTGGCTTGACTAAAAAGGTGTGTTTTCAGCCTGCTCTTGAAGACAGTGTGTCTGAAGCCCAAGTTTGTCTCAGGAGATTGTTCTATAACATCAGTGCTTTGTAAGAGAATGCTCTGTTTCCAGTTGTAACCCTGGATATATTTGGAATTTTCAAATATTCAGCCCCTTGTGAACAAAGTAATCTTGGCGGTGAGTAACAAATGAGAAGACTGCGAAGACATTCTTGGGCCAAGTCGTTTAAAGCTTTGTAAGTTAGCAGTCGTATCTTGTACTCAATCCTAAAGTGAGTCTTTCTCTTTTATTGAGTTCTGACCCCACCCTCTGTCAGAAAGCAGTACACTATGCCACGAATTAAAGAAGTTTAAGAACAGATTAAAAAACAAAGTTAGTGACATTTATCAATCTCGAAAAAGTCACATATCCATTTCTCCGGCTTTGGGACTTCAGAGAATCACCGTGAGAGCCATAGGCTACAAATGGAGAAACCTTTGGTGACACTGATGAATCTACCCTGGAGTGGCCGGCCTACCACATTTTATTAAAGAGCGCATTGAGGACTCATCTAGGGGTCACAAGAGAACTGTGACTGACATCGAAATTACTGCAGGTCTCTTTTGCCTCAGGAAAAGTCAGTGTTTATGATTCCGCAGTAAGAATGAGACACAGGGAAAAAATGGCATCTAAGGGGAGCAACACGGCAAAATCACTGCTGACCAAAAAGAACAGGAAGGCTTGTTTTACATTCGCCAAAAAACATCTTGATGACCCCCAGACTTTGGGATAATATTCTGCTAACCAATGAGTTGTTATGACTTGAAAATCACAACAAAGAAAACCATCAATGACAACTTAAACAAATTTATTCTTCAATGATTAGGTCCAAAAATTTCAACAAATAATCCACTGTGTAATCTTATAATAACATTCTAATGCCACTATGTAACTCTGATCCCAAAACAAACACTCTCCTCAACTGAACAAAATCACAGCATTTATAAAAACTAGGAACATTCTGGAAAGATCTACAGGAGTCCTGGGTGATCCAGCCCCCTCCAGGCAAGAAGATGCCAGAAACCTCTAGAACATTTCAAGAACTTCTAAAACATTTCAAAATGAAAAGTGCAACTGTTTAACGAGTTTCACTGAACTGAGACCTAACATCATGTCTCAAAATCTTATAGCAGGTCTCCCCTTGCTGTCACATGCCCCTCAGATGGCCAACACCTGTAATTTGGCCTTCTTGCCCTTTGGCCTTGGCTAAACCAGCTTGCCACACTCTCCCTAGCATCAAAATCCTCCAACCTGGGCCCGTCCTCACTGATCCTTATCAGGTCTTCCACTGTGTCTGTGTGAAGCGATGCTCTAGCATCTGATTTGATTCTTTCCTGTGAAGAGAATCCTCTCTCACAAACTGCAGATGACATGGGGAGCACCAGCAGAATGTGGACAAGGTGCAAGTCTTCTTGGTCTTCTGGCCAGCTGTCGTGATTGAAGATGTTTAAGCATTTGAGAACCTTGGTTGTGGCAGATTCGGTAGCATCCTCTCCTATAGGAAGGATAAAGACATCTTAATAAAATGATTATGATCATTTCTGATCTATCAATGTGTTCCTAAGACAGAGGAGTACACTTGCCTAGGAGACGACAGAATTTCGCTTTCAGGTGTTTGACAGTAGATTTGATTGTTGCCTCCATTGCTGTCTGCAGTTTAGTGACAGCAGCACCATCCTCTGCCAGCGGAGACACGTCCCCTTTGAGTAACTGTCTTTGTGCGATATCAAGCATAAACACTAATTGTGAGTGAGATATTATAAATATATTATATATATATATATATATAAACACACACACACACGCACACACACACACATACACACACACACACACACACACACGCACACACACACACACACAGCACCCTCAATAATTATTGGCACCCTTGGTTAAGATGTGTTCTTTAGCTTCTAATAAATTCAGTTTTTTTCTAAATAATATAGGACCACAATGAGAAAAAGAGGAAAATCCAACCTTTAATTAAAGAGCATTTATTCAGTGTGAAAAAATCCCACATTAAGAAATAATTCTTTTACATCAAATCATGTGTGCCACAATTATTAGCACCCCTGATGTTAATACTTTGTACAACCCCCTTTTGCCAACAAAACAGCACCTAATCTTCTCCTATAATGTTTCACAAGATAGGAGAATACAGAAAGAGGGATCTTCGACCATTCCTCTCTGCACAATCTCTCTAAATCATCCAGCGACCTGGGTCCTCTCCTCTGCATTCTCCTCTTCAGCTCAATCCACAGGTTTTCAATGGGATTGAGATCTGGAGACTGAGATGGCCATGAGAGGAGCTTGATTATGTGTCTGGTGAACCATTTCTGTGTAGATTTGGCCACATGTTTAGGGTCATTATCTTGCTGAAAGACCCAGTGACGACCCATCATGATGCCTTGCACCCTAACAAGGTTCCCGGGGCCTCTGGAAGAGAAACAGGCCCACAGCATCACCGATCCTCCCCCATACTTCAGTGGGCATGAGGTGCTTTTCTGCATATTCATCTTTTGTGTTCCGCCAGACCCACTTAGAGTGTTTGTTGCCAAAAAGCTCTATCTTGGTCTCATCTGACCAAAGCACAAGGTCCCAGTTGAAGTCCCAGTACCGCTTAGCAAACTCCAGACGTTTGCATTTATGATCGTGAGTGAGAAAAGGTTTTTTCCGTGTCTACCTCCCAACCAGCTTGTTGGCTTGTAGATAGGGCCTTATGGTTGTTTTGGAGACTTTGTGACCCCAAGATGCTACCATTTGTTGCAATTCTTTAACAGTGAGCTTTGGAGAACTTTTTATTTCTCTTTCCATCCTCCTCACTGTGCTTGGTGGCAAAAAAACCTTGCATCCTTGTCCAGGCTTGTTTACCACTGTTCCAGTTGTTTTAAACTTCTTAATGATTCTTCTGACAGTAGATATGGGCAGGTGCAGGCGAGTGGCTATTTTCTTGTAGCCATTGCCTTTCTTGTGAAGGTCAACACACATCTGCCTTACTTGAATGGTGTGTTCCTTTGTCTTTCCCATGTTGAAGAGTGGATAAGAGAAATGGCCCCTGTGTCACGTCATATTTATACCCCATGGAAACAGGAAGTGATTAATTACTAATTAAATGTTCCTAGATACTCTGATCAACTTTGTAAACTACTGTAGAAATGACAGAAATACTTCAATTACATTTAATTCTTAGGAATTGTTAGGGTTGCCAATAATTGTGGAACAGGTGATTTTATGAAAAATAATTATTTCTTAGGGATTGTTTTTTTCCCTTAAACTTCACTTGAGTTGAGGTTACATTTTTCTACAATTTTCAGTGCGAGAGTATGCTTCTGCAATAAAAATTGAATTTATTTTAAGGCTTTTAACACATCTTTACCAGGGGAGCCAATAATTATGGAGGGTGCTGTGTATGTATATATATATATATATATATATATATATATATATATATATATTCCTATATGAGAAACAAAACCACAAATGTACCTGGAGTTTGTAGAGTGGCATTTCCCTCAGCTCATCCTGCTGTCTCCCCTGCAGCCTGAATTGCGACGGTCTGCCCCCAGGCTTAGGCCCTGCAGCCGTCACCTCTGTGGTCACCAGCAAGTTTTCAAGGGCACAAACTGCCTGTTTAGACATATCAAGCACTTTTATAAATACAGCTGAAGATAATAACAAACATTATTGAGAATTAAATCCATTTCATCTCCCTTACAGTACAGTCGCCGTTAAAACCGTTAAAGAGACGGCGTTAGTTCACGCCCGGTTATCTCGAACATTTCGCCCTTCTTACCCATTTCTAACCACGATCTAACCAATGAGCCGTATCACAGGACAATTTACCGCGAGGAATAAGCACATGTGGCTCCACGGAACTGAATGTAGTACCGCGTTGTAACAACCTCTGCCTTTCGAAAATGTCATAGTTTTTTTTTTCCTGAAGTTATTCCTGTCAAAGCATTCTGGCATATTTGCCTGGTCTTTGAGTGTAATGCCTAGACCAACCATATGTCGGAGTGGCGCTGTTGCGCTAAATGGCCTCCCCACTTTTGTATAAATACGAAGAAGACACCGGCTTTAGGTGGTAGCGAAGTATCCCGCTGGATGTCTCTGGAGAATTTCCCTGTGCGTTGTTTGTTTTATGTCACCAGTTGTCATGACGCCGTCGTCCTAGGGCCAACCGCTTCTCTGTGAATTATGCAATATCAAAAAACTAACCGATACCTCTGCTGTCTGCCTTGAATACGGATTATACCGGAGGAGGAAAGTTGTTGCCTGCTGCTGAAATCCTGGACTGGAGTAAGCTATGCTACGCATCTGGTAGGCTCGCTGACACTGACTGACGCTAACACTGACTATCTTTCTTAATTTTCACTGCTGCTTCGTCTTTGAAGAGTTGACTTTGTGGGTGTGGGGTTTTCTATCGATCGTGTATGTAAAGACTGTGTGGGATCTGCTAGGTCTTTGCTAAGCGAATTGGAATGACTGTTATGTTTATTACGGAACGGATTCTCGGGTGATGGACTGAACTGTAGTGCTATGAACTGAACGAACTTTTGGGTGAACTGAACAATATACTGCAAACGTGAAATTGGGTTGGTTGCTGAGTATTCTTTCCTTGTTGATGTGTTGATTATCGTGTGTTGCATTGCAAACTTTTGA
This sequence comes from Gymnothorax reevesii, assembly GCA_029721435.1. Taxonomy (NCBI): domain Eukaryota; kingdom Metazoa; phylum Chordata; class Actinopteri; order Anguilliformes; family Muraenidae; genus Gymnothorax; species Gymnothorax reevesii. The sequence goes on along the minus strand of CM056573.1, from coordinate 186,671,599 downwards.
ATTGTTGCATTTAAAAAGGGTACATGTTGCATTTCCTGCTATTTAAGCTGTATGCATTAATACATGTAATCTTGTGACGTTTTTCCGACCTGACGTGACTTAACTCACTTCCTAAGAAAATTATTGGCAATTTTAAGCTGCCTGGCACCCCGGCAAACTTTTAATATGGAAAAACAGTTACACAAAATGGCACCCCAGATAATTTAACCCACCTGGTGAAGGAAATTATTTTGCAACACTTCTCTATTTTTTTTTTCATATTTTCGTGATACCAGCACTATCCTGCATATTTCAGTGCATTACTTTGTTTTCAGTGGCTACCCTAGTAAGTAGCCTGCCAAAATGGCTTCCAAAATGGGGCCTGTCACTCAAACCAGCCAAGCTGCTGCTAAAGCCCCACAATTTCAGGGCCCTGTGACTTCTTCCACTGGAGCAGTTCAAAAGGCTGTGTCATCTTCAGACGGGGGTCCTCATATGATTTCAACAATGCCGACTACTGTTACCACTGCAGCCCCCTTGCCGCCTGGGTCAATTCCTCACATGAAGCCACCGGTGCATATGCCACCTACTGTGCATCAATTACCCACTGCTCAACACTCATCTACTGGTCATAAGCCACCTGTTTTTCAGTCACCATCTGTTACTTATCATATACTCAATACCCCAGTGCCTATTTCCCTACCCTCTATTCCAGCTTTGGGAAAGCAAACCATTCAAATGCCACTCTCTCAACAATCACCTCCTATAGGTGGAGCAACTGCTGGGAATGATCGTTATACTACCAATCACTCTGTTGTGGACATGAAACTACTGGATGAGCATGACACGTCGATGCACTTTACCACTTCGGCCTTACCTACGGCTCAGCACTCTTCTACTGTCAACCTCCCTGCAGCACAAAGCTCTTTTTCGAATTTCAGTGTACAATAGGGGTGTAACGATACACAAAAATCACGGTTCGGTATGTACCTTGGCTTTGAGGTCTCGGTTCGGTTCATTAACGGTACAGTGTGGGAATAAAATGCAAAACATACAATTGCTTGTTTATTAGGAACTTTATTGTAACATTATACAAAATATTAAATAAATTAAAAAAAAATTTGAATACTGCTGCCAAGTGCTGGAAAAAGTTTTCCAATAAATAAAATATTCTCAAATAAACAAAACAAATGTAAAATATTATAAAATTTCTCACAGCTTGTTGGCGCAGATCAACAAACCTTTTCCACGTGTAAAGTGCAGCACTAATAGTTCAAGCTGATCAGTCTGATCAGTTTTGTCTTTCCTCTTTTAAGAAAAAAACATGAATGAATTCCTCCGTCCAAAGTGCAGCATTGACAGACCTTCCAGCATGTAGCTCTGTTCAGTTTTATTCAACCTTCATTTTTTTTACTGCCCTCTACTGTTTCGCACGTGTAGCTGCAGGTGGATAGGGATAAATGAAAACGAAACTTGTGTTCCGCCACTTATTATACTCGTGTGGTAACTCACCTGTGTACCGAATCCAACGTCCTGTACCGAACCGAACTCCCTGTACCGAAAATTTTCAATACGAATACATGTACCGTTACACCCCTAGTGTACAACTACTTTTGGATGCTATGACCTGCAATCACCAGAATGTGATGACTACACTGAGTCACCATACAAAAGAAGTACAAAAAGAAATGGATGTACGTACACAACAAATTACAAACATGTCCGTAAATGTGGCAGAGGATATGAAACGTATGATAACAGCAACTGGATTATGTGCGAACAGAAATTACAGCAACTTTGAATTTGAAAGTTCTTAAAGACTTTAATACTGTGCTTGCACCTTTAGCCACATCGCTACAGGAGATTCACTCAAGCCTTCATGATTGTTCGAGACAACTCAGTTCTCTATCAATGAACGCTAGCTCCTGGAGTCCCCTGCAGGCTAACCTTGGGCCTGCACACAACGCCTGGATGGGTTGGCCCTGGATATCGCTCAACTCAAGTCCACAATTAAAGTAGGAGAAAAAACACGTGTCAGTGCAGATAATTCCTTACTCACCATGTATATTCACAACGGATGATCAGTCACCATCCAGTGGAATTCAGCCCCTACAGTCCACCATGCATTAAGGTCCATCATGTTGCCCCTCTCATGACTCCATCACAACTAAGGCACCGCGAGGGCCTTATGCTGGGAAGAAACCAATCAAAATTCAATTCCCTTGTTTTGGAAGAGCAGAAGACACCTCAGACCCGCTATTGTATCTCGAAAAGTGCCATGATTACCTGGCTTTACATCCCCTTTCTGATGAGGAGCTGCTTGCCACACAGAGGAATGTCCTACATGGAACTGCAAGAGATTGGTGGGATGTTGCTAGGATCGACATTACAACGTGGAGAGCTTTTGAGAGCAAATTTTTGTCTGCATTTCTCTCAGAGGATTATGAGGATAAACTTGCAGAGAGAGTGCGAAATCGTATTCAACGGGATGATGAGAGTATTCGGGACTTTGCCTATATGTATCGTGCACTGTACAAGCATTGGAAGCCCACAATTGGGGAGCAGGAAGTCATTAAATTGATCCTAAAGAACATCGACCCTCAACTTGCGAGTCAGTTGCGAAGTAACGGTGTCAAATCGGTGGATGACTTAGTCCGCCTGGGACGACAACTAGAGAGAGACAAGGAGAATCAGCGACAATATGAGCAAAAGATTCAGTCTGCTCGTCAGCCCAGGCCATACAACCCTGCACCAAGTTTGCCACCCACGGCTAAATCACCCCAACCCTTCTGTTGGGGGCGTAAAGGGTCACATTCCCCTGCCTCTTGCTCCCAAATGACTCCTAGTCATAAAAAGCCTTTTAAGTCTCCTCCACCCCAACCTGGTTCAAGTGCTGCTGACACGCAAACTGCTGTTTCAGTGGGTCACGACAGCATCACAGACGACTCCCCTCCATCTGGGGCTTGGACTGTGCCTCTGCAGTTAACGGTCCCATTGAAGATTGGATCCTGGAAGGGTCGGGCAATGCTGGACACCGGGTCGTCCTCCACCCTGCTCAATGAAAAGCTGTGGCTGAATGTGCGTAAGCCAAGTGATGACCTTAAACCGTGGACTACAGGTCCCATTTATCTGGCAGATGGTGGTACCCGTGAACCCCTGGGGTGGGATGAAGTGGAATTGATGGTTCAATCGGTTCCAGTTACTCTGCCGGTGGCAGTTCTCAGTGCACAGACACTTGCTGTCCCTGATGTTCTTGGGCTGGATTACATCTTCTTTACTGGCCTGCAAGTGGATGTCAGGAACAATGTGTACTGGTTTGAACACCATGAAATGTTTCCCTTCCAGAGGGAAGGCGCCTCACTCAAAGGGGGGCACCCCTCCTTTGCACTCTTTTCAGCCATGGCCCCATATCCTCTGTTTGCTGACGAAACTGACCTTATCGGCATTGCCTGCCGTGAGGCTTATCTTGAAGGGGGGGAGAGACAACAGCTAATGTCGCAGTTGAGACAGAACAGTGATGTGTGCACTAATGCTTTGGGTCAAACAAATGTGCTAAGCCACGAAATCTACGTCACACATAACATTTTGATTAGGCAAAAACCTTACCGAGCTTCTCCAGTGAAACAAAAAATCATGGAAGACCTCATTAAGGAAATGTTGGAGGCAGGTGTCATTGAGCCTTCCTCTTCGGCATGGGCGTCACCTGTAGTTTTAATCCCCAAGAAGACGGGTGGATACCGATTCTGTGTGGATTACAGAAAATTGAATTCGGTCACTCACACAGATGCCTATCCCATCCCAACAATCCAAGAAATACTTCAGTCCCTTAGTGGAGCGGTGGTCTTCTCCACTCTCGACCTCAACAGCGGGTATTGGCAAGTCCAAATGGATGGAAGTTCTCTGGATAAAACAGCCTTCATAGCCCGCTGTGGTTCTACCATTTGAAGGTTATGCCTTTTGGACTCAAGAATGCCCCGGGCTAGCTTCCAGCGATTAATGGATAGTGTGTTGGGTGAACTGCGAAGGAAAATCTGCTTTGTTTTCCTGGATGATATAATAATATACTCACCCTCCATAGAGCAGCATTTCCTGGACATCCAAGCTGTCCTTGACAAACTGCGAGAAGCCCACCTCACAGTGAACATGAAAAAAACCCACTTTTTTTGTCCCTCTTTGAAGTTTCTTGGGCATGTGGTGTCCTCAACCGGCATCAACGTCGATCCAGCCAAGACCCAGGCTGTCCAAGACTTCCCTGTACCTAGGAACCTGAAAGAACTTCAGAGGTTTCTTGGTATGGCTGGCTGGTACCATCGTTTTGTACCCAATTTTTCACAGCTTGCAGAGCCTCTAAATGCACTTAAGAGAAAGGGCGTGAAGTTTTTCTGGACCCCCCAGTGCCAGGCCTCCTTTGATGCCCTAAAACAGCATCTGGTCTCTCCACCCATCCTGGGTCACCCCAACCTCAGTCTGCCTTTCACTGTGTATACTGATGCGAGCGATGTTGGTCTGGGGGTCGTGCTTGTGCAGCGCACAGGATCAGGAACGGAAGAGATCCTGACCTTTGCCAGTCGAGCCCTAAATGCAGCTGAACGCAACTACTCAGTCATGGAAAAGGAATGTCTGCCAGTGGTATGGGCCCTTGAAAAGTGGAGATATTACCTGGAGGGCAGACATTTTACTGTTGTAACTGATCATTCATCCCTCATCTGGGTCTTTAAAACCCAAAAACTAAGCACCCGTCTCATCCGCTGGGCTCTGCGACTGCAAGAGTTCTCCTTCACTGTGGAGTACCGCAAAGGGAAGTACAACACCGTACCTGATGCCCTATATAGAGCTCCAGTTGAACAGCTTGAGGCAACTGCCTATAACCGACAATGTCCTTTGGCAAGCTCAACAATCTGATCCAGAGATCATGAACGTCTATGATGAAATCTCGACCTCTGGAGATGTGGATGTTAGCCGTGCCACAAGATTTACCATCATTGAGGATAAAGTGTTCAGGGTGGTCACCTTGCCTCACAAAACCATGTACCAAGCCTACATTCCAGCGGACCTTAGACCCCAGCTCCTTGAGTTTTTTCATGCTAACCCCTTGTCTGGCCACTTGGGTCGGTTCAAGACATGCAAACGACTGCAGGGTCTGGCGCACTGGCCCAACCTTAGTGTGAAGGTGAAAAAGTTTGTCCAGGATTGCCACACCTGTCAGTTCTGCAAGCCTGAATGCAGGCACCCCTGTGGAAAACTTGAGCAAACCGTCGTCAGCCGACCCTGGGAGATGTTAGGTATGTACTTGATGGGTCCCTTACCAAGAATCTCAGCCAACAACATCCACCTAGTGGTTTTTGTGGACTACTACTCCCGTTGGGTGGAGCTCTTCCCTCTCCGTGTCACCACAGCTGAGACGGTGTCTCGGGTTCTCATCAAAAAGATTTTGACTCGCTGGGGTGTTCCGGACTACATTCTGTCCGACCGAGGGTATCAGTTTGTCTCTGACCTCTTCCAAAATGTCTGCCATCAGTGGGGACTCTCACACAAAATGACAACGGCATATCATCCCCAGACAAACATGACTGAGAGAGTAAATCGCTCATTAAAGACTATGATCTCCTCTTATGTCGGCAACCACCACAAGCAGTGGGACAAACATCTCCACGAGTTTCGGTTTGCATTAAACACTGCAGTTAGTGAGTCTACAGGAGTGACCCCTGCAGAAGCTAACCTCAATCGGCTACTTCATGGACCCCTGGACATGTTATTGCAGCCACCGGGAAGCAGCACTCCTGCATGTCCTCCGGACAATCCAGTTATAAAAAAGCTGCGGAAATGAGCCAGATGAAAACCTATGTGGATCAGAAGCAATTAAGGCTCGGGAGAAACAAAAGGCCCACTATGATAAATCCAGGAGGGATGTGCCCTATGAGGAACAGGATCGAGTCTGGATGCGTTCACACTCCTACTCCAAGGCAGAAAAAGCCTTCTCTGCCAAACTAGCACCCAAATGGCAAGGACCCTATCGCATCGTAAGGCGATTAAGCCCTCTCAACTATGAGATTGTTTTGGAAGAACCGGTGAAGATCTCAGAGTGACGCAAGTGTCCCGCTTGAAACCTTGTTATCCTACTGCTTAAGAAATGGAAAAAAAATTAGCAAACAAAAGTGTTGCAGCTCTTTCTGGAAGAAAGTGAGGACGAAGAGTTCCTTGGATTCAATTCCACTCAGGATGATGATGTTAAAGGTCCCTTTCAACTCGGCCCTCCTCTCTCTAAGCTTGCTGACTCTAAGCCAAAAGATTCTCTTGCTCATAGGAAACGAGTATGGGAAATTCTTGCGGAGAGCAGTGACAATGAAGACTTTCTGGGATTTCTGAGCGAGGACCTTGATTAATACGCCTTACCATATGGTGCGGCTTTTTCCAGGAGGGGAGGAATGTTACAACCTCTGCCTTTCGAAAATGTCATAGTTTGTTTTTTTTTCTGAAGTTATTCCTGTCAAAGCATTCTGGCAGATTTTCCTGGTTTTTCAGTGTAATGCCTAGACCAGCCATATGTCGGAGTGGCGCTGTTGCGCTAAACGGTCTATCCACTTTTGTATAAATATGAAGAAGACACCGGCTTAAGGTGGTAGCCAAGTATCCTGCTGGATGTCTCTGGAGAATTTCCCTGTGTGTGTTTTGTTTTATGTCGCCAGTTGTCACGACGCCGTCGTCCTGGGGCCAACTGCATCTCTGTAGTGATGGCCAAACGAGGCTTTGTGAAGCTTCAAACCCTTTTGGACCTTTGTATTGAAAATGGGTTCACTACTCGAAGCTTCATTCACTGAGCACGTGGGTGACATCTGCTGGCACAGAGATTGTTGTACAGCCTTGCAAAAGTGACGCTGACGCACCTTGCGTGTACACTTTGGGTATGTTGTCTTGTTAAAAATACTTAAAGCTGAAATCTAACTTCTTCTTACTGGTGTCTGTTGTTTTTCTTCCTTATCTTAATAATTCATAATAAATTATAATAACATTAATTATATCCACAGCCTCATTGAATCCGGTAAATATTTACTATGTCCAAAAAATATATTGTATTATGTTTTTTGATTGCGTTTGGTGTATACTGGATGTGTGAGCGACTTTGGGATTATTAATTTTGAATAAAAATGTCTGACAGAGCGCTGTTTCATCCATCGTAAATACATCTGAATTGCGGAAATTTTTCAAAGCTCTGCCTATCGAATCAAACCGGTCAGCTGATTCAGACTGAATGAAGCAGCGAAGTGGTTCGAACGTCATCAGTCACGTGGTTTTTTCCCGATATGAAGCAAGCTCCGGCACAGTGCTTCAGAAAAATAGCCTGCCGAGTTTGAAGCACGCCTCGGAGCCTTGGTGTCAGCGGTAACATCTGTACTTCTCTGTGGATTATGCGATATCAAAAAACTAACCGATACCTCTGCTGTCTGCCTTGAATACGGATTATACCGGAGGAGGAAAGTTGTTGCTTGCTGCTGAAATCCTGGACTGGAGTAAGCTATGCTACGCATCTGGTAGGCTCGCTGACACTGACTGACGCTAACACTGACTGTCTTTTTTTTATTTTCACTGCTGCTTCGTCTTTGAAGAGTTGACTTTGCGGGTGTGGGGTTTTCTATCGATCGTGTAGCCTATGAAAAGACTGTGTGGGATCTGCTAGGTCTTTGCTAAGCGAATTGGAATGACTGTTTTGTTTATTACGGAACGGATTCTCGGGTGATGGACTGAACTGTAGTGCTATGAACTGAACGAACTTTTGGGTGAACTGAACAATATACTGCAAACGTGAAATTGGGTTGGTTGCTGAGTATTCTTTCCTTGTTGATGTGTTGATTATCGTGTGTTGCATTGCAAACTTTTGAATTGTTGCATTTAAAAAGGGTACATGTTGCATTTCCTGCTATTTAAGCTGTATGCATTAATACATGTAATCTTGTGACGTTTTTCCGACCTGACGTGACTTAACTCACTTCCTAAGAAAATTATTGGCAGTTTTAAGCTGCCTGGCACCCCGGCAAACTTTTAAGATGGAAAAACGGTTACAGCGTGTAAGTTATAGAATAGAGGGAATTTTGACTGTTAGGATTACGTTTGTGTTTGCCGTTATGTATTTTAACATATTTTTATTTTCTCTTGCAGTGAAAGTGGAAGTGAGAGCTTATGCGACCTCTGGAAAGCGCGTGGCTGATCCTCTGTTTAAAAAACCTAGCATGAACAAGAAAAAAATTATGATAAATTCGACTGCAAAATGTAAGAAATTGTATTCTTGAAGGAAATTTTTTTTTGGTATTTTAAATATGTCTTTTTATTGCTGAAACTGTGATTCTGAGAGTTTGTGGGTAGACCTTAAGCGAAGTATGCCGCAATTGATGTGTTGGCTTTGAAAAGCCTGCCGCAATATAAATAAACAAATAGGAAAAATACAACTTAATAGCCTGTGAGCGTATGCTCACGTTATTCTCCGAAATTATGCGTTTTCGGACCTGCAGAGGTGAGAGGTTGTCTCTCGCCAAGGAGTCAATCTTCGTCCTAAACTGGGGAAATGCGTCATATCGTGATAGGTTCCATAGTTGTGAATGTGATGTCAGTTTATGGTAGAGCATTTCATAGAATATTTCTGCCTCGCGCTGACCAGGTAACTAATTCTTTAATGGGCTACATTGAGCTTAAAGGGAATATTAGGGTGACAATGAGTGATGAACAGAGAGGACACGAACTGAGCTGTATTGAATCGGCGCCAGGTGTATCCGCTTTTAATTCCGTGAATTCAGTTTACGAAATAGCCATTCAGTTTTAAGTGACATTGTCCTTTAGAGATAAGATATTGAACGGATCTTTTTTAAATTGCGCTTCCTTGTTGATTGATATCCCTTACAAAAAAGTAGCTTATTCAAGTGTGCTATTAGTATACTTCTTCTAAACTAAAAATAAGAGAGTATACTTTCAATTTACTTTTGATGTACTTATCAGAGATATACTTAGCTAAGTAATACTTACATATACTTAGCTTATACTGAAAAATACACCGAAAAGTCTAAGTACATTTAGCTCATACTGGTACCTAAACTTTTGATTATCATACTTTTCGTGAGTATATCTAAGTATTAAAATATTCATGCCTAATGTTCAAGTATACTGGCTTGCAGTTAGGCTACTATCAAAAGAACAAGAACATTAAAATATTTTTTCCATACATATTGCCTTCTTTGAAGTATACTTTACTATATTTTTACTCAGTTTTTACTATCTCATGAACTTACATGTATGTTTGCAGTAAAAAGTCAGCTTTGGGGCAGCATAGCAGAGTAAATAGCATATGGGTGGAGCTGAACTTGATTTTTATGCAGTGTTATTTACCCACAAAGAAATAGATAAACATTTGTCTGATTTTATTTGAGAACAAATTTGACAATTATTGCAGTTTTGACAGACTTGATACTTACTCTTGCAAAAAAAAAAAAAAAAAGTATACTTCAAGTTTAAGCAACATAGATATAAACTAGATGGGTACTTTAAGTTTTATTTTGTACTGCAAGTACACTACAAGTGAACTTTTAAGTATACTGTGACTTAATTAGTTGTATACCTCTAGAATACTTTTCATTTTATGAAAGTATACATTTAAGTATACTGCAAGTAAACTTACAGATATACTGCTAGTTTATTAGTTGTATATTTCTAGTAAACTTTTCAGTTCATGAAAGTATACTGTGAAGTATACTGCTAGTAAACTTAAAGATAACTATTAGTTTACTAGTTATGTACTTCTAGCACAATTTCTAGTTTATAAAAGTATAATTTGTAGTATACTGAAAGTAAACTTACAGATATACTGCTAGTTTATTAGTAATATACTTCTAGTAAACTTTTCAGTTCATGAAAGTATACTTCGAAGTCTACTGCTAGTAAACTTAAAAATGAACTATTAGTTCACTAGTTATATACTTATAGCACAGTGTCTAATTTATAAAAGTATACTTTAAAGTATACTGAAAGTAAACTCAGATGTACTACAACTTTACTTGTTATATACTTCAAGCCAACTTTTTAGTTCATGAAAGTACACTTTGAAGTATACTGCAAGTAAACTTATAGGTAGACTACAAGTCCTCTTGTTCTATACTTCAAGCCCTCTATAGTTTAAATTAAGTTTTAAACTTTCAGGGAGCTAAAAGTTTTTTTTTTTTAACTGCAAGTATACTTCAAACTTAACATCAAACTCACAGATTATGATTATTGCTATTTAAAATATATTACTTTTGCAATTCAGATATTATTTAACGCAAGTAGACGAGAGGTTACCTCATGTACTCTATGAGTAGACAATGCTGAAGTGCATTCTGCTTTAATTCACAGATGAAGGTACTTATAAGGATTTACAATGGAGCACATACTCTGGAGAGAACAAAATTGATTCCTTTATAAATTAAATTTTCAAACACAATATTGTATTAGATGTCGAAGTATAAGAACAAAGCAATGGCAACTCTCATTGAAATCCCAATTCAAAACAAAAGTACCTCTTTCTCTCATATGGAACCAGAAATACACATAAAATATTAATTATCAATGCCTTCAGCCTGACCAGTAGGCTGAAGGTCTCCTGCAAAACCTGATGAAATATTCCAAATGAGTACACCGATGATGTTTTTCAGTTAATGGAGTTCTGTATCACAGTCAAAAATATGACCGACTAAAGAAAAGATGCAGCGGTGCTGTAATACTTGAAAGATGGTACATTCTTTTTATCAATGATCAATTTGATCAATTTGATCAATCAATTATCAATTTTATCAATTTGATCATTTTTAAACAAGAGTGTGGACAACAAAGCCCTGCATATTGTACCTGTACCAAACATTGCTGTGTTTAAGTTGAAATATCAGTTCAATCTAGCTGGTCATTATCTGCAGATTCACAGATAAATGTACACAGTATTTTCAAACATGAGATTAAGAAGGCTGGAACTTCAGTGCTATCTGACAAAGTGACAATGAAATGTCTGTACTAGTTTTAAAACAAACAACCATACCACAACTTGATGTGCACCAGCTGTGTGGTTGAAGCTAAGCAGCTGTAGGCTTGGTTTGTGTTTGGATGGGAGACTGTCTGAGGAAAGTAAGTTGCTGCTGGAGGAGGTGTTGGTGGGCCAGTGGCTTGGGATCTTCCCACTGGTGGAATAATACACAATAGTGCAGTGATGATGTTGTCTATCAGATGAGATGTGAACCTGAAGTCCTGACTCATTGTAGTCAATAAACATCCAATGACGCTCTTTTTAAGTTACCTCACAGTGTACTTTCATGAACTGAAAAGTTTACTAGAAGTATACAACTAATAAACTAGCAGTATATCCGTAAGTTTACTTGCAGTATACTTAAATGTATACTTTCATAAATTGAAAAGTATACTAGAAGTATACAACTAGTTCACTCACAGTATACAAAAAAGTTCACTTGTAGTGTACTTGCAGTATAGAATAAAACTTAGATGTAAACTTGATGGATACTTTCAGTTTACTTTGCTTAAACTTGAAGTATACTTTAAAGTATACTTTTATAAACTTAAAATGTTCCAATTTAGTCCGAAGAAGTATTAAATTAGTATACTTTCTGATTCACTACAAGTACATGGGTCCGTAGTATACTTGCTAGACTTATACTAATACTGAAGTATGCTTAATAAAATGAACTTCAAGTATACTACTTTTTGCTAAGGGATATCTAGAATAAGCTGACTAAAACATCCTGTGTAAGGTTCCGCAAATAGTTTATTTTTCTTGTTTTTTCATGCATTCAAGAATCTTTATGGTGGAACTAAATTCATATTGTACACAATTATTTTCTAGTTGTAAGCTTTGCGAACATTGTTTGAACATCTGAATGGTTAGGCTATCTGAATGGTTATGAGAAGTCATCAAAACAAATCCAGTCGATGCAAAACGTTTTGAAAAATTGCTTAAAAATAGCCAATTAGCATTTTAAAACGAAACGGTATGGAAAAACATTCAAGTTCTTTCCCTAAATTAATTTTACTGAGACGGGGTGCGAGTAATCTTCGATATACAGTTGGTTAACCGGTTCCGCAATTTGACCGATTCCGCAATTTGCAGACATCAGACTTTTTTTGCGGGAAAACGACTTCGCTGTCAGCCTTGAGTTTGACACCGCTAGAACGGTAAATTTTTGTGGATTTAACTCTTAACTATCGTTTCGAGATATTCGGCTTCATAGAGAAATAAATGCCCGATAACTGTTGCTTGCCGTTGCAGCAATAGGCTACCGAATCAATGCTTGTGATAAGGCGCACTGTGCAGTGTGTGGCCGTTAAAAACAAGTATTCCTGGGATTCTTCACATGTTCTTTGTGTTATTGTGATCGGAAATTATCGTATAATTGACCTTATAAATCCCAATTTCATACTCTTGATACTTCTTCATCAACACCCATAAGAGTGACTTCTTATCATTTGACTAGTTCTTGTTTATTTTTTCTGAAAGAATTTTATGAAAGTTTATTGTCAGTGTGAAATAAAACATTTTTCCCCCGCCATAACTGTTTTTCTGTGGCTCAACGGGCTGATCATAACTCATGTCCTGTGTTAATCTGAACTTGTCCGATCCTGATCATTTTAATGTAGGCTATACTTGGCATTTACTAGGCCTACTTGAATTGGAAAGAGTAGAAAGAATCATCCGTAGTCGCTGATAGCAGTTGAATATCGATGGATGCACAAATCATCGTGAACTGAGGCCAGCGCACGTGGATTCCAGCTGACACAATGTCAACACACGGAACAGTTAGCCATAAATTTGACCAATTATTGTGATATCCCCTATAGACTAATGCTGGCTAAAATTGGTGGAAAATACATGTGTCTGTTTCGTTGTGGCCAGGGGCACGCAATAATGCCAATAAACAAAGAATATCATAAGTTCGGCCCGACAAAGGGCCCTGTTTGCGAAACTGGAAATTATTTGCGGAACCAGTCAAAGGACGTGCCACTGAAAAATGACTGTGCAAGGCTTTATTCCAAGTGACTGAAGAGAACTAACTGATCCACAAAAAGCGTGAGTAATTTCCGCAAATTCGTGAATAGACAACTTTCTGCCTGCCAATTCTGTATCGATACCAGACGCTTCAAACAAATTCCGTTTGCGGAACCGGTCAACGTACTGTAGGATAGGCTATACTAAATTACAGGTTTGCAACAGGAAAAATAATATATTTCGGCACTTGAGTGTAAAATAGGCCTAATAGTACATAAAAGCATTATCTGAGAACATAAAATATTGCAGAAATGATACCTGATAAACAGGGGTGTGGCCACTGGGGTGGCTGAGGGTGGCACTGGCTACCCCTGGTATATGATTGGCCACCCTGCCTGGCCACCCCCACCAGAGCTGCCAATCAGTTTGTCCGAGTCGACATAAAAAAAATATGCAGGATGCACTCAGGTTACACTTCAACTCTCATGCACGACTTGCACTGTTTAGGCTAGAAAGGAGAAAACAAAGGTAAGTAAACAGTCGCTCACAATGTGTGGAGTTAAAAGATTGACAAAAGTTTAAATTCAGTTGATTAGTAAGTCGTATCTACAGTTAGCACAGTGCGCTAGCTTAGCATAATGAATTGAAGTCAATGGGAAACATTAGCCTGCGCCGGTAAAGGTGGAGAAAAACAAACGTCACAGCGAGCTCACAATTTGCGCTTGCCCCGACTGGGTTAGCTAGCCATAAACTCAGTTGACACTGACGGAGTCAGTCGACCGTAACAAAGCGAAGCCAAAATGTCGCCCATCAAAGCTTAATGACTTAAACCTTTCACAGTTTACTTTAGTTGATCAGCAGTACGAACTGGTAGAAGGACAGTCAAATTTATTTTCGATAGCAAATGACGACGCAAATTATCAATACGTCTTTATAAATTAGTTTGCGATGTTTCTTTCGCAAGAAGCCATGAAAATCTGTCCTCTACAATCTTAATATAGATTAAGATATTATAGTATTATAATATAGTAAGATAATATAGATATTTAATAATCCATTTGCGTATTATATCGTACTAAAGTTTTATATAGTAGCACAGGTTAAGCAAACTGTATCGTCAAATATAAAAAAGGTTTGCAGAAAAAAAAGGTTTTACCGGCAACATCACCCGTGCCAAAGCAAATCAATGTTTTATGTAGGCTAACGTTACTTTTGCATTCATATATGGAAATAAATCCCCAACAAGCTGTGCCATTATCTACATGTACGGACTACTGTCAAAACGACCCCCCTCTTGGCTCAGTTATAATTAAACAAACACCCGGCTGACGGGCTATCGCTCTGCTACCCCGTGCGCGGTAGGCGGCGGGAGGTCTTCTTTCGTCTGCATGTGCGTCAATACGCTGGTCCTACGGCACAGCTCACGGCGAGATTTCCCGGTCCTACTGAGAGCGTAACGCCCCCGTACTGGCGGATTAACAACTTTTTCTTTGGTTTTAACAGCGACTGTACTGTACCTGCGGTAGGATGGTCTAGTTTTCTGAAGTACGAGACGAAACTTGGTAATTCCAGCAAAAACATCATCCAGAAAGTGACAAAAAGTGTTGTGGTTTTCTTCAACATATTGAAGTTTCCCCCATCGTCAAGCAATTGGAGAGAGACAGATTCTGAAAAAGAAAATTAGGCTTTATTGTGTCATGTTGATAAATTTAAAGCCGAGGTCCTCCTGCGCAAGAAGAACTCCACTCCAAGCCCCCAAGAACTGAAGTTTTCCAGCTCTGACACTGGCTCTTATATCTCTCATTCTCACACTACCATTGGACAGGCAACCTGAAACCCTGTTATCTACTCCTTCAGGAATTCAGAGACGCAGGTGCATTACAGTGGACAGCCACACCCAGCAGACAAAGAATACAGCCAGATGAAAAAGAAAAAGAAAGATACCAGTGGAAGAATTCGATGCATATCAAATTATTTCAATAATTCAATTGATTAAGTTTTCAGTAGCAACTAATGATTTTGCTGAACAAATATTGATCAAAGCTACAGAAATCAAATACATCCTCTGATTATGTTTTTTGAATCAACTAAACAGAAGCCTGCTTACTAATCAAAACTACAGAAGCTGCTGCTTATGTGTGGGTGAGCTGCTCATGCATGTGTGAACTGAATTACTTGTATATGTGTGTCTATCTGTGTGTGAACTGCTTGTATGTATATTTGTCTGTGTGTTTGCACTGCAGTATGTGAACTACTTGTATGAATGTATGTGTGTGTTATATGTGTGTGTCTTTTTGCTGCCCACATAATATTTTTATGACTTGGAAAAATCACAACAAAGAAAACTGTCAAGTACAGCTAAAACAAATTTATTCTTAAAAAAAAAAAGTTGTACAAAAAAATTATATCCACTATTTAATTCCTAATAACACTCCAATTTATTTAACTGTTGCCAAAAAAACCCTGGTCTGCTCTCTTCTGCTGTCTGCTCAAAATCACAGCATTTATATAGACTAGCAACCTTCTAGAAAGATCCACAGGATTCTAGGGAAATCCCGCCCCCTCCAAGCAGGAAAGTGCCAGAAGCTTCTGGAAGTCACTAGTCTTTTCTTAATGATTTTACAGACACGCCACCAGAGGGTGCCAAATGAACAAAATAAATATAGCTGACCAGCAAGGCAGCAAAACGGCATGTAACAAATCTTCATTTACGAATGAAATATAATGCAGTACAAAAAAATACTCATACATAACAATATGGTTATTGATTATGAGTATGAGCAATGAATGAATAATGATTAAAAAAATATATATAATCATTATTAGTCAATAAAATGAATAATGCTGAAATCTTCAACAAAAGCCACAAAAGTGGCATCTTCCATTGATTTCTTGACCTGTATCATACAACCACAGCAACTATTCATATAGCCTTCAACATGAATAAACAAAATTATAGGCAGGAAAATGACTGAAGATAAAATAGCACTAATTTAGTAAATTCTCTGTGGAAATCCGCTGACCTTTTTGGCTCGGCCTGCAATATCTGCATTAGCAGAAGTGGCCAAATGGTCCAGATGACAGTGCACTGCAGTGAGCTGGCCATGGCCATTCTGTCCGGGTCTGAGGAATATCTCCTGGGCCCTGGAGACATGTGGAAGCCCTCGTGTTCCTTTAACCCCACTGGGGACGAGGACATCCACTCCCAGGTCTGCTCCAATGACCTTCAGCTCCCTTACTGATTTGGGACTGGAATGGAAGGTCTTCCACACCAAATGTAGCAGATCATATACTTGGCCAATCGTAACATTTTCCCTCCGGACTGACAACATAGCCAATACCAATCTGTAAAGATACATCACATTTAGTTTACAAATAGATAAACTACCTAGTAATGAGAAAATGCAATATAATTGGGCCTACCTGTGAGGCGTACAGTGAAAGGGCACAATGAAATCTCCTGCTTCTCTTTGTTAAAGGGCTGTAACCTCCCCTTTGCTGCTGAGGTTAACTGCAGGACCATCAGCACCCAGAGCAAACGTTTTCCGCAGCCGATCTGCACACTGATGCCCAACAGCAAATGCTTGCTTTGTGGCAGCATAAATTCCTAAAGAAAAAAAAGATCATGCAGCTCGCTAACCTGTAAATTGCAAAGGGAAATCTGTTCATGTGATCTTAGCCTACTTATCCTTTTACTTATTCATTTTTAATAATAATATTAAAAAATATATTATTAAAATATTTTAATAATATAATATTTTGGACTAGACAATTTTCTTAAGATTTATATTTTCTTATTTCTCATGCTGTAATGTGTCTGTGCCTTCAAACTTACCTTGTGCATGTCCATGCTCCGCCTCGATGTGTCCTATTAAAATGTTGACCGGTCTCCCTTTGCGCAGAATGCGGCTGTAGACGATCACACACTCCTTGGTAGAGACGTCTGTGTCGTTGTCAATCATGAAGGACATGTATGTGGCGTTTCCGACGTCCGCAGCTGTCTTTTACTTTAGGGTGTTGAATTGGGCACATGCTGTATCATTGCTATACGTCGGGTTGACGTTTAACCCCTTAGCACTCCGACGGCCCGAATATGGGCCCATCAGGGAAGTTAAAAACAAGAAAAGATTTCAATTTACCTTGAGTACGTCCTTTATAGGCATTTTAAGAAAATGTCACCGGAGTGGTAAGGGGAATCCATTTTTCTTCATGATAAGAATTTGTGATTTAAAGTTGGTGTACGGCAACTCCTCTTTGGCAATGTTGTATGCAACATTAAATTTGATTGTCATTTCTGATTCCTCAGAGGACCTGATTACTCTCTGCCGCTGAAATGCTGCTGGGAGAGGAGCCACTTTCTGTGCGCACTTGTCATGGCACAGCGTGTGTTTTTTAGACATCTTATGTTTTTTTAAAGTTTCCATACGAAACGTTGTTGACCCGCTCACGAATGCACCATTTCAGGCCATATTCTGACCACACTCCTGACAGCACACGCGGTGGATTGCGTTACGTCCTTTGTTGTACCTCAGCCAGGGAAATTGTTTCAGCCTGTCCTGTCTGAAGGAATATATTTTGGCCTTTTTAATTTGGGTCTCGGAGCCGGGCTCTATCCCACACTCGGTTGTCTCCTCCTCTGGTTCCGAGTCTGATACTGTCGCCGAAGGACCGGGGCTTGGCATCTCACCAGGGACCGAGGGCTCCCTGTCTTGACGGGATGGACACAGCAGTGGGGATGGATGGGATTATAGTAGTAGGGCTGGTTGTAGGCTTGGTTTTCTTAATGAAAAAAACTTTCAATATTTCTGCATCTCTTCATTTTCCCTCGTTTTGTCGCATTTATTTTATTTTTCTGTTTCAGTTAGTCAGTTAGAGGACCACAGCCAATCAGAGGCAAAGACCCGCCCGAGCTCTGTCTCTTATTGGTTTAGAACACGGTATGATCCTTTTTTTTTTATTGGTGTCAGAAAATAGCAAATATTGTACAGTCACTCAAATGTCACCAGTTTTTAAATTATCAACACCACAGTATAACAAAGAAAAAAAAAAGAAAGACCAGCCAATAAAACAAAGCAAAACACATAAACAAGACAAAACAAAATACACAAGAAAAAACCCCAACCAAAACCAGACACAAAAAAAAAAAAAACGTGGGTGTTGGGGGAGGCAAATAGTGTTAGAATAAGCCGCTGAAATGACCGTTTACCAAGGCATTCAATATATTTAAAAGTAGGTAGCGGCAGAAGATAAATAGGCACTACCAGTCCTTATTCTATAGGAGG
Source organism: Gymnothorax reevesii (assembly GCA_029721435.1). NCBI lineage: Eukaryota > Metazoa > Chordata > Actinopteri > Anguilliformes > Muraenidae > Gymnothorax > Gymnothorax reevesii. The sequence continues at coordinate 186,653,335 of CM056573.1, read as the reverse complement.
AACTTACATGTTGTTAAAATAAGCAATACATGGTTTCCATACTTTATAAAAGCTATTGATTGATCCCCTAAGAGAAGATTTTATTTTTTCCAAGCTTAGTAAGAACATTACATCGTTCAGCCAGACTGAAAAGGAGGGTGGCTTCGGAGATTTCCATGACAACAATAACTGTCTTCTAGCTAGGAGTGTTGAAAATGCAATTATATCTTTATTTTGGGCTATGCAGTGTATAGGTTCTGAAGACACTCCAAATATAGCTAACTGCAGGCAAGGTTGTAAAGGTATCTGTAATACAGTGGACAACGTATCAAATACAGAGATCCAGAATCGTTGTAGTTGTGGACATGACCAGTACATATGATAAGAGATACTTTATTGAACCCCGTGGGGTAATTTGTCCGCTGCATTTGACCCATCCTATACTTAGGAGCAGTGGGCAGCCACAAAGCACCGCCCGGGGACCAACTCCAGTTCTAAAGCCAGTTACTTGGTCAGGAGTACTGGTTGGAGTGTTCCTATGATGTATGTTTTTGTGGGTGGGTGGAGTACCCAGAGGAAACCCACGCGAACACGGGGAGAACATGCAAACTCCACACAGAAAGGCCCCAGGCCGGATTCGAACCCACGACCTTCTTGCTGTGAGGCAGAAGTGCTAACCACTGTGCCACCATGCCGCAGCGGTCACATTCAGGATCAAACTCAGGATACATTTCAGCTACACTGGCTTTACTAAGGTGAACTCTATGTACCACTTTCAGCTGAATTAGATTGAGCTTTGCACAAGACAAAGACGAGTTGACTGCTTTCAGAACGTCCTTCCACCAGTCATCCGTGAATTCCAACTGCAGTTCCTCCTCCCATTTAGACTTTATCCTATATATTTTATCATCAGACATAAGCATATTATCAGCATAAGTATTGGCAATAAAATCTTTCATACTTGGAGAGAGCAAAACAAGTTTCTCCCATTTTAGGTCATCTGGGCCCGTATTCACAAACCATCTTAGGGCTAAAAGTAGGTCCTAACTGCCGGATTTAGGAGGAACTCCAAAAAAAATGGGCGGGTGTCAGTCGTAAATTTAGGACTCCTAATTATTTTTTCGAAGTGTTATTCACAAAGCATTTTAGACCTAAAAGTAGCTCCTAAGTCTGGGAGAGCTTAAAAGTCGTCAAGAGGACTCCTAACTCACTAAAACCTATTCACAAAGAATCGGAAAAGGGCTGCTGCTGTCGAAAGACGGAATGACTTGGAAATTCTGAATGATGCACAATAGTTGAAAAGCTATCGGATTGACCGTGAAAGGATTTTATTTGTTGTTGACTTGGTGATGGAGAGAATTATGTCTCCAACCGTGAGAAACAACCCAATAAGCCCCGAAGTAAAATGTTTGGCAACACTTCGTTACTTAGCCACCGAAAAAATGCAACTTTGCAACGCGGACAATTTAGGGATTTCACAATCATCTGTCAGTCGCTCAATTCAACAAGCAATCAGTACACCCTGTGAACCCCATATCATCCAACAGTTTATCCGGTTTCCAATGGACATTCTCAAACTTCAATTCTTGCACATCTCAGGTATGCCCGGTATCATTGGTGCTATTGACGGGACCTATATTCAAATTATTTCTCCGACCCTAGATGAAGAGGTATTTTTAAACAGAAAAAAAAGTTCGTTCCAACACCCAGATAGTAGGCTATTTCATGCCAAATACAATATTTTGGACATGGTCAAAATGGTCAGGATTCACACACGACTCTCGCATTTTAATGGGAAGCAGCTTATGCCAATTTTTTGACAGGCATTAAGTGCCTTTGGAATGCCACTTGCTCGGGGACAGTGGCTTTGGTGCTGTACCTCCTCCTGCTATGCATGAATTATTTATTACGCTGTTGAGCGAGGGTTACATTTAATAAATCATCATTATAATACCAGCCTACGTCATATTTTGTATGCATAATTAAACTGTAGGCTATAAATAACAAACCAAGTTTAGTATGCCTTCCTATAGGCTGCGATCTCGGACCTCCCCTGTGATCGCAGCCCATACCACCGCTTCTAGCAGCTATCCGAGACACAGAGAGTAACGTAGCAATGATCTCAAGGCTGATATTATCCCACGCATACCGCTTGGATTTGCTGTTCACTCCCTAGCCAAATTTCCCACTGATTAGGCTACATGCTTTCGCTCAATGTTACAACCCCCACAGGCCTAGGGGTGCAGGGGGGGTAGGTAACTGGATGTTAAAAATTGGTCAAAACCGGGAGATGTTTAGGATGTAGTGATTAAGTAGAAATAATAATACAAGGGGGACAAAGTAGCAACTCAGTGCACAATGGTTTACTGTGGTGTAAAACAGACTTAAGAAAACAGGACAAACAAGACAATACAGACTCTCACAACCAAGGTCAAGGGATGCTGGATGTTGCCAAAAAAACAGCAAAAACAAACTAGCTAAGAGAGACCAATCTAACCTAGTGCATCAAGTACACAAAACAAAAGCCTACCTACACTAACTAGCATTATAAGTACAGTGGTTGGCTACCACCCCTAAAGGCTAGTGGGTCTATACATTGCAAATCCTACGGGCATATGTACAGGAGCCCCCAGTCTTACCTGTCCCAGGACCTGGAAGTGAACACAAAGCAAACAAAATAGACAGTCAAATGAATAAGGGGTAACAAAGACAAAATGATGATACAGGCAGTTCGCACTAACACAACAAAATCAAAACAAGGCAAAACTGCAGAATAGCAAACAATTCAGGATTTTAAACACTGGTAGATCCAGGTTGGTTGACTGTTGGATGACATGGAAGCTTTGGATTGGTTGAAGTGGAACTGGGAAGGCTGTGGTTGGTGGAGGCGGGACTTGGATGATGAAGATTGACAGGTGGCACACAAATGAAGATGGTGGCAGATAAGGGCAAGCAAGTCAGACATACATAGCACGTAGCACTCGAGTACCAACTGGCCCAGCAGCAGTGACTGGTCGTGGCTCCAGTTGGGCTTTGGCGTCCTTTTTGAACTTTCATCCATGACAGTTTAGGGCAAACAAACTTGAACGGCTCGACATTTAAATGATCACAACATATTCTCATTCTTATCGGGTAATAAGTTGCTAATTATTGGGGCAAATGACACGTCTCATTAATAACTCTATTAAGGTTTTTACAATTATCTCTTTCCTATGTGCGTTTATTTGCCTAGATCGTGATATGTGGGAACCGTGCATTGTGCATTTTCAAAAATACTTCAAAAAACCGGCACATATGGGTGCTACAGTAGCTGATTTGAGAAAATTTGATCACGGTTTGGAAGATATACCGGGGAGGAGTGACTTTAAAGGTCATCGTTAAGATTAAGGTTACGGTTAGGGTTAGGGCAGTGTTTAAAATTGGGACCGCCGTATCTCTTTTCCTTGAAATGCATTGGAAAACTTCCGTACCCGTAGCAACTTCCATTTTTTATGGGACAAACCAGCCGTTTGGACTATTTTCTCATTTTTTCCTCCATGGGTTGTATGTGGGATATTTTTTTCAATGGGCCGCCCTGTCACCAAACAACCAATCACCGTGCTCATTGTCCCAAGACTTGTGCATGAGAATTGACGTCAGCCATAGCAACGGAGATTACTCCCACCTATCTCAAAGCTACTCCTATTCTAGGAGTTGCCAGTTTTCTTCACTAAAAGTTGCTCTCAGCGGCTTTGTGAATAACTTTTAAGATTTTACTCCTACATAAAATGTTTTAGCGCGACTTAGGAGTACTCCTAGCAGTAAGATAAGATGCTTTGTGAATACGGGCCCAGGTCACTAGGTCATGTGGAAAGGAGTCAAATGTCTTTTTAACAAACTGATGGATCTGGAGGTACCTGAAAAAATTATTGCTGGAGAGACTGAATTTGGCAAAAAGAGATGAAAAGCTGTGGAATACAACACCATCATTGAGATCTTTGAAGCAATTCAATCCTGTATTGCTCCATTTAGTGAATGTCGAACCTAATGTTGCTGGTGTAAATAAATGGTTATATCTAATGGGGGCGTGTATAGACGGTGAAAAAAATTAAAAAATGACGTCTAAACTGAATCCATATTTGTAAAGATGACTTCACTATAGGATTGGATGAAAATTGTGAAGGAGACTAGGGAAGAGAAGAGAGGACTAAGGCAGGTAGAGAAGATGATCGACAGGAACGAGCTTCTAGGAGACACCAGTTTGTATCGGGGGCATGTAACCAGAGATTCATTTTATGAATATTGGCCCCCCAATAATAGCATTGAAAATTTGGAAGAGCAAGTCCCTCCCTCAGTCCTCTTCTGTAAAACATTCCTGCTGATTTTGGAACTTGATTATTCCAAATAAAAGTTGTTATAAGTTGGTCTATTATTTAGAAAAATTTTTTGGATAAGAAAATTGGAAGGCATTGAAATGTATACAGAAATTTAGGGAGGATAGACATTTTTACACATTGCACTCTTCCTGCCAGTGAGAAGGGAAGGTTCTTCCAGCGTTGAAAATCAGATTTCATATTTTCAATTCGTGGTACAAATTAGCTTCATATAAGGAAGATAGTTTCTGTGTAACCTTAATGCCCAAATATCTAAAGCCAGACCGAGATAAATGAAACGGTATAGCTTTTTGTTGAATCTGTAAAGCTGGAGTATTAATAGGAAAACATTCACTTTTTTTAAATTTAACTTATAGCCAGAAAAAGAGCCAAAATTTTGTAAGATAACTTCAACAGCAGGAATAGAATTCTTTGGGTCTTCCATATAAAGCAAAAGGTCATCCGCATATAAGGAAACTTTACATTCTATACCATACCGAGTAATACCCCGAACCTCAGCAGATGCTTTAAGGGCTATCGACAAGGGTTCCATTGCAATAGCAAAAAGTAAAGGACATGTAAATGGACATCCTTGACGCGTACCTCTAGAAAGTTGAAAAAGGAAGAGTGCAATCTATTTGTATTAACACCAGCAAGAGGATTTGAGTATAAAAGTAGAATTCAACCAACAAAAGTATCACCAAAACCAAATCTGCGTAGAACTGAAAAGAGATAGGGCCACTCTATTCGGTCGAATGCCTTCTCCACATCCAAGGAAACGATTACCTCCGGAGGGAGAACTGCACTTGACGTATAGATGATATTTAAAACCCTCCTAATCTTGCAAAACAGGAATCGACCCTTTATAAAACCTGTATGGTATTCTGGGATTATCTGTGGGAGGACAGATTCCAAGCTAAATGCTAAAACTTTGGCTAGAATTTTTGGTTCCTGATTTAAGAGTGAGATAGGGCGGTAGGATCCACATTCAGTGGGTTCCTTATCTTTCTTTAAAAGGAGTGTTATGGTTGCTTGAGAGAATGTAGGTGGTAAAGAGTTATTTTCCATTGATTCATTGAAAACCATTAACAGAATTGGGGCTAATTTGTAACTAAATTTCTAGTAAAAATCCGCTGCAAACCCATCAGGGCCTGGGGCCTTACCATTAAGTAAAGATCTGATGGCTGTAACAATTTCTTGAAGTTCTGTAGGTTTTTCAAGTTTATTTTTAACATCAGAATCAATAGTTGGGAAATTAAGGTTGTCTAAAAAACATTCCATATTATTATCATTAGGTAGTTATGATTCATACAAAGATGAATAATATGTAACTAAATTTCTTGTAAAAATCCGCTGCAAACCCATCAGGGCCTGGGGCCTTACCATTAAGTAAAGATCTGATGGCTGTAACAATTTCTTGAAGTTCTGTAGGTTTTTCAAGTTTATTTTTAACATCAGAATCAATAGTTGGGAAATTAAGGTTGTCTAAAAAACATTCCATATTATTATCATTAGGTAGTTATGATTCATACAAAGATGAATAATATGTTTTAAACACATCATTTATTATGCAGGGATCTGATACAATTTTGTTGGAGTTATTCTTAATTTGTGGGATTAAACGTGAGGCAGCTTGTCGTTTAAGTTGATGAGCAAGAAACCTACCGCCTTTGTCTCCATGTTCATATATGAAGCCACGAGACTGCAACAGCATACGTTCTGCATTACTTGTTGAGAAAACATTAAATTCTGATTGTAATATAACCCTTTTTTTAAGAACACGGTATGATCCTACCATGATGAGTGTGTGAGTTCGGTCACAGGAGAACACAGAGCGATGATGCGCTTGCGAAATAAATTTATGTTTTCGCCCGGACAGCGTCAGGTGCACCAGTGCCACTTAGAAAAATTATTAGTCGCACTCTTAAAAATTTTGGTCGCACTCTGGAGCCCTGCTCCTGAACAGCCTCACGGGCAGCAAACAGAAGAAGATGGACACCTTCATCCCAGTCTTTCTCTGTGTCAAGGCAGTAGGTCCTTATCATGTTCTTCAGGGTTTGATGGAACCTCTCCAAAGCACCTTGACTCTCAGGATGGTAAGCTGATGACCTGTATTGTTTAATATCAAGCTCATGCATAACTTGTTGAAATATGCCAGACATGAAATTTGACCCTTGATCAGACTGAATAGACTTCAGAAGACCAACAAAGCAGAAAAACTTGGTAAGAGCCTTGATGATAGTCTTTGCCTTGATATTTTGAAGTGGAATAGCCTCAGGAGACCGAGTGGAAGCACACATGATCGTCAGTAGGTACTCAAAACCAGACCTAGTCTTCAGCAATGGTCCAACACAGTCAATGATGACCCGCCTGAACGGTTCTTCAAAAGCGGGAATGGGCTTAAGTCGAGCCTTTGGAATATTCTGGTTCGGCTTCCCAACCATTTGACAAGTATGACAGGATTTGCAGCACTCCTGTACATCGGACCTCATGAAAGGCCAGAAGAAATGGTTTGTCAGGATTGTCATGGGCCAGACTAAGAGTTTCTTGACGATACGACTTTGGAAGAACAATTTGATGGGTGATCATCCACTCTTCATCTGAAGAAGCATCAGGTGGACGCCACTTTCTCATAACCACACCATTTTTGTAGTAAAAACAGACAGGAACTTGAGTAGCCTCTTGTTCACTTACAGCCTGTGGTAGAAGATGCGCTAGATCACGAGCTTGTTGTTGCTCCTGAATAAGTTGTTTCTGAGACAGAATGTCATTAGAATGACCTGACAAGGACAAGTCTGAAGATTTCCCAGACATTTCAGGACTGGAAGGTTCCTGATGAAAAGCCTGCCCAATGAAGGTGTCAGCCAGGTTAAAGTCCAGGTCAGCATCATCTTGAATAGCCTTTTTGGCCATAGAACGAGTAACTGCACATGAAGGATAGAGGTCTGGAATTTCCTCCTCTATAGAGTCAGATTCTTGATGAATCAAAGGAGTGTCAGTTACAATAGGGTAGGGCACAACCTTATCCCCAGCAAGATCATTACCAAGAAGCAAATGAATGCCTTTAAAAAGGAAGAGAGGACCTAACACCAACAGTAACAGGCCCAGAGACCAAGTCTGATTTGAGATGAACATTATGGAGAGGTACACTTGTGAAACCACATTCTACTCCTTGAATAAGGACATTAGCCTGAGTAGACGATTTGTCTGAAAAAGGCAGAATATCTGCAAGAATAAGAGATTAGGAGAGACCCAGTATCCCTTAGAATTCGAACAGGAGCAGATGAGGAAAAATCATGCGAAAGTGAGATTTTAATTATGCGCCAAATGTTCTCAATCGGTGAAAGATCAGGACTGCAGGCAGGCCAGTTCAGCTCACGGACTCTTCTACTACGAAGCCATGCTGTTGTAATAGCTGCAGTATGTGGTTTTGCATTGTCCTGCTGAAATACACAAGGCCTTCCCTGGAATAGATATCATCTGGAGGGGAGCATATGTTGCTCTAAAACCTTTATACACCTTTTAGCATTCATGGTGCTTTTTAAAACATGCAAGTGTCCCACACCATATGCACTAATGCATCCCCATACCATCAGAGATGCTGGCTTTTGAACTAAACACTGATAACAAGAGGGGTGTTTTTTCTCCTCTTTAGCCCGGAGGACACAACGCCCATGATTTCCAACAAGAATGTCAAATTTGGACTCGCCTCGACTCACCACAGGACACTTTGCAACTTTGCTACAGTCCATTTTAAAGTGGTAATCCACAAGATTTCCATCTCATTACTGTCTGTTAAGTCAGTGTCTATCAGAGAGGAGGGATAAAACAATAGTGATTGGGACCATGATCCACTGATGAAAGCACTTGTATTTCATTCTTTGCTAGGTAAAGCGATCAGTGTGTCTGTGGTGACATTCCCATGCTATATTCAAATACAGGCGCACATCTAGTGACGCTTTTTTCATCAGTAAGCAGTGTTTGGTCTGTCCAGAAGGTAGGAGGAGCCGTAAGCTCGCTTGAAGGAAGTAAGGAGCCCCGGGAGAAACAATGGCAGGGTAGACGTCAGAGGAGATCCGGTACCAGTACTTTCCCTAACCTGAACTTTGGCTCTATCCCCTAAACATAAATCTAACTTGTCCCTTACACTACATGTCAGTTTTACAGATAGAATTAAGGGAGGACCGCTAAAAATGCAGCCGTCCATGAAGCGGAAAGTACCGCTACTGGATCCCCTCAGACGTCTACCCAATTGCAATGGCAAAAACCATACTGTGTAGCTATACTGTGCACAGTAGAAACTAATGTTAGCTGAATCTTTGTTGAGGCTACTACTGAAACTAAAATTATAATGTAATTTTAGGAAGCCTATGGGAAAAAATACCTACGTTAACCGCATTGACAAATTATTTTTATTTAAAAAAAAAAAAAAGTTATAACGTTACCTGTTTACCAGCTACCAATTCCATTATTTACTACAGGGCTCTCAACTTTCACATTTTTGGCTTGAGTTTAAATGACATTCACGTTCCCGTGCCGTAGTCAGAAATCATCCTATCAGACCGTTAGTAGAGATTCTCAGGTGGCATTGAAGTCCTTGTGCATTGAGGTTTATCAGTTTCACATGTGTTACAGTGGATTTCATTACTAGTAATGAGAACAGTTATGATTCCAGTATTCTCACGTTTTTCTTCACTCGGGGGTTGGAAGCAGTGGAATTACATAAAAATGTTTCAAATGGTCTTATTTCATTTAAACAATTTTAACGATCGTGAAACACACGCATTTCGTTGATTGAATAATTACTGGCTACAGCACGGGAACGTGAATGAAGCACAAATTCTCACGGCAAATGCATGAGAGTTGGCAGCCCTTTAAGTTAATCAGTTTAGCATAATAGCCTAACACAATACTGGAATGAGATGATGCTAATGGATGACTAACATCACATAATTTTTACTTTTATTGAGTTCAATTGCCGTGACAAAGGGAATCTATCCCGTCTGCATGAGAGTTGAGGAGGTGGGGAACTGGTAAGACTCACTCACTACTCACTAATACTGTTTCTGCCGCCTCAGTGGTCTGTGACATCCTGAGTCAGCAATCAGTCCTTCAAGGTGTGCCCTCCACAAGACCTTGTCCGTGGCCAGTCGTCTCATGTGGTTTAGGTGGGTGGTTGAGCGTAGGGGTCCAAGGCTGGCTCTTTTGATGTCTCCGCGGATTATTTCAAGGAGGTTGGTGCAGTGTCTTCCTTGCCTTGCCTGGTACTTCCGGCTTCCGTCGAGTGCAAATTGCAGGGCTTGTTGTGCTGGTGAGTGTATGTCCATGCGAAGGATGTGGCCTAGCATGGACCATCTCTGTCTCACAACCCTCCTGGAGAGTGGTTCACAGTTGCACGTCTTGTACAGGGCCTTGTTGGAGATGAGGCTGTGTGGCCAGCTGTGTCCAGTGATTTTGCGCAGGTGTTTGCGATGGCATGCATCCAGTTTCTTCAAGTTGCTTGATGTTGGGGCCCAACTGTTGCAGTTGTACAGCATGATGGATGTGCAGTATGCATCATAGAGGTGAAGTTTCTTCTGCACTGGGATTTTTGATCTGCACCAGATTTTCCAGTAGGTTTGGAAAGCGATGTTTCCTAGGTTGCAGCGGAGGTCGATATCTTCATTGCTGCAGAGTAGTGAGCCTAGGATCTTGCTCTTTCGCCAGTCTTCTTTTCCTCGAGACACTTGACCATCCTTGTCCAATTCTGACTTCTCAGCTAGGAAGACATGAGTGTGTTCAGTCTTGGCTTCGTTCATGAAGAGGTTGTGTTTCTCAAGGGTGTTTTTGGCAATGGTTTGAAGACTGTCAAGCGGAGGTCTTTCTTCATCGAGGAAATCCACATCATCAGCATATTCCATCTCCAGTGGCATTCCAATGTTGGAGATTGGGGGGTCAGATCTTGCTGTTAGTGTCCTGATTGATTGTAAGGCAGTTGCAAGATAACAGGTGAAGAGAACTGGTGATAGACTGTCGCCTTGGGGGGAGCCGATTGAAGTAACAAACTCTGCAGATGTTTCTGATTTCACTCTGATGGCTAGTCTTGTTTCTGCCAGGAGCATGTGGACCAGTCTGAGTTCATCTTCATTGCAATTGGCCTTGTAGAGGGATTCTAGGATTTGCTGGCTCTTGATGGTGTCAAAAGCTTTTGACATGTCAATTCCCATCTTGTGGAAGTCCCATTTCCTTGTTAATACAACAGAGACCAACATGCGTTGTGCCCATACGATGTCTCCGGTGCTTCTTCCCCTCTTGAAGCCACTTTGACAGGTTCCTGTGTAGGCGTCGATCTTGTCTCTTACTCTGCGTAGTGTGATCGTGGAGAGTATTTTCCTTATGCTGTTCAGCAACACTATTGGTCTGAGGTTTGCTGGTGGCCCTGGTGGCTTCCTTGGTGTGGGCAGTGGGATCAAAGTTCCTTGTCAAAGGCTTTCGATCGGGATATGATGTTCGAGGGACTGGTTTATAATGGCAGCAATGAATTTGGAGACAGTGTCCTTGGCTTCTTTGAAGAGCTCACTGTTGATGTTGTCTGGCCCCGCTGCCTTTCCATTCTTCAAAGCTTGTATGGCGTTTTTGACTTCCTCTTCACTGATGGGTGTCTGAAGAGGTCTTGGGTCGCCGGTGAATGTATCGAGTGGGTAGTCCTCTTTGTCTCTTTCAACTGTTCTTGAAACCATGTTTTTATTGCCTCTGCTTTTCCCTTGTCTGAACCAATGAAACATCCTTCCGTGTCATGGACAGTGATAGGTGGGCTTGGTTTGGCTGCTCTTAGTTGCTTTGCGGCTTTGAACATTCTTTGGCAGTCGTCTGCATTTGTAAGTTCCTCTGCTATATTGTCAGCATGGTTTATCGCGATGGTTTTGAGTCTGCTTGTGATGGCTTTTAGAATCTTGTTGCGTTTTCTTCTCAACAGTTTGCGGTCTTCGCTGTTGCCATGTTGGTAGATGCGCAGCCTAAGAGCTTTCTGTTCTTTAGACAGTTGTTGGACCACCGAATCGCTGGTAAGTTGACGTCTGTTATTAGGCTTGCATTTCCCAGCGGTTTCTAGAGCTGTGTCTCTCATGCATTCTAGGATGTTGGTTAAGGCTGCATTCGGGTTGTTGCTGTCCTCTAGATTTGTGATCTTGTGGTGGAGCTTTGCCTTGTATGATTCTTTAGTGGGCTGGTCATTTCTTAGTTGCTCTATGTTGACGCGTTTTTGGCCTGGTAGTTTCTTTCCTGGCTTGTATACTAGATGGATGTTCATCAGTAGTTTGGTAACAACAAGTTTATGATCAGAGTTCAGATCTGTTCCACCATATGAGCGTGAATCGCGGAGAAGAGGTGTTGTCTTCTGATTGCAGAGGATGTAGTCAATTTGGTTGAAGATTAGCTTGGTCTTGTTGCATTGTTCGATGTCTTTGATGTGTCCTGTCCATGTGGTTCTGTGCCTACTTGGGTGTTGGAATGCCGTGTTGCTGGCAAAGAGGCCGTTAGTGGTGAGGAAGTCCATTAGAGCATTACCATTGCTGTTTCGGATACCCTTGCCGTACGATCCCATGTTTCCTGAAAGTCCACTTTGGGCATCTTCTGCAGTGAGCTTTCCTAGTTTAGAGTTGAAGTCTCCACATATGAATGTCAGCCATCTGCTGGGTGTTTTGATAGCGTGAGACATTTCTTCATAGAAATTTTCCAGCAGTGATGGGTCTTCTTGGGCTCTCTCTGATGTGGGTCCGTAGGCATTGACAATTCGTATTTTCTGTTCATCTCCATTGCGTGTGTGGATGCCAATGTCCATGGTGGCGATTCTGTTGCTGATTTGCTTGTATCTTATTATGTTGTTGATGAGTTTGGGTGCTATGACAAATCCGAGTCCATGGTGTATGGTCTGATGCTGTTGCAGGATGATGAGCTTGTGGCCGGTCTGAAGCATGTGTTCCCAGTGATCTTTGATCTTGGTTTCTTGGATACAGAGGATGTCGATGTTGTATCGTTGACAGTCGGATCCTAAGGTTTGTTTCTTGGACGCAGCTGTGAGTCCCCGTACGTTCCATGTCCCTATGTTCAGGCGATTGGCTTGGCGTCTGGGCTGTGGTTGTGTGCACTCTTGAAGGGTAGACATGTTGCTGTAAGGCGAGGGTTTATCCTTTTACCCCTTGCAGCCGTGCTGTTGTCAGCTCGCACTCCTTGACGATTCTTAGCTTCCTGGCAGTGTGGGTGCCAGTAGTGACGGGTTGGACCGCGGGAAGGTGATCGTCATTCCCAACCCAACTGGTAAGAGCCGTCAATTTACTGACGTCATACAAGTGACAATGTTGGGTCTCGACAAGAGTTTTGGGAAATGAGGTCCAGAAGCGCACCTGCAATTACAGCTTACTACCAAAGATGTCAGTATAAACAAACCAATTCAAATCTTATGGATTACCACTTTAAATGAGCCTTGGCCCACAGAACACGGTGACGCTTCTGGATCGTGCTCAGCAATGGTTTCCTATTTGCATGATAGAGTTTTAAGTGGCATCTGTGGATGTCATGGTGGACTGTGTTAACAGACAGTGGTTTCTTGAAGTATTTCTGGGCCCATTTAGTTATATCAATGACAGAATCATGCCGTTGAGTGATGCAGTGGCGTCTGAGGGCCCAAAGATCACGGGCATCCAGTAAAGGTCTTCGGCCTTGTCCCTTACGCACAGAGATTTTTCCAGTTTCTCTGAATCTTTTCATGATGTTATGCACTGTTGATAATGAGACCTTCAAAGCCTTTGCAATTTGACGTTGAGGAAAATTGTTTTTCAAGTATTCCACAATTTTTTTACACAAGCCCTCCCAGGTTGGAGAGCATCTGGCCATCATTACTTCTGAGAGACTCAGGGCTCTATCTTTCACACTGCCCTACCAGTCGCCACTACCCGCTACCCCTGAATTACGCATTTAGCAGTTTCCACTATCCCTAAACGGTATCTTGCAGCCACACTACCCACTATGCATTATGCCGACTTCCTTATTTGCGCCTGGAGGTGTGCCCGTGGGCGTGTTTATGCGCTTTCCCTACAATTGCTATCTTGACCACACACATTACGGGAAATCATATAGTGGGTCCTCAAACCAGGTCCATAGACCTATTTATAATTAAATATTTTTCTGTACTGAATGTAGCCCAATATTTTGTCGCTTTTAGACCGCACGGGGGAGAGAAGCCGTGTCTTCAGTTGCCACTTGATTATTCTTGAATTGGAAAACGTGTTAATGAGATAAAGCCATCTAGAATTAGCCGAGACTAATTGTAGTCAATAAAGGGAAGGATATTTTCTCCCAAATTTTCAGGTCTAGCGCCGGCCCTGAGTATTATTTCCCTCAGAACGAGAATGCGTGACAAAACCCGTAAGGCAGTGACGGAATTATGTCACCTGGTTGCAGATGATGTAGACACCGCTGCCAGCTGTCCGTATGCCCGGCCCGTTACTGTTAGGGTTACTGTGGCACTATTTTTCTACGCAAGTGGGTCATTCCAGCAGCCACTCAGCTCAATTGGAGGCATGACCCAATCATGGAATTTTTTCTTTTTCTTTTTTTTTGAAGTTTCCGTCACAAAAGGGGTAGACTTGATGTGTTTTTTTATTACAAACCAAACATTAAACAATATATCAATGTCAAATAATAATAATAATAATAATAATAATAATAATAATAATAAAATAATACAATTCGAGATTAACTTAACAAAAACCCTCCCCTGTCTGGATTTGCATGAACAATTTAACTTCGTCTTCCGAGAAACGTGTCGGCCTTCCTCTCTCCATCAGGGGTTTCGGTTTGAGGATTTGGGACAGCGCAGCCTGCTCCTAAAGGCAATGGCACCTGGCACACAGATTGGTTTAACTGGCGTAACGCCCAAACCACACCTATGCATAATATAATGGGTAGCGCAGGTGTTTTAGGGATATAGGCAGGTGTGCAAGATAGCAACTTTTGCGGGGGAACGCAGCTCACGCAAAGCTAAATCCCCAAATAATGGGTTTATGGACTCTGGCGCAACCTAGGGTCCTCAGCCTTTCTAAGACGTCCCTTTTATAGCCAATCATTTTACACACCTGATGCCAGTTAACTTAATTACTTGCTAAATGTTCTTTCAGCTGATTCTCTTATATATGAATTGCTTTTTCAGCCCTGTTTTGCCTGTGTCCCAACCTTTTTGAGACATGTTGCAGCCAGAAAATTTGAAATGAGCTCATTTTGTTGATAAAAATGTAAAATGTCTCGGTTTCAGCATTTGATATGTCATCCATGTTCTATTGTAAATAACATATTGGCCCATGTGATCTGAAAATTATTGCATTTTGATTTTATTCACAATTTACACTTCGTCCCAACTATTTTGGAATTGGGGTTGTAAAATGATCATCTAAAAGTTGGATGATAGTTGGATGATCTAAAACATTCTATACTGACTAATAAGCAAAAACCAATGAAATGGAAATTCTTGATCACAGCATTATGTGGTGCGAGTCGACATCTTCTGTATGTAGTAGGAAATTAGCATTTGCTAAAGGCATCATTTACACTGACAGTAAGGGGCATCTCGGGAGAAGTTTGGAAAAATTTGTTGGAAACGGTCTTTTGTGATTTCGGTTGTGATCTAGCGCAGGATTGTATGTGTGGTAGCTCCATGTGCTGACAAAAGGCTCAGAATCTCTTGCTGAGGGGTTTACAGAGTCGTGCCAGTCCTCGGTGGTAACTGGGACTCTGTGGCAGCTCTGTGGGAGAGGTCATAGGTCATGAGGACAGGGCTCCGACTGATTCAGCTCAGAGCCAGACTCCCTGTGAAATCTGATTCCACCGCCTGTAACAGAGGAACATGGAGCCCTAGGAACAGAGTCTGTTACGGGATGGTTGTGAAATACTGCCTCTAAAAGGAGTAATAAAGTAAAATTCGTGGATATTCCAGACTCTATTGTTGGGGTAATGCCTTGTACAGAACACCAATGTTGGGGAAATGCCTCGAATGGTGGCACCTTTGTGGTGATAGCGCCCAAGCAGTGGCAACCCTGTTGCAATGGCACATCATACAAGGGCGCCGGCTGTTGGGGTTACACCTCTCAAGTGGACACCAGGTGTTGAGGCAATTTGCCTGATGATATTATTATTATTAAAAAACATATGATATTGTAATATTAATATTAAATATTAGTATGAATACTTCGGGGCAACACCCTTCTTTAGTGAAGGGAAAACGATAGCCAAAACCTCAGTCTCAATATCCACTAAGCTATTCATGTGGAAATTAATTTAATTATTAATTAAATAATTGTAACCAACTTACCTAATCAATTGCTAGCTTGAAGGATTCAGGAGTTCTTGATAGAGGCTGGCAGTTTCATTCACTCTTGCACAACATTAATAACCACAGCATATGTCTTTAAAGAATATTTATTTAAATGAAACAAATGAAGCACTCAATCTAAGCTATTCTAAACACTAACACTATTTGCACAATGAAGGAGGTGTGTGTGTGTTTGCATGCAGGTGTGGGTGTGTGTGTGTGGATGTGTATGTGTGTGTTTGTGTATATGCGTGTGCAGGTTTGGGTGAGAGAGAACAAAGGGATGATCTGAGGTGTGAGTGGAGGGGCCTTGCTGACCATGTGGAGTGGGGGAAGGCAACCCTACTGTAACAAAGACCAAGTCTTTGTAGCAATGGAAAGTTTCAAGAGTTATAAAGTCAGTTAAATGACTTAAAACACTCAGTGTTGTGTTTGTGTCTGTGTATTACATTAAAATGAAGAGATCCGTGTGTGTTTTGCACAGGAAAGGCGCCGTGTTAGTCTACAGGGGGTTATTTGCATGCAAGAGCTTGTCTGCTACACATTAATACCATCCTGTCCAACTGAAAAATAATCCTAAAAACAATCACAGCAACTATCATTTTACAAATACACACAGTCAGTTTTAGTCGTAAAAGAAGGTTTGAATGCCCAGTCGTTACCAGTCCTTGGTAGAGGAAGGAGGTTTGGAGGTTGCTGGAGGATCCGATCGTGGACGATGTTGATCCGGCTGGGAAAAGCGGTTCTGGTGCTGCAAAAGTCCGTGTCTTTGCTGTGGGAAGAGGAGGGAGGCTGGCCGCTCCTCAAAAGCAAGCTGTTGCTTCCAAGGCTGCTCTACTCCTGGTAGCCTGGCAGATTCTTCAGCATGGCCAGTCTATGCTGGGCCTAAGAGGTGGGGGAGGAGAACCCCAGCCTGAGCAGACCCCAGGGGTCCTGGAGCCTCTCCAAGGGAGAGAGAGAGAGTCCAGAGCCAAGATCCAAGAGAGGATCCAAGAGAAGAGCTAAAATGGTTGACCACTGCTTTTATCTGCCTGGCCTGCTGGCGGGAGGGGCTTACAGGCAGCAAGTGGTCATGGGAAATCCAGGGCTCCATTTTGAATTTCCACACATATGAAAGGCTTTCCTCTGTGTGACCCCAACACTATTGTGTCTATCAATTTCATTTTATCCTAACACTCATTCATATAAACATGGAGTATTGTCTCAGTAAACAGAGTCCATTAAACTCTGCTACAATAATGCTACAGTTGTTAATTGAAAACAGTCTTTATTTTGAAGAAATGTGGTGATAAATTGTCTGCTTTGAGTGTTAAATAAAATTAACTCAAAATTCTGAAATCAGTGCCATCAGTGTGATGGTAAAAATCAATAATGTTTTTTGATTTATCCTTATTTTGCAGATATATAGAAGTGCTACAGCATTTGTAATTTGTTTTGATGTATAATTTGTAATGATGTATAATTGAGACATAAGTGCCTCTCACTGATCTGTCACATTGGATGACAATATTTAATGCTTTTTGACCATTTAAAATTGTTTTTGAATGGGAAATGCTATTTTTCTTTCTCTCTCTTCAGATAGATCCCTGAGAGGAGCCCAGCAGGCGCTGAAATCCCATCTGAAGCGGAGGTTTGAATATATATTTGAAGGTTCAGCAAAGCAGGGCCCCCCAACCCTCCTGAATGAGATCTATACAGAGCTCTACATCACAGGGGGTGGGGGTGGGGGGGTCAATAATGAACACGAGGTCAGACTGATTGAGACTGCATCCAGGAGACAAACCACACAGGAGACTGCAATCCTCTGCAATGACATCTTCAAGCCTTTACCTGGACAAGAGAAACACATCAGAACTGTTCTTACAAAGGGCATCGCTGGCATCGGGAAAACCGTCTCTGTGCAGAAGTTCATTCTGGATTGGGCAGAAGGAAGAGCCAATCAGGACATTGATTTCATCTTCAGTCTTCCTTTCAGAGACCTGAATCTGAAGAAGGACAAAGAATTCAGTCTAATGCAGTTTCTGCAGCTCTACTGTCCTGGTCTGAAAGAGATTAACAGTATTAACAGCGATGAAGTCAAAGTCGTGTTTATCTTTGATGGTCTGGACGAGTGTCGACTTCCTCTAGATTTCCAGAGAAATAAGATCTGCTGTGATGTAACAGAGTCATCATCACTGGATGTGCTGCTGACCAATCTCATTCAGGGGAAACTGCTCCCCTCTGCTCTCCTCTGGATCACCTCCCGACCTGCAGCAGCCAATCAGATCCCTCCTCACTGCGTCCACCAGGTGACAGAGGTACGAGGGTTCAGTGACCCACAGAAGGAGGAGTACTTCAGGAAGAGAGTCAGAGATCAGGAAAAGGCCAGCAGGATCATCTCACACACAAAGTCAGTCAGGAGTCTCTACATCATGTGTCACATTCCAGTCTTCTGCTGGATCTCTGCTGCTGTTCTGGAGACACTGTTGGGTGGAGCAGAGAGGGGAGATCTGCCCAAAACTCTGACTGAAATGTACACTCATTTCCTGCTCATTCAGACTCATATGAAGAATCAGAAGTATCAGTGCACCCGTAAGTCAAACCCAAAGAGGACGCCAGCATCAGGTACAGGAATCATCCTGAAACTGGGGCGGCTGGCTTTTGAACAGCTGAAAGAGGGTCATCTGATATTCTATGAAGAGGACCTGAGAGAGAGCGGCATTGATGTCAGGGAAGCTTCAGTGTACTCTGGGGTGTGTACAGAGATCTTTAAAGAGGAGTGTGGACTGCATCAGGAGAAGGTCTACTGCTTTGTGCATCTGAGCATTCAGGAGTATCTGGCTGCCTTGTTTGTGTTTCATTCTTGTGTAAACAAGAACAGAAATGTGCTGATAGCCGAAAGATCAGTACCTCACGGTGACAGAGAGCAGCTTTCTGAGTCACGCAGGACTGTAGATCCAGACAGGTACAGAAAGCAGCTGTCTGAGTTACACAGGACTGCAGTGGATCAGGCCTTAGAGAGTAAGAACGGTCACCTGGACCTTTTCCTCCGATTCCTCCTCGGCCTCTTGTTGGACTCCATTCAGCGTCTATTAGGAGGAATACTGACAAAGACAGGAAGCAGGAAAAAAATAGGAAAAAAGGAAGCAAGTAAGCCAGACAGCATTGTGGAAACAGTCCAGTACATTAAGAAGAGAATCAGAGAGGAATCTTCATCAGAAAGGACCATCAACCTGTTCCACTGTCTGAATGAACTGAATGACCCCTCTCTAGTGGAGGAAATACAGAAATTCCAGGGTTCAGGAGAACTTTCTAAAAAAGAGCTGGAACCGGACCAGTGTTCAGCTCTGGCCTTTGTGTTACTGATGTCAGAGGAGGTCCTGGATGAGTTTGACTTGAGGACCTACAACACAGATAAATCGGGCTATGCCAGACTGGTACCAGTAACCAGGAACTGCAGGAAAGCCATGTGAGTATGGCGTCATCAATAATGATGATGATTGACTGCATATTTTACTTTAAAGGTCCCCTATTATGCTGATCCTTCGTTTAATACATACAAGTAATGGTATAAGGTTGGATGTCCATACTCAACCTTTGCAAAGTTTCTATGCATAAAATACAGGGGTTTTGCTGTAATCCAAGAGCGTGATTTTCTGATAGTGATTTCCTCTCTGAACAGCTCGTCGCAAAATCTTCGCGAGATCTGGGCAAAACCTGATGTCAGGTTGTTGCATCCAATCAGGACAGACCTGGCCAGAGCCAATCACCGCACTGGACTATAGATATACAAATAAAACATTAGATTGCTGATAGGGTACGCTCAACTGAAGCATCTGTTCCTGGAGCGTATACACCCGGTAGTAAAATTTGCATGTAGGCTGCCATTCATTTTCGCCTGTTTTAAAATGACATTTTCAAAAACACTTGCGTGCGAGTCAGTGTTGTTTTGGTATCGCGGTGCAGAACATTTTTTCTCCCCAAATATTTGCTATTGGAGGATGGAAAGCGACACACTTACGAAAGGGAAGATCGAAGTGTGACTCGGTGTCAAAGTTAAAGTGCGAGCAGAAAAGTTAACGTGACCGAGACTTTTAGTGACCCTCTGATAACTGCTTGGACGATTTTGCCATTATAAGGATTGTCAATGAATGTCAGTGTACATTATCAAATTACTCTCTGATTACCTCACTTCATTGTACCCTGGTTGACCATAGCCGTCAACCGAATTGTTTCTATTTAATCATATCACTAATAGCCTGGAATCCATACATATCAAGTGGTGGTCACTCCTAACGGTCACTCACATATGTCTGGCCTCAGTCGGTAGGCCAGCGTTTAGCCCTTAGTTCACTAATGAACTGGATATATAAATATTCTGATTGGTTGATTGGATGACCTTTTGGAGAGAACCACCAATCACGCGGCGCCATTTGCAGAATGAATGCTGACCAGGTTATCCGATCTGTTGCATCTTGTTGTCAGAAGTGGTAGCTGAGTAGGCGAGCAATCAAACATTGGTATATACAAGTATCTATCTTATATCTGCATGTTGCGTGTATATTTCTTTTTACTTTGCTACATCAGACATTTTACACCACAACTAACGGCTGTATTCAGCATTACGAATATGAGTTAGCTGGCCAGCTGCGGCATTCGCGAATGTTATTTTACATGAGCTTAAAAATTAGATTGTGGCTTGCTTTCGCTTACTCTAGGTGCGCCGCTTTCCCCCGCTTGTTTAATTTCTGATATCAATCCAGTACAATGATAGCAATCAAATATATTCCTTTTCCCTTTAAAAATGATTAAACATCAATGGCAATAACAGTATCACTGAACATATAAACACAAGCATTATTTCAGTCTGAAAGTTTAAAGTTATTCTTACTGTAATGTGGAAAGATGCCACTAGATGTATTGACCTTTTTTGTTAAGCCCGTCTGGAGCTAGGTTTGGGCATGTCCTGGGCATGTCTGAGAGGGAAAGTCCCAGAGAAGGGAAAAAAAGGCTAAATGTGGGAAGGGGGCTACAAAAGATTATATAAGGAGACAAATTGAGAGAGTAAAGTAGTGGGAGAAATTGCAAGGAGAAGGATACATTTGACCAGACCTGTCACTCTTTTCAAGACCTGTGAAGTTTTTTTTGTGGATTTTTGCCTGTGTTGGAGCATTTCCCTGTCCCAGGACATCACCAAGCAACCCCATCTCAAGGGACTGTGAATATTTTTTTTCCTGTATATAATCAAACTTGTTCAGTAGTATAAATTGTAGGTTAGTCTTAGTCGATGTTAAAATTTTAAAACTTAAACAGATTTTATTTATCTGTCATCCCTTGCTGTCTTATGTCATAGCAAATTGGGGCCATAACAAATTGGGGGCTCGTCCTAGATAGACCACTGTGTGAGTCATTTATTGAAAATCAAAATTTTCAAATTGTAAATTTATTATTTTTTTTAATTTTCCTAGATATATATTGACAGATCAACAGCAATGGATGATTTCTTGGCATCACCAACCATAGTGGTTTTGAAGTCTTTTAAAAAGACAGAACTGCTAGAAATATGCAGACAGTTAGAGCTGACAGAGGTAAAACCAGCCATGTGAAAAGCAAGACTGGCTAGAGAGATTGTTGAATATTACATTGATGAAAATGTGTTTGCACCAGGAGATCTGGAACAGTTTGCAGTGGAAAATCCAAATGTAGAAATGGAACTTAAATCAAAAACGCTAGAGATTGAAAGGCAGGAAAAAGAAAAAGAAAGAGCATTTGAGAGGACTGAAAGAGAAAGGAAGGAAAAAGAAATACAGAGAATTTGAGAGGGCAGAAAGAGAAAGAGAGAAAGAAAGGCAGTTTGAGTTAGAAAAATTAGCAAGAGCCAGAGATTTTGAGTTACAGAAATTCAATAGAGAAGAAAGGCTCCAAATGGAGCTACTAAAAATCAAAATAGCAACTGAAAACAAATTTTGTGCTAGCCAGGAGGTAAAACTGGTGCCTCCATTTTCTGAGAGGGATGTTGACAAGTATTTCCAGTGTTTTGAGAAGGCAGCTAAGAGTTGCCAGTGGCCAAAGGAACACTGGCTTCTGATGTTGCAAACTGTCCTCAAGGGTAAAGCTCAACAAGCCTATTCAGCTTTGTCTCCAGATGATTCCTCTGTTTATGAGGTTGTCAAAAAGGTTATTTGGAACATCCCACAGGTGAACAGGCTAATTGGGAACAGGTGGGTGCCATGATTGGGTATAAAAGCAGCTTCCCTGAAATGCTCAGTCATTCACAAACAAGGATGGGGCGAGGGTCACCACTTAGTGAACAAATGCGTGAGCTGATTGTCGAACAGTTTAAAAACAACATTCCTCAATGAGTTATTGCAAGTAATTTAGGGATTTCATCATCTACGGTCCGTAATATCGTCAAAAGGTTCCGAGAATCTGGAGAAATCACTGCACGTAAGCGACAAGGCCGAAAACCAACATTGAATGCCCATGACCTTCGATCCCTCAGGCGGTACTGCATCAAAAACCGACATCAGTGTGTAAACGACATCACCACATGGGCTCAGGAACACTTCAGAAAACCACTGTCAGTAACTACAGTTCATCGCTACATCTGCAAGTGCAAGTTAAAACTCTACAATGCAAAGCGAAAGCCATTTATCAACAGCACTCAGAAACGCTGCCTGCTTCGCTGGGCCCAAGCTCATCTAAGATGGACTAATGCAAAGTGGAAAAGTGTTCTGTGGTCTGACGAGTCCACATTTCAAATTGTTTTTGGAAACTGTGGACGTTGTGTCCTCCGGACCACAGAGGAAAAGAACCATCCGGACTGTAATAGGCGCAAAGTTCAAAAGCCAGCATCTGTGATGGTATGGGGGTGTATTAGTGCCCAAGGCATGGGCAACTTACTCATTTGTGAAGGCACCATTAATGCTGAAAGGTACATACAGGTTTTGGAGCAACATATGTTGCCATCCAAGCAACGTCTTTTTCATGGACGCCCTTGCTTATTTCAGCAAGACAATGCCAAGCCACATTCTGCACGTGTTACAACAGTTTGGCTCCGTAGTAAAAGAGTGCGGGTACTAGACTGGCCTGCCTGTAGTCCAGACCTGTCTCCCATTGAAAATGTGTGGCGCATTATGAAGCGTAAAATACGACAACGGAGACCCCGGACTGTTGAACATCTTAAGCTGTACATCAAGCAAGAATGGGAAAGAGTTCCACCTGAAAAGCTTCAAAAATTGGTCTCATCAGTTCCCAAACGTTTACTGAATGTCATTAAAAGGAAAGGCGATGTAACACAGTGGTAAAAAGGCCCCTGTGCCAACTTTTTTGCAATGTGTTGCTGCCTTTAAATTCTAAGTTAATGATTATTTGCAAAAAAGAAATGAAGTTTCTCAGTTTGAACATTAAACATCTTGTCTTTGCAGCGTATTCAATTGAATATAAGTTGAAAAGGATTTGCAAATCATTGTATTCTGTTTTTATCTACGATTTACATAACGTGCCAACTTCACTGGTTTTGGGTTTTGTACTACTGACCAAGATTGATAATCTACAAGAAAAAAAATATTTACAGTCCCTTGAGAGGGGGTTGCTTAGTGATGTTCTGGGTGAGGAAAATGCTCCAACGCAGGCAAAAATCCACAAAAAGGTACACCGGTCTCGAAAAGAGTGACAGGTCTGGTCACATGTATCCTTCTCCTTGCAATTTCTCCCACTACTTTTCTCTCTCAATTTTCCTTCTTTTTTACTCTTTTGCAGACCCCTCCCACCTTTTAGACTTTTTTTTTTTTAAATCTCTGGGACTTTCCGTCTCAGTCATGCCCAGGACATGCCCAAACCTAGCTCCAGTCTGGGCTTAACAAAAAAGGTCAAAAAAGGTTGAATATTACATTGATGAAAATGTGTTTGCACCAGGAGATCTGGAACAGTTTGCAGTGGAAAATCCAAATGTAGAAATGGAACTTAAATCAAAAACGCTAGAGATTGAAAGGCAGGAAAAAGAAAAAGAAAGAGCATTTGAGAGGACAGAAAGAGAGAGGAAGGAAAAAGAAAAACAGAGAATTTGAGAGGGCAGAAAGAGAAAGAGAGAAAGAAAGGCAGTTTGAGTTAGAAAAATTAGCAAGAGCCAGAGATTTTGAGTTACAGAAATTCAATAGAGAAGAAAGGCTCCAACTCAAAAGGTCAATACTGCCATCTAGTGGCTTCTTTCCACATTACACCGCCATTCCAAAAGGGAAAAATTTTGACTCAAAGGCAACATTTTTTCTTCTCAGAACAAAAATGGTTAAGTAGACACACGTGTGTGTGTGTATATACAAATAATACAATATTTGAATAAACACGTGATATATTTACATACTCAAACACGGGATAAGCAATCAGCAATTACATTGTCAGTACCCTTTACATGCTTAATTTCCAAGTCAAACTCCTGAAAAATCAAACTCCAATTCAACAATCTCCAAATTCTTGTTTTTCATCTTACAAAAAAAAATTCACGGATTGTGGTCAGTGTACACAATCATTGGCTTTTGCCCTGTACAAACATAAACCTCAAAGTGTTGTAAAGATAGAACCAGAGCCAACAGCTCCTTCTCTATTGTGGAATAGTTCCTTTGGTGGCGATTGAACTTCCTGGAGAAGTATGCCACGGGATGCTCAATGTCATCAGCGTCACTTCTCTGTAGGAGCACAGATCCACAAGCTTAATCGCGAGCATCACCGCGATGGAGAACGGTTTGTTGAAGTCAGGAGATTTGAGCACGGGGAAGTGACACAGCAGAGACTTCAGGCGATCGAAGGCTCTTTGGCATGCTTCATTCCAAGTGAACTTTACGCCTTTCTTCAGTTGGTTGGTGAGACTGAGAGCAATCCCAGTAAAGTTCTTGCAAAACTTGCGGTCGTACTCGATCATTCCAAGGAAGCGGCGCAAAGCTTTTTTGTTTTCAGGAACTGGAAAGTCCATGATGGTTTGGACCTTAGCATTTATGGGTGCCACCTTACCCTGGCCTATGACATAGCCAAAATACGTGACAGTCGCGCAACCGAAGTCATTCTTGTTCAGGTTAACAGTCAGGTTAGCCTGAGTCAGGCGCTGGAACGTCTCTACATCTTTTAGATGTTCTTCCCAGGAGTCACTCCATGTGATCAGGTCATCGATGTACGCACCCGTGTGTGGCAATCCGGCGATTGTAGACGTGGCTGGGGCATTTTTCATGCCAAAGGGTAGGACTTCATACTGGTACAATCCAGATGGTGTGGCAAAAGCAGAGATGCTCTTGGCCCCCTCAGTTAAAGGCACACACCAATAACCCTTCAATAAATCAATCTTGGTCAGAAACTTTGCTTGCCCTACTCTATCAATACAATCATCAATCCTAGGTATTGGAAACACATCAGTTCTAGTTACAGCATTGACTTTGCGATAATCTGTACAGAATCTAGTACTTCCATCAGATTTTGGAACTAGCACACAGGGTGAACTCCAATCGGAGTTGGAGGGTCTGATAATATCATGTTCTAACATGTACTCAACCTCTTTCTCAGCAATCTTTCTCTTTTCAGGATTCATCCGGTACGGATGCTGTTTTATTGGTTTGGCATCACCAATATCTACATCATGAGAGAGACTGATCTTTCTGTGAGGGTCCTAAGTGCTGGAGTTTTACATCAAGATTTTGCAACACTTCAGAATTTGACAATTTACATGAAAGAACTTCAGCTTCAATTCTAGGTTCATCATCTTGAAACTCCCCCTCATCTTCAAAAATCTCGGCCATTGGAGGATCTGAAGTGACATCTGCAACCCTAGCATTCCTATCATGATAAGGCTTCAGCATGTTAATGTGACACAACTGTTTTGACTTTCTCCTATCTGGAGTCTTCACAATGTAATTGAGATCATTGAGTTTTGTTAGAATTTCCTAAGGACCATGAAATCTATCCTGCAATGGATTGGACTGCAAGGGAAGCAACACAAGAACCTTGTCTTTTGGTTTAAACTCACGGCTTCTAGCCTTATGATCATGCCAAGTTTTCATTTGTCCCTGACTTGATTTCAAGTTCTCTTTGGCTAAGTCACAAGCTGCACGCAGTCTTTTTTTGAACTTGCAAACATAGTCTAACAGACTGATATGTTGCTCTTTCTCTTGTCATTGTTCACTCAACAATAGCAAAGGTCCTCTCACTTCATGACCAAACACTATCTCAAATGGACTGAATCCAGTAGACTCCTGCACTGCTTCTCTAGCTGCAAACAACAGCAAATGAACACCTTCATCCCAGTCTTTCTCATGGTCATAACAATAAGTCCTCATCATTGTCTTGAGAGTGGAATGAAACCCCTCTAAGGCACCCTGACTCTCTGGATGATAGGCACTAGAAAGAATCTGCTTTTTTTTTTTTTATTGTGAAAGAAAACAATACAAAAAGAGACATTCAGAACATGAAGAATCAACAATCAGTGATTGTGGGTGCATGAATGCGTGGGTGCGTGTGTGCAGGGGTTGGTGCGTGCAACAAATATAAATGGCAGGGACAAACATAACACTTAATAATAATAATAGTCATAATAATAGTGATAGTAATAAATAATAATAATAATAATAATAATAATAAATAGTAATACTAGTAATTATAATGATAATAATAATAATAATGATGATAACCATAAAAGCAGTAATGATCAATTACATCATTGTCATCATAGGCATTGCAGAGAGGGGGCAGAGGGGGGGGGACACTAACCCACTGGGATCGTCCAGCTGCAGGCAGGGCCCGGCCTACCTAGGCCCCAGGGACCCGAGGCAGTGCCTATGCAATAATAATAGTAATAATAGTAATGATAATAACAATATTATTGACATTGATGACAACAACGATAACGACGACATCGGTAACAATGATGATAACAATGACAACAATAATAATAATAATAATAACCAATAACTATAATAACAACAACCAATAATAATAATAACAACAATAACCATTATGAATGAAAAGGCGGAATACATTTTTTTAAATGTTTTATCAGTGTCCCCTCCCTCTTTATCCCAAACTAATCATCTAATAATAATGAGAATAATAAGAATAATAATAATGATAGTAATAATAAATCAATAAATTGGAAAAACAAGGGTATATAGACGTATACGCTTTTTTTTTTTTAAAGTGTGTATGTGTATGTGTGCATATTGGGTTAATTGGTTGACAGACTAGATAATACGTAAAATAGATGGAATTCAGGAATTCGTATTAAGAAACTAACGAAAGCTGACCAGACAGACTGAGGTTCTGTGGTGTTAATGGGGGGTGGGGGTGTGCATTCCAGGGAGATGTAGTCAGTAAGTAAGTTTTTCCAGTGAGCCAGATGTATAGTGTTCCGTGATTTCCAGTTCATGAGGATAGTTTTCTTGGCGATAGTTAGGGCCACAAGGAGAAGTCTATGGTTTGTTCCATCTAAGTTGAATGCTGATAAGTCTCCTAGGAGGCAAAGTAGGGGAGATAATGGAATGCGGCAGCCCATGAAGCGGTATAGTGACTCAGTGACTTCTTTCCAAAAATGATTAATGGGTGTGCAGTGCCAGGTGGCGTGAATGTAAGTGTCAGGACAGTTTTGTGTGCAATGTGGGCATATTTCTGATGTGAAACCCATTTTACACATTTTTTGCCCAGTGTAGTGAGATCTATGGAGTATCTTATACTGTATAAGTTGTAGGTTAACATTTTTAGTCATGAAATAAATATTTTTACAAATTTCGGTCCAGAAGTCAGCATCAGGAGCAATGGAGAGGTCTTGTTCCCACTTTGTTGAAGGTAGAGATATGGTTTTGTCAATTTGTGATATTATTTTATATATTTTGGAGAGAAGTTTTTTTGGGGAGGATATACTCATAAATTCTGAAATTATTGGGGGGAGGCATAGACTGATGGTTTTAATATTAATTTTCGATTGAATAGAAGATTTGAGTTGTAAATATTCCAGAAATTGATGACTCCTGATGCCAAGCTCCTGGACCAGATGGGGAAATGATATCAGGGTGTTAGTGTGAAAAATATGTTTATGTCCATGTGTGAAAGTTAAGTGGTTTTTAATTGCTCAAGAAGTCTGAATTATTCCCAATGGGGGTGAAATTGGATGGCGAGAGAGAGGAGTAGGTGATTTTGTGAAATTTCCACCAGGCTGTCAGAGTCGACGCTATTGTTATTGTATTGAAACAGGAATGATGTTTGATCAATTGACTGAGAAATGGAGTGTCTGAAATCTGGATGTCTTTACAGAGTGTTTGTTCTATGTCTAGCCAGGTGCAGTCTGAATGATTGGGGTGTGTCCACCTGTATATATACTGCAGTTGATTTGCCAGAAAGTAGTGATGGAAATGTGGTGCGTCTAGGCCGCCATGTAGTTTTGGTTTTTGAAGGTGGTCAGTTTGATCCTCTGTGTTTTATTTTTCCAGTAGAATTTAGTGACTGCAGAGTCTAGAGTGGTAAACCAGGTGAGAGAAGGGTGCGTTGGAATCATTGAAAAAAGATAATTTATTTTAGGAAGTGTTGTCATTTTAATAGTTGCTATTCTACCCAGAATGGATAGTGGAAGGTTCATCCAACGCTGGAGATCATCATCTATTGTTTTTAGTAGTAGAGTGAAATTGAGTTTAGTCAGCTCCGACAGCCTGGGGGAAACATTGATGCCTAAATATGTAGTGTGGCCCGTGCATAGAGGAATAGGTGATATGTGGGCTGCCGCATCCCATCTGGTGTTATGCAATGGGAGGATAGAGGATTTATTCCAGTTTATAGAGTACTCGGAGATCTTGGAGAATGATTCAATGAGTTTAATTGTTTCTTGTAGAGATGATTGAGGGTTTTGAAGAAAGAGTAAAATGTCATCAGCATACAAACTAATCTTATGCTGTGTTTGGGGTGTTTGAATTCCTTGCATATGGGGGTTTTGACGGATGGCTGCTGCTAAGGGCTCGATAAAAATGGTAAATAAAGAGGGAGAGAGTGGGCAACCCTGCCTAGTCCCCCTGTGCAGTGTGAAGCTTTGTGATGTTAGTCCATTTGTGGTGACAGTGGCTGAAGGTGCAGTGTAAAGAATCTTGATCCAGTTGATAAATGATGCCCCAAAGCCAAATGCTTGTAACGTGGTAAAGAGAAATTTCCAGCTTACCCTGTCAAAAGCTTTTTCTGCATCTAAAGTGGCTATGATGGTGTCTTTCTGTTGTAATGATGAATAATGGATTAAATTAAACAGTCTACGTGTATTATTGGAAGCCTGTCTGCCTTTGATGAAGCTGGTCTGATCTGGGTGAATTATGTAAGAAATGACTTTTTCTATCCTATGAGCAAGAACTTAACTGATGATTTTTAAGTCTACATTGATTAAAGAGAAGGGGCGGTATTTTGACGGCAGGGTGTGATCCTTATCAGGTTTTGGGAGGAGTGAAATTACGGCTGTGTTCATATGTGCTGGAAATTTTGAATTTTGTTTTATTTCAGTTATTGCTTTAATGAAGAGTGGGGCTAAGATGGACCAGAAGTGTTTATAGAACTCAGCAGGGAAGCCATCAGGACCTGGTGCTTTGTTGTTTGGCATGAGGTTTAGGGCAGTGAAGAGTTCTTTTTCTGTAATTGGTGAGTCTAGTGTATTGACTTGTTCTGTATTTCGTCTTGGAAGTTTAATATTCCTAAGAAATGAATTTATGTTCTCCTGTTCTGGATCATTTTCAGATGAATATAGTTTATCATAAAGGTTTCAGAAAATTTTATTTATTTCCTGTGGTGAGTTGGTTGGCTTCCCCGCTGAGTCCTTAAATGGTGGAAATTGTTGCTTTTTCTTTGTTTCGTTTAATTTGATTTGCCAAGTATTTACCAGATTTGTTGTTATGATGAAAATTTTCTTGTCTGAGTCTATGAATTCGAAATTGAGTTCTTTTATTAATAATATCATTTAGTTGTAGCTGATATTTTCTTAATTCATTTTGAGTTTCTTCCGTTGAGTTATTTGCGTTCAACGTTTCTAGTTGTTTGATTTTTTGTTCTAGTCTGACTTCTTGTTCTTTATCTTTCTTCTTTTTATGGACGGAGAATGAAATGATTTTGCCTCTTAGAACTGCCTTAGCTGTTTCCCAAAGAAGTGTAGGTGATGACCCTGGGGAATCATTTATTTCTAGGAAGGATGCCCACTCTCTTTGAAGGTAACTGTCAAAGTCTGGGTCTTTAAGTAAAGATATATTAAAGCGCCATCTAGGGATGTATTTATGTTGATTGTTGGGATTCCATATAATTGTAACTGGGGCGTGATCGCTGATAATGATGGGGGGGATTTTTGAATCGGTGATGTCTGATATAATTGAGTTACTGGTCAGAAAAAAATCAATGCGGGAGTAGGAATGATGGACTGGTGAGTAAAAAGTGTATTCTCTGGTAGTTGGGTGTTGTGACCGCCAACCATCACCAAGACCAAAATCACTCATGAACTGTTTTATTGTCTCGGTGGATTGCCAGTTGCGTTTATTGCTTGTATTATTAGATCTGTCAAGTGATGAGTCTATAATTGTATTAAAATCGCCTCCTATTATGACTGGGCAGTTGGAAATATTTGAGATAGAAGAAAAGAAGTTGTGAAAAAAGGATGAATCATCAGTGTTCGGGCCATAAATATTACCAATTATTAGCGGGTTATTATTGATTGATATGTTAATGATGATAAAACGTCCTTCAGGGTCTGTGATGGTTGTATTATGGACAAATGAGATTTTTTGTTAATTAATATACAAACACCTCTTTGTTTTGAATTGTAATGGGCGGAGAATGAGTGGACAAATTGTGATGTTTTTAATTTGTTATGGTCTATATGTGAGAGGTGAGTTTCTTGCAATAAACAAATATCTCCATTTAAATAGTCCAAGTGATTGAGCACTTTGATTTTTTTTTTGTCTGAGAGCCAATACCACAGATGTTCCAAGTTACAAATTTGAGGGGTGGCATGTTGAACAGGTTGTTATATAGAGCTCAATGCTGGTGTAGGCGTTTCTGTGTCTGTGTGCGTGTGCGTGTATGTGTGTGTGTGCATGTGTGCGCATGGCACCAATACAAACAAATAATAAAACAGGCAAAAAAAAAAAAAAACGCATAGCCACAAAGCTAGAAAGAGAACTGTGCAGTGAGATTTGGGTGCAAATTAAATAGCAATTTACAATACAATAATTGAAATGTGATGAGATTGACGGTTTCAATGGGGAGTTTATGCTGTTTAACCATGAAATCCTTTACTGCTGCTTCCGGATGGTCTGCGTGTTGTTCGGGAATGCCGGTGAAGATCAAATTGTCTCTCATACTGCGTGACTGTAAGTCCAGAATCGTTTCTTCCATGATCTTGTTTTCGGTAGTAACAGAGGCAAGCTGAGTGACGACAGAGGAGAGCTGGGTCGACATGGCTGAGACGGAGTGCTGGAGTGATTTGTTTTCCTTTGTGAGTCATTTTGTTGTTGGCTGTATTCCAGGCTGTGGTGGAGTTGTTGAAATTCTCTGTGTAGTACTTCGATTAACGCCACTCTGGCGTCCAGTCCGGTAAGTTTATTGTCTATGGATATGAGCATGTCGTTCACCTCGGAGCAGCAGGGTGGTTTCGGCGATGTTGATGGTGAAGAAGTAGTAGAGGTAGCTGAGGCAGGTGAATCCTGTGTTTGTGGTTTCTTGGATTTTTGCGAACGCCCCATGATGCAGAATCTGTTGGAGCAGTCGTCGATGTAATCTTCCAGGTGATCCAGGTCAGTAGTGTAATCCAGATTATGTAGTAATAGAGAAAAAAAAAGAAGAAATTAAAAAATTAATGAGAGGGGGGAAAGGGAGAAAAGGGAAAAGTCTATAAAGTTTATAAAAAGTTTGTCAAGCTGAAAAGTTTGTTTTCGGTTTTTAGCTATCTAGCAGCAAGCTGCCATGCTCAATCGCGCACCGTCTCGTGCACAGTTACGTAAGCGTTCACAGAGGCATCGTGCGCGTCCAAATTTTCAACACACCATCCTTGAGATAATACCCAACTGGAACTGCGTCTATTTCTTTGTCAGGAAGGGCTCTCCTCTTTAGTACACAAATTTAAGGATCATTAGTTTGCTCCTGAATCAACCGATTTCTGGACAGAGACAAGTCTCCAGACACATCAGAATCACCAGACCCATCTGGCTGGCTGGACAGAGAACTGATAAAAGTGTCTGATAAGTCCTCAAATGGAGAAATCATAGTAGGCCGAACAGAGTTATGAGGCGAACCACCTGAGTCATGACTATTGAATGTGCTGGACGGCACCATATCATTTTCATCTTTAGCCTTCTTGGCCATAGCACGGGTCACTGCACAGGAAGCATACAGAGATGCATATAGAGCGCAGAGGTACAGACACAGTCCTCCCTTCAATACCTTGTACAAGTATGAAATCCCCAGAAGCGGTCTCATCACGTAACTCCAAGGAGTCCAATAACAAAAGTGACTGAGAAGCTCCGGTATCCCTTCGAATATACACTCCTGATCAAAATCTTAAGACCAGTTAAAAAATTGCAAGAATTTGCAATTTGCACTGTTGTATCTTGAAGAAATGGGAACAAGAGACCAAATGTTTTGAGCAGGCAATTTATTGAAAAGAACAATTTAACTGAAATAGGCTGTTCATCAGCTGATCAAAAGTTTAAGACCACATCCTTTAAAAGCCCAAATCTGTGGAAAAAATTTGAATTCCTTGTCATTTTCTGTCAAGTAATCACACTGTCAAGACCCCTTGATGGGAAAAGCAAAAAAACTCACTGCCTTCGAACGTGGCAGGATTGTTGAGCTGCATAGACAAGGCCTCTCACAGCGTGCCATCGCTGCTGAGGTTGGACGCAGTAAGACAGTCATTTTGCATTTCTTAAAAGATCCTGAGGTTTATGGAACAAAAAAATCAAGTGGTAGACCCAAAAAAATCTCACCGGCTCTGAGCCGGAGGATCCGAATGGCTGTCCGTCAAGACACGGGACGATCCTCATCCCAAATTAAGGCCATTACTGGTGCTGACTGCAGCCCAATAACCATCAGACGGCATCTGCAAAGGAACGGCTTCAAAAACAAAAAACGTCTTCAAAGGCCACGTCTCCTTCAACGCCACAAAATTGCCCGTTTGGCCTTTGCAAGGGAGCACCAAACATGGGACGTTCAAAGTTGGAAGAAAGTTTTATTCTCTGATGAGAAAAAATTTAACCTTGATAGTCCTGATGGCTTCCAACGCTACTGGCATGACAAGGAGATGCCACCTGAGATTTTTTCAACACGGCACAGCGGAGGGGGCGCCATCATGATCTGGGGTGCTTTTTCCTTCAATGGAACAATGGAGCTCCAGGTTGTGCAGGGGCGTCAAACAGCAGCTGGCTACGTGGAGATGTTGCAGCGGGCATCCCTCATGACTGAGGGCCCTCGTCTGTGTGGTGATGACTGGGTCTTTCAGCAGGACAATGCTGCAATTCACAATGCCCGTCTGACAAAGGATTTTTTTCAGGAGAATAACATCACTCTTTTGGATCATCCTGCATGTTCCCCTGATCTAAATCCAATTGAGAACATTTGGGGACGGATGGCAAGGGAAGTGTACAAAAATGGACATCAGTTCCAGACAGTGGATGCCCTTCGTTAAGCCATCTTCACCACTTGGAGCAACATTCCTACAAGCCTTTTGGAAACACTCGCATCAAGCATGCCAACACGAATTTTTGAAGTGATCAACAATAATAGTGGAGCTACTCATTACTGAGTCTGTTTTTGAGACTTTAATTTCTGTTTTAGGGGTTTTTTTGAGCTATGGTCTTAAACTTTTGATCAGCTGATGAACAGCCTATTTTAGTTAAATTGTTCTTTTCAATAAATTGCCTGCTCAAAACATTTAGTCTCTTGCTCACATTTCTTCTTTTTGCATTTTGAAACTCTACTTAGAACCTTCTTATGATACAACAGTGCAAAACGTAAATTCTTGCAATTTTTTAACTGGTCTTAAGATTTTGATCAGGAGTGTATATGGGACAGGAGCAGGGCTTTAAGTGGGCCGGTACGCACCGGTACGGAGTACCGGCACTTCTAGATTTTAGCGCCTGGAGTACCGGGACTTTTTAGGGCGTACTGGGACTTCACACGAGCTCGCAGTACCCTGCCCTGCTCTATTTCTCTCTAGGCGATTCATGATCCGATGGCTATACTACATTACCGACTGTGCACTAGCACGCCCGCATGTCTGTCCCTTTACTCGCGAGACGCTCACTCGCACGGAGATCTGAAGGAGGAGGAGGCGTGGCATGTCTTTCAAACATTATTTGAGCGAGCCGCGTGATGCATTGGCAGTCTCATCGCGAACGATCAATGGAAAGTAGCAAGTAATGTTGGTTACAGATCGGACTCATTGTGGATTGGTGTTGCTGCGGAGAGACGGGTTTTAGCTGTCCTAGCTACCAAGCTAATTTGGTGGGGGTGTTTGTAATCATGCCAGCTAGCTACCTGCCAACACGTGGAAATTGATCATCTTTGATATTATTACTGCTTCAAATGTTTACCGGCACTTTCGCCACGTGATGGCAAGCATAGCTGAGTCCAATGATAACTTGCATGCCAGATGATGTTTCAAACTATTAACTTTCATGGAATCAATATTAATCCTCAAAATACCCACAACCAAATACATAAACCAATGCCAGCTGGCTAGAGAACAGAAGAGACGAGTTTACTGTTCGCCCATCCACATTACGTTATGTCACGTCCTTTCGACAAATGACCAGTTCATGATGGTGTTTGTAGGCAATTCATCAGCAATTCGTTGTCATTACTGAATACAACCAATCGGCCGCACTAACGTTGAGTGTGATGAGTAAAACAACACTCCCAACAACTTTATAATCACACGGTCTCATGCAAAATAACCAATTGATTCGTATTCTTATAAGCATGCTAGTTATATATGTCTAGACTCTTTAATTTAAAAGAAAATGGCTCAGATTTATCAATTATATTCATTGGAGTGACACACCCCCATCTGAAATGAAACATCTGCTGGGAAGTTAATTTAAAGATTTTGTTCTGGCGCCGACACAGGAAAGCCGTTGCCTTTATTTAAATAAAACCATTAATATAAGTTTGTTCGATAAAGATGAGCGGAGTCGTTGTCACGGCACCTGTAAGCCTAAAAATTACTGATGTCGGCAGAAGTGTAACTATCAGTCCATGAAAAAAAACTTTTTTTTCCAGCGGATATTCTGGTTACAACATGATTGAGCTAGCAAAGCAGTTTTGTGTTGCTATGTGCGGTATTTATTCAGTTTTGGGAAATCACGATGTCTAGAAAACATGCCCAAATTGGCTGACTCACAAGGACTAGTTAACGTCAGAACTCATGTATTTCCACGGATACGGAGAGAATACTCTCAAAAAAACTTTTATATTTTGAGAGCGAAATGCCCACAGTATGAATAAATTTTGATTATACATTTTATTTTAGTGGCAATAGTTGTATGATCGCTTTATTTCACTGGAGGGTGTGCTTGACCGTCATTCTTGTCACTTCAGTGATAACGGAACGAGGCGCTGGCCGCATCACTGTCGTGACAAGAATGACGGTCAAGCACATCCTCGCGAGTAATAATGCTTAATTGACGTTAGCTCTGATTAATGCGGCCAAGCAGCAGAAGTAACCAGCAAAATTAAGGCTGAACAGAGTTAAATATTTCAGCCCCACCTCTCGTGGGCTTTCGCTAATCAACTTTTCAGACTTAAATCAAATTACCTCCGAAATAAGCAGTTTTTACGAATCTGTTGATTTATTAAATGTTCATTTCAAAGTACAAATACAAACAAATAAATTAAATCAATGGCCTAGGCACCAGAGAGAGGCAGAGTAATATTTTCAGTGATGAGGTATTTTTCATTTCAGCACACGCTACCCGTACTGTCGTGCTCATTTGAGAACATTCTAAACGTCTAATTGACAAATCAGATTGCTCAGTTGGATCTACATGTTGTAAATGGGAAACTCGAGAGTGGGGTGCACTGAAGCCATATTGGTTTCTTCAACTATTAGCTAGCTAGCATGATTACAAAAAAATTGGCTGATGACATAGTCAAAAACAGACGAAAATTGTGTGCATTGATTGATTGAATCCACCACAATCAGTGGAAAGTCTGTGTTGGTCGTGTGTTTGTGGTCAGCTATTACCAATGCACAGCCAGACACAATATTTTTTGACCAGCTTGAGTTGGATGGGACCTCAGCAAATGATATAACAGTGAAACTGCCAGCATGTCTTCATAAAATTGGATTTGATGACTACTTCTTGCGTGAGTGTTTTGTGGCATTTGTATGTGATGGAGCATAAGTAATACCGAACAGAAGAGTTGCTGCACAACTTTGTACCAGATTTCCAGACCCGTTTGTGTGGCACTGCTCAAATCATCATCTGGAATCGGCAGTTGGCGATGTTCTCAAGGAGGTTGGTGGACTTACCCATTGTAAGATTTTCTTTGACAAGCTCTACACTCTAGGCCAGGGGTTCCCAAACTTTTCCAAATCAGGGCCCACTTGAAAATCTAAAAAATGTCCGCGGCCCACCTTTGTCCTATAAACAGTACATAGACGAAATTATGCATTCACAGAACACTTAACAGCAACGATAATTGTTGTTGTTAAGAAAATAAAATAAATAAAATAAAATGAATATAAAACAACAACAACAATAATTATTGTTGTTTTTTTATTTATTATTATTAATATTATTATTATTATTATACAGATTCAGGATTGAAATGAAAGCAGGGGGATAAAGGAAACCCGAACTTTTGGTGTACACACAAGACAGAATTAATTATCAAACACAGTACGTGCTCCTCCGATTATGAACCCCGGTCATGATGACCAGAAAGCTAGGTACCGATCATAAACTATATAAGGTTCCTAAAATATTGTGAGGTCAATAACACTCAATAGGTTATTACTTTTAAATATTTTTTTTAAATCGTGCAATAAATATTTTACAATAAAAATAAGAAAAAATTATATTTGCAAAAATGAATCATATTTTTAATGACCTCTCACTGCCCACCTGCAGTACCACCACGGCCCACTAGGGGGCCGCGGCCCACACTTTGGGAATCCCTGCTCTAGGCTATATCATGCCTCACCCAAAAACCAGAGAACTGTGCCATTGTGCACAGAGTGATGGGCAACATCTCCTTTCAATTGGACTTATTTTGTCGGCAGATAATTCATAGATGGATTTTAACAAGAAACTACTTGTTAAAACTCTTAGTGGAGTTTTAAAACAATTTTTCTTAAAATCAGCATCATGTTCTAGCATTTGAATGTATCTGATGCGTGATCAGGAAGACACCAAATGCGAGGTGGAAGGGAAAGGGAATTTATTAAAACAAAAGCAAAACAGGCACGAGGGCCAACAAAAAACTTGGCCCAAAGGGTTGCAAAATACAAACTAAGGTGAGCTTCACAGAGCTAGAACTAAAGATCAAAAACGACAAAAACAAAAGCCACTGGAAACTCCAGGCACATAATTAATGAACAGAAAAGAACAAAGATGCTGGGAACGCAGGAGGCTATATACAAAATGACTATGACTATGACTATGACTATGACTATGACTATGACTATGACTATGACTATGACTATGACTATGACTAACGAGACTTGGGAACATGAGCTTGGAACAAAACTTGGCGACAAAACTTGAGACACTGTCTGCCAGCCAACTTCCACCGCATCCAGATAAAGGGTGAGAAATCAAGACATGAAGGGCAACACCTGGAGAAGGAGAAACAAGAGGCAGGGCAAGATCATGAGACATGGACCAAGTTTGGATAACAAGACTTGCTCATTAAGAGAATGAGCGTGCTCAGCTTAAGTACCAATTAAGTATGCAGTTTGAAAGCAGCATGAATGTTCAGAACAGAAAAGCACAGCAAGATCTTGAAATAGCAAAGCAGGAATCATGACAATAAACTCCCTGTCTAAATTAGTAATATTAGTAATGTGCCTATCTAAGAATTACACCACCCAGTGAATGTTAGAAAATGTTAGTAACTTAAAAACAGTTAATTGCCAATATAGCTTAGACAGCCCCGAATCAGCACAGCACAGAAGGAAGGGTGAAATACCATAGCCAACCCAGAGCTCTGAAATGTGCAACAACAAAGGCACGGGGTGGAACGCAGACAAGCGGTGGAGTGGCTTGGCAGACCTGGCAAAAACAAAAACACAGAAAAGTAAAAACATGGACAAGGAATGTGAAACTATGAACTATGGAACCTTGGTACCTGAAACTGTTAAAACCCTAAACAATACTGTCCTGGCCAAAGGCCAGAACCCCGGAACACAACAGAATCACTGAATGATCTGCTGGTACTGACCACCCACCGCCTAATTTACTTGCCAGCAGTAGCGGCTCTAGACCCGGGAATGGCGGGGCGCAGACACGTCCCTTTATGACAATTAGTCCTGGGTAGTTCGCAATCATTTTCCTTCACTGACGCGTTTTCCAATTATCGTACTTGGCAACTTAAGACACGGTCTCTCCAAATGTGATCGAACAGCGATGAAATCATGGGCGAAATTCAGTACAGAAAAAAAATTTACTTATTAATAGGCCAGTGCTTCGCGTTGATTGATCAGGTCCGTGTTCCAGTTAAATATCGCCTTTCACTCTCGGTATTGTGTGGGTTGATAAAAAAGTGGCACTTGGCAGTTAAATAGGCAGCATGCTGCTCAAGCTGTTTGCGTGAGAGTCGTCAGGTATGCAAGTTTGACTAACGTTGATTTAAATACAGCAAATAAGCGTCCAGATGAATGATTGTCTTCTTACGTAATCGGGGAGAACAAGCAGCAGCTGTTAATTGCGGAGTGCTCTCGGAGCGAACCTTCGGTTACTCATGAAAATGACTGAGAACAGGTCAGGACTAACGACTGTTTTAAACAGATGTTTTGTCACAATTCTCAGTTCAGGTTCCGCCACTGAGCTGAATTTCGCCCATGATTTCATCGCTGTTCGATCACATTTGGAGAGACCGTGTCTTAAGTTGCCAAGTACGATAATTGGAAAACGCGTCAGTAAATGATTGCGAACTACCCAGGACTAATTGTCATAAAGGGACGTGAGTGCGCCCCGCCATTCCCGGGTCTAGAGCCGCTACTGCTTGCCAGTAGTTGAAAAGGGGGAGTACCGGCCCCTATTTTTTTCCACTTAAAGCACTGGACAGGAGGAGAATGCTCATTCAGAGCCACAAATCCCTCTGACACAAATGGAAGAAATTCCTCCCTCACAAAGTCAGCAGTATCAGGCTTTTTAGCCGCACAAGGAGCAGGCAATTTAGCAGATTGGTCATCTACTACAGGGGTTTCTAACTTTGTTTTCACAAAGGCATTTGGTTTGGTATCCTTTTCTTTTTCTTTCTTAGCTTTAAGGAACCAACAGTTAGTTGTAACATGACCAGATTTCTTACAATAATTGCAAACTAGACCTCTTTTGTCACTGTCAGCTTTTACTTTTTTATCAGACCTGTGATTGGATTTCTGAGCACCATCTCCAGATTTGTCTTTGTCTTTGGGTGAGGAATCTTGGGTATCACCGTTACCTTTTTTCTGAAATTGGGACCATCTATTGTTACTGCTAGACTGAAATTTGGACTTACGTGTGAGAACATATTCATCTGCAAATTAGGCAGCTGATTGCAAATTCAGTGCCTGCTTCTCATGAAGGTATGTCTTCATATCATCCTTAACACAGTTCTTGAATTCTTCAATAACTCCATCTCTTTTAGTGAGTTGAAATCATCCTTGACCTCCATAGAAGTACACCAGCGCTCAAAGCAAACCTTCTTCTCATTAGCAAATTCCACATAAGTCTGATTGTCAGATTTCTTCAGACCTCTGAATTTCTGTCGGTAAGCCTCTGGAACTAACTCATAAGCTCTCAAAATAACCTTTTTGACAACCTCATAATCAGAGGAATCATCTGCAGACAAAGCCGAATAGGCTTGGTCAGCTTTACCCTTGAGGACAGTTTGCAACATCAGAGGCCAGTGTTCCTCTGGCCACTGACAACTCTTTGCTAACTTTTCAAAGCACTGGAAATACTTATCTACCTCCTCCTCTGAGAATGGAGGCACCAGTTTTACCTCCTGGCTAGCACAAAATTTGTTTTCAGTTGCTATTTTGATTTTTAGTAGCTCCATTTGGAGCCTTTCTTCTCTATCTAATTTTTGTAAATCAAAATCTATCTTGTTAATTTTTCTTACTCAAATTCTCTTTATTCTTCTTTTTCCTCCCTTTCTTTCTCTCTTTCTTCCCTCAAATTCTCTTAGTTTTTCTTTTTCCATCCTTTCAATCTCTAGCATTTTTAATTTAAGTTCCATTTCTATATTTGGATTTTCCACTGGAAACTGTTCCAGATCTCCTGGTTCAAACACATTTTCATCAATGTTATATTCAACAATCTCTCTAGCCAGTCTTGCTTTTCGCATGGCTGGTTTTATCTCTGTCAGCTCTAAATGTCTGCATATTTCTAGCAGTTTTGTCTTTTGAAAAGACTTCAAAACCCCTACGGTTGGTGATGCCAAGAAATCATCCATTTCTGTTGATCTGTCAATATATATATATATATATATATATATATATATATATATATATATATATATATATATAGGAAAATTCAAAAAAACCATTTTACAATTTGAAGTGTTAGATTTTCAATAAATGACTCACACAATGGTCTAACCCGGATGAGCCCCCTATTGGCTATAGCCCCAATTTGTTATAACATTTACGACAGTAAGGGATTACAGACAAAATTTTAAAACTCAAACAGATTTAATTAAACAACGACCAACCGACAATTTATACTACTGACCAAGATTGATAATATACAAGAAAAAATATATTTACAGTCCCTCGAGAGGGGGTTGCTTGGTGATGTTCCAGGTGAGGAAAATTCTCCCACACAGGCAAAAGTCCACAAAAAGCGACACTGGTCTTGAAAAGAGTGACAGGTCTGGTCAAATGTATCCTTCTCCTTGCAATTTCTCCTATTACTTTACTCTCTCAATTTTCCTCCTTATATACTCTTTTGCAGACCCCTCCCACCTTTTAGACTTTTTTAATTCTCTGGGACTTTCCGTCTCAGACATACCCAGGACACGCCCAAACCTAGCTCCAGTCTGGGCTTAACAAAAAGGTCAATACTGCCATCTAGTGGCTTGTTTCCACATTACACAACTTTCTGTTGGTTCCTTAAACCTAAGAAAGGAAAAGGAAAGGATACCAAACCAAATGCCTTTGTGAAAACACGGTTAGAAACCCCTGTAGTAGATGATCGATCTGCTGAATTGCCTGATCTTTGTGGGGCTAAGAAGCCTGATACTGCTGACTTTGTGAGGGAGGAATTTCTTCCATTTGTGTCAGAGGGATTTGTGGCTCTGAATGAGCATACTACTCCTGTCCCCATATATATCCGAAGGGATACCGGAGCTTCTCAGTCACTTTTGTTGATGGATTCCTTGGAGTTACGTGATGAGACCGCTTCTGGGGATTTCATACTTGTACAAGGTATTGAAGGGAGGACTGTATCTGTACCCCTGCGCTCTATATTCTTGAAGTCAGATTTAGTTACAGGACAGGTAAAGGTGGGACTTATGTCAAGTCTACCTATCAAGGGTGTTTCTCTGTTGCTCGGCAATGACTTGGCTGGGGGCAATGTAGTTCCCCCTGTTCATCTTACTTCACAGATGAGCACTAAAGATGGCGATGAAGACCCATCCCTGTATCCTTCATGTGCAGTAACCGGTGCTATGGCTATGAAGGTTCAAGAAGAAAATGATATGGTGCCGTCCAGCACATTGAATTGTCATGACTCAGGTGGTTCACCTCATGACTCTGTTCGGCCTACTACAGTTTCTCCGTTTGAGGACTTATCAGACACGTTTATCCGTTCTTTGTTCAGCCAGCCAGATGGGTCTGGTTATTCTGATGTGTCTGGAGACTTGTCTCTGTCCAGAAAGCGGTTGATTCAGGAGCAACCTAATGATCCTGAAATTTGTGTACTAAAGAGGAGAGCCCCTCCTGATAAAAAAATAGGCGTCGTTCCAGTTGGGTATTATCTCAAGGATGATGTGTTGATGCAGAAGTGGTCCCCTCCTGATATCCCTGCCAATGCAGATTGGGCAGTGGTCAAGCAAATTGTTGTTCCGAAGGTCTACCGGAATGAGATCTTAACAATGGCTCATAGTTTACCTTTAGGAGGTCATGTTGGTGTTAACAAGACTGTTGATAAGATCATGAAGCACTTCTTCTGGTCTGGGCTTCGGAAAGATGTTTCCAACTTTTGCAAAACCAGTCACACTTGTCAGGTAGTTGGAAAACACCAGTTAAACCCACCTGTAACTCCATTGCAGCCTATCCCAGCATTTGGGGAGCCCTTCTCCAAGGTCATTGTTGATTGTGTTGGTCCATTACCCAAGACTAGATCTGGAAATCAGTACTTGTTGACAATCATGTGTGCATCTACCAGATTCCCTGAAGCCATACCTCTACGTAACATTAAGGCAACTGCAAACTCGAAGGCTTTGATAAAGTTCTTCACGTTGTTTGGACTTCCCGGGGAAATTCAGTCAGACTAAGGTAGCAATTTCACTTCCGGATTGTTTCAGCAGGTTGTGTATGAACTAGGTGCGAAGCAGATTCTCTCCAGTGCCTATCATCCAGAGAGTCAGGGTGCCTTAAAGCGGTTTCATTCCACTCTCAAGACAATGATGAGGACTTTTTGTTATGACTATGAGAAAGACTGGGATGAAGGTGTTCATTTGCTGTTGTTTGCAGCTAGAGAAGCAGTGCAGGAGTCTACTGGATTCAGTCCGTTTGAGCTAGTGTTTGGCCATGAAGTGAGAGGACCTTTGCTATTGTTGAGTGAACAATGGCAAGAGAAAGAGCTGCATATCTGTCTGTTAGACTATGTTAGCAAGTTCAAGGAAAGACTGCGTGCAGCTTGTGACCTTGCCAAAGAGAACTTGAAATCAAGTCAGGGAAAAATGAAAACTTGGTCTGATCATAAGTCTAGAAGCCGTGAGTTTAAACCAGGAGACGAGGTTCTTGTGTTGCTTCCCTTGCAGTCCAATCCATTGCAGGATAGATTTCATGGTCCTAATGAAATTCTAACAAAACCAATTGATCTCAATTACATTGTTAAAACTCCAGATAGGAGAAAGCCAAAACAGTTGTGTCACATTAACATTCTGAAGCCTTACCATGATAGGAATGCTAGGGTTGCAGCTGTCACTTCAGATACTCCTATGGCTGAGACTCGTGAAGATAAGGGGGAGTTTCAAGATGCTGAACCTAGAGTTAAAGCTGAAGTTCTTTCATTTAAATTGTGAAAGTCTGAAGTGTTGCAAAATCTTGATGTAAAACTCCAGCACTTAGAACCCTCACAGAAAGATCAGTTTGAGAGGTTGATCAAGAAATATAAAGACCTATTTCCTGATGTTCCAAAGAGAGTTTCTATAGCCTCTCATGATGTAGATGTTGGTGATGCCAAACCAATAAAACGGCATCCGTACCGGATGAATCCTGAAAAGAGAAAGATTGCTGAGGTTGAGTACATGTTAGAACATGATATTATCGGACACTCTAACTCAGATTGGAGTTCACCCTGTGTGCTAGTTCCAAATCCTGATGGAAGTTCTAGATTCTGTACAGATCGCAAAGTCCATGCTATATCTAGAACTGATGTGTTTCCAATACCTAGGATTGATGATTGTATCGATAGAGTAGGGCAAGCAAAGTTTCCGACCAACATTGATTTATTGAAGGGTTATTGGTGTGTGCCGTTAACTGAGAGGGTCAAGAGCATCTCTGCTTTTGCCACAACATCTGGGTTATACCAGTATGAAGTCCTACTCTTTGCCATGAAAAATGCCCCAGCCACGTTCCAAAGGATGATACAGTCTATAATTGCCGGATTGCCACACACGGGTGCGTACATCGATGACCTGATCACATGGAGTGACTCCTGGAAAGAACATCTGAAAGATGTAGAGAAGTTTTTCCTGCGCTTGACCAGGCTAACCTGACTGTTAACCTGAACAAGAGTGACTTTGGTTGTGCTACTGTCACATTTCTTGGCTACGTCATAGGCCAGGGTAAGGTGGCACCCATAAATGCTAAAGTCCAAGCCATCATGGAGTTTCCAGTTCCTGAAAACAAAAAAGCTTTGCGCCGCTCCTTGGAATGACTGCAAGAACTTTGCTGAGATTGCTCTCAGTCTCACCAACCAACTGAAGAAAGGCGTAAAGTTCACTTGGGATGAAGCATGCCAAAGAGCCTTTGATCGCCTGAAGTCTCTGCTGTGTCACTTCCCCGTGCTCTAATCTCCTGACTTCAACGAACCGTTCTCCATTGCGGTCAATGCTCGCGACCAAGCTTGTGGATCTGTGCTCCTACAGAGATGTGACTCTGATGACATTGAGCATCCCGTGGCATACTTCTCTAGGAAGTTCAATCGCCACCAAAAGAACTATTCCACAATTGAGAAGGAGCTGTTGGCTCTGGTTCTATCCTTACAACACTTTGAGGTTTATATTTGTACAGGGCAAAAGCCAATGATTGTATATACTGACCACAATCCGTTAAAGTTTTTGAGTAAGATGAAAAACAAGAATCGCAGACTGGTGAATTGGAGTTTGATTTTACAGGAGTTTGACTTGGAAATTAAGCATGTAAAGGATACTGACAATGTCGTTCTGGATTGCTTATCCCATGTTTGAGTATGCGTATATATCACGTGTTTATTAGCATATTGTAATATATGTGTGTATATATATATATATATACACACACACAAGTGTCTACTTAACCATTTTTGTATTGAA
The DNA here is from genome assembly GCA_029721435.1 of Gymnothorax reevesii. Taxonomy (NCBI): domain Eukaryota; kingdom Metazoa; phylum Chordata; class Actinopteri; order Anguilliformes; family Muraenidae; genus Gymnothorax; species Gymnothorax reevesii. The sequence goes on along the minus strand of CM056573.1, from coordinate 186,608,749 downwards.
AAGAACAATTTTGCCTCTATGAGTCTAAATTTTTCCCTTTTGGAATGGAGGTGTAATGTGGAAAAAAAAAGCCACTAGATGGTAGTATTGACATTTTTTTTGTTAAACCCAGTCTGGAGTTAGGTTTTTGGGTATGTCCTGGGCATGCCTCAGAGGGGAATGTCCCAGAGAATTGACAAAAGTCTGGGAAAATTGAGAGAGTGAAGTATTAGGACAAATTGCAAGGACAAATAGTGGAAGAATTCATTTGACCAGACCTGTCACTCTTTACAAGACCTGTTTAGCTCGTTTTGTGGATGTTTGCCTGTGTTGGAGCATTTTCCTGTCCCAAGACATAGTAACAAAACAACCTCATCTCAAGGGACTGTAACTCTCATTTTTGTTATTTGAATCTTGGTCAGACTTTGTTTTATTTTGTAAACACCATGCAACTAGGCCAAGGAGGGTCCTAGTTGAGGCGGAAGGTCTCGGCGTGTTTGCCTTAACAGCCAGCTAAAAGATGGTCCTCGCAGTCTCCATTATAATAATGGGGTCTGGCTACAGTGTCAGCCCTAGACCCCTGCCCCAGGCCTCACGTGATGACGTCTTTCACGTTCTGCTTTTAAATGGCCTGAGACGTGCCTATCGGATGCTGCAGCCCTAATGTCTTCGCGGTTACAATATATCTGACTCCATATCGAATTTATCTGACTCCATATCAAATTTAAGATACAAATTTGTAGTTGCAATCTTTTGCGGTTGTCATGCGTTTGCATAAATATGATTGGATTTTAATTAGTCAATTTATTACTCAATTTGGAGCTCCGTTGTGCATCGAACTCATAACAGGTCTATACCTTACTCCGCCGGACCAAAACCATCTGAACAACCCAATCCGTCGAAAGAACTCAGAGGCTGGGGGCCTATTAAGCGCAGTAATTTGACATAGGAATACAATATGACTAGGGATCACCGGGGCCCACCGCGAGCAACTACAAGGCATAATGGAATTACATCGTTCAGAGGCCTTGCGTCTTTTAAGATTTCCGCCTAAAGATATAAACGGAATCTTGCTCGAAGCCAATGTTAATCGCACCATACACAGCATGGAAAATCCACCTCATAACGCAGATGCCAAGCGCGTTGATCAGGCACGCAATCACGGACTACGTCACTCGATTGAGAGCCAAGAGTCCGAAACCGGAAAGTATATTTTTGTCCAAAGTCAGAAACACACCATAGATGCGAATATCAATTTATTTCGCCTGGCAGGCACAGGCTTAAATCACAAGACCCAATTGCATCGTTACAGAAGAGAGAAAAAGAAGTCAGTTCATACCTGGCGCAGCCCAAAACTACACATATACACAAACGTATATGAGGGGAGGATGAATCCAAGCTTCCCCGACTTCTCTGTTTCCACCTCTTTTATGCCCAAATTCCAGACTGCGTCCTATGGCGGGGTCATAGGTCATTTGCGTAATTCGAGCCAAGAAGGCTCCCCCATTCCGGAGGGGCTTTGGGAGGAGACATGACCACAAGGAAAACTGAAGCATATTTTTCCCTTAAAGTTATTGAAGGAGGGTATGGCACAAGTCCAATTCCTTCGAAATATTCCCTATGAGATTTCAGAAATTACAAGGATTATTATGACACCAAACACAACCTACTTGCGATAGAGTTGGTCATGAAATGTCCGACACAATACCGAATTACAAGAATAATCTGCATTAATGCTATTATTCCACTCTTAACCTTCAGTATAGCAAAATACACATTATTCTGTGACATCGTGAGTGAGATTAGTGTTTTACTCAGGAAATTAGAAGTCTTTAGAAATATTTACCTAAACTGTAATGTATTGCAATTGTACGGGTGCAGTTATGTCAAAGTCCATTGGATGGCACTGTGGAGCTGTCCGGCATGAGTCTCGCTGGCCAAAGGTTTGCGGACAGCAGTTTTTTGGTAGATTCCTAGGCATCTGCGTTAACCATTACCCCTGTGGCAAGATGAGATTGGCGCCAGAGAGTCTGGTTGAGTCCATTCCCATGACCCTGGGGTCATCTGCTAAATGTTGGGGCACTTATCCCAACAAGGGTCACACTGTTGGAGTAATGATTATGGCGCCAGATAATCCCGCCAGGTAATCCTCTCTGTCTTTTCCGCTTACAATTTAATCTGTTAAATTTTTACAATTTTGTCTGTCATCCCTTGCTGTCTGATATGTCATAACAAATTGGGGCCATTACAAGATAACTTCCAAGGTCATCAAAACATTTAATACAACCATCGTGACTCTGATATTTTTTGTGGTCTTCAGAAAGTTGATCAGCAGTTTGCATACCAAGTCTCAGGGCTCTATCTTAATTAGTTACAGAATAATAAATGCATTAAATTTTGAAAAAAATAGTATAATTGGTGTTCTTTGATTTTTCCAGGCCACAGTACAGATGAACTAAACACACTGAGTAAAGAGAAGTAGCTTAAGCCTAGAGTTCAGCAACTATTCTGATGACAAAATGAAACTTGTGGGTCTGTCAGCTCTGAAAATCCATTTCTGAGGCCCTCAAACTCCCTCCAAAATTAAGGCGATTTTGTTAAGATTGACCCCCCTCCCTAAAATTGGCTAAATTTCAGGAACTAGCAATAATTGAGCTCAAATGTTTGACTCAGTACTGCCAATGCATATCTCTTTAAATGTGCAGAGTTTTATCAGAATCAAAATTTTGATGTGGGGGCCTCTGGTCGAGTTGACGCGGAATGACCCATATACTGTTGTACAATACAACTTTTCCTGCTAATTTTCGGAGTGCAGAATTCAATGGAACAGTCTTTTTTTTCAATTTTTTTTTTTTTACAATTTTAGGTCATCTATTTAGGGAATCCAAGATGGTGACCGGTGAATACCTGAAAAAAATCCAGACTTCTGATGTTGAAGTGAATTGTGCTGTAAATGCAATCATTTGGAATTGTATGATTTGCTAATGAATGAAAGTGTGTCTTTTGGTATGTTTTTGTGCTCTGTGGTAATGCAGAGACAAGAATTTTTACAACATATCTTATTGAAAATTCAAGCAAACCATAATATGAGCCTCCCAATGTAGTACCAGAATCTAGCTTGATTCTATGAAGACTAAATCCAGAAACATTCCTAATTTTGTTTTACCTTTCTCCATTTTTATTTAGCTGGATATCTAGGCAGCTGTTAGTCCCACAAGAAAATTATCCGATCGTGCTATGAAGAAGCTGACATAATGAGAGAAGTTGCATGTTTCAGTCCTGATTAATAAATGTATGCTCAGTTTAATTCACTCATGTCCTGATTTCTGCATACCCCTGCACAATTGCTGCACATCTCAGAGCAGTAGAGACCTGCCTTCCGGCATGATACTTTGCCTCCTCTGCTATGAAGTCACCACTGGACTTGAATGGGGTAATTCTATATTGGACCTCTCTTCCCCGTTCATCATTTCACTCTTTGGCTCTTGCAAGTACCGAAGAAAATAGTTCCTTTGTTGTCACTCGGTGCCCATCTCGCTGGGAGTGGGCAAGTTTACTGTTTGTCATTTGATGTACTTTCAGAACAATTCTGAAAGCAGGTCACTAATTAGGTGCAGTTAAAGCAATGTGTTCTGAAGTTGAATTGAGGAACTTGTGATCGACGAACACACCTATCACTTTGCCGATCTTGTGATTCTTGTCTCTTTCCTTTGGCCCTCACAGTTTATGGTTTAGTATAAGTGTTTCTGCAGCCACTATGGATAGGAATAGGAATTGTCTTTTTGAGAAGTTTATCGCTCAGGCCATCATCAATATCTTTGCTAATTTTCAGGATGGTTTCAAGGCCCTTCTCTCCAAGATATCCACCGTCTGATGATATTAAGTCGTCACATATGCCACACCTTTCCATTCTGAAATGAGAAAAATATATTTGACATGTATAAAATATCATTAAGATTCATTGATTATACCTATGCGTGCCCGGTGTCAGCAGCTGCCATCTTGGATTCCCAAGGTAGATGACCTAAAATTGTAAAAAAAAATTCTGAGCTCGGAAATTAGCAGGAAAAGTGGTATTGTACAACACTATATGCCTTTAATTTCCAACTGTATATTTGGTACATGCCAAAAATTAATAAACACCAATTACTGGTGTTGTCGGCAGCCATCTTGCATTTCTAGAAAGAGCACCTGGGGATTTTTTGGGACTTTATGAGGATAAATAAAGGGGGCATAGAAGCAACTTCCCTGAAAATTTCAGCTTTCTACAATTTTTTTTCGGGTTCATATATGCACTTGCACTAACTGTGGCTCCTCCTGTGAGACTCTTAGCAGAGTGTATGCCCATAGGAGTGGACCCACAGTCCTTAGATAGCACAGGTCGGCCCAAAACAGTTGTCTCATCTGTAATTAGAGCAGTGGTTCTCAAATTCGGTCCTGGCGCCCCCCTGTGTATGCTGGTTTTTGTTCCAGCCACAACTGCAATTCTAGGATTTTAAAAAGCTGTTACTTTGTCTTAATTAGCAGCATTCCATGTTTAGAGTTGTTACTTACCATCTTAAGTCACATTTGGATGGACATATCCATTCTGATATGAAGAAGAAAAACTCTTGAACATATTCTGCTTAATTTTCATTATTGCTAGGATTTTAAGGTGAAAACATTTTTAAACAGATCAAATTAGACTCTGAGAAAATCAATAAGCTCCAAATTAGGTTTCTGAACACAAGGTGTTTTGAGTTTTTCCCCAAATAACCTGCCTGAACCAAATAAAATCAACATAAAACACAACAGGTGTGACTCCATTGTTTGCCAAGTAAATTGTCGGGTTTTGCCACCATGTGTCAAGAGTTTCACCAATGAGGAACCTTTTGATTATTTATGTTGATTGAATGTTTGGTTAAATTGTTTCCCTCTGCCAAAATTTACAATACATGCCAATGTGGATATTTGAATAAATGCACCTAATTAAAACAAATCAACAGCTTGTTAAAATCCTAGAATTGCAGTTGTGGCTGGAACAAAAACCAGCATACACAGGGGGGCGCCAGGACCGAATTTGAGAACCACTGAATTAGAGGAACAATGCAACCAGTAGGGGTCGCTAACACACAAGCTCAGTTCGTATGAGCGGCTTCTGGAGCTGGGGGACACTACAGAGCCTCATTTGTAAAACTCTGAGTCGAGTATAAGCAAACACTTTAACCAAAGCTGAGAATGGAACCGCGGCATTGAGAGACTCATCAATGTGGAAGAATATGTGTCCCAGACATTATGGTGCTCTGTATGTGTAACACCAGCAGTACAGATGAGCTTCACTCCCTCATCATATGAGAACATGTCTCTTCCTTTCATTTCCTGTTTCTAAATGAATGGGCCTTTATCTGTGTGTATCTCTGCGTTAGCTTGCAGTGCTGTGTGAGGATGTGGAGGCTCTTTAACTGTCGACTCTGAAAGGGGTCACTGTCATTTACATCTTTCCTTTCAGTGGCAGCTGCTGTTCTGGGGTGGAATGGGAGGGTTAAGCCCAGAGAAAAGATAGTAGGAATGGTAGATGGGCCTTCAGCCCCAATTCAGAGAACTTAAAGCATGAGAAAATGGGCCTTTTGAGTCAGAATTACATTTGCAGAACTGGCAGAGTTCAGTACCATTGACTCCGTTACATATTGTAAATGTTCCATGTTTCATGAACCTGACATTATAATACTATAATATATGAACTCTTCTTTGCAGACTGAACAGCTGTCACCTCACTGACAAGTCCTGTGAAATTGTGGCCTCGGCTCTCCAGTTGTCAAACTCAACCCTAGCAGATCTGGACCTCAGCTGCAGTTACCTGGGAGATTCAGGGGTGAAGCTGCTCTGTGATGCACTGATGAGTCCAAACTGTAAACTACAGACACTGGACCTCAGCTACAATAACCTGGGAGATTCAGGAGTGAAGCTGTTCTGTGATGGACTTATGAGTCCAAACTGTAAACTACAGACACTGGGGTGAGTACTTTTGGGTACTGAGTGACTAATTTAATCAGTGACCTTAAAGGGTAAGTTCACCCAAAAATGAAAATTCACTCATCGTCTACTCATCCCAAGGCTAATTGAAGGGTCCGTGAATTTCTGTCGTCCTCAAGACTCATGGATTTACAAAGAAAAAACATAATTGAAGACAAATCCAAATCAGCTGAATTCAATGGAGGCCACTCTTCCAAGTGTAAAAACATTTACAAACCACAAAATGCCTTCATACTGCTCGTGCCGCGTAATCAAAGTGTCCGTCAGCCCCAACATTAAAATTTGACTCATAAAGAATAAGGCTCATAAAAGCCTAAATGTTCATTGTCGCTACTTAGCTAGGGGCCCTGTTTATCTTCAAAGAAGTTCAAGATTCAAGACGCCTCGCTACGGTGGCCAACGAGGGCAAAAATGCTGCAACGGCCCTATCTCCGATTGGAGAAATGCGCTACTGCTTCAAATGTTTGTATTCACTTGGGGTGTAACGATTCTGAACTGCAGTTTTTTTAAGGCGTAGTAACACCACCTGCTGCCATGGGGCGAACATCCCAGCTTTCCTTTTCCTTTTTTTAACCCCCATGCTGTCTTGAACGAAAGTGCCAAACATCAAAGGGCATGGGAAATGCCTCTGAAAAAAAACTTGACTGACATCAGTATTTTTCGGGTGACATGCTGAACGGAGCAGACTAAATGACTACAGAATCGTCTCCATATAACCAATTAAGCTACTCTAAGAAAAGTGAATCTGTTCCCATTTACCTTGCTTGATTAGCAATCAATTTGGTCACTCACCAAGTTGAATGAGTAGAGCTGTTCATTAAGACAGCATGTTTGATTGCCGCATTTTTAAATTTACATGGCCATTGAACAGCACAGATTTGCATGAACACGATTGCCATTGCCAAGCCATTTTGTTCGACTGTGATAATTTATATCTCACATTCACGTTTCATCCGTTTCTGAGAATGTTCTCCACCTTGTGTATTTTTTAGACGCTTGAAATTCAGGGCGATCTCATTACAAATCTGTTTTAAATTAATCTTTAATAATGTCCTAAAATGCTACAATTAGTGATGTAATTCATAGGAAGATTTTTTTTTATAATCATTTAAATTATTGGCATTCTTTCAATCTAACACCGTAGCCCAGTAGGGCTTGTCTGCTTTTCACCATCACAACTTAATCGTTATAGGCTACTGGGTAGATTGCTTCATGGTTATTTAGGCCAAGTACACAGGAGCAGATTTAGGGAAGGGTGGAGCACCTGAAATTTCCATCCATCCATCCATTTTCAACCGCTTATCCGGGGCCGGGTCGCGGGGGCGGCAGTCTAAGTAGGGATGCCCAGACTTCCCTCTCCCCGGACACTTCCTCCAGTTCTTCCGGGGGTATCCCGAGGCGTTCCCAGGCCAGCCGAGAGACATAGTCCCTCCAGCGTGTCCTGGGTCTTCCCCGAGGCCTCCTCCCGGTGGGGCATGCCCGGAACACCTTGCCAGGAAGGCGTCCAGGGGGCATCCGATAAAGATGCCCGAGCCACCTCAGCTGGCCCCTCTCGACGTGGAGGAGCAGCGGCTCTACTCTGAGCTCCTCCCGGGTGACAGAGCTCCTCACCCTATCTCTAAGGGAGCGGCCCGCCACCCTGCGGAGGAAACCCATTTCAGCCGCTTGTACCCGAGATCTCGTTCTTTCGGTCATGACCCAGAGTTCATGGCCATAGGTGAGGGTAGGAACGTAGATTGACTGGTAAATCGAGAGCTTTGCCTTTCGGCTCAGCTCCTTCTTCACCACGACAGATCGGTACAACGACCGCATTACTGCTGCCGCTGCACCGATCCGTCTGTCAATCTCACGCTCCATCCTTCCCTCACTCGTGAACAAGACCCCAAGATACTTGAACTCCTCCACTTGAGGCAAGAACTCTCCTCCAACCCAGAGGGAACATATCACCTTTTTCCGGTCGAGAACTATGGCCTCGGACTTGGAGGTGCTGATTCTCATCCCAGCCACTTCACACTCGCCTGATTTGAAGGAGCCAACAGGACAACATCATCCGCAAAAAGCAGAGATGAGATCCTGTGGTCCCCAAACCGGACTCCCTCCGCCCCCTGGCTGCGCCTAGAAATTCTGTCCATAAAAATAATGAACAGAACCGGTGACAAAGGGCAGCCCTGCCGGAGTCCAACATGCACCGGGAACAGGTCTGACTGACTGCCGGCAATGTGAACCAAGCTCCTGCTCCGGTCATACAGAGACCGCACGGCCCTTAGTAGAGGGCCCCGGACTCCATACTCCCGAAGCACCTCCCACAGAATGCCACGAGGGACACGGTCGAATGCCTTCTCCAAGTCCACAAAACACATGTGAACAGGTTGGGCAAACTCCCATGCACCCTCAAGCACCCTGCGGAGGGTATAGAGCTGGTCCAGTGTTCCACGACCAGGACGAAAACCGCATTGTTCCTCCTGAATCCGAGGTTCGACTATCGGCCGGATTCTCCTCTCCAGCACCCTGGAATAGACTTTACCCGGGAGGCTGAGAAGTGTGATCCCCCTACAGTTGGAGCACACCCTCCGGTCCCCCTTTTTAAATAGTGGAACCACCACCCCGGTCTGCCAATCCAGAGGCACTGTCCCCGACTGCCACGCGATGCTGCAGAGGCGTGTCAACCAAGACAGCCCTACTACATCCAGAGACTTGAGGTACTCAGGGCGGATCTCATCCACCCCCGGTGCCTTGCCACCGAGGAGCTGCCGAACTACCTCAGTGACTTCAGCCCGAGTGATGGATGAGTCAGCCTCTGAGTCCCCAGCCTCTGCTTCCTCTACGGAAGGCGTAACAGCGGGATTGAGGAGGTCCTCGAAGTATTCCTTCCACCGGCCGACAATATCCCCAGTCGAAGTCAACAGTTCCCCACCTCCACTGTAAACAGTGTTGGCAGGGTACTGCTTTCCCCTCCTGAGGCGCCGAACGGTTTGCCAGAATTTCTTCGGGGCCGACCGATAGTCCTCCTCCATGGCCTCCCCGAACTTTTCCCATACCCAAGTTTTTGCTTCCGCCACCGCCCGGGCCGCAGCACGCTTAGCCTGCCGGTACCGGTCAGCTGCCTCAGGCATCCCACAAGCTAGCCAAGCTCGGTAAGACTCCTTCTTCAGCTTGACGGCATCCCTTACTTCCGGTGTCCACCACCGGGTTCGGGGATTGCCGCCACGACCGGCACCGGAAACCTTACGGCCACAGCTCCGAACAGCCGCGTCAACAATGGAGGTGGAGAACATGGTCCATTCAGACTCAATGTCTCCAGCCTCCCTTGGGATCTGGTCAAAGCTCTCCCGGAGGTGAGAGTTGAAAACCCCTCTGACAGATGGTTCCGCTAGACGTTCCCAACAAACCCTCACAACACGTTTGGGCCTGCCAAGTCTGTCCAGCTTCCTACTCCGACAGCGGATCCAACTCACCACCAGGTGGTGATCAGTGGACAGCTCAGCCCCTCTCTTCACCCGCGTATCCAAGACATACGGCCGGAGGTCAGATGACTCGACCACAAAGTCGATCATTGACCTCCGACCTCGGGTGTCCTCATGCCACATGCACTGATGGACACCCTTATGCTTGAACATGGTGTTCGTTATGGACAAACCGTGACTAGCACAGAAGTCCAATAACAGAGCACCACTCGGGTTCAGATCGGGGAGGCCGTTCCTCCCAATCACGCCCCTCCAGGTAACACTGTCGCTACCCACGTGGGCGTTGAAGTCCCCCAGTAGAACGATGGAGTCCCTAGTCGGAGCACTTTCCAGTACCCTTCCTACGGACTCCAAGAAGGTCGGGTACTCTGCACTGCCATTCGGCCCATAAGCCGAAATGACAGTGAGGCACCTGTCCCCGACCCGAAGGCGCAGGGCAGCGACCCTCTCGTTCACTGGGGAAAACTCCAACACCTGACGGCTAAGCTGGGGGGCTATAAGCAAACCCACACCAGCCCGCCGCCTCTCACCGCGGGCAACTCCAGAGTGGAAGAGAGTCCAGCCTCTCTCAAGGAGTTGGGTTCCAGAGCCCAGACTGTGCGTGGAGGTGAGCCCGACTATCTCTAGCCGGTATCGCTCGGCCTCCCGCACAAGCTCAGGCTCCTTCCCCCCCAGTGAGGTGACATTCCATGTCCCCAGAACCAGATTCAGAGTCCGAGGATTGGGTCGCCGGGGCCCCCGCCCACGACTGCCACCCAAAACACAAGGCATCAGCCCCTTCTGAACCCTCCCGCGGGGGATGGGCCTACGGGAAAGCGGGCCCACGTCGCTCGTTCGGGCTATGCCCGGGCGGGTCCCATGAGCAGAGGCCCGACCACCAGGCGCTCGCCTACCAACCCCAACCCCAGGCCTGGCTCCAGGGTGGGGTCCCGGTGACGCCAATCCGGGCGACGTAAACGTCCTTGTTCTATTTACATTCATCAGGGGTTTTGAACCGCTCTTAGTCTGACCTGTCACCTAGGACCTGTTTGCCCTGGGAGACCCTACCAGGGGCAAATAAGCCCCAGACAACATAGCTCCTAGGATCATCCAGGTGCTCAAACCCCTCCACCACGATAAGGTGGCGATTCAAGGAGGGGCACCTGAAATTTGCGAAATCTAAACTCAGGATTCTTCCCGGCTAAGTCGTTTAATCAGCTTCAGATGTGTATGTTTCAAGAAATTAGACACGTCTGCCTACACACCCCATGCCAGCAAGTGGTCTTATCGAAAATCCCTGTTCAACATCGCCATATCCCAACTCTGCATTTCATCTCTCATTGTAGTATTTTTAGGATATCTAAAATGATTAATCAAAAATAAAAATAGTGGCAAAGCCATAGTGCCAGCTTGGCCAAATGTGGCCAAAATGGAATGCCCCCTTTCGGCCAAAGTATCGGTCCAATTGGGCTCAAAATGGATGGTGGACTAGACCTTATGACGCTATAAACACATATGAAATATGAAAAGGATCAGTGAAGAACTGAAGACGCTAGAGGGCAAACAAGCCAAAAGTTTATGCACGGACACACGACAGACCACCACTAAAGACCCCGAGCATAGCATAACCCATTGGGCCTTTTGGCCAAGTGAGCAAAAAATTTGAGCATCTTAGCTCGTAGAATAAGGGAGCTAGAGCTGTTTGAAGTTTTGCAGAAAAAGCCTGGTGGCCAAACCGAGAATCGCAGCATGCCTAAAATCGAACTAGGGCTAGATCTTGGGCCCATATACATTCATATAAAATATGAAAAGGATCTGTTGAAAATTGAAGGCACTATTGCAGTGAAATTAAATCGGTGCATTTTACAACCTTTGACCTACATAACCTTTAAAATTACGTCAAATCAAAAACCCATTACAAATGATGAACCCTTGGCAGAACAACTTATAGGAAAAATTTGAGCATGTTACCTCGTAGAATAAGGGAGCCAGAGCTGTTTGAAGTTTTGCAAAAAAAGCCGCCTAGTGGCCAAATCAAGAATCCCAGCACACCCAAAATCTAACTCGGGCTAGATCTTGGGCCCATATAGGTGCATATAAAATATGAAAAGGATCCATTGAAAACTGAAGGCACTTTTCTGTGCATTTTTCGACCTTTGACCTAAATAACCTTGAATTTTGGATCAAATCAAAAACCCATTTTATATATATATATATATATATATATATATACACATATATATATGATGAACCCTAGGCAGAACAGCCTACAGTAAAAATTTGAGCATCTTGGCTCGTAGAATAAGGGAGCTAGAGCTGTTTGAAGTTCGGCAGAAAAAGCCGCCTGGTGGCCAAAGCAAGAATCGCAGCACAACCAAAATCAAAATGGGGCTAGATCTTGGGCCCTTATACACTACCCGGCCAAAAAAAAAGTCGCAGACTCAAATATTTAGTTGGAACCCCTGTAGCTTTGATTACAGTGCATATTCGTCTTGCCATTGTTTTGACTACTATATGCAATGCCCGAACATTTATTTACGATCAGAAATGCCATAATTTTTGGCTGAGATGATGTCTTCTCGACATAGACTACCGAGTGGTTCAACCACTTTCTTGTGCACATCCCAGTAACTTTTAATGCGTTTAAGGTCAGGAATTTGTGGTGGCAAATTTGTTTGTGAAAATGATTCCTCATACTTATTTTTGTCTTTCATGGTTTTCTTTGCTAAATACAGGCCAATAACTTGCCCGTTCTGAAATTATGTAACATCTTTTCCACCATCAAAGGATGTGTCTTCCGACATGATTTTTTAAGAAATAACTAGCGACGTGCTTCATCATTCAGGGTTAAAATGATTATTGCCAGCTGAAATATATTAATAACCGCAATAATTATCCAATTATAGAATTTTTTCAATAATTTCCAAACGGTGACTTTTTTTTGGCCGGGCAGTGCACTTGCCCATAAAATACAAAATGGATCCATTGAGAACTGAGGGTGCTATGGCGCTGAAACAAAACCAGGACACTTTGACCTTTGAGCTTTATAACTTTTAAAATTAGGTCAAATCAAAAACCCATTACATGTATGAAGAACCCTTGACAGAAGAACCTACAGAAAAATTTTTTGCATTTTAGCTTGTAGAATAAGGGAGCTAGAGCTGTATGAAGAAAAAGCCACCTGATGGCCAAACTTGCTATCTGGGAAGAGAATTTCAGTACCTTCATAACTTCGACAATTTGCGTGGTCATTTGCTGTTGAAAATAAATTTGACTGTCCTACCAATTCGCATGAGTAACTGCTGATGCTCCGGGCATGCCCCACCGGGAGGAGGCCCCGGGGAAGACCCAGGACACGCAGGAGGGACTACGTCGCTCGACTGGCCTGGGAACGCCTCGGGATATCCCTCGAAGGACTGGAGGAAGTGTCCAGGGAGAGGGAAGTCTCGGCATTCTTGCTTAGACTGCTGCCCCCGCGACCCGGCCCCGGATAAGGAGAAGAAGATGGATGGATGGATATCTAACTAAATCAGACCATCTAACAATTTAAATTGTCAGTACCCTTTACATGCTTAATTTCCAAGTCAAACTCCTGTAAAATCAAACTCCAATTCAACAATCTCCGATTCTTGTTTTTCATCTTTCTCAAAAACATTAACAGATTGTGGTCAGGATATACAATCATTGGCTTTTGCCCTGTACAAACATACACCTCAAAGTCTTGTAAGGATAGAACCAGAGCCAACAGTTCCTTCTCAATTGTGGAATAGTTCTTTTGGTGCCGATTGAACTTCCTGGAGAAGTATGCCACGGGATGCTCAATGTTATCAGAGTCACTTTTCTGTAGGAGCACAGATCCACAAGCTTGGTCGCTAGCATCGACCGCGATGGAGAAAGGTTTGTTGAAGTCAGGAGATTTGAGCACGGGGAAGTGACACAGCAGAGACTTCAGGCGATCGAAGGCTCTTTGGCATGCTTCATCCCAAGTGAACTTTACGCCTTTCTTCAGTTGGTTGGTGAGACTGAGACCAATCTCAGCAAAGTTCTTGCAGAACGTGCGGTAGTACCCGAACATTCCAAGGAAGCGGCACAAAGCTTTTTTGCTGTCAGGAACTTGAAAGTCCATGATGGCTTGGACTTTAGCATTTATGGGTGCCACCTTACCCTGGCCCAGTGGTTCCCAAACTTTTTCTGCTGGGCCCCCCTTTGGTACATTAAAAATTTTTGCGCACCCCCCCCCCAAAAAAATAGGTAATACATACGCACATTTTGTTTTCAGAGACCATTGCAGTTTATTTCACTCAGTGTAATTTATATAAACCTCAACCTTTTTGGAAAAAATGTAAGTAAACGGTCATAAACTGTAGATTGTCATAAACTAAAACTAGGCTACTTTTAGAATTGGAAATAGCAAAATAACAAACAACCACGGTGTAATTATTTTAAGTGTAACTGTTTTCAAGCACCTTAACTGTGTAATTATGTTCAGTGTAACAGGTTTATTTTTTTTAATATGCAACAACATTGCTATTTATGCATTTTCCGGACACCAACAGAAACTTACTTGCATACAGCCAATCAGCAACCTTGTGCGGACCGCTGAAGGAGTGTCTCGAGACAGTTACATTTTCCTCTCTTCACTGGCCTCGCACTTTTAAGTTAAAATACGTTAACCGAGATCGCGTCAGCTTATTCTAGAAAATATGAATGCTCTGCACAGATGATTTTTGTCCAGCCTAGCTGGGAACATTAAAAATGATTGGCACGTTTGGAAACGGCCACAGTTATTTTCCAATTAAGGACACGAAAATTTAATAATGCAAAATCTCTTTTAAAGTATAAAATCATTAGGCTGTATCACACTCCTCTGCCTGAGTATAGCCGTCTACTTAAAATTATGTTTCTATGATGCAGAAAGACTGCGAAGTACGAAAAAAAATTCATGAACACCACTTGCCGAACCTGCCGATATGTTTGTAACGTTCAGTTGGTGGGCTAGATAAAAATAATCTGTCGGCATACAGAGCATTCATATTATCGAGAATAAGATGACGCAATCTCGGTTATTTCTGCTTTGTATTCATCGGATTTTGTTCGGTGTCACTTACCATTTTATTATCAATATGCCAGATCAGTGCAGGATAAAAAGCGGCGAGTTGGGTATCGCGAGACTACATTACCGGCTTCAAATATTTGAACAACTACATTCATAAATTATTTATGAAAATGGCAGGCTAGATGAATGATTTGGCGAACAGTTATGTTGAGAGTAAGGCGGGCATTTACGATGTAATCGCAGAATTCTGGGCAGCGAATGGACTGTATGCAAATGATTTTCTGTTGGTGTCCGGAACTCCCGTATCACGCGCCCCCCCTGCAATTGCTCTGCGCCCCCCCTAGGGGGCGCGCCCCCCACTTTGGGAACCACTGCCCTGGCCTATGACGTAGCCAAGATAGGTGACAGTAGCACAACCAAAGTCACTCTTGTTCAGGTTAACAGTTGGGTTAGCCTGGGTCAGGCGCTGGAACAACGTCTCTACATCTCACAGATGTTATTCCCAGGAGTCACTCCATGCGATCAGGTTGTCGATGTATGCACCCGTGTGTGGCAATCCGGCGATTGTAGACTGTATCATCCTTTGGAACGTGGCTGGGGCATTTTTCATGCCAAAGGGTAGGACTTCATACTGGTACAACCCAGATGGTGTGTCAAAAGCAGAGATGCTCTTGGCCCTCTCATTTAAAGGCACACACCAATAACCCTTCAATAAATCAATCTTGGTGAGAAACTTTGCTTGCCTTACTCTATCAATACAATCATCAATCCTAGGTATTGGAAACACATCAGTTCTAGTTACAGCATTGACTTTGCGATAATCTGTACAGAATCTAATACTTCTGTCAGGTTTTGGAAATAGAACACAGGGTGAACTCCAATCTGAGTTAGAGGGTCTGATAATATCATGTTCCAACATGTACTCAACCTCTTTCTCAGCAATCTTTCTCTTTTCAGGATTCATCCGGTACGGATTCTGTTTTATTAGTTAGGCATCACCAACATCTACATCATGAGAGGCTATAGAAACACTCTTTTGAACATCAGGAAATAGATCTTTATATTTCTTGATCAACCTCTCAAACTGATCTTTCTGTGAGGGTTCTAAGTGCTGGGGTTTTACATCAAGATTTTGCAGCACTTCAGAATTCGACAACTTCATGGAAAGAACCTATGCTTTAATTCTCGGTTCATCATCTTGAAACTTCCCCTCATCTTCAAAAGTCTCGGCCATAGGAGGACCTGAAGTGACAGATGCAACCCTAGCATTTCTGTCATGATAAGGCTTCAGCATGTTAATGTGACACAATTGTTTTGGCTTTCTCCTATCTGGAGTCTTCACAATGTAATTCAGATCATTGAGTTTTGTCAGAATTTCATACGGACTATGAAATCTAGCCTGCAATGGATTGGACTGCAAGGGAAAAAACACAAGAACCTTGTCTCCTGGTTTAAACTCACAGCTTCTAGCCTTATGATCATACCAAGTTTTCATTTTTTCCTGACTGATTTTAAGTTCTCTTTGGCTAGGTCTTTCTTTGAACTTGCTAACATAGTCTAACAGACTGATATGCGGCTCTTTCTCTTGCCATTGTTCACTCAACTATAGCAAAGGTCCTTTCACTTCATGACCAAACACTAGCTCAAATGGACTGAATCCAGTAGACTCCTGCACTGCTTCTCTAGCTCCAAACAAGAGCAAATGAACACCTTCATCCCAGTCTTTCTCATGGTCATAACAATGAGTCCTCATCATTGTCTTGAGAGTGGAATGAAACTTCTCTAAGGCACCCTGACTTTCTGGATGATAGGCACTAGAAAGAACCTGCTTCGTACCTAGTTCATACACAACCTGCTGAAACAATCCAGAAGTGAAATTGCTACCTTAGTCTGACTGAATTTCCCTGGGAAGGCCAAATAACGTGAAGAACTTTATCAAAGCCTTCAAGATTGCAGTTCCCTTGATGTTGCGTAGAAGTATAGCTTCAGGGAATCTAGTAGATGCACACATGATTGTCAACAAGTACTGATTTCCAGATCTAGTCTTGGGTAATGGACCAACACAATCAATGATGACCTTCGAGAGGGGCTCCCCAAATGCTGGGATAGGCTGCAATGGAGCTACAGGTGGGTCTAACTGGTGTTTTCCAACTACCTGACAAGTGTGACGGGTTTTGCAAAAGTTGGAAACATCTTTCCGAAGCCCAGGCCAGAAGAAGTGTTTCATGATCTTATCAACAGTCTTGTTAACACCAAGATGACCTCCTATAGGCAAACTATGAGCTATTGTTAAGATCTCATTCCTGTAGACCTTCGGAACAACAATTAGCTCGACCACTGCCCAATCCGCATTGGCAGGGATATCAGAAGGGCGCCACTTCCGCATCAACACACCATCCTTGAGATAATACCCAACTGGAACTGCTTCTATTTCTTTATCAGGAAGGGCTCTCCTCTTTAGTACACAAATTTCAGGATCATTAGTTTGCTCCTGAATCAACCGCTTTCTGGACAGAGACAAGTCTCCAGACACATCAGAATCACCAGACCCATCTGGCTGGCTGAACAGAGAACTGATAAAAGTGTCTGATAAGTCCTCAAACGGAGAAACCATAGTAGGCCGATCAGAGTCATGAGGCGAACCACCTGAGTCATGACTATTCAATGTGCTGGACGGCACCACATCATCTTTTTCTTGAGCCTTCTTAGCCATAGCATGGGTCACTGCACAGGAAGGATACAGAGATGGGTCTTCATTGCCATCTTCAGTGCTCGGCTGTGAAGTAAGATGAACAGGGGGAACTACATTGCCCCCAGCAGGGTCATTGCCTAGCAACATAGAAACACCCTTTATAGGTCGACTTGACATAAGTCCCACCTTTACCTGTCCTGTAACTAAATCTGACTTCAAGAATACAGAGCGCAGGGGTACAGATACAGTCCTCCCTTCAATACCTTGTTCAAGTATGAAATCCCCAGAAGCGGTCTCATCACGTAACTCCAAGGAGTCCATCAACAAAAGTGACTGAGAAGCTCCGGTATCCCTTAGGATATATATGGGGACAGGAGTAGTATGCTCATTCAGAGCCACAAATCCCTCTGACACAAATGGAAGAAATTCCTCCCTCACAAAGTCAGCAGTATCAGGCTTCTAAGTCCCGCAAGCAGCTGGCAATTTAGCAGATCGGTCAACTACTACAGGAGTTTCTAACCTTGTTTTCACAAAGGCATTTGGTTTGGTTTCCTTTTCTTTTTCTTTCTTAGCTTTAAGGAACCAACAGTTAGTTGTCACATGACCAGATTTCTTGCAATAATTGCAAACTTGACCACTTTTGTCACTGTCAGCTTTCACACTTTGATCAGACCTGTTACTGGATTTCTGAGCACCATGACCAGATTTGTCTTTGTCTTTGGGCGAGGAATCTTGGGTATCACCGTTACCTTTCTTCTGAAATTGGAACCATCTATTGTTACTGCTAGACTGAAATTTGGACTTACGTGTAAGAACATATTCGTCTGCAAACTTGGCAGCTGATTGCAAATTCAGTGCTTGCTTCTCATTAAGGTAGGTATTAATATCATCCTTAACACAGTTCTTGAATTCTTCAACTAACACCATCTCTTTTAGTGAGTTGAAATCATCCTTGACCTCCATAGAAGTACACCAGCGCTCAAAGCAAACCTTCTTCTCGTTAGCAAATTCCACATAAGTCTGATTGTCAGATTTCCTCAGACCTCTGAATTTCTGTCGGTAAGCCTCTGGAACCAACTCATAAGCTGTCAAAATAACCTTTTTGACAACCTCATAATCAGAGGAATCATCTGCAGACAAAGCCGAATAGGCTTGTTGAGCGTTACCCTTGAGGACAGTTTGCAACATCAGAGGCCAGTGTTCCTTTGGCCACTGACAACTCTAAGCTACCTTCTTGAAGCACTGGAAATACTTATCAACTTCCTTCTCTAAAAATGGAGGCACCAGCTTTACCCCCTGACTGGCACAAACTTTATTTTCAGCTTCTATTTTTATTTTTAGTAGCTCCAATTGGAGCCTTTCTTCTCTATCGAATTTCTGTAACTCGAAATCTCTGTCTTCCACTTTCTGCTCTTTCCTCTTTCTCTCTAATTCTCGTTGTTTTTCTTCTCTTGCTAATTTTTCTAACTCACACTGCCTTTCTTTCTCTCTTTCTGCCCCCTCAAATTCTCTTTGTTTTTCTTTTTCCTCCTTTTCTCTTTCTGCCCTCTCAAATTGTCTTTGTCTTTCTTTTTCCTCTCTTTCAATCTCAAGCATTTTTAATTTAAGTTCTATTTCTACATTTGGATTTTCCACTGGAAACTGTTCTAGATCTCCTGGTGCAAACACATTTTCATCAATGTAATATTCAACTATCTCTCTAGCCAGTCTTGCTTTTCGCATGGCTGGTTTTACCTCTGTCAGCTCTAAATGTCTGCATATTTCTAGCAGTTCTGTCTTTTTAAAAGACTTCAAAACCTTCAAAGTAAAGTCTAAGTCTAAAACCTCTACGGTTGGTGATGCCAAGAAATCATCCATTGCTGTTGATCTGTCAATATATATATCTTGGAAAATTAAAAAAAAAAAAAAAAACTATTTCACTATTTGAAATGTTAGATTTTCAATTAATAACTCACACAGTCCCTTTTGTGGGTTTGCTTTGCAATGTTCTGGGTGAGGAAAATGCTCCAACACAGGCAAAAATTCACAAAAAGCTTCACAGGTCTTGAAAAGAGTGACAGGTCTGTTCAAATGTATCCTTCTCCTTGCAATTTCTCCTACCACTCTACTCTCTCAATTTTTCTCCTTATATACTCTTTTGCAGCCCCCTCCCACCTTCCAGACTTTTTTCAATTCTCTGGGACTTCCCCCTCTCAGACATGCCCAACCCTATCTCCAGACTGGACTTAACAAAAAAAAGTCAACACTGCCATCTAGTGGCTTTTTTCCCCACATTACATATTCAATCTGTGGTCATGCTTTGTTAGCTTGGAAGACACAGGCATATACCTGAGGTATGAACTTGACAAGAAGTTGTTCAGAAGACACACAAGGAATGCTGAAGAGATGAAGCACGTGAATGTTAGTTTGCCAACGATGCTGGCCTTCTGGCAACATCTAATTGAGGAGCAGAGTTGGCCACCACAGAATATATGCTTGTCGGGAAGGACTTTGGATTTACTCTCAGCATACCAAAGGCTAAGGTCATGGCAGTCAAGAGAGAAGTGATAGCCGAAGACAGAATACCCCTCAATGTAGGTGGGGAGGAAATTGAAGGAGTTGATGAGTTCCCATATCTTGGATCTCTGATTGAATCTTCTGAAAGAATGACATTGGACGTAGAGAAGTGGATTGCACAGGCATCTAGAGCATTTGGAGCACTCAGGAAGTTGGTTTTTCTGGACAGCAATCTGAATATCTCCACAAAACGCGAGGTATACCAAGCTTGTGTACTGTCTGTGCTCCTATATGGATCAGAGTACTGGACACCGCTGAAGAAGAATCTGAGAAAGCTGGACTCTTTCCATAATAGATGTGTAAGGACTATCTTGGGCATTTCCAAAAAACAGCAATGGAGTGAAAGAATAATATCGTTAGAGATTAGGCAAAGATGGGGTGATTCAGAGACTGCTGCATTGAAAGTGATGAAGCGCCGTCTCAAGGGGCTGGGCCATTTTGTCCGTATGCCTGATCACCACATTCCAAAGATCTCACTAGTAGCACTTAAACCAAGAAAAGGCACCTTTTTCCGAGAAATAACTACAAAAACTTAGAATACACCAAGGTTTACTGAAGATTTGAGGCCAACTCGGTAAAAGTCGGAAAAATTCTGCCAAGGTATCCTGAAGTCTGTCCGGTTTACTCAAGTTTGGACAACACCTCGATGTTCACTGTCTCTCAAGGTGCCCTCTTTTAAAAATTACATTTTGCATCTGATTTGTTTGTAACTTGCTTTTTCAGATTTAATATATTCTAATACTCAACATGAGTTTTTGTTGTTCTTAGTATAATGGTGGTGGTTTGGCCTTTGCCAGTTCCTGTATGCAGCCCAGACACAGCAGGCTGAACTACAGTACTGATCATTCCAAAGTTCCCACAAAATTTGGCAAATATTCATGTTTTCTCATACATCTGAAATTTTTTTTGGTGGGCGGATAGTTTTCCATGAAAAATTGGTAGCTGAAAAAAATTCAGGAAAATTCGCAAAAGGAATTTTCACTGTAAATTCGGCAAATTTCGAATTGGGGACCTTTGAAATGGCCAGTATTGTAAGCCTGTACTTCATCTAGGGCCTGGCTTAATTACACTGTACCTCCTTGAACAGGCATTACTGGTAATTTGCATAAATAATTGGTGTCTGGACTGCAGCACTGCAGAGAGGTCTTTAATGAGGTGTGTGTTTTTACTGTCTTCACACCTCCCCTTTGTTCTGGTGTGAGCATAGGCCTAACAGACAGACTTTGGGATACCTCGGTGAAATTTTCCTGAGGTTAACCGAGTTGTACTCATATCTTCAGTACACCTTGGTGTATTCTAAGTTTTTATTGGCATCTCTCCGAAAAAGGTGCACTTTCTCACTTTTTGGATTCTACTAGTGTCTGTCTGTTCAGGTGGCTAACACCACCCCTTTTGCGGGTCGGCCCCAGACTGAGGTGAAGGGATGTAATCAGAAAAGACCAGAAGGTTATTAGTGTATTGGGAGATAAGTGGTATGATGAGGCCTCAGCCTCTTGGTCAGGGTGGGCAGCAGCTTATGAGAGAGGATTGAAGAACCTGAGTACTGCTAACTGCTACCAAGAAGCTCAAGAACACCCAAGCAACCAGATAAACTGTGACGAATCTCGGAACAACAGAAGCTTGTGAACAAACTGCATGCAGCAGTGAAATGTACAGTATACTATAGATGGTTTAGGGGTCATGGAGGGCTATCTGCTCACAATTGTAGACCTGACCAAGCAAATGAATCTTAACTTTGCTCTGCCCCCACCCAGGGGGGTCGCGTGACCATATAACGGCAGCAAAAAGGAAGGAAGGTGTGTGGGGTTTCTTCAAAGGCAGGGAGGGTGTAATCTGAGTGTGTGTGTGTGTGTGTGTGTGTGCGCGTGCGTGTGGTTTCTCCACAGGTTGGGTTGTGTAATCAGTGTGTGTGTGTGTGTGTGTCTCTTCAGGCTGGGTCGGTGTAATCTGTGTGTGTATGACTTCTCCACAGGTTGTGTTGGTATATTCTGTGTGTGTGTATGTTTTTTATTTTTATTTTTTTGTTATTATTTAGCCTTTTTTTATACAGGGGAATCCATTGAGACCTCAGACTCATTTGCGATGGTGCCCTGTTAAGAACAAAAAACACTAAACAGAATTCAATGCAATACATCATCATAAAAAAAGTAAACAATAAACAATAGAATTATCATACAGGAGTCAATATCAATTTTATCCAGCTTAAATGTTTCTGGAAAATTGTTCAACGTCCTAGGAGCACAGTAACTAAAATCAATTTTACTAAGTTCTGTTTTAACTCTGGGAACTTCTAGGACCAACCAGCCCTGAGATCTCGCCTGGTAATTGCTACTGCGCCTTGGGATAAAAGTTGTAAAGGCCCAGTCACACAGCGAAAACGCATGAATTACGCATGAATTACGCACAAATTTTCGTTTCTGCGCGGAGCGTACGTCGTATGCGTAATTCGTAGGTGGAACGAACGTGGACTGTCAGTGATTGTAAGTGGATGTCCGTCGAGGGCGGTTTGTGCGTGATTTTGAGTTTTGAACTGTTCAAAAATTTTCCGACGCACAACTGTGCGTTGGTGTGCGTAATTCATGAGTCGGCATGCGTAGTTTATGCGTCGAGTATGCGTAACTATGCGCGGGACACTCGTCGGCCGTCAGTGCTTATGCGTCAGAACTGGTTTGAATCCGCGCACGTCCACGTCCGTCCACTGATGCCCCACGTTCATATCACGCATGAAACGCGCACGTATCACGTTCATTCCACTGACATCCACTGACAATCAATTATAAAACTGACGAATAACTGACATATCACTGACGGAAAACGCATAACGACGCACATCCACTGACGAGTGACGCATTTCCGATGCACGACTGACTGACAGAAAACTGATGATTCACTGATGTTCCACTGACGAACCACTGACAACTCACGTATGTATTTTGGCATATAAAAGCAGCCATTTCGGGCACTTTTGCCATTCCAGACCTACGGGACCTCCTAGCAGCAGCACCAGCAGCAGGTTTTTCAGCAGCAGCAGCTTCTGGTGGATCTACATGGACTTCTTCTTCAGCAGCTTTCTTCTTCTGCACCCTTGTCTTTGAGGGCAAGCGAGCTTTCCTGGGTGGCATCTCTTGAAGTGTTCTTGATTGGCGAAAGGTACTGAGGAACTCCCGTCGTTCACCGCTTTTTATATGCGCTGAACCGAAGCGATAGTGACGCCGAAGGTGCGTTTTTCGTGCGTGCTCCGCCGGTGATTCATGCGTCGGGCGTGCGTCGAATGTTCGTGGAATACTGCACCGTGTTTGCTATTATGCGTCGACGTGCGCGATATGTCAGTGATTGTAAGTGATACATGCGTGGTTCATGCGCGATTCATGCGTGATTCGTCCGAGATTTCTATCCCCGACACCCCAAAAAATTGGTCAATTTCTCAACGCACAAGCACGCGCAAACCCAATCTGTGCGTGATTTGTGAGTGATTCGTGCGTGATCGGCTGTGTGACTGGGCCTTTAGATAACATGGTAATCCGTGTAAGATTGCTTTATAAATGAAGGTCAGCCAGAGCTGCCTTCTCCTGGTAGCCAATGATGGCAAACCCATAGCTTTATACGAAGAACAATGATGCGTTTTAAAGCAACACTAAGTAACTTTTCAACCTTCATGAAATATTTTCATAACTGTGGTGATGAAACATCGACTTACAACTAGTTGAATGTCACCTCTGTCATGGCCTGAGGGGGTCTGTATCACTTTCACTGGCACTAAACAACTTTGAGGAGGCGGAGGAACCCTGCCACACAAAAAAACTACAAATGTGCTGACTGCTTTACGGCATACGTCACTTTCCCCTTTCGTTACAAAGACGGAAGTCGATGCGAACGCCAACGCGCAATTACTGCTATCATTGCAGAAGCTGCAAAACAACCAAAGAAGCGAAAAGTTTTGTCTGAGGAGACAAAAAAAAAAAGGAAAAGGGAGGCTACCCGGATAAAAGGACAGTCAAGGATAAACATTGGCCTGGCTTTCACTCGCTGGCGTGAGCTCAAAGACGAGGAGGGATTTTCGGCCGATGCTGCCTTGGCTCTGTTCCTGCTGGACTAGTAAGTAGCTTTCGATGCTCAAATCAAAATTATAATCGGAAATTTTCGTGGTAGCAATAAATAGCCACCAGCTTGATAGTTCGCAGTTCCATACTGACACGACCAGCCACGCAACAAACTCAAAAGTGCTTTATAAAAAAAAAAAAAAAAATGCGATGACTTCAAACCGCAAATATAAAGTTTGAGTAAAATATGTAGGTTCCTACTGTGGAAAGATCAGTCATACTAAATCATTGTGGTATTATCGTGTCAGTTTGTATGTACGTGACAGTAGTTTCTGATGATTGCTATGTAACAGTTTCAGAGAAAAATGGGATTCTTGTCGTGTTTTTGTTGACTACAGTGATTGCAGAAGAAGTCAAGCCACGTTGCTTGCTCTAAATAATCAGTAAAACAAAACCCGTGTGCAATGTGCATTGAGTTATGACTTTTCATAGTCCTGCTGATCAATAGCACCTTGCGCTGAGTGCAGCTGGTCCTAATGGGAAACGTGGTCCTCCTTCAGGCAAAACACTACCGCTTTGGTCCACCAGCGCCGCCAAAATCAACCAAAACTGAAGGTTCTTAAGTACTGCTTTAAAAGGATCTCGAGTAATAAAATGAAGTGCAGCTTGATAGACCGTATCAAGTTTTTTCAAGGTCGGTGGGGCAGCGTGCATATAGATAGATATAGACATTAGGCCTGCAACAAGATCTAAATAAAACCGGAATAATACCACCAACAGTATTGGGAACATAAGAGTTCCTAGCGAAATCAGGCCCCGAGTGAGAAACAGAAAGCTTTCGCGGTTAAATTTGGGTTGCTCTGGAAGGTAGAAGTCGGCCTGAAATTCAGGAGCGGAAATGACCGGTGCGGTAAACCTGTGGTTACCCGATTGTGCTGCATGGCTTAGTAAGAATACAGAAGCATTAGAAACTGTAAAACATGTTATTCGTTAAAATATGTCCACCCAGTCTGCTAGGATGAATACCATCCCTCATATAAAACGGTGGGTGATTCCAGAAAAGGTTAAAATTATCGATAAAAACCATGCCGTACGCTACACAGGCAGACTGGAGCCATGTATGCAGGCTACAAAGCGGGCTAAAGCGAGCAGCGCTTCGGCCCAGTGATGGTATGGGGCTGGAGATAAAAATGCATTTGCCACAGTCAATAAGCAAATCCAAAAGCCTGCTTCAGTCCTTTTTCAACAATTCCGAAGCGCGGTTGGACACATTATTGCAGCCAACATGTACAATTACATTCCACACGGCAGTATGTCTCTTTAGGAGACTTGGGATCTTTCCAAATAAGTCAAGTACCTTAGCGCCCAGAAAGCAGTATGTCTCCGCTGTTCTCCTCCGGACATGCCTCACCATTGAGTCGCCAATCAAGAGGGTTGTTGGAGAAGCAGGCATTGGCAGTGTAGGCTGGCTTCGTGGACCTCGAGCCGCTGAAGGAGAGCATGCAATGGTGGGGGCAGAAGTAGTGCCCCATGGAGCCTGAGCGAAGTTCGGCTGTGTGCAGCGAGGCCTGGGGCGTGAAGGTCGTCTAGGCGCGTTCGCTGGAGACACCAGGGCCGGCATAGAACGGCTGGACTCGACCCATAACGAGCTGCAGAGGGACGCATGTTCTGACTCAAACGGGGAACTCCTCCAAGTTAAGAATCTCGAATCGATTCTCCAGATGGATTTCGCTGTTGGTGGGAGAGTACGATGGTCGACCTTTCCTCTCGCGACTGCCGACCTCGACCCACAGCTCCGGATTGAGTGGCTTTGAGTTGACAGGGGCTTTGGGTTTCACCCCTATATACTGTTATACTGTTTGAACACTGCAGCTCAGTATTGGCTCTCCGGTAAAATAAGTTGAAATGTAAAACTATTTGAAATAAATCAAAAAAATAAGAATGCAATAAAAGATTCAATAAAGTTGTAAAAAAAAAAACTAAAATAAATAAAACAAATAAAATGATCAAACAAGTAAAATGTAAACATGTTAAAATAATAAAATGTATAAACGATAAAACGCTAAAATAACGATAAAATTATAAAAGTAAACTAAAAGCGCGGGCAGCAGCAAAACCAGACCACTCACGGGCCACGGCAACAGCAGTGTGTATGGCTTCTCCGTGGGCTGGGTTGGTGTAATCTGTGCTTGTGTGTTTGTCTGTGTGTGTATGGCTTCTCCACAGGCTGGGTTGGTGCAATCTATGTGTGTGTGTTTCTCCACAGGCTGGGTTGTTGTAATCTCACAGAGGGCTGCTGTGATGCTCTGGCCTCAGTCCTGCGTTCTCCTCACTCAGAGCTGAGAGATCTGGAGCTCAGAGACAATGAGCTGCAGGATTCAGGAGTAAGAGCGCTCTCTGCTGGACTTGAGGACCCTCACTGTAAACTCCAGAGACTGGGGTGAGTTCAGACATTTTCTTACATTAGGGAGATGGACATCCTCATTTCTCCTGTTATCACCTGTATCAGGCTGTTATTCAAGAGGCTCTGCCTTTTGCCAGACCGCAGTTGTAAATAAGAACTTGTTCTTAATGTGTCTTGCCTGGTTAAATAAAAGAATAAAAGTTATGAACCATGAGCCACACACGGATCAGATGAAAGTGTCACGAGGGGGTTTATTAGAAGAGTCGGTTTTACAGCAGATGTAACAGGAGAGTCAGTCTGATGCAGGTGGAGAAGTGCTCTTAGATGCACAGGAAATCGTGACAGTAAACAGGCAAATTAATGGGGAGGTCAGAGCTCATCTCAGGTCAGTGTCAGGTTTATAGTGTATGGTGCCCTACTGTCATCTGCTCTTTCAGAGATTGCAAATCCAAACTTAGATCAAAACACATTACTTGCAATAAAGTATTTCAGGACAGATATGTGTTGTTTCTTGTCCACGGGTCACTTGGCTTTTTATTACTGAATTTTTTTCAGAACAGACATCTTTTAGCTCTGCCGTGATGACAGGCTTTTCTAATGAGGAGTCGTCCGGCGTTCGTCTGTGCGTCCGTCTGTCTGTCCAGCGTCAAATTTTCACTTCAAATCTGAATATCTCAAAAACTGTCTGATAACTTTTTTTTTCTAATTTGGTGTGAGCCTAACTCATGATATTCTGAATATTTACTGTGAATAATAGAAAATTCTACGTCTCGGTTTTTGAGAAATTCAGTATCTTGGATCAGTGTTTGTGCTCATTTTTATTATTATTATCCCCCGCAACAACGTTGTTGCGGGGTGTATTAAAATGGGCTCCGTCCGTCCGTCCGTGTGTCCGTCCGTCCGTCCGTCCGTCCGTCCTACACATTTCCTGCCCGGGCTGTAACTTTGTAACTAATCATACGATAATGATCATATTTGGCATGGAGGTGTAGAAACTCATAAAGGTGTGTCGTGAAAAACAATTTTGAAAATATTTCTATAATTTTCTGTGTTTTGGGGCAAAAAGTGACAAATTGGTGAATGCGTCCTGTCCGGGCTGTAATTTCCCATCTGATCATATGATAATGATCATATTTGACATGAAGGTGTAGAAACTCATAAAGGTGTGTCATGAAAAACAATTTTGAAAATATTTTTTTAATTTTCCGCGTTTCTGGGCAAAAAGTGGCTAATTGGTGAATGCGTCCTGTCCGGGCTGTAACTTTGTAACTAATCATACGATAATGATCATATTTGGCATGGTGGTGTAGAAACTCATAAAGGTGTGTCGTGAAAAACAATTTTGAAAATATTTTTATAATTTCCTGTGTTTTGGAGCAAAAAGTGACAAATTGGTGAATGCGTCCTGTCCGGGCTGTAATTTTCCATCTGATCATATGATAATGATCATATTTGACATGAAGGTGTAGAAACTCATAAAGGTGTTCATGAAAAACAATTTTGAAAATATTTTTTAAATTTTCCGCGTTTCTGGGAAAAAAGTGACTAATTGGTGAATGCGTCCTGTCCGGGCTGTAACTTTGTAACTAATCATACGATAATGATCATATTTGGCATGGTGGTGTAGAAACTCATAAAGGTGTGTCGTGAAAAACAATTTTGAAAATATTTTTATAATTTCCTGTGTTTTGGAGCAAAAAGTGACAAATTGGTGAATGCGTCCTGTCCGGGCTGTAATTTTCCATCTGATCATATGATAATGATCATATTTGACATGAAGGTGTAGAAACTCATAAAGGTGTGTCATGAAAAACAATTTTGAAAATTTTTTTGTAATTTCTCATGTTTTGGGCCAAAAAGCGAAAAATTTGTGGGAAATCTGTAATGTGTCGTGTCCGGGCTATAACTTCGAAACTAATCATCCACTTCTGATCATATTTGGCATCGAGGAGTAAAACCACATAAAGGTGTGTCATGAAAAACAATTTCGAAAATAATTTTGTAATTTCTCACGTTTTCGGCCAAAAAGCAACAAATTTGTGGTAAATTTGTAATGTCTTGTCTCCGGCCTATAACTTTGAAAATAATCATCCGATTGCGATCATATTTCGCATCAAGGTGTAAAAACATATGAAGGTGCGTCATGAAAACAATTTGGTACAATTTTCAGAGTTTTCTGATGCATACTCTCCGGTCTATTCTTTTTGCAAGGAAATTAACAGCTTTGCGATTAGTACAGTTCTTTAGAAATCTAAATGCATATAAACATTCTCTGTTCAAAAATGCAATGCCAGTTGCGGGGGATATTGCTTGACAATGTCAGCAGCTTGTTTCAGTATTTCATCAATATCTCAAACTGTCTGTGCGCGTACCATAAAGGCTGAGTCCTTCCCGCAGCGACCTGGGTTTGAATCCGGCTTGGGTCATTTGCTGCATGTCATTCCCCATTCTACTCCCCAACTTTCCTGTCTCTCTACATTGTATAACTATCAAATAAAGGAAAAATTCCCAAAAAAACAAAAAAACCTTTAAAAAAAAAAAAAAACCGTCTGATAAATTTTTTATCTAATTTGTAGTGAGCTTTCTTTATGATGTTCTGGTGATCCCCTGCGAAAATGTGAAAATTCGAAGTCTCGGTTTTTGAGAAATTCAGCATTTTGGACTCAGAATATCAGTGTTTGTGCTCATTTTTTATCCCCCGCCAACACGAAGTGGGAGGGGGATATAGGTTTGACCTCCGTCCGTCCGTCCGTCCATGTGTGTGTCCGTCCATCCGTCCGTCCGAGATAAAGGGGACGGCTTTACTCAGAAACTACACCAGATACAGTAACCAAATTTGGTGTGTAGCTTCAGACCATAAAGGCCTTGATTGAGTTCGAAAATGAGAAGTGCACGATTGGCGTGGGGATGTTGTAGACCATGTCGACTTGTTCAGTCTTTCATTAATATCTCAAAACCTGTCTGATAACTTTTTTGCTCCGCTCTGACTCTAGTCAGCAGTCAGCGGAGCTTTTCTAATGCCGAGCCGTCCGGTGTCCGTCTGTCTGTCCGTACAGCGTCAACTTTTCACTTCGAAGTTGAATATCTCAAAAACTGTCCGATAACTGTTATAATTTGGTTTGAGCCTTCTTTATGATATTCTGCATACTCACTGTGTGAATTAGAAAATTCTATGTCCTGCTTTTTGAGAAATTAAGCATTAGTGCTCATTTTTTCAGTCTTTCAGTAGTCTCTCAAAAACTGTCTGATAACTTTTTGTCTTATTTGTTCTGAGCCTTCCTTATGATGTTCTGATTATCCCCCGCAAAAATTAGAAAATTTTACCTCCCTGTTTTTGAGAAATTCAGCGTTTTAGACTTAAAACATCAGTGTTTATGCTCATTTTTTCAGTCTTTAATTAATGTGTAATATGTGTTCATATTGCTGTACTTTTCAAGGATTCTGAAATTAAGTTATAACATGGACATTTCAGTCATCCTCAGTGGAGCTCTCTAGGCCGACAGGCCTTTCGTTTACTCTGGCTCTGTATTGTTAGACATGGGGGAGAGGCGGGGCTCCTTAACTCTGCCCATGCTGCTCCCAGTTTATCACTTCTCTTCTTTCTGCTTAAAGGTATTTAAATGGTTCAAAAATAATCATGATTATCAGCATCAATACTCATTTTTCTGGGTTTAATTTTTTCAGTCAGCAAATAATGATTTTTCTTAATCTTAGATGTGACTGAAATTTCTCCTCGGAGAAGGTCGTTTCCAGATTGTTCTGAGCCCTGAGGCCAATACATCCCAAGCTCAGTCTCGGGGAGCAATTGTGCGTGCTGGGTTTTGTTCAAACCACATTTGCAATCCCAGAATTTTAATGAGCTTATAATTCTTCTTAACTACTTGCACTTTATGTTGAGGGATTATTTATCCCCTCGCCGACGAAGTAGTCCGAGGGGGATATCGTAACGCTGCTGTCTGTCCGTCCGTCCATCCGTAACAAATCTGCTTTCCGTTCAATAACTTTAGTAATATTTGACGGATTTTAATAAAATTTGATGTGAAAGTTCTTGGTATCAAAATACAGGCTAAGTTTGATGTCGGAGTATGTAGGTCAAAGGTCATAGCTCATTAAATATGCCAAAATGGTTTCCGTTCGATAACTTGAGTAATGTTCGACGGATTTTAATGACATTTGATATGAAGGTACAAGGTATGAATATACGGCCTAAGTTTGATTTTGGAATATGTAGGTCGAAGTTCAAAGGTCATAGATCATTAAATATACCAAAATGGTTTCTGTTTGATTACTTGAGTAATGTTCGATGGATTTTAATGACATTTGATATGAAGGTACATGGTATGAATATACAGCCTAAGTTCGATTTCGGAGTATGTAGGTCAAAGGTCATAGCTCATGAAATATGTGAAAATGGTTTCCGTTCGATAACTTGAGTAATGTTTGACGGATTTTAATGAAATTTTATATGAAGGTACAAGGTATAAAAATACAGCCATAGTTCAATTTCGGAGTATATAGTTCAAAGGTCATAGCTAATTAAATATGATTTAATATTTATCAGAAGATTTAACAGTATAATATTATGACTGTCCCATTGGACCTTATCATTTTGTTGTCATGAATGCTGCTTCTTAATCACATCCAAGATTTCTTTCATGCCATTACAGTCTCAAATATTATCCTGCACTAACCTTTGAAAGTTCAAGGATACATTCATATTATGTTTTCACTTTTCACTGTTCTTTCATTTTGTCACCTTTTCATATATGCTTTAATCTTCTTCTGTAAATCCCTGATTTTATTTGCATTATTTAATTAAATCTTACTACCAATTAACATAAAGTTTATTTTCAGATCTTCTCATGGGCCATTCCATAAAGTAGTGAACTTTCTGTACATCTAATCCCCGAGTATTAATATCTTTCTTGCCTAGTAATATAGTATAGTCTAATGAAAGTTACTACTTCTGATGTACACTACCCTCCATAATTATTGGCACCCCTGGTTAAGATGTCTTCTTGAGCTTCTAATAAATTCAGTTTTTGGTGCCTTCAAAGAAGTGCAAGTTCCTCTTACCAAGGGCACTGACATGACATCATACCTCGATATAGCACGTGTTCTGGTCTCGTTGTTGGTAACAGTCTAAATCAGGGATAGGGAACCTTCTCATGGAAGAGCCACTGTGGGTGCAGCTTTCATACCAACCAAGCTGCTACACACCTGATTCTACTAATCAACCTCTGGAATGTTTGTTAAGGGCCTTGATTTGTAGAATCAGGTGTGCAGCAACATGGTTGGTATGAAAGCTGCACCCACAGTGGCTCTTTCTGGAGAAAGTTTCATATTCCTGGTCAAAATGGTTTTTTTCTCCTTTGGTCTGAAGCTGACGGTGCTCATGTCTTCAAAAAGAGACCTGAAACATTGATTTCTCTCAGCAGGATACACATCTCCTCTGTGTGATGGTCAATCGCAGATGTCTCAGAGCCCGGTGACGGCGCTTCGAGACGTTGTTGACATAAGGCTTCCTTGTTGCACAGTATATACACTGCCCTCCATAATTATTGGCACTCCTGGTTAAGATGTGTTCTTTAGCTTCTCATAAATTTAGTTTTTTTTCTAAATAATATAGGACCACAATGAAATAAGGAGGAAAATCCAACATTTAATTCAAGTGCATTTATTCAGTGGGAAAAATATCCAACATTAAGTTATAATTATTTTACATCAAATCATGTGTGCCACAATTATTAGCACCCTTGAGGTTAATACTTTGTACAACCCCCTTTTGCCAACAAAACAGCACCTAATCTTCTCCTATAATGTTTCACAAGATGGGAGAATACAGAAAGAGGGATCTTTGACCATTCCTCTTTGCACAAACTCTCTAAATCATCCAGTGACCTGGATCCTCTCCTCTGCACTCTCCTCTTCAGCTCACTCTACAGGTTTTCAATGGGGTTGAGGTCTGGGGACTGAGATGGCCATGGGAGGAGCTTGATTCTTTGTCTGGTGAACCATTTCTGTGTATATTTGGCCACATGTTTAGGGTCATTGTCTTTCTGAAAGACCCAGTGATGACCCATCTTCAGCTTTTGGGCAGAGGCCACCAGATTTTGATTTAAAATGTCCAGGTATTTCAAAACGTTCATGATGCCATGCACCCTAACAAGGTTCCCAGGGCCTCTGGAAGAGAAACAGGCCCACAGCATCACCGATCCTCCCCCATACTTCACAGTGGGCATGAGGTGCTTTTCTGTATACTCATCTTATGTGTTCCGCCAGACCCACTTAGAGTGTTTGTTGCCAAAAAGCTCTATCTTGGTCTTATTTAACCAAAGCACACGGTCCCAGTTGAAGTCCCAGTACTGCTTGGCGAACTCCAGACATTTGCGTTTATGATTGTGAGTGAGAAAAGGTTTTTTTCCGTCCATGCCTCCCAAACAGCTTGTTGGTATGTAGATAGCGCCTGATGGTTGTTTTGGAGACTTTGTGACCCCAAGATGCTACCATTTGTTGCAATTCTTTAACAGTGACCTTTGGAGAACTTTTTATTTCTTTTACCATCCTCCTTACTGTGTGTGGTGGCAAAATAACCTTGCGGCCTCGTCCAAGCTTGTTTACCACTATTCCAGTTGTTTTAAACTTCTTAATGATTCCTCTGAGAGTAGATATGGGCAGGTGCAGGCAAGTGGCTATTTTCTTGTAGCCATTGTCTGACTTGTGAAGGTCGACATACATCTGCCTTACTTGAATGGTGTGTTCCTTTGTCTTTCCCATGTTGAAGAGTGGATAGGAGAAATGGCCTCAGTGTCACGTGGTATTTATACCCCAGGGAAACAGGAAGTGATAAATTACTAATTAAATGTTCCTAGATACTCTGATCAACTTGTAAACTACTGTAGAAATGACAGAAATACTTCAATTACATTTATTTCTTAGGAATTGTTAGGGGGTGCCAATAATCATTGCACCGGTGATTTTATGAAAAATAATGATGTCTTGGTCATAATTTTTTTACCCCTTAAAATTAACTTGAGTTGAAGGTTACATTTTTCTACAATTTTCAGCGTGAGAGTATGCTTCTGCAATAAATATTGAATTTATTTTAAGCATTTTAACACATCTTAACCAGGGGTGCCAATAATTATGGAGGGCGCTGTATATACACATGTACATGTACAACATTTGTACCCGGCGAGGGGATGCTACACTTTGCGTTGCCCTTGTTTGACCTATTAAAACATTTTATGACAAAAATGGCCGTTCATTGCATGAATAGAAGGGCGCTTGGAGAGTTCAGACCTCCCCTAAGACCAAATGCCCAAATCACACAATGTTAACAAAGGAGAAGAGTCATTACTGTGTCTGCATTGTAATTCGGATTCAAGGCGAAAATTAATGGGCTCTTCCTTGGCCCATGATCCACCCTTCCACCGATTCTCAGGAAATGTATTTATTTATTATTAAAATCTCCACAATGGGAGAGAGACAGTACAAATTAAGGGCAAGAAATAAAACAATACAGTAAAACATAAGACAAAGAGAACAAATTGATAATGCATGTACAAAGGTGACAGAGACTAGAGAACAGACAATCAAAATGCCTTGACCAGCAACTCGGCAAGTCTATGTTCCATAAAGTTCTTAGAGTTGAAATCTCTGTGGTGGACAAGGGCTCTCAGGGAGTCCGTAACACCATCCTATACAGAGGTGCTCAACTTTGCGCTAGTGAGTTTCATTCCAAGGCCAACTAAGGATGGGGAGTAACCCTGGGAGTGAACGGATTCCAGGAGAGTCCCCACCACCCCCGTCTTATTCATAATATACCTCGCCAACATGAAACAATTTACATCTCTGCTGTTTCCATCCTGGAAGAGCCAGTTCAGGTTTTTAAAAGGCTTGTTAAAAGTGGCTCGAAGGCAATGCCGGGAGGCAGACCTAAATTGCTTCTTAGCATACTTCCAGCATTTGAAGACCACACCAGCCCTGGGTCTATCATTTGCCACACAAAGTCACCACCAAAATTTCTTGTGCTTACTAAGGCGACTCAGGTCTGAGCACCAGTACGACTTGGGTTGGAAAGATAGTTGTGGCATGCAACTGGCTTCCTTGACAGACGTCAGCAAGACCTCATTCAAGTTGGTAAACAGATCTGAACTGCTGTCAGTAAAAGTACTGGCACACCGCAAGGTCACACCTGAAAGCTTTTCACCTACAAGTCGACAATATCGATCCCTGCGCACAGGACAATTCCAATTTGTAAACAAACCACTCCTCGTATGCTTATCGCGCATACAAGAGTCATCAGTCATTAAACAGTCATTATCAGAGTCATCATTAGAAATTGAAACATGATCTATCCATGTAGACATTGCGTTTCACGCAGAAATACGCAGAGGAATTTGGCTGTGGGATAAGGAAATCTGCCACAAGTAAATTGTTGGAAACGATAAAATCATGTAAAATTTTAGACTGGCGAGAGAACCCCTTACCTCTATACCAGTTCTCACTAAAAATAATGTGGCTTCTGGGAAGCTGTGCATTAAAGTCACCACAGATTTTTATGGGAAATAAGCCACCATATTCATCAAGACATTCAATAAGACCACCTATAGTGACCTATCATGAGAGCTATCAGAAAAGGGCATATAAACATTTACAACAAGATGTCTAACATCACTCAGTGAATCATACGCCAAGACCACCACCATGCGATCGCTGGTAATTTCAACTTCTTGCCATGAAAAGAACTCATTCTCTTTACACACGATAGCAACGCCACCATACGGTCGCCCCTTGTACCCAGATTCAACATCTGTCATACCAGACTTCGCAAATACCGTGAGAGTAGACTTATCCAAGTCTGGATAGCACTTTACCAATGAATCACTTATAGATGGAAGGTCACTTTGTTCCAGCCAAGTCTCACAGAGACACATCAAATCACATGACTTTAACCTTTCTGCAACATAAACTGCGCTAGACTGCCGTGACAGTTGTATGTTTCACAACTTAATACCATGTCTTTTAGGTTAAAAGCAGCAACGGCATGTTTACCACCAGTTGTTTCGCCGGTTTTCATCATACATTTTGTCCCTGAATTCATCTCGACCTCCCATTGGTTACTGTCCCAGTGCTCCTGATGGGAATTCCGCCACTTATGACGGTATCCGTTACAGTTACACTGGAACCGGTAGTTTGAACATTGTCCTGAGAATTGTTGTGAGCCATGTTGGGGGCCGAATGCTCCTTTAAATGCGCTGGCGGAACTTTACCTGTCTGAACCTGCAACGCCGCTGGGACCCGTGGCTTACTCCGCCGTCGCAGCTTACGTAGTTGCTGAGGTGGCAAGACAAATCCCGAGAGATCCACATTATCATCATCCGCACTCTCACAGCTGGAAGTGTCTGATGCGGGTAATTCACTGCCTACTTCACCAAATTTCGACTGCTCATTCACTGCAGCGACTGTTGCACCAACATTTGTCAAGACACATTTCACACCTGGTTGAGCATCCTCATATTGTTTCAGGGAGCTCTTCAAGTGTTCATTATCCACAGACAGAAGCTTCACCGTATGCTCTAACGACTCCACTCTTCCCCTTAACTCCGTGATGGCCTGAAGTACATGTGAGAGCTCAGTTACATCAGAACTCGGTTCATCACTCACTGACTGATCGTTTACATTTACCTTGGACATATGAGAAAATCTTTTGACCACATCTTTTCACAATTTCTTATTCACTCTTGCAACACCAAACGCCTGAATGTCAGACGTAATTTTATGCCTGGCATGACGATTGATAGGACGAAGGTTCCGAAGATCTGGGAAAAGGTCTTGACACTTGATACACAACTTGATGCGCAGGGCTGACAATATCATACCTTTCAAGCACGTCCTTCACGTCCTTCCAAGCATATTGCAAGATTGTTTCTAGCTTATTCATAAATGTAGGAATAAGATCCAGCTCGTTCAGCCTGATAAGTTTTAACGGATCAAAATCAGAGCCACCCATATCAGAGTTTGCAATGGAGACTGGGGTCAGGGGACCGAAACGCAGTTCATTGCAAGCCATGCAGAGCATAAGGTCACCCTGGCATAGTTTGACTCCATCTGACTTCTAACAGTCCTTGCACCTCATATTGTAAACTAATGTGCACTCAAACTTGACGACTGTTTAGGACCACGGCAGCTTTGGTTAGAAAATCAATGGCATCACATGCACACCCTATGTAAATGTACAGGGACAAAGGAACGACTCGCCCAACTGCTAGCAAAAATGTCAGCTGAAAACAAAAATAAATAAAGAAAAAAAATGATAATAAAATGAAATAAAAATAAGTGTCCATTAAAATAGGGAGGAAAGTCGAGTTTATCTCTCTCCTGTTTGCACCTCGCAATCCTCCAGGCCAGCTCAGAGTGTAAGTATTATCTGGACGAACAAGCCCAACCGTAGTCAAACCCTTTGATCCCTTCAGTTCTCCCCGTTAAAAGCGGCACCAGTACAAATACAGCACCCGGCCGTCACGCGTTCCTCCTCCTTTAATTCAACTTGCTCCTCCACCGTTCTCCAGCTCTCTGGCTGTTCATGCACGCCGTCTCCCGCAGCACTGGAATCGAGAGCCTCATCCATTTGCAAGTGGTGATTATGGGGTCTTACGGGGAAAGATATAGTCTTTCAAGTCTCCATTGCACCTCTCAATATCAATGCAAAGATGCAAATAAATGCGAAAAATAGTGTAGACTGAAATCAGATTATATAGCCACAGCGAACAGACCTCCACGGGCTGATGATGCAAAAAAAAAAGAATGGGAGGTATAGGCGTCAGTTGACGCGGACCAGTGTAAATCCACCCTGACTCTCTCGCCTCGTAGTGGCTTTCCTCTTCGTAAATTATTAGTAATCATTAAAGATCGTAAAATTTGGAAATTCTTTACCTATAGTTATATTAATAGGATGAAGCTCCCAAGCCTTTCCCTCAGTCTCCACGATTGGATCCGTGATCCTATTGATCAGACCTCAGTCTGTTCACCTGCCCAGCTTATTAGGAAAATCCGGCTGCTAGTTTTTCTGTAATACTGCTGACAAACAGACAAATAAGCCGACACAAACCAAACCAAACACACAACTTCCACAGCGGACCTAATGAAAGCACAAGTAACAACAAAGAATATGACATTTTTAACTGAACAGATTCACGAGAATGGTGATCTATTAAAAGGACATCATTATACAATACAATTAGGCACTTAAATCATTCCCAGATAACAATACATTCAACTTCTAACCTTTTCCAGGTGATTCAACCCCCATGAAATTCAAATATTGAATAAGGGGTGTGAGCAAACAGGCTATTATTCCTTGAATGGGGCGCACCGTATTATTAGAGCAGTCTCTTTCTCTGCGCTTAGCTATGACATTACTCTGGCTACTCAGCATATGGTACATACTGCATACACACAGTACAATGGCCGTCTTTCCACCGCAGTTTTTATGTTGCCGGCCGTAGGCCAGTAACCTATTGTCGTCACTTTGCGTCCGGCGGCTTCATCGGCGTCAACATTGTCCGCTTAAAGCCGTATCTCAAAAAAAACGCACTGATGATTTTTTTTTTTTTTTTTTTTTTAATTTGAGGATGTGATTAAATGGTTCATCAAGTTAATGCCCAGCAAATTTTTTTGAATGAATCGTTCGTTTAGACTTGGCGGCCATTTTTATGTCGACAATGGCAATTTTTGGCACTTGGGTGCAATTTTCTCAAAAACTGTCAGATTAATTTTGTTTTAATCGCAGCAATGGAATCAGTATCATGACCTGCTTCAACGATGTAAACGGCGTTTTGATTGAATCACTCCTTCATAGCGCCACCTGGGTAACAAGTCTGGACTTTTTTTGGGGTGTTTTGGCACAAAATGCGCTCTAACTTGCTTATTGTTGCACTTATAGCGTAGGTATGCACTAAGCATGTGCAGCATATCATGCTTGCCGAGCGTTGTTGGTTGGTTGAAATTGACCCTGAGCCGAAAGGTCAAGGTCAAATGGCAAAAATGTGCTCTCTTAATATAGCATTTAGAGCTTAGGTATGTATCAGGCACCGATAGGGCATCAGGTATGCTGAACATTGTGAGTCAGTCACATTTGACCTTGGGCCTCAAGGTCAAGATCAAATGGAAAAAATATGCTATAACTTGCTTTATATGGCATTTAGGGCTTAGATACAGTTGTATGCAAAAGTTTGGGCACCCCTGATCAAAATTTCTGTTACTGAGAATAGTTAACCAAGTAGAAGATTAACTGATCTCTGAATGGAATTAATTTAAAGATACAACACTTTCTTGGACATTTTAAGCAGTATTAGTGTATTTCTTTTGTTTTGTACAATTTTTATTATTATTGTTATACGATATATATCTCGAGACGGGACATATTATGTCATCACCCCCGTCCGTCCGTCTGTCCGTCCGTCCGTCCGTCTGTTGTCTGTTAGCAATTTCTTGTCCGGGGCATAACTCCTGAGCCGCTTCAGCTACATTCGTGATACTTCACATGCACGTGCACCATCACTAGGCGCTGTTATGGCCCCAATTTGTTATTACATTTACAACATAACAGCAACAGCAACAGCAAGGGATGACACACAGTTTTTAAAACTTAAACACATTTAATGAACAAAGACAATAACAACTAACTAACCTACAACTAAGACCAAGATTAATTAATAACAGGAACAAAAAAATATTTACAGTCCCTTGTTTTGGTGGGGTGGCGTGGTGATGTCCTGGGTTAGGAAAAATGCTCTAACACGTAAAAATCCACAAAAGAAATTTCACAGGTTTTGAACAGAAATGACAGGTCTGGTCACATGTATCCTTCTTCTTGCAATTTCTCCTACTACTTTACTGTCTCAATTCTCCCCTTTATATACTCTTTTGCAGACCCCACCCACATTTAGACCTCTTTTTTTTATTTTCTCTGGGACTTGTTTCAGACATGCCCAGGACATGTCTCAACATAACTCCAGTCTGGCCTTAACAAAAAAAGGGTAAATACTGCCATCTAGTGGCCTCTATTCTCATTACACCTCCATTCCAAAAGGGAAAAATTTTGACTCATAAAGGCAAAATTTTTCTTTTCAATACAAAATGGTTAAGTGGACACTTGTCTATATATACATATCATACAATATTCAAATAAACACATGATATATATACATATTCAAACACGCGATAAGCAATCAGCAATTACATTGTCAGTACCCTTTACATGCTTAATTTCCAAGTCAAACTCCTGTAAAATCAAACTCCAATTCAACAATCTCCGATTCTTGTTTTTCATTTTACTCAAAAACATTAACGGATTGTGGTCAGTGTATACAATCATTGGCTTTTGTCCCGTACAAACATAAACCTCAAAGTGTTGTAAAGAAAGGACCAGAGCCAACAGTTCCTTCTCTATTGTGGAATAGTTCCTTTGGTGGCAATTGAACTTCCTGGAGAAGTATGCCACGGGATGCTCAATGTCATCAGAGTCACTTCTCTGTAGGAGCACAGATCCACAAGCTTGGTCGCTAGCATCGACCGCGATGGAGAACGGTTTGTTGAAGTCAGGAGATTTGAGCACGGGGAAGTGACACAGCAGAGACTTCAGGCGATCGAAGGCTCTCTGGCATGCATCATCCCAAGTGAACTTTACGCCTTTCTTCAGTTGGTTAGTTAGACTGAGAGCAATCTCAGCAAAGTTCTTGCAGAACTTGCGGTAGTACCCGATCATTCCAAGGAAGCGGCGCAAAGCTTTTTTGTTGTCAGGAACTGGAAAGTCCATGATGGCTTGGACTTTAGCATTTATGGGTGCCACCTTACCCTGGCCTATGACGTAGCCAAGATAGGTGACAGTAGCACAACCAAAGTCACTCTTGCTCAGGTTAACAGTCAGGTTAGCCTGGGTCAGGCGCTGGAACAACGTCTCGACATCTTTTAGATGTTCTTCCCAGGAGTCACTCCATGTGATCAGGTCATCGATGTACGCAGCCATGTGTGGCAGTTCGGCGATTGTAGACTGTATCATCCTTTGGAACATGGCTGGGGCATTTTTCATGCCAAAGGGTAGGACTTCATACTGGTACAATCCAGATGGTGTGGCAAAAGCAGAGATGCTCTTGGCCCTCTCAGTTAAAGGCACACACCAATAACCCTTCAATAAATCAATCTTGGTCAGAAACTTTGCTTGCCCTACTCTATCAATACAATCATCAATCCTAGGTATTGGAAACACATCAGTTCTAGTTACAGCATTGACTTTGCGATAATCTGTACAGAATCTAGTACTTCCATCAGGTTTTGTAACTAGCACACAGGGTGAACTCCAATCTGAGTTGGAGGGTCTGATAATATCATGGTCAAACATGTCCTCAACCTCTTTCTCAGCAATCTTTCTCTTTTCAGGATTCATCCGGTACGGATGCTGTTTAATTGGTTTGGCATCACCAACATCTACATCATGAGAGGCTATAGAAACTCTCTTTGGAACATCAGGAAACAGATCCTCATATTTCTTGATCAACCTCTCAAACTGATCTCTCTGTGAGGGTTCTAAGTGCAGGAGTTTTACATCAAGATTTTGCAACACTTCAGAATTTGACAATTTACATGAAAGAACTTCAGCTTTAATTCTAGGTTCATCATCTTGAAACTCCCCCTCATCTTCACAAATCTCGGCCATAGGAGTATCTGAAGTGACAGCTGCAACCCTAGCATTTCTGTCATGATAAGGCTTCAGCATGTTAATGTGACACAATTGTTTTGGTTTTCTCCTATCTGGAGTCTTCACAATGTAATTGAGATCATTGAGTTTTGTCAGAATTTCATAAGGACCATGAAATCTTGCCTGCAATGGATTGGACTGCAAGGGAAACAACACAAGGACCTTGTCTCCTGGTTTAGACTCACGGCTTCTAGCCTTATGATCATACCAAGTTTTCATTTTTCCCTGACTTGATTTCAAGTTCTCTTTGGCTAGGTCACAAGCTGCACGCAATCTTTCCTTGAACTTGCTAACATAGTCTAACAGACTGATATGCGGTTCTTTCTCTTGTCATTGCTCACTCAACAATAGCAAAGGTCCTCTCACTTCATGACCAAACACTAGCTCAAATGGACTGAATCCCGTAGACTCCTGCACTGCTTCTCGAGCTGCAAACAACAGCAAATGAACACCTTCATCCCAGTCTTTCTCATGGTCATAACAATAAGTCCTCATCATTGTCTTGAGAGTGGAATGAAACCGTTCTAAGGCACCCTGACTTTCTGGATGATAGGCACTAGAAAGAATCTGCTTTGCACCTAGTTCATACACAACCTGCTGAAACAATCCAGAAGTGAAATTGCTACCTTGGTCTGAATGAATTTCCCTGGGAAGGCCAAACAACGTGAAAAACTTTATCAAAGCCTTTGAGATTGCAGTTGCCTTGATGTTACGTAGAGGTATGGCTTCAGGGAATCTGGTAGATGCACACATGATTGTCAACAAGTACTGATTTCCAGATCTAGTCTTGGGTAATGGA
Organism: Gymnothorax reevesii; assembly: GCA_029721435.1. Lineage (NCBI taxonomy): Eukaryota > Metazoa > Chordata > Actinopteri > Anguilliformes > Muraenidae > Gymnothorax > Gymnothorax reevesii. Next base: position 186,567,007 of record CM056573.1, on the reverse strand, counting down.
CCAACACAATCAACAATGACCTTAGAGAAGGGCTCTCCAAATGCTGGGATAGGCTGCAATGGAGCTACAGGTGGGTCTAACTGGTGTTTTCCAGCTACTTGACAAGTGTGACAGGTTTTGCAAAAGTTGGAAACGTCTTTCCGAAGCCCAGGCCAAAAGAAGTGTTTCATGATCTTATCAACAGTCTTGTTAACACCAAGATGACCTCCTAAAGGTAAACTATGAGCCATTGTTAAGATCTCATTCCTGTAGACCTTCGGAACAACAATTTGCCTAACCACTGCCCAATCTGCATTGGCAGGGATATCAGGAGGGCGCCACTTCCGCATCAACACACCATCCTTGAGATAATACCCAACTGGAACTGCATCTATTTCTTTATCAGGAAGGGCTCTCTTCCTTAGTGCACAAATTTCAGGATCATTAGTTTGCTCCTCAATTAACCGCTTTCTGGACAGAGACAAGTCTCCAGACACATCAGAATCACCAGACCCATCCGGCTGGCTGAATAGAGAACTGATAAAAGTATCTGATAAGTCCTCAAACGGAGAAACCATAGTAGGCCAATCAGAGTCATGAGGCGAACCACCTGAGTCCTGACTATTCAATGTGCTTGACGGCACCACAACATCTTCTTCTTTAGCCTTCTTGGCCATAGCACGAGTCACTGCGCAAGAAGGATACAGAGATGGGTCCTCATCCCCATCTTCAGTGCTCGGCTGTGAAGTAAGATGTACGGGGGAACTACTTTACCCCCAGCCAGGTCATTGCCTAGCAACAGAGAAACACCCTTTATAGGTAGACTTTACATAAGTCCCACCTTTACCTGTCCTGTAACTTAATCTGACTTCAAGAATATAGAGCGCAGGGGTACAGATACAGTCCTCCCTTCAATACCTTGTACAAGTATGAAATCCCCTGAAGCGGTCTCATCACGTAACTCCAAAGAGTCCATCAACAAAAGTGACTGAGAAGCTCTGGTATCCCTTAGGATATATATGGGGACAGGAGTAGTATGCTCATTCAGAGCCACAAATCCCTCTGACACAAATGGAAGAAATTCCTCCCTCACGAAGTCAGCTGTATCAGGCTTTTTAGCCCCACAAGAAGCAGGCAATTTAGCAGATAGGTTATCTACTACAGGGGTTTCTAACCTTGTTTTCACAAAGGCATTTGGTTTGGTATCCTTTTCTTTTTCTTTCTTAGCTTTAAGGAACCAACAGTTAGTTGTAACATGACCAGATTTCTTGCAATAACTGCAAACTAGACCACTTTTGTCGCTGTCAGCTTTCACACTTTGATCAGACCTGTTACTGGATTTCTGAGCACCATCACCAGATTTGTCTTTGTCTTTGGGTGAGGAATCTTGGGTATCACCATTACCCTTTTTCTGAAATTGGGACCATCTATTGTTACTGCTAGACTGAAATTTGGACTTATGTGTGAGAACATATTCATCTGCAAATTTGGCAGCTGATTGCAAATTCAGTGCTTGCTCCTCATTAAGGTAGGTCTTAACATCATCCTTAACTCAGTTCTTGAATTCTTCAACTAACACCATCTCTTTTAGTGAGTTGAAATCATCCTTGACCTCCATAGAAGTACACCAGCGCTCAAAGCAAACCTTCTTCTCATTAGCAAATTCCACATAAGTCTGATTTTCAGATTTCTTCAGACCTCTGAATTTCTGTCGGTAAGCCTCTGGAACCAACTCATAAGCTCTCAAAATAACCTTTTTGACAACCTCATAATCAGAGGAATCATCTGCAGACAAAGCCGAATAGGCTTGTTGAGCTTTACCCTTGAGGACAGTTTGCAACATCAGAGGCCAGTGTTCTTTTGGCCACTGGCAACTCTTTGCTACCTTTTCAAAACACTGGAAATAGTTGTCAACATCCTTTTCCGAAAATGGAGGCACCAATTTTACCTCCTGGCTAGCCCGAAATTTATTTTCAGTTTGAATTTTAATTTTTAGTTGCTCCATTTGGAGTCTTTCTTCTCTATCGAATTTCTCTAATTCAAAATCTCTCTGTCTCTGTCTCTCTCTTTCTGCTCTTTCCTCTTTCTCTCTTTCTTTTTTCTCTTCTCTTGCTAATTTTTCTAACTCAAATTCTCTTAGTTTTTCTTTTTCTTGCCTTTCTTTCTCTCTTTCTTCTCTCTCAAATTCTCTTTGTTTTTCTTTTTCCTTCCTTTCAATCTCTAGCATTTTTAATTTAAGTTCCATTTCTATATTTGGATTTTCCACTGGAAACTGTTCCAGATCTCCTGGTGCAAACACATTTTCATCAATGTAATATTCAACTATCTCTCTAGCCAGTCTTGCTTTTCGCATGGCTGGTTTTACCTCTGTCAGCTTCAAATGTCTGCATATTTCCAACAGTTCTGTCTTTTGAAAAGACTTCAAAACCCCTACGGTTGGTGATGCCAAGAAATCATCCATTGCTGCTGATCTGTCAATATATTTAGGAAAATTCACAAAAACAATTTTACAATTTGAAATGTTAGATTTTCAATAAATGACTCACACAATGTTCTATCCTAGGCTTGAGCCCCCAATTTGTTATGGCCCCAATTTGTTATTTACATTTACAACAGCAACAGCAAGGGATGACAGACACAATTTAAAACTTAAACACATTTAATTAAACAGACAAAGACTAATAACAACTAACTAACTGACCAAGATTGAATATAACAAAAAAAAACAGAAATAATTACAGTCCCTTGTTTTGGTGGGGTGGCTTGGTGATGTCCTGGGTAAGGAAAAAAAATGCTCTAACACAGGCAAAAATCCACAAAAGAGACTTCACAGGTCTTGAACAGAAATGACAGGTCTGGTCACATGTATCCTTCTTCTTGCAATTTCTCCTACTACTTTACTGTCTCAATTCTACCCTTTATATACTCTTTTGCAGACCCCACCCACATTTAGACCTCTTTTTTTTTATTTTCGGGGACTTGCCCAAGACATGTCCAGGACATGTCTAAACCTAGCTCCAGTCTGAGCTCAATAAAAGAAAGGTAAATGCTGCCATTTAGTGGCCTCTATTCACATCACATCTGTCAGAACTAATTAGGAGCCGGTGTGTAAGAGCCATTTTTGGTTTTGTGTTTATATTCATGGGTAATGCTGTGTTAATGCTGTGAACCTCCCACCACTTGAGGGAGCATTGTTACCAAGTGCACAAGATCAAAGATCCATATATTCATGGGGTTTGATGAGCTCGTGTTTGTGTTGCTGGTTGGCAGAAGCAAACAGTTTTAGACTGTGGACCGTGGCTGGCGTTGGCGTTTTGTTATTTTGCCTATATTGGTAAATAGGCGATCTGGTGGAAGGTGAATGTTTGGCCCACTTTGTATTTTGATTGGAAATCTGTTCATCTGAATGCAATGCATCACAAGCAAATGCATTATCATTGTTCTTATTTTACTGAAATCACTGGAGTGGACATTTACGTCATTATTCACGCGTCGAAACAACCCACCGGCAACTAGTGACCTGTTTTGAATGGCAAAGGGGTCACTGGAGTGATTGCTATGTTGGTGATGCCATTGTTCAGGTTGTCGTGCCCAATAAATTCCGCTCATTGGTGCTCCAGATTGCACACGATAAACTGGCTGGTCATGCTAGCGTACAGAAAATGTAGGACCATGTTCTCCTTTACTTCTATTGACCTCGTGTCAAGCGCGACGTTACCAGCTATGTGAGAACGTGCAAAACGTGCCAATTGACGGGCAAACCCAACTTGACCATTAAGCCTGTGCCATTGCGTCCGTGTCAACCATTCGAACACTTGATAATTGACTGTGTGGGTTCCCTTCCTCATTTGAAATCGTGTAGTGAACATCTGCTTACTGCAGTGGTTCTCAAATTCGGTCCTGGCGCCCCCCTGTGTATGCTGGTTTTTTTTCCAGCCACTGTAATTACTGTCATGTGTAAAGTTACTCGCTACCCGGCAGCTTACCCAATACGTTCTATCAATTCAAAGTCAGTTGTGAAAGCTCTCAGCCAATTTGTTTCAATTTACGGATGACCGAAAATGATTCAGTCAGATTGTGGGAGTAATTTTACATCCAGGATGTTCGCTGATGTGCTTCAACAATTGGGAATAAAGCTAAATCTGGCCACCACATGTCATCCACAAAGTCAAGGTGCGCTAGACCGCTTTCATTCCACATTAAAATCATTGCTTCGAGCGTACTGTGTTGAGTTGAACCGTGATTGGGAGGAGGGCCTGCCCTAGCTCATGTTGGCAGCCAGTGAGGCAACTCAGAAGGGTACAGGCTTCAGTCCAAATGACCTTGTCTTCGCCCATAAAGTGCGGGGATTGCGGTCTGTGTTGCATGGTCAATGGGCTGATTCTGAACCGCTGGCTAATCTGGTCGAGTACGTGCAGGGCTTCCGCCATCGCCTCGTTAGTCTGTAGGATGGCTCGAGAGAGATTGGAGAAGTCTCAGAAAAAAATGAAAAAGTTGTTTGACCGTCGAGCTGAACCGTGAACATTCACTGTCGGTGACAAAGTGGTTGCGTTTCTTTCTGTACTGACAAATTTCCTGTTCCAGTAACTAAACGTGAACTAATGCACTTTCTTGTTATGGTGGGATTTTACCGCTGTTTTTGCAGAAATATTTCATCAGTAGTCGCACCACGAACTGATCTGCTAAAAACGAAAGCTATAGTCACGTGGTCTGATCAATGTCAAAAAGCATTTGATTATGAGAAAGTCCTGCTAACCTCTACGCCTGTCCTGCTGGCTCTGCGGCTGGATAAAACATTTAAAATCCAGGTGGATGCTTGCAAGGTCAGTGCTGGAGCTGTGTTAATCCAGGAGGATGGTTCTGGTTTGGATAATCCTTTGTGCTGTTTTTCGTGCAAATTTTCGAGTTACCAACTCAATTATTCTGTGATCAAAAAGAGAGGCCCTTGCGCTCGTCTGAGCACTCCAGTATTTTGAGGTATATGTGAGTGGGCGTGGCTCGCCTGTGGTGATCTACAGCGATCATAACCCACTTAGATTTCTCCATTCACTTCATAATCTGAACCTGCGGCTGATGCGCTGGTGTTTATTTCTCCAGCCATATAATCTAGATATTCGGCAGATCAAGGGTTCAGAGAACATAGTGGCAGATGCTCTCTCTCAAGCCCCTGTGCGTGCTTGTATGTGCGATTTTCTTTTTTGTGATCTCATCTTTGCTGGTTTTTACCCTTCGGCCGACTCTGGCCGGAGGGGTATTGTCGTCACTTGCGTGTCCGTCGTCTGTCGTCCGTCCATGATATTGTCCAGGCCAGTACTCAGCAGCTAATGATCGCAGCTTCACCAAATTTGGTATGATAACTCACTATGACCCATAGATGTGCATTGTCAGGTTTTTTGCTGGATTTGACCTTTGACCTTAGCTGTGTGACCTTGACCATGGAAATCTTGTCCAGGTCAGTACTTGGCAACTAATTATTGCAGCATCACCAAATTCAGTATGGTAATTCACTATGACCCATAGATGTGCAACGTCAGGTTTTTTGCTGGATTTGACCTTTGACCTTAGCGCTGTCTCCATGACCCTAGAAAATATTGTCCGGGTCAGTACTCTGCAATTAATCATCACAGCTTCACCAAATTTGGTATAGTAACTCAGTATAACCCATAGATATGCAACGTCAGGTTTTTTGCTGAATTTCACCTTTGACCTGAACGCTTTGACCTTCGCCTCAGAAATCTTGCCCGGGTCGGTACTCGGCAACTAATTATCGCAGCTTCACCAAATTTGGTATGGTTACTCACCATGACCCAGGCATGTGCATTGTTAGGTTTTCTGCTGCATTTGACCTTGGACCTTAGCTCTCTGACCTTGACCCTGGAAATCTTCTCCGGGTCAGTACTCGGCAACTAATTCTCACAGCTTCACCAAATTTGGTTTGGTAACTCTCTGTGACCCATAGATGTGCAACGTCAGGTTTTTTCTGAATTTGACCTTTCACCTTAGCTCTGTGACCTTGACCCTGGAAATCTTGTACGGGTCAGGACTCGTCAACTAAATTTCGCAGCTTCACCAAATTTGGTATAGTAACTCACTGTGCAACATAGATGTGCAACATCATGTTTTTTGTTGGATTTCACTGATTGACCTCAGCACTGTGACCTTGAGGCAGGAAATCTTGTCCGGGTCAGTACTCAGCAACTACTGATCCTTGCTTCACAAAATTTGGTATGGTAACTCACTGTGACACATGGATGTGCAAGGTCATGTTTTTGCTGGATTTCACCTTTGACCTTAGCGCTGTGACCTTGAGGCAGGAAATCTTGTCCAGGTTCAAGGGGTGTTCAGCAACGCGTTATGTTTCACTTTGATATTGAAATTTTGATATTTAATAGGCTGGTCCTATCAGGTTTCACTTCTTGTTGGATTTGTGTTTTTTTTGGGGGGTTGTGCGTAGTTGGACTCTTGAGCACAGAAACCCTTAAGGCCAACGCCCACTGGAAGCGTGAGACGCGCATCAAAAAATTGGTTACATTAATTTCAATGGAGCAACGCCCACTGGCAGCGTCTGACGCACGTCAGATTTTTACTTTTTGCCACTGCTGAATTTTTGAAGCGTCAACACAATAGAAACGCATCTGTCTTTTAGATTATTTAACTATTTCGCCTTGTTATGGTTAGTCACACATTTAGCGGCTACCTCACATGCAGTTGTCAACCTGCTTTTTAACCAAGTCGCAGTTTTGAAAGGAAACCCGTTATTTTGCGGTCATTTAAGTTATCGGGGGATCTACAGTTAGGCAGTACCTAACCCAAGGTTCACTGATGAGAACTTTACATGGCTAAGTTAGCTATAGCTTGCTAATTCGTTGCTGGGTAAAGTAAAATGAATCATAATCTTAATTTACTTGACATCTAAATTTAGGAGGAAAATTATGCCTGTATATAACGTATAGTGCATAGTAACCTGACCGTCACACTTTGCCATCACTTGAAATAAGCTTGATAGGTAGGACCCCCCCCACAAAAAAAAAAAATTAAACGTTGTCTTGTTTAATATTTTGAGAGTGACACTCATGTCCTCTCGGTCGAGTTGACAGCTGTCAATGTTGACACGGCTGACGCTTTCATTGGGCGTTTAAAAGCGTAAAGGCAACGTTCGAAGTTTGACGCGCCGCACCGCTTCGCGGCCAGTGGGCGTTGCCTTTAGGGTTTCTCTTTTTCAAGGGGGAGGGTGTGTGATGGCCCTCTGGCCTTTTTAGTGTTGATTGTTGTGTTCTGTATTGTCTAATGTGATGGCTAATGTCTCTTCTGTTTGCCTCTTTGCAGGTGTGCCGATGGTACACATGACCTAATTATTGGGAGTGCGCTGTCTATATCAACCAGCTCAAAGTTATGCTGGGGGGGCACACACTGATTCGGCTTGTTACGTGCCACTGGCACATTTGTTTGAGGGTCGAGTGTTAGGCCTTGTTTGTAGGCCGACACCTGATCTCTCTTTCTTTGTTTGTCATGTCTGTGCAACCTCGAAAAATTATTCAACATTATTGAAGTTTTGAAAAGGAACATAAATCTGAAAAATTTGGAACTTGTAATTGTTGTCCTCCTCCCCTTTTTGTATATGTGAAGCTCGTAGGGCGTCATAGGTACCATAAAGTATTTTTAGATAAAGTTTGAGAAAAATCTGAGATTTTTCATCCCTGGATTTTTCGTCCCCTGATGATAAAGAAACATTGTTGACAGGGTTAGGGTTACAATGTAGGAAGAGGCAAAACATTATCGGGGATGAACAATCCAGGGACAGAGAGTCTGGGGACAAAGAATTTTGGGACGAAGAGTCCTAGTACCTTACAAGGCACCTCAGTATTGACTGTTTTGACATGGAATGACCCCATTGCCTTGTACGGCACCTTGGTCAGCTGTAGCTGTTTTTAAACATGCTTTATAAATAAATTTGAGTTTGAGTGTGTGTTTGTGTAACGTATCTCACAAAAGTGAGTACACCCCTCACATTTTGACAATTAATTGATTATACAACCCCAGTTCTGAAATAGTTCAACTTGGCTAATTTTCGTCATATAAGACCTTTTCTTACCACACAGTCAGCAAAAGCTTATATGCATGCAATGGTATTTTCTCACATAACATACTGTTTTACAACCTGGTCACATACTACTGCAAGCACGTTCAAACCCATCAAGTCTCTCTTCAAGAAGGCAGTAAAAATCTTTGACAAGAAACCTCTTAATTTTCATTATTGTGATATCACAAGAAAACATAATATTTTTAACCTTGACAGTTACCAAATTTTTCAAGATGCCTGTCTTGTTTTTAAAGTTTTAAATGGACTTGCCCCACCTCCATTAAATAATTTTATTCATAAAAAATGCAAAAATGCAATAACAACCAGAGCACAAACTAGGGGAGACCGCTATATGCCTCGGCGCAGAACTAAATTTAGTCAAGCGGTGGTGTCCGTCAGAGGTGCACATTCCTGGAACAATATACCAGGACATGTCAGAAACTGTGACAGCTATGTAACCTTCAAAAAAGAGCTTAAACATTGGTTAAAATCATACCAGTTATGCATGCATGTATAATATCTGTATATTATCTGTTTATTCCTATGCCCAACCCGGGGGCATCCCGCTCACTCAGAATTTTAACTACAATATACATGGTTGTGTTAATTAATTAGTTAATAATGTTAATTAATGTTGTGATTGTGTCTTGTGTGTAAAAATACTGGTCCCCCCCTTGTGTTGTGTGCTTTTCTGTGAGGTGTTCTGTCGTTTGGAAAACTTGTATGTTTTTTTTTTTATTTTGTAAGTGCCTGCCTTAGGCCTGCGGATAAACTCAATAAGCTCAATAAATAAAAAATAGTTGGGACAAAGTGTAAATTGTGAATAAAATCAAAACGCAATGACTTTCAAATCACACCAGCCAGTATTTTATGCACAATAGGACAGCGTCTGGGCATTTAGGAGACAAGTTTCTGGAGTTTAGCCATTGGAATTTGATCCACCTCTTGTTTAATACAGGCTACCAGCTGCTGGAGAGTATTGGGTCTCCTTTGACAGACTTTTCATTTCATTATGCACCAAATGTTCTCAATCGCTGAAAGATCAGGACTGCAGGCAGGCCTCTTCTATTACGAAGCCATGCTGTTGTATTAGCTGCAGTATGTGGTTTTGCATTGTCCTGCTGAAATACACAAGGCCTTCCCTGGAATAGATGTCGTCTGAAGGGGAGCATATATTGCTCTAAAACCTTTTATATACCTTTTACCATTCAAGGTGCTTTTTAAAACATGCAGGTGTCCCACAACATAAGCACTAATGCATCCCCATACCAGCAGAGATGCTGGCTTTTGAACTGAACGCTGATAACAGGAGGGGTGGTCTTTCTCCTCTTTAGCCCAGAGGACACAACACCCATGATTTCCAATGAGAATATCAAATTTGGACTTGTCGGACCACAGGACACTTTGCCACTTTGCTACCGTCAATTTTAAATGAGCCTTGGCCCACACAACATGGTGGCGCTTCTGGATCATGCTCAACAATGGCTTCCTTTTTGCATGATAGAGTTTTAGGTGGCATCTGTGGATGGCACGACAGGCTGTGTTTACAGATTGTGGTTTCCTGAAGTATTGCTGGGCCCATTTAGTAATGTCAATGACAGAATCATGCCGGTGAGTGATGCCGTGGCGTCTGAGGGCCCGAAGATCACGGGCATCCAGTAAAGGTCGTCGGACTTGTCCCTTACGCACAGAGATTTTTCCTGTTTCTCTGAATCTTTTGATGATGTTATGCGCTGTCGATGATGAGACCTTCATAGACTTTGCAATTTGACGTTGAGGAACATTGTTTTTCCTCGGCCCGAATTTCGGCCAGAGGGGTATTGTTGTCACCTGCGTGTCTGTCTGTCTGTCTTTCATCCGTCGTCTGTCCATAACTTTGTCCAGGTCAGTACTTAGCAACTAATGATCGTCAGGGTTTTGGCTGGATTTCACCTTTGGCCTTTAGCGCTGTGACCTCAACTAATGATCGCAGCTCCACCAAATTTGGTATGGTAACTCTCCGTGACCCATAGATTTGCATCGTCAGGGTTTTGGCTGGATTTGACCTTTGGCCTTTAGCGCTGTGACCTTGACCATGGAAATCTTGTCCGGCCCAGTACTCAGTAACTACTGATGGCAGCTTTGTCAAATTTGGTACGGTAACTCTCGGTGACCCATAGATGTGCAACGTCAGGGTTTTGGCTGGATTTGACCTTTCACCTTGGCTGAGGGCTATTCAGCAATGCGTTATTTTACGCAAGCCTTCACAGGTTGGACAGCCTCTGGCCATCTTTACTTCTAAGAGACTCAGCCTCTCTAAGACATCCCTTCTATAGCCAATCATGTTACACACCTGATGCCAGTTAACTTAATTACTTGCTAAATGTTCTTTCAGCTGATTCTCGAATTGCTTTTTCAGCCCTTTTTTGAGACCTATTGCTGCCAGGAAATTTGAAATAAGCTCATTTTGTGGATAAAAATGTAAAATGTCTCAGTTTGAACATTTAAAATGTTATCTATGTTCTATTGTAAATAACATAATGGCTCATGTGATCTGAATTTCATTGCATTTTGATTTTATTCATAATTTACACTTCGTCCCAACTATTTCGGAATTGGGGTTCTATCTTTTCAAAGGACAACGTTCTAGAAATGAAGCTTGAATATGTTCTCGAGTAGTCATTGTACAATATGAGTAGCAGTGTAGATTTACTGCACTGTCCAAATAACTGAACAGTTATTCCAAAGTGGGTGGCAACAAAAGTGAGTACACACCCCACTTGGTCAACCAATCAATGAAACGTGTCCTTATTCATCATGTTCGTGCTTTTGTCTGTTCGCCTGGGCCATATGAGGTTGTTTAACGTGTTGAGAGTTTAAATTGTGGTGCTTTGGGTGCAACGCTGTCATTCTGGTCACTGGATAGTCAGGCACCTCATGGGAAAGAAATCTCTGAGGATCTGAAAAAGAGAATTGTTGCTCTCGAGAAAGATGGCCTAAGCTACAGTAAGATCTGTAAAACCATGAAACTGAGCTACAGCATGGTGGCCAAGGTTATCCAGTGGTTTTCCAAGACGGGTTCTACTCGGAGCAGGCCTTGTCAGGGTCGACCAAAGAGGTTGAGTCCTCGTGCTCTGCCTCGGGTGCACAAGTTGACTTGAGATGCAGGAGTTCTGGCAGCATTGCTAACGAGGTTGCTGCAGTGGGAGAACAGCCTGTCAGCGCTCAGACCATATGCTGTGCAGTTAGTCTGCATGGCCGTCAGCGAAGATGGATGCCTCGTCTGAAGCTAGCCCACAAGAAAGCGTCAAAACAGTTTGCTGAAGACAACCAGTCCAAGAACATGAACTACTGGAACCAAGCATCATGGTCTGGGGCTGCATGAGTGCTTCTGGTCCTGGGGAGCTGCACTTGATTAATGGAATAATGGATTCGAACATGTACTGTGACATTCTGAACATGATGCCCTCTCTTAGGAAATGGCAGTTTTCCAACATGATAAGGACTTAAACACTCCTCCAAGATGACAACTGCCTTCCTGAAGAAGCTGAAGGTGATGGCGTAGCCAAGTATCTCTCCAGACCTAAATCCCATTGAGCACCCGTGATGTTGTCATGGAAGAGTGGAGGAGGATCCCAGCAACAACCTGCGCAGCTCTGGTGAATTCCATGCCTAGGAGAATCAAGGCAGTGCTGGACAACAATGGCGGTCACACTAAATATTGACACTGGGGACACAATTTGGCATGTTTACGGTGAGGTGTACTCACTTTTGTTGCCACTAATTTTGGAAATGGCGACTGTTTGTTTAGTTGTTTTGAAAGTTTAGTTAGTCTACACTACCACACATATTGTACAATGACTACTCTCGTATATATTCAGGTTTCATTTCTGCTATCTTGTCCCTTGAAAAGATATTAAACAAGAGCAATCCGAGATTTCTGATCTCCGCCAAAGGATGACATTGATACAAATGCAAGATCTGTCTCTTGGGAAGATTTAAGGACCACGCATGTCACTAAATTTGTAGATCCAGATCCCTATCCGAATCCAGAATCCAGATCCAGATCCGGATCATCACCAAAATTTAATGGAGTCGTCGCCAGACCAAGATCTATCTCTGGTGAAAATTTCACGAAGATCCGTCCAGCAGTTTCTGAGAAATCCTGTCCAAAGACAGACAAATAAATAAATAAATAAATAAACCGACTCGATTGCATAATCTCCTTGGCAGAGATAATTAATTGTCGAAATTTGAGGGGTGTGCTCACTTTTATGAGATACTTTATGTGTGTGTTCTTCTCTCTGCAGGTTGTCAGGCTGTAGAGTCACACACAGAGGTTGTGATTCTCTGGCTTCAGCTCTGAGTTCAAACCCCTCACACTTAAGAGAGCTGGACCTGAGATACAATCACCCACGAGAGTCTGGAGTGAGAGCACTGTCTGCTGCTAAACTGGACACACTCACACTGCTGTAAGTACACACACACACACACACACACACACACACACACACACCTGAGAGAGCTGGACCTGAGATACAATCACCCCGGAGAGTCTGGAGTGAGAGCACTGTCTGCTGCTAAACTGGACACACTCACACTGCTGTAAGTACACACACACACACACACACACACACACACACACACACACCTGAGAGAGCTGGACCTGAGATACAATCACCCAGGAGACTCTGGAGTGAGAGCACTGTCTGCTGCTAAACTGGACACACTCACACTGCTGTAAGTACGTGCACACACACACACACACACACACACACACACACACATACACACACCTGAGAGAGCTGGACCTGAGATACAATCACCCAGGAGAGTCTGGAGTGAGAGCACTGTCTGCTGCTAAACTGGACACACTCACACTGCTGTAAGTACTCACACACACACACACACACACACACACACACACACACCTGAGAGAGCTGGACCTGAGATACAATCACCCCGGAGAGTCTGGAGTGAGAGCACTGTCTGCTGCTAAACTGGACACACTCACACTGCTGTAAGTACACACACACACACACACACAAACACACACCTGAGAGAGCTGGACCTGAGATACAATCACCCAGGAGACTCTGGAGTGAGAGCACTGTCTGCTGCTAAACTGGACACACACACACTGCTGTAAGTACTCACACACACACACACACACACACACACACACACACCTGAGAGAGCTGGACCTGAGATACAATCACCCCGGAGAGTCTGGAGTGAGAGCACTGTCTGCTGCTAAACTGGACACACACACACTGCTGTAAGTACACACACACACACACACCTGAGAGAGCTGGACCTGAGATACAATCACCCCGGAGAGTCTGGAGTGAGAGCACTGTCTGCTGCTAAACTGGACACACTCACACTGCTGTAAGTACACACACACACACACACACACACACACCTGAGGGAGCTGGACCTGAGATACAATCACCCAGGAGACTCTGGAGTGAGAGCACTGTCTGCTGCTAAACTGGACACACTCACACTGCTGTAAGTACTCACACACACACACACACACACACACACACACACCTGAGAGAGCTGGACCTGAGATACAATCACCCCGGAGAGTCTGGAGTGAGAGCACTGTCTGCTGCTAAACTGGACACACTCACACTGCTGTAAGTACACACACACACACACACAAACACACACCTGAGAGAGCTGGACCTGAGATACAATCACCCAGGAGACTCTGGAGTGAGAGCACTGTCTGCTGCTAAACTGGACACACACACACTGCTGTAAGTACTCACACACACACACACACACACACACACACACACACCTGAGAGAGCTGGACCTGAGATACAATCACCCCGGAGAGTCTGGAGTGAGAGCACTGTCTGCTGCTAAACTGGACACACACACACTGCTGTAAGTACACACACACACACACACCTGAGAGAGCTGGACCTGAGATACAATCACCCCGGAGAGTCTGGAGTGAGAGCACTGTCTGCTGCTAAACTGGACACACTCACACTGCTGTAAGTACACACACACACACACACACACACACACCTGAGGGAGCTGGACCTGAGATACAATCACCCAGGAGACTCTGGAGTGAGAGCACTGTCTGCTGCTAAACTGGACTCACTCACACTGCTTTAAGTACAAACCCCAATTCCAGTGAAGTTGGGATGTAGTGTAAAATGTAAAATATTTGAGAAATGGTTACCCATTTTAAATTTCATGCCTACAACACGCTCAACAAAAGCTGGGACAGGGGCATGTATAACGCTGTGTGACATGATCTTCCCTTTAAACAACATTCAATAAGCATTTGAGAACTGAGGACACTAATTGTAGAAGTTTTGTAGGTGAAATTCTTTCCCATTCTTACTTGATGTTCGACTTCAGTTGCTCAACAGTCCGGGGTCTCTGTTGTCGTATTTTGCGCTTCATAATGCGCCACACATTTTCAATGGGAGACAGGTCTATACTGCAGGCAGGCCAGTCTAGTACCCGCACTCTTTTACTACGGAGTCACGCTGTTGTAACACATGCAGAATGTGGCTTGGCATTGTCTTGCTGAAATAAGCAGGGACGTCCCTGAAAAAAACGTTCCTTGGATGGCCACATATGTTGCCCCAAAACCAGTATGTTCCTTTCAGCATTAATCGTGCCTTCACAGATGTGCAAGTTACCCATGCCATGGGCACTAACACATCCCCATACCATCACAGATGCTGGCTTTTGAAGTTTGCACTGACAACAATCTGGATGATCCTTTTCCTCTTTAGCCCAGAGGACACGACGTCCATGATTTCCAAAAACAATTTGAAATGTGAACTCGTCAGATCACAGGACGCTTCTCCACTTTGCGTCAGTCCATCTCAGATGAGCTCGGGCCCAGAGAAGCCAGGGGTGTCTCTGGGTGTAGTTGATATACTATGGCTTTCGCTTTGCATGATAGAGTTTTAACTTACACTTGTAGATGTAGCGATGAACTGTGTTCTCTGACAATGGTTTTCCGAAGTGTTCCTGAGACCACATGGTAATATCCTTTCCAGAATGATGTTGGTTTTTAATGCAGTGCCATCTGAGGGACCAACGGTCACGGGCATTCAGTTCAGTGTTGGTTTTTGGCCCTGCTGCTATCGTGTAGAGATTTCTCTGGATTCTCTGAATCTTGATGATATTATGGACTGTAGATGATTAAATCCCTTAATTCCTTGCAATTGCACGTTGGGAAACTTTCTTAAATTGTAGGACTATTTACTTACGCAGTTGTTCACAAAGTGGTGAACCTCACCCCATCCTTGCTTGTGAACGACAGCCTTTCAGGGATGCTCCTTTTATACCTATTCATGACACTCACCTGTTTCCAATTATCCTTTTCACCTGTGGAATGTTCCAACCAGGTGTTTGTGGAGCATTCCTCAACTTTCCCAGTCTTTTGTTGCCCCTGTCCCAGCTTTTTTGGAACGGGTTGCAGGCATCATATTCAAAATGAGTTAATATTTCTGGGGGAAAAAAAAAAAAAGTTTATCAATTTGAACATTAAATATCTTGTCATTGTTGTGTACTCAATTGAATATAGGTCAAAAAGGATTCGCAAATCATTGTGCTGTTTTTATTCACGGTTTACACAACGTCCCAGCTTCATTAGAATTGGGGTCTGTGCACAAACAGACACACTGCTGTAAGCAAACACACACACATACACACGCGCATCCATACACACAGTCACGCTCTCACACACATTTACACACATGCACAAATACACACACACATACACTGCTGTAATTACACACACACACACACATATACACAAACAGAAACACTGCTGTAAGCACACACACACATATACATACCGCACACACACACACACACACACACACACACACACACTCACACTCATATTCACTGTGTTATGTTGCTCGTACAGTGTGGACCATGGAGGAGAGAACAGGACCAAACCAGGACCCAGGAAATGTGAGTGTGTATCGACACAGAGCACTTTCCATAGATACACACTTCACTGTGTGTGTGAGAGACTTGACTAAAACATCTCTCTTACATACGCACACGCACACAAGTACTATCATAGCGTTCTCAATTCAGTTTTTTTTTCTATTCTATTTGCTTCATTGGCATGAATGTCAATTGAACAATATTGCTAAAGCATCAAAAGAAAATACAATTCTGCAAATGTCAAAAGTAAGTAAAGATAAATTATATGCATACATATACAGTGATGATTCTGAGACGCGTAATTTGCGGGATCTTGCAAGTTTGACAGACTTGGCGCTAAACGAAGATTTCAGTGCGCCAGCAACTACGCATTACATTATGATTTGGCGCAAATCCTTTGCTCTAGTGCGTAGATTGATATGAAAACATTGTCTATAACAAACTTCTGTGCATATATTCAGCAAATTTATAAACCTACTGCAAAGATTGTTGTCAAAATGTAGGCAGCAAGATACTTCTGTATATGCCTGACTCTATATGACTGTGGCTGTAACCCCCTGTCACGCTCGTGTGCTGCTTTCAAGTTGGTAAAACTAGGCAAGGTAAAAACAGCATCCCTCTCACCAGCAGTAACATCTTTCCTGCAGGCAAAGCAAAAGCATTCATCCCGCTGAACTGAGTACTGCAGCCACGGTCGTGTACGATACCAGGCTGGATTGAATGATCGTCGTAAAGCACCGAATGCATGCTCTGGGTAGCTAGCTAATATTGGCTGGGTTGGATCATCGCCATTCAAGTTCCTAACCGCGTGAGGTAGGGCTGAGGCTGCAGAGAGAGGGAACTGGTTTAGGGCAGTGCTTGTGGAGTGTACTGGAGCCGGAGCCATAGTCATAGCTTCTGGTGTGCAAGCTACGGCATCGCCAGAGATGTCAAGTCTCACGCATTCGGTGTAGGTCTCACGCATTTTTTAGGCTTATTCAACGTAGTCCAGAATTATTCAATGAACGCGTATTAATGAGATTCTCATGCGGAATTAAAATCCTTGTGCATTGAAGTTTCAGTTTCATTTTCGTAAAGGTGCACCTCATCACAAGTAACGTGGAAATCGATTATGACTCCGGACTTCTCTTGCTTCTCTTTACTGAGGGATTGGAAACAATGCGTGTGTTTCGTGATCGTTTGAATTATTTAACCCCTTTGTGCAGAAGCCAAATTTGGCTATTTATGGGTTACCCACTTTAATGCTGTATAATTGAAGATTTAAGCTTCATAAAGAGAAAAAATGTGGCTCAATTCAGAAAAGACACTCACAGCATTTAGAATTACATTGTATTTCAGTTTATTTTCATGATTTTGGTAGAGAAAATGAGCAGCAAACATAAAAAATCTTCATGAGAATTCAACATTGAAATTGCAAAAAAAATAATAATTCTGAGGATTGAAAAACTGCTGGGGCTCAAAACTTTACATTTCTGGTATCATAAACTCCTTGAGCACAAGTAGAATTCATCTTCAACATTACGTTCTAGATTACTTACATGCTATTAGCCAAATTATACAGCTACCCAAGTGTCTCCCCAAAGTCTCAAAATGATGTGCTGTCAAATCATTAAAAAATCATGTTTTTAACACAAATAAAGTTTTAAGGCATGAAATTTAATATGAACAAATTATTTTCTGGTTGAGTTTACTATGAGTTTATCAATATCAGTGCAGTTGAATATCAGTGGTCACCAGTAACCTCTCCAAACACAAAACATGCCTTTTCTCCATAATGAAGTTTAGAGTTTTGGCCATTTTTCTTCAAAGCCAGCACAAACACGCATTAAATAAACTGCTTATTAAACGGTCAGAACATTCATCCTGTAATGGAAGCTGCCAGTCCCCTCCTCTAAGCTCACGAACCCATTTCAACACTTACAAGGAACAAGTACACCTCACTAACTCAGTAATATCTGAATTCTGAAATATACCTTATTTCAACAGAATAGACACTCCACTTTCAGGGAATATCAAATCCATTGCCTCTCCCGATTCAAAAGAAATGTGCAATGAACGTACCAGGGGATCCACCCAAATGCACGGGCAGTTCGCATTTTAAACAGGAAAAAAAACTCGACATTCGACTTTGTTGAGTAGGTATACATTCCAAAACAAAAAAAAAAAAAAGTAGCAGCCTGACCTTTTTCATGAATCCCTGAGACCGATGTATCCAGTAGCAGGAACCCTCCGGTCCCGTTTCATTCGAAATAATTCTAATTGACCATATCCTTATCTCATTTAAACCTGTAAATGTAACTGAACACTTCCAGGCCAGTTTTGCGAACCGATTTTCTATAAATCACGTCTATTTTAGCCGCGTAATGTGCATAACGTAGACAGGATACAACCGAGCCTGCTGATACGCACAGGTTTGTATGCTCTGTGTTTGTCCAATCAATGTGTTTCACTTTACACTAAAATGTTTAAACACTTGGGAATTGGATAAGAAACGAGCCAATCAATACATTGTTACCAGGGGAACTTCACGAGGGCATGAAGTGTAACTCTACAATTACGCAGAAGAGCTTGAGTGTATGATTGAGTGATTGGCTATCAACGCCAGTACTCGGGTGAATATAAGGAAGCGCTGGAATTGTCATTGAAGGAATCTACGCGTAAATCCACGGTAGGGAACTACGAATTTTTTTGTATGTGACAACTGTAATTGACGGTACAATGTGAGAGAATCAATACCATGTCAATTTTTTTGCCTCAGAAAACAGATTTTTCTGAACCACTAATTGAAATGCTGTTGGGTCACTGTGGCTAAACTGGTGCCAACAGAGGATAACGATTTTTTCTGTGTCAAGATATCGTTTTTTTAAACTGCTGAATCGATACTATGGGCAAGGATACTGACCAGTTTGCACATCAGGCTTAGCTGAGGAGTTTAATTCATGCAGCTCTTGAAAAACAGGGCGTGGAGTGAACTTCCCCATATTCAGAACCGTGTTCGAGGTCTGCTTGCTTGTGAACATTCAATAACTGATCCGGGGTTGCCATCTAGTGATCGAGTACAGTAACAGCATGCTTAAATTTGCAGGTCTATAGACGCAGGCGTCTACAAATCTGCAGAAGGGGTTAAATTAAATAAGACCATTTGAAACGTCTTTATGCAATTCCATTGCTTTCAATCCCTCAGTAAAGACAAGCCTGAGAATTCCTGTGTCATAATCGATTTTCG
Organism: Gymnothorax reevesii; assembly: GCA_029721435.1. NCBI lineage: Eukaryota > Metazoa > Chordata > Actinopteri > Anguilliformes > Muraenidae > Gymnothorax > Gymnothorax reevesii. The sequence goes on along the minus strand of CM056573.1, from coordinate 186,547,796 downwards.
TGTCAGTGGGGAAATCCACCATAATGCACGTGAAACCGATTAACTTAATGCACAATTACTTAAATTCCGCGACTGAATTTCTTCAGTGTGCGTTGACTGAATAATTGCTGACTATGGAAAGCCAAAAGTGCCACAATGTGGCACTAATTCCACACGTCTTATCTTAAAATGCCGCAAAAAACATGCGTTTCTAGGTAAAAGCGGCTTTAAAAACGGCGTTTTACTTGTACAAAGCGCCGATTTTTACAGCGCTTTTGCAGGAAGCTTTAAAACGCCACTTTTTACACGACAAAAGTGCCGTAATAGACGCCCGTTTTTACAGAGGCACTTGAACGCTGCTTTTTACGCTGTCATAAGTGTTAATAAACGCTGCTATTCACAGCGTTTTTTTCCTGATGACAATGAGCCCTGAGCTCTGTTGAAAGGGAACCCCGACTATAATGACTTGTTGGTTTCATAAGATTAATGTTGGTATCAGTCATATTAATGTAAGTCAAAAAATATCCTAGACGTCTTCATTTTTATAAAATTTGAAAAAATAATTTTACTCGTAGGTCGCCATTGTTGTTTGCATTGCAATGCAGTTTGGGTAGTGAAGTCAAATGGTTGCTCAACGCAGTTCTGTCAGTTCTCCGGTACCATAGTTGTGACTGGACAGCGAGAAAAATGACATCAATTCAGCCTCTTCACAGGGATGCGATTTTTCTGCTAATTCGCGGAATTCCGTTTTTTTATCTTCAAAATTAAAAAAATAAATAAAATGATTTTTCAGTCATGAAAATCCGATTTCATATCGACAGCATTCCGACTTTTAGTATTTCCGTAACTGCATGATGCATTCTACAGAACTTCTGTTTTCAAATTAGCCAGGTAAGGCACACCGGTCAAATGTCATGCTGTGTGGGCAGGGGCTGCGGTGGCAAGTTTCAACACTGCGGAAAAGAAATGACTTAGATATTGCGGATATTCGAGACGACAGATAGCATGTAGTATAGTAATAATAATTAATAGTCCATATACCTGTATTTTGTGTAGCCCATTCGGCTAGTAGAGCGAGGATGAAGCAGTCTTGTAGCCTAAGTTTCAGCGGCATGAGTGGTTGACGGCTGAACACTGCTGCGTCCCTTTATGCAACTCCTCGAGACAAATGCTGTACACCCCTGGCAAATTGAGTGGTTGGTTCAGTGTGTATCAGTATCCCCCGGGAGTGCGAGTGGGTGCTCGCCTTAGCTCTTTGACGCACCTTCGCCAGCTCCCATTAATGGTAGTATGGCCAGTCAAACCATAACATTGCATTACGTAAGCTTACCAACAAACCTGATGGACCTTTATTTTCCTACCTCACTTTCGCCCACTTTAATATGAAGCATTATCACCCTACATTTTGACTTTGGTGAATGCCGAATTATTTGGTTACTGTGACCAGCATACGCACGGGATATCAGTGCTAATGCAGCTGGGCGTCTCGCTCCAAAGCTAAATCATGGTTATTACATCAGCTGCCCAGCTAATCCATGACCTTCAGCAATATTAGCGAACGGTACCACTACGACACGCAATTTTTCTATTGCGCCGTATTATTAAAGGTGCTTCAGGACCTCGACGAGGAGCCCTTCCTACCTAGTAGTTTCACTTTTGTTTTTTCATGTAAATGGAGGTCACTGGACACCGAATATAGCCGAATGTGGCTAGATAGTGACAATGTTTTCCGTTGTCGTTTGGCTTATTCACTAGGTTAATTTGTAATGCATAATATGTAATGCATATTTCCTGGAGTTTCATCAGGATTGTGTTTTTAGTCTATAATTGGAAGCTGAAAATACTCACAGAACTCATAGATGGTTTCTACAGATAATTGGATAAAGAAAAAAGATTTATTAGAGGTATCAACAGTGATTGTTATTTTTCATTTTTGCTATTACACAGTACATTCAGGGAAGTCCAAATTCATAAAATCCCATGAGTATGTGACTTTGTGATATGATTTAGGAGTTGACTATGAAGTCAATGATTTTATTGATATATTGGCTGTATTCAATGAATGTTATTTGACTTTTTTCTGAATGCAACAGTGGCAGATTAAATTCTTGACAAGCTTGGAGCTTGTGAGTAATTTTGACTTGACTTGGAAATGAAAGATTGCATGTGTTTGTTGGCTTGAATATACATTGGATAATTCTGTTTTTTATTATTTTATTGAATTCTTAGTACACTTAGGGCACTAAAAATCACTAAAACCTAGGAGCTTCGAAGGGCTTCATGCACCCCCCACCAGGGGGCTGCCCTGGACCCAGCTGGGGGCCAGTGGTCCCCAGACCCCCGCTATAATTTCACTTCACCCAAATCACATACCTGTCTTCAAGTTGAACCCGAGCGTTAGCGAGGAGGAAAACACAGAAAATAACCAAAATGAGCATAAAAATGAAGACCAAAGGAGACATGATGAAGCGAGAGTGGGGAAAACCCAGTGGCGTCAGTGCAACAGCTGCATCGCCATGATCACCGAGAGGGAGAGTGTTTGTTGTCGAGCTCCAATTTTTGTCAGCAGCTGTTCAAAGTCAGCATAAGCTTACCGTGAGTCTTCTGATCCGTTGCACCCCAGTATGAATAATTTCAGGTATTAGCATCCACCACTGTCATGTGCTTTTTAGCCTACAGAACTTGGAGGGACTGTCGATAGGGGGGAGCGGGTTTTGGGTATGACCGGTGTGCCAGATGTTATTGCAGGCCTTGAATTTTGGCAAGAATAAACTTCCGCAACTGTTTCGGATACGACTTACTTAGAAGTCAATCGATGTTTTTGTTATTAGAGTTTTAAAATATATAATTCTATTTGAGGCCGTTAGTAGTCATTAAGTAGAAACGCTTTTCTTATGGATGACAACTAACGCATTTATTGTCACAAAATATTTATTAATACATTTACTGTAATTTCTCGTTGGATGCCCAAAATTTAAATCTTGCTCGTGCCACTGTAAATGTTGATAATTTGCCGTGGCGAAATATTGGTCTTAATGTGAGACATTGGCTTGCACACAGTTCGCAAATTGATAACTATAACATTACATCAGAATATAAATATTTTACACAGTATACCTAAGGTAGATGTGTGATAATTTCTCTCAGCAGCCATACCACTATTCAGCAGCCATACCACTATTCTATCTGCTCCAGCCGTGTGGCTGAAGCTAAACAGGTGTGGGCTTGGCTAGTACTTGGATGGGAGACCACTGAGGAAAACCAAGTTGCTGCTGGAAGAGGTGTTGGTGGGCCAGTAGTTGGCAGTCTTCCCTCTGGTGGAATAATCCCCAATGCCCCAGTGCAGTGACGGTGACACTGTACTGAAGGAGATGCCGTCTTTAGGATGAGACGTTAAACCGAGGTCCTGTCTCACAGTGGTCATTAAAGATCCAATGACACTCTGCGATAAGAGTAGGGGGTTCCCCGGTGTCATGGCTAAAGACCCAACCTGCAACCTAATCATCCCCTGATCAACTTGACTGTGCCAATTGCCCTCTTCCACCCCCCTCAACCCCCAGGGCTCCCTTGAAAAAGAGATTTCAATCTCAACAGGACTTCCCTGGTTAAACAAGGGTAAAATAAAAAAAATTTTTAAAAATGTTAAAACAATCAGTCCCGCTGTGAGAACGGTTTTTAATCCGGGCCACCCCATGACGCTTGCAACGGAGATGGGCTTTATCGCGTTAATTTGTCGGTAACAGCCAAAGTTTATTCTTGGGATTAGCTTTCAAATTGTGAGTAAAAGGCGACATAAGTTAGCACACTTAACGTTCAACCGTTTGATCCGACTTAACAAGTCATCACTTTCTTGCCTGAGAGTTGTTCGGCTTATACACACCGAGGACTAAAAACTCCGGATTTCCAAAGGCTGAAACATTTCTTGCGGACTTAGGAAAAAATGACACCGTTATTTTAAGTTACAACTACATACAGTTGAACTCAAAATTATTAGCCCCCCTTAAATTTTGGAACATTTTCCCAAATATCCTCCAAATGTTTAAAGCATTGATAAAAATTGATATACACAAACAATCACCAGTGCTATTCAGATGTTTTTGGTGCATTTTGGTGTTAATTAACCAATCAGCTTTTAAACAACACCTGAGCAATCAATTGGCTTCCTAGCAACACCTGCAGTCAATTGGCTCCATTCAACAGTTTAAAAGGACTCCAAGGAACAGGGCATTTGAATGCATGAGGAGGATTACTATTTGTCACAATGCCGAAGACTAAAGAAATCGGTCTTGAACTCCGACAAAAGATTGTGGAGGCTCATGACAAGGGCCAAGGCTACACTGCCATTTCAAAGAGGTTCACAGTCTCCAGAACTGCAGTTCGGTGCATCATTGCGAAGTACAGAGAGACAAATTCGGTCAAGAACAAACCTGGTCGTGGACGCAAGTGTAAGATCAAAAGAACTCTTGAAAGAAAAATTGTCAGAGATGTCCGTAAAGAGCCCCGTACATCTGCAAAGGTAATTGTTGCTGACCTGGCCTCTTCTGGAGTTTGTGTGTCAAGGCACACTGTTGTGAGGGCTCTTCATCGGGGTGGGCTTCGGGGCTATCGTCCCAGAAGAACCCCCTTACTAAAACATCGTCACATCAGAGCCCGACTAAAGTTTGCCCGTGAGTACTTGAAGAAGAGAGATGACTTTTGGAAGTCTGTGCTTTGGTCAGATGAGACGAAATTGGAGCTGTTTGGGCATATGGACATTGCCTATGTATGGCGAAGAAAGGGAGAGGCCTTCAACCCTGTGAACTCAGTTCCCACAGTTAAACATGGTGGCGGCAGCATCATGCTGTGGGGCTGTTTTGCAGCCTCAGGTACAGGCAGTCTGGTTCGGGTGCATGGCACCATGAAAAAGGAAGATTACCTAAAAATCCTGAAGGAAAACATGCAGAACTCTGCTCGCACTTTGAGCTTAGGTCGTCGCTGGGTCTTCCAGCAAGATAACGACCCAAAGCATACATCTAAAATAGTCCAGCAATACTTCAAGGATACCAAGACCAACGTTATAGAGTGGCCTGCACAGAGCCCAGATCTCAGTCCAATAGAAAACCAGTGGCAAGTGCTGAAAAAGAACGTCCATGCATGAAAACCACGCAATTTGGGCCAGTTGGAACAGTTTGCAATGGAGGAATGGGCCAAAATTCCTCAGGAGACCTGTACCAACCTAGTGAAAAACTATTCAAAGAGGTTGTTGTCAGTTGTGGGTCAAAAAGGGTACACAATTGACTACTAATGGTCAGGGGGCTAATAATTTTGAACGTCTCACTTTTGCTATTTTTGGTTGAAACTCAGTGTGATAATAAAATATCCTAATGAAACTTGTTGGACAATGTCTTCATAGTGCATATATTTCAAGAATAAAAAACATTTGTTGTCAATGGTCATTTTCATGGAGAAATCAAGAATTATGTTAAATTTCACAAGGGGGGCTAATAATTTTGAGTTCAACTGTAGATATTTGCGTATTTTATTTCTGTTTTCAGAAGTGCGGGTTTTGTTCATAATTTAAATGATATTAAAGTGGTGGCAAAACATGTTGTTGTTGTTGTTTTGCTTTCTCCGATGACGGCGCTTTAGAACTAAAGGTTTAATTTCTTAATTCTTACAGGCAAATATTATGGCAAAAATACATGAATTTGCAGGCATTAACTTTCCTGGAAATAAATATATCGCCAACTGTGCGAAAGAAAATTTGTAGCAAAAATAACTTTGGGCGTTTGCACTATACTCCAAATAAAGTGTTGTGCATGAACGGGAAAAAAGAACGACGCTCATGAACTCGTTCATTATTTTGACGAACGATGAACTGAATGCACGCACCTGCCAAAAACGAACGATTCCCTGAACAAGTTCATTTTGGTAAGAAATAACGGGCGTTCAATATTGTTGCCAAAAATACTTCTCCCAGTAGCCTAGTGATGACGTCATCAACTGACGCCGCCACTGCTCTGTCTATGCCAATGAATGCATGTAGAACTGGAGAGGCTGCGGCCGCTTCCTTCTACCAGAGCAGTTGAAGAAACTAATATGGCATGAAGTGCACCGCACCTCTGAATTTCCTATGGAGACTAACTAAGGGGTCTTCCTAAACAATTTCAAAATAGTTGTGATCGAAAAACATATAAGAATGAAAATGAATGCTCAATTTTACATGACACTGTTCGAGAAGTCGAGCATATAACACCTGTTAGTCAAAGGAAGCGCAACACTTACTAGCCACTTGTCTAGCTGGCGTGTTTGGTAATCGGGTCGCTGTAGACGGCTGTGATTGCAAACTTTATCTGTAATTAAGCTAGCTAGATAAACTTAGATAGCACAATAAACCCAGGTTGCTTATGAAGGGTGATGGCCAGCTAGCTCCCATGCCCATGTAATGTTAGCCAAGTTGCATATATACAAAACCCAAAACCAGTGAAGTTGGCACGTTGTGTAAATCGTAAATAATAACAAAATACAATGATTTGCAATTCCTTTTCAACCTATATTCAATTGAATACACTGCAAAGACAAGTTACATAATGTTCGAACAGGTAAAATTTGTAATTTTTTGCAAATATTAGCTCATTTGGAATTTGATGCCTGCAACATGTTTCAAAAAAGCTGGCACAAGTGGCAAAAAAGACTGAGAGCATTGAGGAATGCTCAAACACTTATTAGGAACATCCCACAGGTGAACAGGCTAATTGGGAACAGGTGGGTGCCATGATTGGGTATAAAAGCAGCTTCCCTGAAATGCTCAGTCATTCACAAACAAGGATGGGGCGAGGGTCACCACTTAGTGAACAAATGCGTGAGCTGATTGTCGAACAGTTTAAAAACAACATTCCTCAACGAGCTATTGCAAGAAATTTAGGGATTTCATCATCTACGGCCCGTAATATCGTCAAAAGGTTCAGAGAATCTGGAGAAATCACTGCACGTAAGCGACAAGGCTGAAAACCACCCACGACCTACGATCCCTCAGGCGGTACTGCATCAAAAACCGACATCAGTGTGTAAAGGACATCACAACATGGGCTCAGGAACATTTCAGAAAACCACTGTCAGTGACTACAGTTCGTCGCTACATCTGCAAGTGCAAGTTAAAACTCTACAATGCAAAGCGAAAGCCATTAATCAACAGCACCCAGAAACGCCGCTGGCTTTGCTGGGCCCAAGCTCAACTAAGATGGACTGATGCAAAGTGGAAAAGTGTTCTGTGGTCTGACGAGTCCACATTTCAAATTATTTTTGGAAACTGTGGACGTTGTGTCCTCCGGACCTAAGAGGAAAAGAACCATCCAGACTGTTATAGGCGCAAAGTTCAAAAGCCAGCCTCTGTGATGGTATGGGGGTGTATTAGTGCCCAAGGCATGGGCAACTTACACATATGTGAAAGCACCATTAATGCTGAAAGGTACATACAGGTTTTGGAGCAACATATGTTGCCATCCAAGCAACATCTTTTTCATGGACGCCCCTGCTTATTTCAACAAGACAATGCCAAGCCATATTCTGCACGTTTTACAACAGCATGGCTCCGTACTAAAAGAGTGCAGGTACTAGACTGGCCTGCCTGTAGTCCAGACCTGTCTCCCATTGAAAATGTGTGGCACATTATTAAGCGTAAAATACGACAACGGAGACCCCGGACTGTTGAACAACTTAAGCTGTACATCAAGCAAGAATGGGAAATAGTTCCACCTGAAAAGCTTCAAAAATTGGTCTCCTCAGTTCCTGTTTACTGAGTGTCGTTAAAAGGAAAGGCGATGTAACACAGTGGTAAAAAAGGCCCCTGTGCCAACTTTTTTGCAATGTGTTGCTGGCTTTAAATTCTAAGTTAATGATTATTTGCAAAAAAAAAAAAAGTTTCTCAGTTTGAACATTAAACATCTTGTCTTTGCAGTGTATTCAATTGAATATAAGTTGAAAAGGATTTGCAAATCATTGTATTCTGTTTTTATCTACGATTTACATAACGTGCCAACTTCACTGGTTTTGGGTTTTGTACATAGAATTAGCCATAGCGAATGACCTGGCAGAAACGTTTGTGTAACGTGTTCATTCCGGATGAATTGTGCAAATAGCAGCATCCTTATCAGGTATCTGCCTATCTAGGGACTAATAAGTGAGCAAGCTGTGTGTTTTGTTTTTAATTATTACGATAACGCAATCCTAGCTAAGGCAGTCAACCAAACTGGCTAGCTTTCTGTGATTACCAGCGAAGGTAGCGTTTCAGCATACTGCTCGGCTGTCAGTTCCGTGAAATGAAGACATAGCTCAGTAAACCTTGGGAGTTCAAACCATCGGCGGAACCAGACATATTTTACCAGGGCACGTGCCCCAGTATTGGTCTGCGGTGCCCTAGTATGATTTTCCCCAGGGGATTAAAAAAAATAAATTAAAAAATCACGTTTTAAGTCTACATGTCCACATAATCTGAAGTAACAGAAAGTGCATAGGCACACAACTACTTAATATGATAACTGTAACTCATTGCTACTTTATTCACTTTACTCCGTATAGTACATAATTGCACGTGGCTACTTAATATTCACGTGGCTTTGTCTGTGATTCGGCTCGTGCTACATTACATACATTACATTGCAGGTTCTTGGCAGACGCTCTTATCCAGAGCGACGTACAAAAGTGCATAAGAACAGTACAAAAGTGCAGACCTCCTAGGAGACAAGTACAAGTGCTAACAGTAAGTGACAGAACACGTTCCATTGTTAGATCTAAACCAATAACACAAAGGCAAGGTCAAGTGCAGAGGCAAGTGCAACAAAGGGGCAGAGTCAAGAGCAAGAAAAAGGGCAATAAAATAAGTGCAATAAAAGGGCAACAGGTCAAGTGAAACAAAGGGGCAGGAAAATCAAGTAAACTAACAAAATAGGGTGCAACAAAATGAACGGAAACCAAATCAAGCGGTAATAATTGGGAAGTAAGGTAAACAGAATTAAGTGCAACAAATCAAGGGATGTAGGGACAGGATTCAGGGCAGTGGAGGAGGGGAAAGGTGGAGCCTGAAGAGGTGGGTTTTCAGGCAGCGCTTGAAGATGCTCAGGGATTCTGCTGTTCTGACCTCGATAGGTAGATCATTCCACCAACGAGGTACCAGGACAGACAGCAGCCTCGAGCGGGAAGGGGAGGAGCGGAGAGGGGGAGGAGCCAGGCGACCAGAAGTAGCAGAGCGGAGTGCTCTGGCAGGGGTGTAAGGCCTGAACAGTCTCTGGATGTAGGCTGGAGCTGCTTTGTTGACTCACTGATAGGCTAGCACCAAAGTCTTGAATTTGATGCGAGCAGCAACAGGGAGCCAATGGAGCTTTGTGAGCAGGGGGGTGAAGTGGGAGTGTCTTGGGAGGTTGTGGACCAGACGAGCTGCAGCGTTCTGGATGAGCTGCAGGGGTCTCATGGCAGATGCTGGGAGGCCGGCGAGGAGGGAGTTTCAGTAGTCCAGGCGGGAGAGGATCAGTGCTTGGAGTAGTAGCTGCGTCGAGTAGCTGGTGAGGAAGGGCCGGATTCTACGGATGTTGAAGAGGAAGAACCTGCAGGTCCGGGTCACTGCAGCGATGTTCACAGCAGAGGAGAGCCTGTCATCAAACAGGACCCCAAGGTTCTTCACACTCTGCGAGGGGGAGGTGGTGGTATCCCCCAGGGTGATGGTCAAGTCCAGGAGAGGGGAGGATGGAGCAGGGATGTAGATCATCTCCGTCTTGGTTGGGTTGAGCTTCAGGTGATGGTTGTCCATCCAGCTCTGGATGTCTTGTAGGCAGGCGGAGATGCGGGTAGAGACCTGGGCATCAGGGGGAAAAGAGAGAAAAATTTGAGTGTTATCAGCATAAAAGTGATATGATAAACCATGAGCAGAAATGACAGGACTGAGAGACTGGAGATAAAGAGAAAAGAGGAGTGGACTAAGAACTGAGCCTTGGGGGACGCCTGTGGTAAGTGGGCGGGGTGTTGATACTTCACTAGCCCAGGCAACCTAGTAGGAGCGACCGGAGAGGTACGATTTCAACCAAATGAGGGCTGTGCCACAGATCCCCAGTGCAGACAGGGAAGAGAGGAGGATGGAGTGGTCGACAGTGTCGAATGCAGCAGAGAGGTCGAGGAGGATCAGGATGGATGAGAGGGAGGCGGCGCGTGCAGTGTGAAGCGCCTCACTGACGGAAACTAGTGCAGTCTCCGTGGAGTGGGCAGCTCTGAATTCCGACTGGTGGGGGTCCAGGAGGTTGTTTTCTGAAAAAAAAATTATTGTTTGTTTTCTCCTCTGTCGCCATTTCCATGAGAATTTAAATGTCACAACTTTGCTTAAACTTTCAGCTGCCGTCTTAATTGAAGTAGCCTAGTGCCGACGTTAGCTGCTGCCTTATAGCTAACTGGCTCATCATAGGCATAACGTTGATTCATAATGGTTAGCCTAGTAATGTCAACTCGGTTTCTGTAGACTGCTATCGATGTTTGATGAGCATATACGAGCTATTTCACGTTAAAACATGGGTTCTGTATGAACAGAGAATCGGGCTCATCGAGTACTTTGGTAATGAGACACCGAGGATAACAAAGGAGACTATAGAGTTTTGGCAAAGACTTGAAGATGGCCTACTGTTATAGCCGACACTAGTGAATACAGTTATATGTTTAGTAAAGTTCGAATATGCTTATTCGAATAAAACTATGAAATGTTACCACCGTGTTTTCAAGTGCGAAATATACTGTATAACCCAGGACAAATCGTAGATCTGGTGACTGGATGGCCTTCGTCTTCTACATACTGGCCGTATTATCTTCAGGCAATGCCAAAGCATCGAACAACTTTCGAAGGCTCCCAAGATAGCAAGCTCCTCCGCACTGGATCTGCCCCGGCTCTGAGCCGGATTAGCTGGAGCTGGGGCAGATCCGGAGCGGAGGTGCTTGCTAGCTGGGTCAGAGCATCGCACAATGCCTTACTTAGAAAAGGAAGCCGAAAATGTTAAACTGTGGTGAGTTTGCAGTCATCGATATCGTCGAATGCCGTCATGTTCATACTGTACACCAGTGACGTGCGGTGGAGGTTGGTTTGGTGAGGCACAAACATCTCCTTTGGTTGATTAGCAATCAGACGAGTAACTAGTTTAGTAAGACTATTCGGCAGAATGACGGGCCAGTTTAAGTTTCCGCGGCGTTATTACTCAGTACATCGAACCTGAAATGCTCAACAGCAGATTTGCGCATACTAGCTTCTAGGAAGCCGAAGCAATGTCATCAAAAAATATTAACGCTGTTTGACTTATGCAGATTTCCAGTGCTTAATCAATAGCCTATAATGTATTCTCCTTTAAATACGCGCTGTTACACCCAAACAAAAAGCGGGCGTTTATTTTCAGTCTTCTTTCGTAATGCGATTAACAAAATGCTTAAATGATATACAGAATTACCGAGCGCCGAAAATTTTTCCTAATTGATTATTCAGATTTCCATCCTTGCAGTCTCGAATTGCAGCGTAAATGTGAATGAAGTTATTATTATCTCCTCTATCAGTATCAGGCTTCCACAAGGCTTGGTCTTAATTGTTTTGATTGTCAATCAGGAACAGTACGTGGGAACAGGTTCACAAAATTCTGTGATATAAGTTTGGGTCACTGCCTCACCTCACCGCACGTCTCTGGCTTCCTGTAAGCAAATACTCGCAAATCTGCAGTTTCGTGAGCATTTCAAGTTCCATGTAGCCTACTGAGTAATAACGCTGCGGAAACTTAAAATGGCCCGTCATTCTGCCGAATAGTCTTACGAAACTAGTTAACCGCCAGATTGCTAATCAAGCAAAGGGAAGGTTTCTGCCTCACCAAACTAACTTCCGACTGCACGTCACTGCTGTACACAAACCGTTGTAGCTAACGCTATTTTCGCTGAACCGCCAGCTGGACCATGGTGCCGAAGTGGGCGGTATAACAACAGCAGACTTTAATTGAATTACAACATTAGATACATGAAAATGTGTAAGAGTAGTAGCAGAGGTAGTTGTAGTGGTATATTTCGAACTGTACATGTACGTAATAATAAATACATGAGAAATACATCACACTTTTGTACAGTCAGAGGACACACAGTTTTAACTTTAAAAAATGCCAATGGCTGTAATCTACACTCTCTTAAATCACCCTACTGTCTTAAGCCATTCTAAACAAAAGCAGTTCTATAATAATTACAAGTCCAACAAAGGACCTACTTCGTCACATACCAGTAAAGCGAGCATGGTCACACCAACACTTATGCAACAGACTGCTCCGATATACATTTCCAAGATGGCGGCGGTATGCCGCCTCAGAAGTTACAGGATTGTCCTCTCTAGTTTTCTTATATCTCTGTGGGGATGAAGTTTCTCAAGTTCACAAGAACAGAAGTACAGAGAAGAACGCATATTGAGAAACGGCCCTATTAATGGATCCATTCAAGTTGCCTGCTATGTTGCTCTTCCGTGTTGGGAGAGGAAATTACAGAAATTCAGAGGATTAAATATCGATCTGCATGAAAGTGTAATCACTGTGGCTGGATATGCTGAGCTCAAAATATATCAGTTTATAAAATAAACAAACAAACATAACCTTGACCATCGTATTGTACACTTAACTGTGAAAAAAGAAGGATCAGCATAATAGGTCCCCTTTAACTTCAACGGAGACTAGAGTGCCTTGTGGCCCATTCTTTTTAGTATGTATAATGTATTTCGACTTTATACAATTTCAAAATGATTATAGGCATTTTTTTGACACAGAGCTAGAAGCATACCACATTTAAAAGTGCTGTAAAGAAGCTGAAATTAAGATAGTGATCGACAGTTCTTTATTGAGCAAGCCCGTCTCTCTCCGTGCTCTGGTTAACTGTCAGTTGCATGATCAAGCACTCGGAGCCACAAACTGTAAGTAACGATATAACAGCAAATAATCTAAGTGTAATGTTAGTGAAGCTAACGTGTTACGGTTGGCTAGCAGGACCGCTAGTGGTAGGTAGCACTAACAGCTGGCCTCAAGCGCAGGCTTTGTAAAATATCTGAAGATAAAGCCTGTATTGGTCGTGACTGTCCATGACTCACACACAGAATCTGTAAGTTGCTTTTACTGCATAAGCCAACCTGTTGATTGCGGCTGTAGCACAGCGGCTAATGTAGCCAAGTTACAGTTGCAAATGTGTGTGTCCTAAATTATGCAAGAGTGATATCAGGGTTAATTCTACAGATGGTGTGTGAACATTATCCTCACTCGAAGCTAACTTTTTATACTTGTTTGTAATCTGGATGCTTGGTACAACTGTCTACGGTAATGGAAATTGCAGTCTGTAAAACCTGCATTGCAAGGGTTTGTCTCTGTGGTTGTATGACCGCTTGGTAACCAGCTATTGCATGTTAGTTAGCGTGCCGTGCTAATTAAATGCTCCTGGTTAACTTATATGCCGTAATTCTGATCGGTATGCTTGTGTTAATTCAGTAAGCATCAATGTGGCTGTTTCATCATAATGTTTCCCAATTGTAGCCACTACAGTTGAAGCTTACCGGAGAGGTGCTAAAAGGCTGCAGTTAGACCAGACGTAGGTATTGCAGAGCTTGGGATACGTGTTTGGGTTTGTTTCGCTTCACTTATCCATGACGGGGATCAGCCGGATACTTTGCAAATATCTGGGTTAACTCTCTGATGCTATCGTGAAAGCAGTGCAAAACACAAAAGCTGTAACCTGTCTGGAAGTTATAACAAATGATTTCTCTGCACGACCGTGACTAGAAATTCCAATGGCTAATAAAAAGGCGAAGATTAAATAGGTAATTCTTTCCTGTAGAGGTGATCGATTCACTAGCTCCACACAAGCAACTTGTCCACGCAAACGGAACATACGATCTGTAAAACCTGCATTATGTTCATAACGCAACCGAGCTCTCTATAGCTGTCATATACTATCCATAAAGCTGCTTTCACATCAGACGCAAAATTTTTTTTCGCGGGACAGATTACATTCAAAGTCAAAGCAAAGATGCGAATGCAGGCGTTACGGGCACATCAAACAGCTTCCACACAGGACGCGAAATAAATTTTTTGCGCGACAGATTACATTCAAAGTCAATGCAAAGACGCGAATAAACTCGCTATTGGCAAGTCAAGCGAGTAGGGTATTAGAACTGCGGTCCTGGAAGTGCGGTCCTGAAAGTGCAGCCTCCAGGTCTGCAGGGATGTAGTATTGAGTCAAGCTGCTTTCACACTGGACGCAAAACGAATTGTTCGCGCGACTGATTAGCTATATTCAAAGTCAATACAAAGACGCGAATACACGCGTTCTGGGCACGTTAAGCAGCTTTCACACCGGACGCGAAACGAATTTGTGCCATTGACTTTGAATGTAACCTGTCGTGCGAAAAATTCGTTTCGCCTCCTGTGTGAAAGCCCCTTATCGCGCCAGCATGGCCATTCCCACGCAATAAGTAAACCATTACCGCGGGCAATTTCCGAAAATACGGCTTAACCTGGAGCTTTCGCCGCTCCGTCATATACCAGCACAGAAGCCGTTACGTTACTCCACGCTAAAGACACACCACAGCTATGCACACGAACCAGCAGGTCCTTATACATACCGAAGCAGTCCATAAGCTGTTGGTCCACTTTTAGCTGCTCCTCACTGACCATGTTTCCCTCTAAACTCAGGCCCACCGGATTTCTACGGTCTCCGGTCTACACTTGGGCATGTCAATCCGTTCTACAAATGTGTCTATATGGGGTGGATTCTGACTTTCCCTCAATCCTAGAAACACCGGTGTAACTCACCATAGCCGAATGTAGTCAGCAAAGTCGAGCTTGAGCTGCCAGACTTTCGCACTGCGTCCTCCACTTTCGACATTGCGTTTATTGGAACAAGTTCATTTCATTAGATCTATACACATTTACTGCCTTTGATTGCGGAATTAGCCCATCAAGCCCTTCTCAGATCTTCTTCTTCTTCTTTGGTTTAATGGCGGACGAAACTTTGTATTTAGTGCATGCCGCCACCAACAGTACTGAATTTTGTGCTGTGTTATCATTGTGTACTTTACTTTAGTAGTTATTAAAAAAAAAAGAAAAAAAAAATCCTCACACTTATCCTTCTCAGCTTCAATTATTTCCCAGGCTTTCTGACTCTCCTTACTTTTCTACAGTCTGACTGCTACCAAACCCTCTTTCCAAAATTCTCTGAATATCTTCCCTCTTTACATCAACTACGCCCAAAATCTCTCTTGCCACATCTACCACCATCTTAATTCTCTCCGTTTTGCTTTCGATCTCGCAGGCACAATTTAAAACCATTGAAATAAATGAACTTCTTCTGTTCATCCTAATTTCATCCTCCACAAACTCCCTCTGCTTCTTTTCCACTGGCTGTACTCTGACCTGCTCTTTCCCCACCGTTTCTTTTTTACTCACAACCCTTTTAGTTGCTTCTGCATATGATATTTTTCCCTGCACTCTTGTCCTTTCCACCTCTCTTTCCATTCTCCTTCTTTCACACTGCACTGAGCCCATCTCATGACTTCCCCCACAGTGAAAACATGCCTTTGCCACAATACAGTTATCCTCAATGCATCCCTCCTGTCCACACCGTCTACACCTGTGCATTTCTTTTTTACACACAACCGCCACATGCCCATACTCCTGACACCGGAAACAGCGCAGTGGAGCCCTTTCGTATATTCTCACCCAGTAACTCACATAATCAACAAAAATTCCTTCCGGTACCTCACTGTTAAACTCTAACAGCACTGACAGGCTTTCCTGCACCTTTCCCTCCCGGTAGCTTCTCAGCCTCTTTGCTCCACACAGCCCCTCCACCTTCAAAAGATCATTTAAATCCATTTCCAATGGAACACCACTGATCACACCTTTAACACATGGTTTTTTCTTTAAAGGAAAGCTAGTTACTTTTATCAGATCGTATTGTTTAATTTTTAATGCTTTGTCTCGTTGTTTAACATTGCGACACTCCACAATCACTAACCCTCCCTGTGTTATCCTAACTGCTTTAACATCCCCAATTTCCTTTTTCACAAATTTCCCATTGTCATGAGCATTACTGAATAAACAGTTTGCTTCATCACGCCTTATATCTGTCTTTATGCCTACAATAAATGTTTCGTCCTCATTTTCGTTATCACTTCTTTTTTTCCTTTTCTTTTTCACTCCCACCGCCGACTCACAATCCATGTTTTCAAAACCATTCATCCGTAATCCAAATCAAAACCAAGAAACCGTGCAAAATATCCCTTCTCAGATAGCAGCCGCGTCTCAGGTTCACAGTTTGGGAAGGCGGACTCGGAAAACTGCGTTCTTCTGCCTACTCCTGCCTAGATCCGGCCTCCACGGAGCTGGCCAGTCAGAAGAAAGTGGGCAAACGGGGAGGGGGTTCCATAGCGGAAGAGCCAACCGAGTGAGGCGTTTCAGGCAGAGACGACAATGTACTACAAACGCAGTTTTTTGAGGATGGCAGTATGAGCGAAATAAATACCCTTTTTTTACTTTGCGCGATCAGGAGTACTCTAGACGAGTCAAATACCAAAATATGAACTTGGAAAAATAGCATAATAGGTCACCTTTAATAAGCCTTTATTACAACATGGCTAGAAACCCGACGCGTTTGGGCAACAGCTTTGCCTTCATCAGGGAATAATTAGCACAGAAGAACATTAGCAGGCACAGAACATTTAAAAGGTGTGGATGATATGCAAGTAATTAGTGACCGCAACAACTCTCAGTAGTCACTTAAACAATATCAATTACACCAATTCAGAGAATAAAATACAACAAATAAAACATGAAATACAAAAAAAAAAAAAAAAAAAGATCTGCCTTCATGGGAAAACAATGTGCACGCAAATACAAAACATTTAAAGGGCATAGCTAACATGCAAGTAACTAGGCTTATGCCGTCGGAAGCGACGGCTGGGGGTATATCCCCGAACGCTCCCAATCCTCCAATTCCCCAATCCTTGAATTAGACCTTGAATAGACTTTCATTTGAACTTAATTTCAGGTTAATCGGACAAATGGTTCTGAAGATATGGCCAAAATGGTAATTTTCCATCACAAAGCGCCACCTGGTGGCAAAATATTGAACCATATAGGTATGATGTCATCATGTGACACGTTGTGAGGTCATGACCTTGCAGTTGCACACAGTTTCATGTCAATTGGAGAAATAGTTCCAAAGATATAGCAAAAATGGTGAATTTTATGTGACAAAGCTCTACCTTGTGTCAAAATTTTGAACCAAACAAGTATAATGTCATCGTGGGACGCATCCTCAGGTCATGACCTTTCATTTGCAGTTGATTTGAGGTCAATTGGACTAATATTTCCAGAGATATGATAAAAACAGTGATTTTTCCAGTTTTTGGCCCCTGGTGGCCAATCTAGAAATTGTAAATTGTCCAAAATCGAATCAGTTCTTCCTCTTTATGATGCTCACCTATATACAAAACTTGGAATTTCTAATTGAAATATTACTGCAGTTATTGCGTTTACATGTAAATCAGTTTTGGCCCCTGGTGGCCAATCTACAGATCATAAATTGTCCAAAATCGAAACAGTTGTTCCTCTTTATGATACTTACTTATGTGCAAAACGTGACATTTTTAATTGAAATTTTACTGAAGTTATCGCGGAACAGTGATTTTTTCAGTTTTTGGCCCCTGGTGGCCAATCTAAAAATTGTAAATTGTCCAAAATCGAATCAGTTCTTCCTCTTCATGATACTTACTTATATGCAAAACTTGGAATTTCTAATTGAAATATTACTGCAGTTATCGCGTTAACATGTAAATCAGTTTTGGCCCCTGGTGGCCAATCTAGACATCGTAAATTGTCCAAAATCGAATCAGTTCTTCCTCTTCATGACACTTATGTGGAAAATTTGGAATTTGTAATTGAAATATTACTGAAGTTATCGCGTTAACACGTAGTGCTGTGGCGGCGGCTGCGGTCGGACCAAAAACATAATATCCCCCGGAACGCCATTCGGCGTTCGGGGATATAATTAGTAACTGCATTATCACTCAAACAGTATCAATTCCACACGTGTTGGTCAGATGCATAATTTCAATCATGCAATTCATATTCCAAGAAGGCATTAAATGCAATATATAATTACAATACATAACCAGATTTACCTTTGTAAAAAAAAAAAACAATGCGCGTAGCCTACAGAAAACATTTAGAAGGTGTGCAAGTAATTACTGACCACAACGATTCTCATCATCACTTAAAACAGTATCAATTATCCACGTTTTGGTCTGTGCACAATGTCAATCATGAGAAATATACCGAGTCAGAAGGCAATAAGTATAATACATGACGATAGAAAGTCATAAAGAGATATTGGGCAAGATATAACAACCATGTAATCCAAAAGAACAAACATAAAGAGAAAGGATAAAAAACAAACCGCTGGCGCCAAAACAGTGAAAAATAACGCAAATAATGACCCACAGTATAGACACTTGAATAAGGATCCTCACCACCCCCTGTACATAATCGAAATATTGGAACTAAAATAGCTTTGGACAGGCCATAGTATGGAAAGTAATAAATAAAAACTTTAAAGAAATGGTGAAAGAAAATGGTGATCTAACTCTTTGTTTACACCTGGTTTGATGGTGGCCTTTAAATTATAGATCCAAAAGGATTCTCTCTGTAGTAAACGCTTTAGTCTGTCTCCACCTCGTTTATTGTCAGTGATCACTTCGATGACAATGGCTTTGAGCGAATTTTCATTACCATGCATGGCTTCTTTATAATGTATGATGTTATGAACCCATACAAATTGTTGGAAATGGGAACATAGTAACATAAAAACCCAGGAGACGGCGATTTCAAAAATGCAAACAGTGTTTTAATGACAGCTCCGAAAAAACTACAACATAACGGCGTCAATAACGGCCTACTTTTTAAGCGCAAATGTACAAATGTTCTTCTAAAAAAAACAATGGGGCCGAAGCCCTACACGGTGGTCACTAGCTGCAGAGATTTGCAACGAGAAGCGTGTCGTGGCGAGGACCGAGAAAGAGCATACTCCACACAGGGAGACAGGCGTCTTATATGCGCAGCTCCAGCTAATCAGTCAGCTCTGGCACTCAGGGGCGCACCTGCACACAATCACGCACTCAAGGGAGAGAAAAAGGACAGCGTTAAGCATGAGGGCTGCGAGGGTGAACGTCAGCAGAGCTAACACAGCATCAAAGCCACGTTTGCCTTCATCGATCAATAAACATATAATCAAGAGAGCATTTGTTTACAATCGTCATTATCCGACCCAAAAGATGGAAATTTCTTAATACGCAAGCCACGTAGGATCATGTTCTTTCTCCAATAATCTGATAATGTAATCACATGCATGTCCAATTCGGTAATTTTTTCCATCTGTTTCTTGAGTTCAGATTGGAGTTTGGGTAAATCCAATTGCGCCTCTGATGGCTGTTCATCACTAAAAAGGGGTCATTCACAATAATATTATTGCCCTCTACATTAGTAAAAAAAGAATGTATTCGCAGTCGCCATAATAGCTTAAGTTTACGTAGCCAAAAAAAAAATGTCCAAATGAAGAACAGATAAGTTCTTTGTAGCCTAAGACTCACCTCGGAATCCCTGGATTCTCAAAATAGAAATGGGAAAAAGAACATTGCCTTGGCTCCAAATGTGTAGCTTCAGTCAAATATCGGAGAACTGCTCATTGCGAAGAGGGGTAACAGTTCACAATAAAAAGAATGGGCCACAAGGCACTCAAGTTAAAAAGCTTTTATTACAACATGGCTAGAAACCCGATGCGTTTCGACAACAGCTTTGCCTGCATCAGGGAATAATTAGCGCACGCTGGCACAGAACATTTAAAGGTGGCCTATTATGCTATTTTTCCAAGTTTATATTGGTCTTTGACTCCTCTAGAGTACTCCTGATTGCTCAAAGTAAAAAAGGGTACTTATTTCGCTCATACTGCCATCCTCAAAGAACCCCATTTGTAGTCCATAGTAGTCTCTGCCTGAAACGCCTCATTGGGGTGGCTCTTCCGCTATGGCCTCCACTCCCCGTGTGCCCACTTTCTTCTGACTGGCCAGCTCTGTGGAGGGTGGAACTAGGCGGGACGAGGCAGCAGAACGCAGTTTTCCTGGTCCGGCTCTTCAGAGTGAAACTGACGCGTCTCCCGAAGGAATCGACGGGCATATTCTGCACTCTAACGCAGTACGTGTGAATAGGTCTAATTAAATTAACTTGTTCTAATAAACGCATCGGCGAAAGTGGAGGACGCAGTGCTTGGCAGCTAGCGAGGAGGCATCGGGTACAGTTTGCTATGGCAACAGTTGGTGAGTACAATGGTTTTTCTACTCTAGCTAGGATGCAGGGAAAGCTAGAATCCACCCCATATAGACACATTTGTAGAACGGGTCGACATGCCCAAGTGTTGACCGGAGACCGTAGAAATCCGGTGGGTCGGAGTTTAGAGGGAAATATGGACAGTGAGGAGCAGCTAAAAGTGGACCAATAGCTTATGGACTGCTTCGGTGTGTATTATAAGGACCTGCTGGTTCGTGGGCATAGCTGTGGTGTGTTGTTAGCGTGGAGAAACGAACAGCTTCCGCGCTGCTATATGACAGAGGGGCGAAAGCTCCAGGCTAAACGGCCTTTTCGGAAATTGCCTGTGGTAATGGTTTACTTATTGCTTCGGAATGACAAGCGTTTCCTCGCGGAGAATGGGTGCATTATGGATAATGTGTGAGAGCTAGCTACAGCTCCGGTTATGTCATGAACATAATAGAGGTTTTGCAGACCGTAAGTTCTGTCTGCGTGAACCGCTGCTTATCTAGAGCCAGCGAATCGATCACTTTTACAGGAAAGAATTTAATATTCAATTGATGGCAATGCAGAGAAATCGTTTGTTATACCAAACAGGTTATAGCCTGTGTGCTTCCCTATTGATTTCACCAGTAGCATCAGAGAGCTTGCCCAGACATTGGACTTGTACAGTATCAGGCTGACCCCGGTCATGGATAAGTAAAGTGATCGTTTCAGAAGCACCCAAATATGCATCCCAAGCTCTGCAAAACCTACGTCTGGTCTAACTGCAGCCCAACTCAGCAAACACATACAGCACCTCTCCGGTTAGCTTCAACTGTAGTGGCTACAATCAGGCAACATTATGATGAAACTGTCACATTGATGCTTACCGAAGTAACACAAGCATACCGACCATAATTGCTGCATATAAGTTAACCAGGAGCATTTTTAATTAGCAGGGCACGCAAACTAACATGCTGTAGCTGATAAGTGGTCATGACTTTGATGTAATGTCGCGCGAAAAATTCGTTTCGCGTCCGGTGTGAAAGCTGCTTAACGCGCCCATAACGCGTGTATTAACGTCTTTGCATTGACTTTCAATGTAGCTAATCTGTTGCGCAAAAAATTTGTTTCGTGTCCGATGTGAAAGCAGCTTTATGGATAGTACGCGACAACTAGAGAGAGCTCGGTTATGTTATGAACATAATACAGGTTTTGCAGACCGTAAGTTCTGGTAGCGCAGACAAGTTGCATATGTGGAGCTAGCAAATCGATCACTACTACAGGAAAGATTTATCCATTTAATCTCCGCCTTTTTCGGCTTTTTAATTAGCCACAACAATTTCAAAAGGGGGATGAAATTATGTCAAGGTAGTGCAGAAAAATCATTTGTAAACCGGTAGAGCTTCTGCGTTTTGCATTGCTTTCACGGTAGCACCAGAGAGCTTGCTCAGACATTTGTGAAGTATCCGGCTGATCCTGGTCATGGATAAGTGAAGCGATCACTAACTGTAGTGGTTACACTCGGGCAACGTTATGATGAAACTGCCACATTGATGCTTACTGAAGTAAGTCAAGCATACTGATCAGAATTACAGCATTTCGTTGAAAAATTACAGTGACAATTTCGTTGAAAAAGTCTTCGCTGCAGTTGCGCAGAAAGCTTGCCTGCTCCAACCTGGTTTAATTTCTGTGCAGTGGTAATTTGACTGACCGGCGCACAGTGCACACACGTCACCGAAACCTCACAGGCAAGTTTCCAGAATGTCAGGCACATTTCCATGCAATAAATAATTACAGCAACCACTCTTTAATGTAACTATTTGAATCAGCACATAAATTATAGAATCCATATTGATAGTCCTGATGTCAGATCAAAGGCGGTTGGCACGCGTGATGGAAACTCGACCTGATTTAATCAGTGCAGCTGACTCTGAGATGCAAACTAACGACTTCACATCTTTCTCAGCCAACCACAAACTGCCTCGGCATCAGGCAGTGCGTATATATAATGCTTGCGTTTTATGCTCAGTAAAGCCGCTTGCACACTGGACGCGAAACAAATTTTTCGCTTGACTGATTACAAACTCAAGGCAAAGACGCGGTAGTGGGACAGGGTTTTAATATATCGCCGTGTCCGAAAGTCAAAAAATGGTCACATTTTTCGAGTATTCCAGGAATTATTAGATGTGCAAACTTGGCCATGTTTGTGTTCGACCTTCACAAAATGCAAATTGATGGCTATAGACTTTTCTTGGTCTTTTTATTTGTCTATTTTCTTCCGTTGAAGATAGACAACAGTCTTTATTCGGTCTCTCTTTTAAAAATTAATCAGATGCATCGAACAGATTCACGCTTTATTTCCACATCAGAGATAAAATAGAGCTTCTAGTCAGTGAGCAAATCAATTCCGTGACCATTGACAGAATAAATTATCGCATGCACAATCAAGACTGTCCGAAGCAAAATGCAAAATACTCCATGTCCGGCAGCCGGCAAAAAGTAAAAGTATTGATATGAGAACAGATTTGTAACGAAATAAAGAATAAAAATATATCACCAACAAACAGAACATCCAGAAAAGATGGCCCGCAAATAAATAAATTGCAGTGTTCATTGGATGTTCTGTTTGTTGTTAAAACGTTTCTATTTATCCTTTATTTCGTTATCATTCTGCTCTGATCATTCCTTTTTTTTTTTGGCTGTCAGACACAGAGTATTTTGCATTTAATGTCTGACAGGCATTGTACATTGTCTCGCGCCAGTGTCGACTCACTTTATTGAGCAGATCTTAAACAGAAACATTGATTGAAATTCTCGGTACTCATCTTGAAGAACTGAGCCCTCTTATCAAAACAATCACGTTTAATATCTGAAAGAGTCAGTAGATTTGAAGAAATTAAAAACAAAAATTGTATGTCTGACACGGAGTTATATGGAAACCATCCGACTGTCGGACACGGAGATATATTAAAACCCTGTCCGACTTTCGGACACGTAGACACTGTGTTCAACGCAATCTGTCGTGCGAAAAATTTGTTTCGCGTCCAGTGTGCAAGCGGCTTAAAACTACGTTACTATTATTCTCACTTAGGTTTTATCGTTTTTAGTGGAGGAAAGGAACACAGCCTGACTGCTATGATCTCGCACTGAGTCAAGATCACATAGTGAACAGAAATGTGTAATGTATCTTGCATTGTTGTTAATGCATGTTAATCCCAAAATTTTAAGCAGCAAAAGGGTGTAATAAAAGGAACACGCTATCCATCGTTTTTCTTCCCAATGATGCAGGCAGAAGAAATAAATGAGGGACCGTCTTATTTCATTCCAACTTCATAAGTTTTAATGATTTGGCATAGTTTCGTTTTGCAATTCCATTCAAGTTCGCTAATAGAAATAATTCGAGAACGCCCTAGCTAGCCAGCTAACTCATATTCGTAATGCTTAATATAGACATAAGCAGTGCAGAGAACATGCCTGAAGCAGCAGAGTAAAATGTGACATTAACGCATCATGCAGATAAAGGACAGAGGCTTCTATATCATACTATAATTTGAGGAACGTTTGTCTGTTTGTCTGTCTGTCTGTCTGTCTGTCAAGAAAATGACAACGGTGGCTAGTAGCTACCTAGGGTGCAGGAAGCTGACGAACCTAGCTTTCTGGTTTACTACAGTCTACTGGCTATCGCTAGTTATGTTGTTTTTTTATTTTTATCTGCAGCCATTTGTCGCCTTATGAAAGCGATGCGGTTGCTTGTAAAGCTCCCGCGAAACTGATAAATGGCCAGTGAAAACGGTTCTCCTGTGAACTGGCTGAGTCTGTTTTGTTATGGCCCCAATTTGCTACGACATATAAGACAGCAAGGGATGACAGACAAAATTTAAAAACTAAAACAGATTTAATTCAACAAAGAACAACACTAACCCACAATTTATACTACTGACCAAGATTGATAATATACAAGAAAAAAATATTTACAGTCCCTTGAGATGGGGTTGCTTGGTGATGTCCTGGGTGAGGAAAATGCTCCAACACAGGCAAAAATCCAATAAAAGCCTCACAGGTCTTGAAAAGAGTGACAGGTCTGGTAAAATGTATCCTTCTCCTTGCAATTTCTCCTACTACTTTACTCACTCAATTTCCCTCCTTATATACTCTTTTGCAGACCCCTCCCACCTTTTAGGTTTTTTTTTTAAATTTTCCGGGACTTTGTGTCTCAAACATGCCCAAGACATGCCCAAACCTAGCTCCAGTCTGGGCTTAACAAAAAAGGGTCAATACTGTCATCTAGTGGCTTCTTTTCACATTACACAGCTGACAAAGCATCTGCAGCATCTTTCTTATTTTTAGAGTGTAGATAAGTGACTGTGTCATCTACATACATCTGACACATAATTGAAGAGGGATAAGTTTTAGGAAGGTCATTTATATACAAGCTCAACAATAAGGGGCCCAATGTAGAGCCTTGTGGAACACCAACAGAATTACTGACTATTTGTGAGGTTTGACCACCTACACGGACACATTGCTTTCTATCGGCAAGATACGACTTGATCCACTTTAAAATATGGGTATAAAAATTTAATATTGATAATTTTGCCATTAAGTTGTCGTGATTAACAGTATCAAAAGCTTTTCTTAGATCAAGATAGACAGCTCCCACTACTCCTCCCTTGTCCAATTTAGCTTTGATATTTTCTAATAGAAATCAATTTGCTGTTTCGGTGGAATGGTACCGACGAAAACCAAACTGCATAGGATGCATGTATTTAAATGTGATATGATCTATTCACAGATACATTTTTCAGCAATTTTTGACAATGCTGGTAAAATGCTGATTGGTCAGTAGTTGCTTAGCCATTGGGTCCCCAGATTTGAAAATTATTGTCTATAGCCATTTTCCAAGCTTCTGGGAATTGTCCTTCATTAATGGAACAATTAACAATTTTGGGAATAGAGGAGTTGACAGACTCTTTATTTGCCTTAAGAAGTACAGTATCCATCTCATACGCATCCTTTGCTCTTGAGGACTGAAGGGAAGAAATTATTTTATTGACTTCAGAACTGCTTATTTCACTAAAAGTGAAAATTGGTGCATCAGTCTTTCAGGGAGTTAAAGAGTGGCTAAGACCAGGGAGTTTTTGTGCTAGTTCTTTTGTAGAATCAATAAAGTAAGTATTGAAAGCTGTTGCCACAGCACTTGGATCATGAGTTACATTACCCTCAATATTCAATTATATGACATTGTTATTTGCAAATTTACCAGTTAATTTCTTTAAATTTTTCCATATTTCCTTAGCATTTCCCTTTGCATCAATTATTGTTTTAATATCAAATATTGCTTTTGCCTGTCTTAGTTCCTTTCCAACCCTATTCCGTAATGTAGTGTACAAGCGCCTTTCACTATCTGTTTTGTTTCTGAGGGCCATTGTTAGAGCCTGGTCTCTGTTTAATGAGTGATCGTACCTCATCATTTAACCATGGCTGATAATTTCTTTTTCTAGGGTTGCATGTTACTTTTCTCATGAATCCATTTATAATGCTATGGAGTTCTATCACAAGTGACTTTCACATTTTGTCCTATAAGGCATTTATTCCAATCTACTTCCTCAATTGCGCTTTTTAAATCACTTAACTTATTATGAAGAATTTTAAACTGTTCTAGGTTCTTGCATGACGACATATTAAACCTCCTTTTGGTAAACTTTCTATGGATCAGGATCATATTATGATCAGACAGTCCTGTGATTGTTATACAGCTTCTTAATTCTCTCATAACTGTTGGCGAAAACTAAATCGATAAGAGTTTGTGAGGAGGCAGTGATCCTTGTTGGCTCTTCAATAACCTGATGTAGATCAAATTCATTTGCTACACCCTTAAGCACTCTTCTCTTTGTTTTATCTAGCCAATTAACATTAAAATCCCCTAATAAAATTTTTTAGCTTTTACCATCACATTCCTTGACAAGAGCTTTTAATTGCTCAGAGAACACAGTTGTTGCTGATGGTGGTCTATAAATTCCTATTATAATAAAGGACATTTGATGTTAGAGTGTTAATTGTAGACCTATAGATTCCAATTCACAATCACGTGACCATTCAAGTTGTTTGCAGTTTATATTGTCCTTGACACAGAATAACATGCCCCCTCCTCGACCTGTCGGTCTGTCCCGGCGAAACATGTCATAACCTTGCACCTTAAGAATGTCAGCAGGGGAGTGTTTATGCGGCCATGTCTCTGTTAAACATAAGAAGTCCAGGTTTGATTCCTGCAAGAGATGTTGTAACTGTTCGCTTTTGGGAGTTCGCATTCGGGAGTTACAGGTGTCGGCTGAGTACAAGTAGGGGGGCAGGGAGTCAGGGAGTTGGAGAATTTTGTTAAGAAGTGAAAACAGTGTCTTGGTGTTACCTTCATTGGAGCAGATTAGGCTGGAGTAGTAATTGGATTTGGTTTGAGCAATTGAGTCCTTATAATGTAATGTGTGAGTTTTGTGCATTTCTTTGAGAATGATAAGACCAGTTTTTCTATAGAGTCGCTCAAGTTGGCGACCTTTGGCTTTCATGGACCGAAGTTCAGGGGTAAACCAGGGGGCAGATTGTGTGAAGGAAACAGACCCGAGATTTTCACTGGACAGTTGAGGATATTGTCTAAACTATTGTTATATAAGGAAACCAGGTCATCTGGGGTGGAAAAATTGTCTGGAATCGGAATACTGTCAATAGAGGAGGAAAGGGCATCCATATTAATTTCCTTTAGATTCCGGAATGAGATAAAATATCGAGGGCCGAGTATTAACTAGTTCTATCTGACATTTTACTCAAAAATGAGATATCTGTCCTACAATAGTCTCAGTACTAACTAGTTTCATTTGAGATATAGTTCCGTGTTTTAGTGGTTACCTGTAAAGGCCAAAGGTCAATGTAACCTAGGTACATCTAAATTTTCAATAGAAATATTAGTGTTAACAGGTCATTTTTCTCAAAAAGTAAAAAATGCTAGATAGAACTAGTTAATTCTCGGCCCTCGATATGGTGACTTGGTGATGGAGAGACAGAGTGTGGCATTGAATGAGAGGAAGAAGTGGTAAGTTATGTGGAGTACATCAGCTGTGCAGTTGGAGGGGGTGAGACCAGAACAGCAGATTAAGTCCAGAGTATGACCTTTTGTATGAGCGGGAAAATCTGAATTTAGGGAATCCAAAACTCTGGAGGCATGATGAAAAGTTTCTGGTGAGAGGAAGATTATTATTAGTTATATGTGTGTTAAAGTCCCCCAACAATATTACTTTCGATGAGAGAGTGGATAAATGGGTGAGTAAAACAGCACAGTCCTTTAAAAAGTCATTGTGTGGTTTAGGCAGGCAGTAAACTGTAGCGATGATGGTGGGAGTGGGTCCAGATAGTTTGCAAACTATGCATTCCAATGAGGTGAGTGTAGGCACGGACGCAGGTAGCACTTTCCAGGTTTCGCGGTGAATTATTGCGAGACCTCCTCCACGACCCGAGCCACGGGGTACATACCCCAGCGGAGTAGAGTCATTAAGTTTCGAAAAGTCATTAGATTGTTGCCACATTTCATTCAAACAGAGAAAGTCAAACTTACGGTCAGTGAGGAGATCCTGGATGAGATGTCCCTTGCTCGCCGATGTTGAGGAGACCGAAGTTGACAGCGGTGTTGTCTTGTTTGAGGGTGGCATTAGCACTTGCCTACCAGTATGGTGATTTTTGATTGCGTGATGTCAGCTACCGGAACCCTATTGGAAATGTAATCACTGAAAGCTGCAATGAACATAACATGACAGTTAACGGAAAAACAATACCTAAACTATCATCAGCTTTTATCAGTTGCTGATTGTACAGACAAGAAGGGGATAAACTGAATTTATTACAGTTCAAGTGAACAACATAACTTGAACTGTTTATTATTCTTAGGTGTTTAGGGCATTATGAAATAAGGTCTGGAGTTCCGTAATGCATTTGACAGAATGCATCACATAAGTGACGCTTTGGAAAAAATACAAAAAGTAAGCCCAATATCCCAGGGAATAGGTTTGAGTGTCTGTAGGTTGATGCAGAGGATGTGGACAGTCCTAAATACAGATCCTACAGCCTGTAGAATATTCTGAAGAAAAAAAATACAGTGCAAAAATGACAGACAATGGAGTCTGAAAATTCACAATTTTTTCGCAATTTTTCCTCCGATAAAAAAACTACACAATGGAGCAACTTGAAATTGTAACAGTTACGTCCCACAATGAGGTACTTTCTGACAAATATAAATAATCACATGTATCATCTCATACTTGGTAAAAAATAATGGCTCATTTCACATTGGACAGGTGTACACCTTTGCATGGATGGACCCTAATCTCATTAATGTCTCTGATGTGCAGACGGCTGTTACCTCACACTGGATCCAAACACAGCGCACAGACAACTCTCTCTGTCTGAGGGGAACAGGAGGGTGACGCACACACCGGAGAGAGAGGATCCTGATCATCCAGAGAGATTTGAGTCTGCGCTGCAGGTTCTGTGCAAAAAGAGTGTGCGTGAGCGCTGTTACTGGGAGGCTGAGTATAGTGTGTGTGAGGGGGAGCGGGGAGGGGTTGAAATAGCAGTGACAGATCAAAGAATGAGAAGGAGAGGATTAGATGTGTACTCTGTGTTCGGGGCGAATAACATCTCTTGGAGTCTGCAGTGCTCAGAGGACAGTTACAACATCTGGCACGTTGGGAAGAGAACATGGTTACCTGCTCGTCCCGTCCCCTACCGCAGAGCAGGAGTGTGTGTGTACAGGGTCGGTGTGTGTGTGGACCGTCCAGCCAGCACTCTGTCCTTCTACAGCGTCTCTGACTCTGACACACTGACCCTCCTGTACGCAGTCCGCACACACTTCACCCAACACACACCCCTCTGTGCTGGGTTTAGAGTGGTGAAAACCTCAGTGTCCCTCTGTCAACTGGACTAGAAACCCCCCCCCACACACACACACACACACACACTCATACCCATGCACATGCACCCAGACACATAGAGCCAAGTTCACAAACGGACATATACTCAACAAAACTTAATTGCTGTACCACTGAGCAGAAATGTGTGGTGATGATGATGGTAGAGGAGTGTGTGTGCACAGAGTAGGAGCGTGTGATGATAATGATGACGGTAGAGGAGTTTGTCTGTACAGAGCAGGAGTGTGTGATGATGATGGTAGAGGAGTGTGTGTGTACAGAGCAGGAGTGTGTGATGATGATGGTAGGGGAGTGTGTGTACAGAGCAGGAGTGTGCAATGATGATGGTAGAGGAGTGTGTGTGTACAGAGCAGGAGTGTGTGATGATGATGATGGTAGAGGAGTGTGTGTACAGAGCAGGAGTGTGTGATAATGGTGGTAGAGGAGTGTGTGTGTACAGAGCAGGAGTGTGTGATGATGATGATGGTAGAGGAGTGTGTGTGTACAGAGCAGGAGTGTGTGATGATGATGGTGGTAGAGGAGTGTGTGTGTACAGAACAGGAGTGTGTGATGATGATGGTAGAGGAGTGTGTGTGTACAGAGCAGGAGTGTGTGATGATGATGGTAGAGGAGTGTGTGTGTACAGAGCAGGAGTGTGTGATGATGGTGATGGGAGAGGGGTGTGGGTGTACAGAGAAGGAGTGTGTGATGATGATGATGGTAGAGGAGTGTGTGTACAGAGCAGGAGTGTGTGATGATGATGGTAGAGGAGTGTGTGTGTACAGAACAGGAGTGTGTGATGATGATGATGGTAGAGGAGTGTGTGTACAGAGCAGGAGTGTGTGATGATGGTAGAGGAGTGTGTGTGTACAGAACAGGAGTGTGTGATGATGATGATGGGAGAGGAGTGTGTGTACAGATAAGGAGTGTGTGATGATGGTAGAGGAGTGTGTGTACAGAGCAGGAGTGTGTGGTGATGATGATGGTAGAGGAGTGTGTGTACAGAGCAGGAGTGTGTGATGATGGTAGAGGAGTGTGTGTACAGAGCAGGAGTGTGTGATGATGATGATGGTAGAGGAGTGTGTGTGTACAGAGCAGGAGTGTGTGATGATGATGGTAGAGGAGTGTGTGTGTACAGAACAGGAGTGTGTGATGATGATGATGGTAGAGGAGTGTGTGTGTACAGAGCAGGAGTGTGTGATGATGATGGTAGAGGAGTGAGTGTGTACAGAGCAGGAGTGTGTGATGATGATGGTAGAGGAGTGAGTGTGTACAGAGCAGGAGTGTGTGATGATGGTAGAGGAGTGTGTGTGAACAGAGCAGGAGTGTGTGATGATGATGGTAGAGGAGTGTGTGTGTACAGAGCAGCAGTGTGTGATGATGATGGTAGAGGAGTGTGTGTACAGAGCAGGAGTGTGTGATGATGGTAGAGGAGTGTGTGTGAACAGAGCAGGAGTGTGTGATCATGATGGTAGAGGAGTGTGTGTGTACAGAGGAGGAGTGTGTGATGATGATGGTAGAGGAGTGTGTGTGTACAGAGCAGGAGTGTGGGATGATGATGGTAGAGGAGTGTGTGTGTGTGTGTACAGAGCATGAGTGTGTGATGATGATGGTAGAGGAGTGAGTGTACAGAGCAGGAGGGTGTGATGATGATGATGATGGTAGAGGAGTGTGTGTGTACAGACCAGGAGTGTGTGATGATGATGGTAGAGGAGTGTGTGTGTACAGAGCAGGAGTGTGTGATGATGGTAGAGGAGTGTGTGTGAACAGAGCAGGAGTGTGTGATGATGATGGTAGAGGAGTGTGTGTGTACAGATCAGCAGTGTGTGATGATGATGGTAGAGGAGTGTGTGTACAGAGCAGGAGTGTGTGATGATGGTAGAGGAGTGTGTGTGAACAGAGCAGGAGTGTGTGATGATGATGGTAGAGGAGTGTGTGTGTACAGAGCAGGAGTGTGTGATGATGATGGTAGAGGAGTGTGTGTGTACAGAGCAGGAGTGTGTGATGATGATGGTAGAGGAGTGTGTGTGTGTGTGTACAGAGCAGGAGTGTGTGATGATGATGGTAGAGGAGTGAGTGTACAGAGCAGGTGTGTGTGATGATGATGATGATGGTAGAGGAGGGTGTGTGTACAGACCAGGAGGGTGTGATGATGATGGTAGGGGAGTGTGTGTGTACAGAGCAGGAGTGTGTGATGATGATGGTAGAGGAGTGAGTGTACAGAGCAGGAGTGTGTGATGATGATGGTCGAGGAGTGTGTGTACAGAGCAGGTGTGTGTGATGATGATGGTAGAGGAGTGCGTGTGTACAGAGCAGGAGTGTGTTATGATGATGGTAGAGGAGTGTGTGTGTACAGAGCAGGAGTGTGTGATGATGAGGGTAGAGGAGTGCGTGTGTACAGAGCAGGAGTGTGTTATGATGATGGTAGAGGAGTGTGTGTACAGAGCAGGAGTGTGTGATGATGATGGTAGAGAAGTGTATGTACAGAGCAGGACTGTGTGATGATGATGGTAGAGGAGTGTGTGTGTACAGAGAAGGAGTGTGTGATTATGATGTTAGAGGAGTGTGTGTACAGAGCAGGAGTGTGTGATGATGATGGTAGAGGAGTGTGTGTACAGAGCAGGAGTATATGATGATGATGGTAGAGGAGTGTGTGTGTACAGAGCAGGAGTGTGTGATGATGGTAGAGGAGTGTGTGTGAACAGAGCAGGAGTGTGTGATGATGATGGTAGAGGAGTGTGTGTACAGAGCAGGAGTGTGGGATGATGGTAGAGGAGTGTGTGTGAACAGAGCAGGACTGTGTGATGATGATGGTAGAGGAGTGTGTGTGTACAGAGCAGGAGTGTGTGATGATGATGGTAGAGGAGTGTGTGTACAGAGCAGGTGTGTGTGATGATGATGATGATGATGATGGTAGAGGAGTGTGTGTGTACAGAGCAGGAGTGTGTGATGATGATGGTAGAGGAGTGTGTGTACAGAGCAGGTGTGTGTGATGATGATGATGATGATGGTAGAGGAGTGTGTGTGTACAGAGCAGGAGTGTGTGATGATGATGGTAGAGGAGTTTGTGTACAGAGCAGGTGTGTGTGATGATGATGATGATGTGCAGATCTTTGCCTTTCATACACAGACGGAGCCACACCCATCCTTTCACACAAATGCACATCCCACAGACACACATTTTCTCATACCCTCTCATCCGCATATTCATACTCACACTTAATCATACACACACACCCCACTCTGCATCTACACTCAAATTTACCACCATATGGTCATGCACACTTATACACATACACACTCATTACCCTCTGTATTTGAATATGATCTTCCTGCAGGTTTTGGGTTAAACTCATGTCATCTAAATTGCAAAGTAAATTTTATTTTCTTGCTTTTTAATGAAGGTATGTTAAAGATAAATGAAGTGTTACTCTAATAATATACAGTATATTGGTCTTTAATCTGCCGTATAATGGCTGGCTAAAATACAATAAAATGTTAACTCTTGTCTCCTGTAAATCCGTGTGTTTGTACAACACAAGCATCTCCTCTGGTTTACTGTGCATTTAACAGCTGCTTTCATTCATGTTAACCAGTTTCCTTGTGACAGTTTGTGTGTGTAAATACAGCCGATGGAGAATATAGATCACTGTAGTGCAGTGATTCATTGTTTATATTATTATAATTCCGTTTGATCCTGTTACTGTACTTAGCTCTGTAATTTCAGACGATGATCATTTGTGATTAAACCTGAATAATAAAGGTACTGAATAAGCACAGTTGTCCTTATTTAATATTTCAGTTTGGCCTCAATATGAGTAAATCTGTACAGGGCTAAAATCTGCTCAGTTTGAGCTCTGACGTCATGTGCTGTGGTGTAAATGGAGTCCAGAATAGGAAACAGTTACTCAGTGTGTGCAGTGTGACTCTCCGGAAAGTGGCTGCCTGGTCGCGGTGGAGAGGCTTGTGTGTACCGATGATCCCAAGAGCAGTGCCGTCCGGAGCCGAGCTCCTGGTAGGGTCGCCCATGGCAGGACGGTTGAGGCGGAGATGCCAGACGAAGCGCGACTGAACGAAGAGCTCAACGGCGGAGCAGGCGGAGGTGATGTCTGGTTAAGTATGCACCACCACAACGGCTGTGATAGTGGAGCGGACTGCCAGCCCTCGTGGAGTCCGTGCCGCTGGGAACAGACCTGTCTCTGTCCAGGATAGTGTGGTGTCTGTTTGTGCTTCCATCTCCCCACTGTAAAAGAAGTCTCACACTGGCGTCCTCCTGTTGGGGAATCTCCATCTACACGCCTTGTTTCCCAAGCCCTGTGGCGATCAGCGAGTGACGACGGGGGCAGCACTGAGAAGTCTGGGAGCTCCTAGTCACAAACTGGCACAAAGGCGGGGGGTGAAGTTGAGTCGTTGAACTCTTGGACTGAGGCAGGAGAGTTCTTCGGTACCTTCACCCACAACTGAGCAGCCCTTTTTAGGGACCACACTCCTCACCCCTGCAGGGGAGGGGGCTAGAAAAGGCACCCTAAAAATTGTCTGCCTCATCTCTATCCTGGCTGGGTTACCGCGCCCAGTGGGATCTCCTCCATGCGGTCAGAAACAGACAGAACTTCAATTCGGGGCCTGGAATGTGTGCACCGTCCTCGACAGTGACTCCAGTGAGCGACCCGAAAGGCGCACAGCCTTTGTTGTAAGGGAACTAAGGAGGTTTAATGTCGACATCGTAGCTCTCTGAGACCAGAATGGCAGAAGAAGGACAACTGAGAGAGGAAAGGGGAGGATACACCTTCTTTTGGGAGAAAAGGCCTGCTGGAGAACCAAGGATACCAGGATGGTGCTGCTGGCTTTGCCATCAAAAACAGCCTGGTCAGGCAACCGTCTGAACTGTCACAGGGCATCAGTGAGCGCCTAATGACAGCCCGGCTGAAACCGGACTGCAACCAGATGTTGTGAATCCTTAGGCTCCCACTCTGGACTCACAAGACGACATCAAGGAAGCCTTCTATGCCAGCCTGGAAAACGTTCTGTCAGCCGTTCTGAAAGAAGACAAAATCATTCTTCTTCGGGATTTCAATTCCAGAGTAGATAATACAATCTACTCTGGGATTATACAACACGGGGTGACACCATCGGAAGAGAGGGAGAAGGACACATCAACTCCAACGGTGTTCTCCTGTCCAAGTGTGCAGAGCACAACCTCATTGTTACAAACACTCTTTTCTGACAAAAGAATAAATTCAAAACATTCTGGATGCACCCCCGATCCAAACACCTGCATCCGATTGGTGTCATTTTTCGAGCCAGAGATGGGCGTGAAGTATGCCTCACAAGAGCAATGACAAGTACAGATGGATGTTGGACAGACTATCTTCTCATCTGCTCAACCATAGCCCTAACGATGTCGAAGCACACTGGACCGCATTGAAATCCACTATCCTGACCATCGGCAAGAAAGCGCAGGGCCTAAAGCCTAAGAGGAACCAGTACTGGTTTGATGACAATGACCAGGAAATCGAGCAGCAGGGCTTTTTTGCATGGCAGAAAGACCTCACCTGCCAAGCCAAAAGGCAAGCCCACTCCACAGCAAAGGCTTTTGTCCAGCGCCGAGTGAGGGAACTTAAAAACAAATGGTGGACAGAGAAGGCTGAAGAAATTCAGCATCTTGCTGACATAGGGGACACCAGGGGTTTCTTCAGTGCTGCCAAAGCAATATATGGGCCCTGCCACCGCAGATCCATGCATTTGTGTGCACAGAGTGCAAAATATTCTGCTCAAAAAAATAAAGGGAACACTTAAACAACAAAATATAACTCCAAATGTTCCCTTTATTATTTTGAGCAGTATATTATCACCCCTTATGATGCAGTTCATATGCTGGTAAAAATTTAGGGAAAACAGACTTTAACTTGCCTTGCTAAAAGATAAAAAGCATCTGGGTGGATTGTCTGCAGCTCCCTGATGGCACTGTGGAGCTCACCCACAGCATCATTCACACTGGCGCTCAGGGGCACATAAACCTCAGCAATAAAAACAGCTGTCAGCTCCCATGGCAAATAAAATGGCCGCCATATTAAACTTGAGGATGACCTGGCACCTGATGCCACGAATTGTTTGCCTAGACGGCTAAGCCGCAGATTGCCCGATGATGCGGCTACTCTGTCCACTCTGTTTAGTGTTTGTCTCGAGCTCGAATCCGGTGCTCATGGTGTTGAAGGTTAGCCTCTTCTTTGTGAACATAGACAGTGGTGTTTTTATCTTCTCGCGCTGAGTGGTTCTCCACTGGGTGATGTCTTCTAACGTACTGTCCAAAGAGCGAACATTTGACAGCATGGCAGTTGGGACAGCCAGTTTGGTGGGGTTAGCCCCTAGCCAAGTGGCAGCTTCTCCATGGCTATAGGCTGGTGTCAGGGCAAAGCCAATTTCTGGCCGGTGGCTTTCCAGGATGACTTCCAGGTGTAGTGCACACTTCAGCAGAACCAAACTATCTGCAAGGAGAATAGAGTAGCTGGAAGGCTACTTGGTTCTAATCTTGATAACTTTTGCAGGATTGGGAGCTTGTTCCTAAATACTGGACAGAGGGCCAGACAAAGTTAAGGGGTCACTCTGGGTGAAAATTATTGCAATCATTTTTTTTTTTTTTTCAATTTTTGAAAAAATCCCCCAGAACAAAGGAAAAACACTTGTCTTGAAGGTTATAAAGTTCTTTTTCCTCTAGGATTAACAGTTTTGCTGAAAAAAGGCACTATTGATGGCCGATTGTTTTCACAAATGCATAATTCCAACCTAATTACATATTCAGAGTTAAATAACTTTGTTAATATTAGGCCTGGGGCACTGCAAGGAAGCTGAGATGGTCCCCTTTCAAACAAGCCACAATTGTAAAATTCATGAAAGAATGATTTTCATTGGATTCTTCAATGTACAGGACAGTGTTAGGGTCGAGAATTCTCAAAGGACAGCCTCAGAAACAGAATAAATAGAAGCAATCAAAAGACCAAGAAAGAAAGACCGTAGAAGAGAAAGCTATCCAGAAAGAGGGATAGGTTTATGGACCGGGTATAGCTGACTGAAGATTGCCATAAAAATGTACCAAACTTGACCAGATGTTGAACTAACAGTATTTACAGCACTGCACTACTGTGTACCCTAGTTCCTATAAATTGAGTGTTATTAGGGTATACACTGCTTTGCAACATTGAAAAGCTGATGAGAACCATAAAACCAAACTTCCAATGCGTTTTTCTCAGAATAGTGAACTTCATGCAATTTGTGACACTGTGGCATGCATAAAATTTGTTTTTTTTTGAGCAATTGCCTTGAAATTTGGAGTGGAGTTTCAGTAATCCCTGTTCTATGCAATGACATAGCCGTTTTTGATAGGTGTCTTATAAGGTACTCAACTACTATCAATCTGGTGCCTGGAAAAAATGAGAATTTCATTTTTGGCGGAAGAATTACATTTTGAGAATGTTCCTGTACTTCTACTCAAAAAAGCCTAAGTCTCTGCATATGTCTGTTTATCAGCTTTAAAAAGAATCAAAATTCTGAAAAAATATGGTTTGCTTAGGAAAATACAGTCATCACAAGTCGGTGAAGATTTTTCACCATTTATCGCGTGCAGTAACATCGATAAACTTTATATCAATCAGCTTAATTTCTCCATTACTTGTATCATATATAGGTTAAACATCAGTAAAATGCATAAAAAGGTATTAACTTGACGAAACCCAGGGTGACCCCTTAACAAGAACACTGTCCCAGTCCTTGACCCTGAATTAGCTTGGGAGATTGTTCTTATTGAACTGGATGAAGGTTCAGACTTGCATGGGGTTAACTTGAACGCGGTCCTAATCCAGGACCCTGAAAACACTTTGGAGTGAAAGTTTCGTCAAATTAATTGACGAAAGGGGACGGCTTCCACAATTTACGATCATTAAGGTTGCATTAAACTTGCCAAAGATAAAAAGTTTTGCCTCAGAAATACTGACTGGTTCAAGCATGAATCGCAAATTACAATCCAGCAACTTGTTACTCAAAGCAGGGGATATAAATACATGTCACAGGTAGATTTGGAAGTAACCATAAAACGAGAGACCGTGGGGGACGAGGGCACATGCGAGAGGCAAACCAATCAAAGGAAACACGTGATAGACACGCAAGTCACTGAATGGGAGGAGCAATGGAAGGCATTCACACAGGGGTTGCAAGACCGTGCTATATAGTCAATATAGTTGCAGCTGAAGGGCGTTGTCAGACACTGTATAGGGGAATGACACTGTAAGGATGGCAATAGTGCAAAATTTAAAACTGCGTTCATGCTGCTGAAAACAATGCTATAACGAGAGATGAATGTCCATGAAAGTTGTGGGTTTTTTTTTTTTTTTTGCATATATTTGGATTAGCTACTTTTATGCACTGTCACATCAATTAATTATATCACTTATATAAATTTATCACATAACTGCAGTACCTTTGCCATAGCCAAGCTGTTGAGTTATTTTATGGCATTAACAATGAACCCTCTTTGCCGGAACTAATACAGTAAAATGAGTCACAACTGGTTAAGGCAAATACCCGCGTAAAGTAGAAGCCCAATGAACAGTAATGGAACAGCTGCATGAAATAAAGATTACAGTAACTCAGCTTATTACAATATCATGTTCAATGACTTAAACTTTAATGAGATTCAAAAGAATCTCCGGCTCTTCCGTGGGATTTTGTGATCTCAGGGACTGTCAGTGTCATGCTTTCTCAGATTGTTTCAGAGCATCGCTTGGGCAGAGTCACCGCCAAACTCAGATTCAGGTCGTCGAGCAATAAATGGTCAAATCTGACGCAAGGGTCCTGACGGAATATCTCTAATGGGGGATCATGTCAGATCTGCTTTCAGTTTTCCTTGTGCAAAGAGGAGGAAGTTATTGATTGTTTGATTGCCCTGCTGAATTTCCAGTAGTGCCAAATCATTTCTGGATGCAATATCTCAGACAGTTTTGCTCTGAATCATGTCACACTTTTTGTGATTGTTTTGGCGCATAGAGAATGGCTGATATTCAAATTGGACACTCAATGACCCAAGTTTGCTGTGAACATTGTTCGAGCCCAGAATACTTCTGTGTGGGACCGAGCTGGTAAGCAGGAGAGACACTAGATTTTAGTGAAAATACACTTTTCTTTTTTTCATTTTTAAAAGGCAAAAATAAGGAATACCAAAAAAAAAAAATTTTAAACTTATGGTCCCTAAAAGAGGTCAACAAAGCAGAACTAAACTAAGGCCCAACAAAAGGAAGATGATCAGCATAAATTGACCTCCCAAACTGAAACACCAGTGAAACTTGTATCATGGCTGATCAGACCATTTACACACACAGGGGGTAACAAAGACATCCGTTTTTAAACCTGTGCTGGCACTAGGGAAAAAATATGTGTAGTCACTAGGACTAAAGTCAGAAAAAATTGTTTAGCCACAGTGTTGGTCTGGGTCCATAATGCGGCGCGGGAAGCGAAATTAATAAAAAATGCGACAGGGGCACCATCATATAGTTGAACAGGTATTTTTTGCTTATCATTACCTTTGTAAAATTTTTAAAATTAAAATAAAATCATACAAGAAGGAAGTGACTTGTCAATGATCGAACATAATAATTATAATAATAAATTACTACTCACTTGTCGTATGAGTGTCAAGAATACACATTGTTCAAGTCAACAGAAGGCCCTGTTTACAGCAGTGACATGCCGTCGGAGGTCAGTTAGGGTAGGCAGAATCCTCACCGTTAAGCAAACGATAACTATGACTTTGCTTGATTAGCAATCTGAGGATTGATTAACTAATTTACGAGAGTCAACAGCAGAATGGCGTGCCAGTTCCATCCACGACATTATTGCTCAGTGCATCGAACTTAAAATGCTCACGGGTTTGTTCATTTTTGCCTAGAGGAAGCTAACGCAATGCCCTTAATAAATATTAAAACCTTTCTGATGCGGCGTTCAATGTGTGGTAAATATATTTACAATAATATTTTTCCCCTTAAACACATACTTTTTAATGCCATTTTTAAAAAATAGGGAGTTTATGTTCAGAGTTTTTTTCATAATCGGATAAACAAAAGATCAAAACAAATGCGGAATTACCGAGAGTTGAGGTTTTTTCCTTATTATTAAGATTTACTTCCTTGCAGTCTCGGATCAAAGCATAGAGGTAGGCTGCGACGGCTGGGGGTATATCCCCGAACGCCCCCAATCCTCTAATTCCCCAATCCTTGAATAGACCTTGAATAGACTTTTATTTGGACTTAATTTCAGGTCAATCGGTCAAATGTTTCTGAAGATATGGCCAAAATGGTAATTTTCTATCACAAAGCGCCACCTGGTGGCAAAATATTGAACCATACAGGTATGATGTCATCATGTGACACGTTGTGAGGTCATGACCTTGCAGTTGCACATAGTTCCATGTCAATTGGAGAAATAGTTCCAAAGATATAGCAAAAATGGTGAATTTTATATGACAAAGCTCCACCTTGTGTCAAAATTTTGAACCAAACGGGTATAATGTCATCGTGGGACACATCCTCAGGTCATGACCTTTCATTTGCACTTGATTTGAGTCAATCAGACAAATATTTCCAGAGATAAAAACAGTGATTTTTCCAGTTTTTGGCCCCTGGTGACCAATCTAGAGATCGTGAATTGTCCAAAATCGAATCAGTTCTTAGTCTTTATGATACTTACTTATGTACAAAATGTGGAATTTGTAATTGAAATATTACTGAAGTTATCGTGTTAACACGTTCTGCGGCGGCGGCCGGACCAAAAACATAATATCCCCCGGAACGCCATTCGGCGTTGGGGGATATAATTAATCTTTTTGTCACTATCACCTCTTACTCATTGCAGGCTTAATTGACCAGAAAAAAAGGACAAATTGATTGATTGACAATCAGGCATAGTACGTGGAAACAGGTTGACAAAATCTAGCGATAAAAAAGGAGAGGTCACTACCTACCCTCACCGCATGTCCCTGGTTTACAGGTATGGCATTGTACATCAAAGTTGAAATTTGGCAGAATTTGTATGCATAAAATTACCTTTTTGTGTGTAATATCTCATCCCAGTCCTCTGTTATAACTTCAAAATATTCGGTCATTCATCTAAACGTGGACTTGTCGCATGCCGTGGGCAATTTAGTGTCTCCAATTAACCTGATATGCATGTCTTTGGGCTGTGTGAGGAAACAGGAGTACCCGGAGAAAACCCACGCGAACACGGGGAGAACATGCAAACTCCTACATACATAATATAATAAGAGAGAAAAAAAAACCTACATAATGTAATAAGAGAAAAAACAAAAACATAATGCCAACATCTTCCCACTTGTGCCCTGCCCTGACAAGCCTTGTCTTAAGTGCTGTGTCGTAAGACAAATTGGTGCAAGGGCTATCAACGGCAAAAAGAGCCGTTGCACCAACACAAGACATGGAATTACGACAGAATCCAAAGTGTGGTGGGAGGTGACTTAAGTGTGCTGGGATCTTAAATTAAATCACTTTCTTTTTAATTTATATGTAATAATCTCCTAAAATTGCAACAGTGAGGCCACTTCAAGTAGGAATTGCACGCAACTGTCTACATACCCCACAGCGGCAAGTGGTCACGCTTTTAAAAACAAATGCGGTTTTACATTGCCACATCCCAACTCTGAATTTCATCTCTCATTGTTGCATTTTTAGGAGATACAAAACCCAAAACCAGTGAAGTTGGCACGTTATGCAAATCGTAGATAAAAACAGAATACAATGATTTGCAAATCCTTTTCAACTTATATTCAATTGAATACACTGCAAAGACAAGATGTTTAATGTTCAAACTGAGAAACTTTATTTTTTTTTGCAAATAATCATTAACTTAAAATTTAAAGGCAGCAACACATTGCAAAAAAGTTGGCACAGGGGCCTTTTTACCACTGTGTTACATCGCCTTTCCTTTTAACGACACTAAGTAATCGTTTGGGAACTGAGGAGACCAATTTTTGAAGCTTTTCAGGTGGAACTCTTTCCCATTCTTGCTGGATGTACAGTGTAATGTGAATATAGGCCACTAGATGGCAGTATTTACCTTTTTTTTGTTCAGCTCAGACTGGAGTCATGTTTAGACATGTCCTGGACATGTCTGGGGCAAGTCTCAGAAAGTTAAAAAAAAGAGGTCTAAATGTGGGTGGGGTCTGCAAAAGAGTATATAAGGAAAAGAATTGAGACAGTGAAGTAGTAGGAGAAATTGCAAGAAGATGACCAGACCTGCCATTCTGTTCAAAACCTGTGACGTTTTTTTTTTTATTTCTTTGCCTGTGTTTGAGTATTTTCTTCATCCAGGACATCACCAAGCCACCCCACTAAAAAGGGACTGTAATTATTTCTGTTTTTTCTTATTTATCAATCTTGGTCTTTAGTTGTAGGTTGTTATTAGTCTTTGTCTTTGTTAAAAATTAAATGTGTTTTAGTTGTTAAAACTGTGTTTGTCATCCCTTGCTGTTGCTGTTGTGTTATAAATGTAATAACAAATTGGGGCCATAACAAATTGGGGGCTCAAGGTCCGGGATAGACCATTGTGTGAGTAATTTATTGAAAATCTAACATTCCAAATTGTGAAATTGTTTTTGTGAATTTTCCTAGATATATATTGACAACAGCAATGGATGATTTCTTGGCATCACCAACCGTAGGGGTTTTGAAGTCTTTTAAAAAGACAGAACTGCTAGAAATTTGCAGACAGTTGGAGCTGACAGAGGTAAAACCAGCCATGCGAAAAGCAAGACTGGCTAGAGAGATAGTTGAATATTACATTGATGAAAATGTGTTTGCACCAGGAGATCTGGAACAGTTTCCAGTGGAAAATCCAAATATAGAAATGGAACTTAAATTAAAAATGCTAGAGATTGAAA
Source organism: Gymnothorax reevesii (assembly GCA_029721435.1). Taxonomy (NCBI): domain Eukaryota; kingdom Metazoa; phylum Chordata; class Actinopteri; order Anguilliformes; family Muraenidae; genus Gymnothorax; species Gymnothorax reevesii. The sequence continues at coordinate 186,505,581 of CM056573.1, read as the reverse complement.
GGGAGGAAAGAGAAAAAGAAAGGGAGGAAAAAGAGAAAGAAAGGGAAGAAAGAGAAAAAGAAAGGGAGGAAAAAGAGAAACAAAGAGAATTTGAGAGGGAAGAAAAAGAAAAACAAAGGCAGTTTGAGTTAGAAAAATTAGCAAGAGAAGAAAAACAAACAGAATTTGAGAGAGAGAAAGAGGAAAGAGCAGAAAGAGAGAGACAGAGACAGAGAGATTTTGAATTAGAGAAATTCGATAGAGAAGAAAGACTCCAAATGGAGCAACTAAAAATTAAAATTGAAACTAAAAATAAATTTTGTGCCAGTCAGGAGGTAAAACTGGTGCCTCCATTTTCAGAAAAGGATGTTGACAACTATTTCCAGTGTTTTGAAAAGGTAGCAAAGAGTTGCCAGTGGCCAAAGGAACACTGGCCTCTGATGTTGCAAACTGTCCTCAAGGGTAAAGCTCAACAAGCCTATTCGGCTTTGTCTGCAGATGATTCCTCTGATTATGAGGTTGTCAAAAAGGTTATTTTGAGAGCTTATGAGTTGGTTCCAGAGGCTTACCGACAGAAATTCAGAGGTCTGAAGAAATCTGAAAATCAGACTTATGTGGAATTTGCTAATGAGAAGAAGGTTTGCTTTGAACGCTGGTGTACTTCTATGGAGGTCAAAGATGATTTCAACTCACTGAAAGAGATGGTGTTGGTTGAAGAATTCAAGAACTGTGTTAAGGATGATGTTAAGACCTACCTTAATGAGAAGCAAGCACTGAACTTGCAATCAGCTGCCAAATTTGCAGATGAATATGTTCTCACACATAAGTCCAAATTTCAGTCTAGCAGTAACAATAGATGGTCCCAATTTCAGAAAAAGGGTTATGGTGATACCCAAGATTCCTCACCCAAAGACAAAGACAAATCTGGTGATGGTGCTCAGAAATCCAGTAACAGGTCTGATCAAAGTGTGAAAGCTGACAGTAACAAAAGTGGTCTAGTTTGCAGTTATTGCAAGAAATCTGGTCATGTTAAAACTAACTGTTGGTTCCTTAAAGCTAAGAAAGAAAAAGAAAAGGATACCAAACCAAATGCCTTTGTGAAAACAAGGTTAGAAACCCCTGTAGTAGATAACCGATCTGCTAAATTGCCTGCTTCTTGTGGGGCTAAAAAGCCTAATACAGCTGACTTTGTGAGGGAGGAATTTCTTCCATTTGTGTCAGAGGGATTTGTGGCTCTGAATGAGCATACTACTCCTGTCCCCATATATATCCTAAGGGATACCGGAGCTTCTCAGTCACTTTTATTGATGGACTCCTTGGAGTTACGTGATGAGACCGCTTCAGGGGATTTCATACTTGTACAAGGTATTGAAGGGAGGACTGTATCTGTACCCCTGCGCTCTATATTCTTGAAGTCAGATTTAGTTACAGGACAGGTAAAGGTGGGACTTATGTCAAGTCTACCTATAAAGGGTGTTTCTCTGTTGCTAGGCAATGACCTGGCTGGGGGCAAAGTAGTTCCCCCTGTACATCTTACTTCACAGCCGAGCACTGAAGATGGGGATGAGGACCCATCTCTGTATCCTTCTTGCGCAGTGACTCGTGCTATGGCCAAGAAGGCTAAAGAAGAAGATGATGTGGTGCCATCCAGTACATTGAATAGTCAGGACTCAGGTGGTTCGCCTCATGACTCTGATTGGCCTACTATGGTTTCTCCGTTTGAGGACTTATCAGATACTTTTATCAGTTCTCTATTCAGCCAGCCGGATGGGTCTGGTGATTCTGATGTGTCTGGAGACTTGTCTCTGTCCAGAAAGCGGTTGATTGAGGAGCAAACTAATGATCCTGAAATTTGTGTACTAAAGAGGAGAGCCCTTCCTGAAAAAGAAATAGATGCAGTTCCAGTTGGGTATTATCTCAAGGATGGTGTGTTGATGCGGAAGTGGCGCCCTCCTGATATCCCTGCCAATGCAGATTGGGCAGTGGTCAGGCAAATTGTTGTTCCGAAGGTCTATAGGAATGAGATCTTAACAATGGCTCATAGTTTACTTTTAGGAGGTCATCTTGGTGTTAACAAGACTGTTGATAAGATCATGAAACACTTCTTTTGGCCTGGGCTTCGGAAAGACGTTTCCAACTTTTGCAAAACCTGTCACACTTGTCAGGTAGTTGGAAAACACCAGTTAGACCCACCTGTGGCTCCATTGCGGCCTATCCCAGCATTTGGGGAGCCATTCTCTAGGGTCATTGTTGATTGCGTTGGTCCATTACCCAAGACTAGATCTGGAAATCAGTACTTGTTGACAATCATGTGTGCATCTACCAGATTCCCCGAAGCCATACCTCTGCGTAGCATCAAGGCAACTGCAATCTCGAAGGCTTTGATAAAGTTCTTCACGTTGTTTGGTCTTCCCAGGGAAATTCAGTCAGACCAAGGTAGCAATTTCACTTCAGGATTGTTTCAGCAGGTTGTGTATGAACTAGGTGCAAAACAGATTCTTTCTAGTGCCTATCATCCAGAGAGTCAGGGTGCCTTAGAGCGGTTTCATTCCACTCTCAAGACAATGATGAGGACTTATTGTTATGACCATGAGAAAGACTGGGATGAAGGGGTTCATTTGCTGTTGTTTGCAGCTAGAGAAGCAGTGCAGGAGTCTACTGGATTCAGTCCATTTGAGCTAGTGTTTGGTCATGAAGTGAGAGGACCTTTGCTATTATTGAGTGAACAATGGCAAGAGGAAGAGCCGCAAATCAGTCTGTTAGACTATGTTAGCAAGTTCAAGGAAAGATTGCGTGCAGCTTATGACCTTGCCAAAGAGAACTTGAAATCAAGTCAGGGAAAAATGAAAACTTGGTATGATCATAAGGCTAGAAGCCGTGAGTTTAAACCAGGAGACAAGGTCCTTGTGTTGTTTCCCTTGCAGTCCAATCCATTGCAGGCTAGATTTCATGGTCCTTATGAAATTCTGACAAAACTCAATGATCTCAATTACATTGTGAAGACTCCAGATAGGAGAAAACCAAAACAATTGTGTCATATTAACATGCTAAAGCCTTATCATGACAGAAATGCTAGGGTTGCAGCTGTCACTTCAGATTGTCCAATGGTCGAAACGTGTGAAGATGAGGGGGAGTTTCAAGATGATGAACCAAGAATTAAAGCTGAAGTTCTCTCATGTAAATTGTCAAACACTGAAGTGTTGCAAAATCTTGATGTAAAACTCCAGCACTTAGAACCCTCACAGAGAGATCAGTTTGAAAGGTTGATCAAGAAATATGAGGATTTGTTTCCTGATGTTCCAAAGAGAGTTACTATAGCCTCTCATGATGTAGATGTTGGTGATGCCAAACCAATAAAACAGCATCCATACCGGATGAATCCTGAAAAGAGAAAGATTGCTGAGAAAGAGGTTGAGTACATGTTAAAGCATGATATTATCAGACCCTCCAACTCCGATTGGAGTTCACCCTGTGTGCTAGTTCCAAAACCTGATGGAAGTACTAGATTCTGTACAGATTATCGCAAAGTCAATGCTATAACTAGAACTGATGTGTTTCCAATACCTAGGATTGATGATTGTATTGATAGTATAGGGCAAGCAAAGTTTCTGACCAAGATTGATTTATTGAAGGGTTATTGGTGTGTGCCTTTAACTGAGAGGGCCAAGAGCATCTCTGCTTTTGCCACACCATCTGGATTGTACCAGTATGAAGTCCTACCCTTTGGCATGAAAAATGCCCCAGCCACGTTCCAAAGGATGATACAGTCTACAATCGCCGGATTGCCACACACGGGTGCGTACATCGATGACCTGATCACATGGAGTGACTCCTGGGAAGAACATCTAAAAGATGTAGAGACGTTGTTCCAGCGCCTGACACAGGCTAACCTGACTGTTAACCTGAACAAGAGTGACTTTGGTTGTGCTACTGTCACCTATCTTGGCTACGTCATAGGCCAGGGTAAGGTGGCATCCATAAATGCTAAAGTCCAAGCCATCATGGACTTTCCCGTTCCTGACAACAAAAAAGCTTTGCGCCGCTTCCTTGGAATGATCGGGTACTACCGCAAGTTCTGCAAGAACTTTGCTGAGATTGCTCTCAGTCTAACTAACCAACTGAAGAAAGGTGTAAAGTTCACTTGGGATGATGCATGCCAGAGAGCCTTCGATCGCCTGAAGTCTCTGCTGTGTCACTTCCCCGTGCTCAAATCTCCTGACTTCAACAAACCGTTCTCCATCGCGGTCGATGCTAGCGACCAAGCTTGTGGATCTGTGCTCCAACAGAGAAGTGACTCTGATGACATTGAGCATCCCGTGGCATACTTCTCCAGGAAGTTCAATCGCCACCAAAGGAACTATTCCACAATAGAGAAGGAACTGTTGGCTCTGGTCCTTTCTTTACAACACTTTGAGGTTTATGTTTGTACAGGACAAAAGCCAATGATTGTGTACACTGACCACAATCCGTTAATGTTTTTGAGTAAGATGAAAAACAAGAATCGGAGATTGTTGAATTAGAGTTTGATTTTACAGGAGTTTGACTTGGAAATTAAGCATGTGAAGGGTACAGACAATGTAATTGCTGATTGCTTATCCCGTGTTTGAATGTGTATATATATATCATGTGTTTGAATATTGTATGATATGTATATGTAGACAAGTGTTCACTTAACCATTTTGTATTGAAAAGAAAAATTTTGCCTTTATGAGTCAAAATTTTTCCCTTTTGGAATGGAGGTGTAATGTGAATATATGCCACTAGATGGCAGTATTTACCTTTTTTTTGTTCAGCTCAGACTGGAGTCATGTTTAGACATGTCCTGGACATGTCTGGGGCAAGTCTCAGAAAGTTAAAAAAAAGAGGTCTAAATGTGGGTGGGGTCTGCAAAAGAGTATATAAGGAAAAGAATTGAGACAGTGAAGTAGTAGGAGAAATTGCAAGAAGATGACCAGACCTGCCATTCTGTTCAAAACCTGTGACGTTTTTTTTTTTATTTCTTTGCCTGTGTTTGAGTATTTTCTTCATCCAGGACATCACCAAGCCACCCCACTAAAAAGGGACTGTAATTATTTCTGTTTTTTCTTATTTATCAATCTTGGTCTTTAGTTGTAGGTTGTTATTAGTCTTTGTCTTTGTTAAAAATTAAATGTGTTTTAGTTGTTAAAACTGTGTTTGTCATCCCTTGCTGTTGCTGTTGTGTTATAAATGTAATAACAAATTGGGGCCATAACAACAGCTTAAGTTGTTCAACAGTCCGGGGTCTCCGTTGTTGTATTTTAGGCTTCATAATTCACCACACATTTTCAATGGGAGACGGGTCTGGACAACAGACAGGCCAGTCTAGTCCCCGCACTCTTACTACGGAGCCATGCTGTTGTAACACGTGCAGAATGTGGCTTGGCATTGTCTTGCTTAAATAAGCAGGGGCTTCCATGAAAAAGACGTTGCTTGGATGGCAACGTATGTTGCTCCAAAACCTGTATGTACCTTTCAGCATTAATGGTGCCTTTACATATGTGTAAGTTGCCCATGCCTTGGGCACTAATACACCCCCATACCATCACAGATGCTGGTTTTTGAACTTTGCGCCTATAACAGTCCGAATGGTTCTTTTCCTCTTTGGTCCGGAGGACACGACGTCCACAGTTTCCAAAAAAAATTTGAAATGTGGACTCGTCAAACCACAGAACACTTTTCCACTTTGCATCAGTCCATCTTAGATGAGCTTGGGCCCAGCAAAGCCGGCGGCGTTTCTGGGTGCTGTTGATAAATGGCTTTCACTTTGCATTGTAGAGTTTTAACTTGCACTTGCAGATGTAGCGACGAACTGCAGTCACTGACAGTGGTTTTCTGAAGTGTTCCTGAGCCAATATGGTGATGTCCTTCACACACTGATGTCGGTTTTTGATGCAGTACCGCCTGAGGGATCGAAGGTCACGGGCATTCAATGTTGGTTTTCAGCCTTGTCGCTTACTTGCAGTGATTTCTCCAGATTCTCTGAACCTTTTGACGATATTACGGACCGTAGATGATGATAATCCCTAAATTTCTTGCAATAGCTCTTTGAGGAATGTTGTTTTTAAACTGTTCGACTATCAGCTCACGCATTTGTTCACTAAGTGGTGACCCTCGCCCCATCCTTGTTTGTGAATGACTGAGCATTTCAGGGAAGCTGCTTGTATACCCAATCATGGCACCCACCTGCTCCCAATTAGCCCGTTCACCTGTGGGATGTTCCAAGTAAGTGTTTGATGAGCATTCCTCAACTCTCTGTCTTTTTTGCCACTTGTGCCAGCTTTTTTGAAACATGTTGCAGGCATCAAATTCCAAATGAGCTAATATTTGCAAAAAATTACAAAGTTTACCTGTTCGAAAATTAGGTTACTTATCTTTGCAGTGTATTCAATTGAATATAGGTTGAAAAGGATTTGCAAATCATTGTATTCTGTTTTTATTTATGATTTACACAACGTGCCAACTTCACTGGTTTTGGGTTTTGTAATTACAGATTCATTAAACAAAGATTCATTTTAAGATCACCATGGATTTTAGGCATATAAAAAAATACACAAGGTGGAAAATATTTTGTAGGGTAAAACAGGGTAGGATGCCCTCCCTAAGAACAATGTCCATTTTCTCTGAAAATATAAATTATTTGAATGTCAACATGATATGTACACAAGAAGTATGCCTAAGTAAACACATTTAGAGGGTAATCAAATCACACCAGACTGCAACTTTGTTATTATAAAACAAAATGTAAAATCTTGAAAAGGGGCATCTTACCCCTGGGCCTGGGGAAGATGCCCCCCCACTGGGGAAAGACGACCCTGGGGGCATCTTACCCCACGAGTCATTTTGATCTATGCAAACTTGGTATTTATGCATAATATTTTGTTTTTTTAGTTTATGCATAAACTTTATTTTCAAATTTTGGCATTGCTCTTACTTTGATTAAAACACAAATGTTACACAACACATACAGAAGTGATTATTGATTGTTTTTAACAACTGCTTGATTAATGCCAATTTCAAATTAATAGGCCTGTGACAAATCACAATTGCAAAGATTTGTTTGTAAATCTTTTTGTCATTTTTGGCTTTAAATCCCCCCCCTATATACACACATGTGCACGCACACACACACACAGACGTGTGCAGTACACAGGCTACAGTTTGTGAAGAACTCAGCTACGAATCCAGGTAGCTAGCTACAGTGAGCTAATATAGTTTAATGCTATTATCGTGACAAAGTCAGCCAAGTAGAAACTGGTATAAAACATTTCTTACAGCTGATTAGCTAATAGGTTAATTATGTTTGATGATGGCGTACATACTTTCCCAGAAATATAACATTGGCAAGGCTAGATATTCAACATCATGGGAGGGGCATCTTACCCCATATGGGTGGGGGGGCCTTTTCCCCACACAGTCATACTTTTACACTTTCACTTATTGCAAAAAAAGTATTCTGTATTTTTTCTTCAGACTAATAGATCGCCTTCCACAAGACTATCATGTTAACATTTAAAAAAAAAAGTTTGTGTATATATTCTCCCAAAAAAAAAGAGATGCTTGTTTACTTACTTTACTTATGGCCCGTCACTCCTCCTGGAGGAAAGGGCATCAACGACATGTCGCCAGCGAACCCTGTTTTGTGCTGCTAGCGGCAGTTGCTGCCGCCCCATGCCCGACTCTGCTACACCCTTATCAAGGTCCCTCCTCCATGTATGTCTGGGTCGTCCTCTCTTTCCTCTGCCCTGGGGGTTCCATGTCAAGGCCTTCCTTGTGGTGTTGTCAACTGGTTTCCGTAGTGTGTGGTCAAGCCACCCCCATCTGCTTCGAAGAATTTCAGCGTCCATGGGGGACTGGTTTGTCCTTTGCCACAGCTCAAAATTGCTAATTTTCTCTGGCCAGCGTATATTTAAGATACGACGAAGGCATGTGTTGACGAGAGTCTGTATCTTTTGTTAATTCGTTTTTGTCATCCTCCGTGTTTCTGCTCCATAGAGGAGGACTGACTTTACATTTTCCTACTTATCTCCTTCGATTTCCAAATGTTTTTCAGTTTTATAAAGGCTGCCCTCGCTTTGCTTATCCTCTTCTTAAGAGGCTTATTTGGTAGCGTCAAAATATTATATCAATTTTCCCCAAAATCTGTTCTCTGAATTCCCGCCAAAAAGTAAAATGATTTCAATGCTAAATAAAGATTAGCAAGGCCACTACGATCCAAGAAAAGAGCTGAGATGAAAATTGTCGCCATCTAGTGGTCAGGAGGGGAATTAAGGGGGCGGGGCTTCTTACCCAGAGTCTTTCCCCCTCTATCCTATAAGAAAAAAAATAAGAAAACCTGACATCGAGATATAAATTATTGCAATCGTCCGCCTGTTCTTCTCGTGCACTCAAGCTCAATTTTCCGGTCTTAATTGCTTTTTTATAGTTGTTGTATCTCTTCCCATGGTTCTTTCTTCAACTTCTGGTCCTTCCTCTTCCATGATGGAGAAAACGAAACAAAAATTCAAATCTGATAAAGTTAGTTTCAGTATACGCAATAGTAAGATCTGACGACAGGCAGCTGCAAGTGCGTGAACAATAAGTATTCCTGCGTGAGTTGAGAGAGAGAATACATTCTAAAAATATTCCCTCCTTGTTTTGTCGTCGCTCTTATCAAGTCTACTCATCGAAAAAATATCATAATAAATTAAGTTATCAGTCCTTTCCCCAGGGTTTCAGCCACATGTAATTGATTGTGGCGCATCGCCACAGCAAAATAAAAGCCGCCATGCCTATGTAAAAAGACTTTACATAAACTCCAAAAATCCTAAGGACAATCAGGTGTCGCCAGTTCTCATTATTAAGATAAAATGAGCAGTCATAATTATTGATCTGTTGTCAGTCTTTTTTTTTTTTTTTTGATGAACACGTTTTCCAATGAATAAAAATTAGCCATCAGCAGTAAAACGCAATGCTTTCTTCTTAATGCAATGTGTGCAACGATTAGAGAAAAAATATTTTGTTAACTTTGCCAAACGATAAACTACGATGTTAACTTCTGTGTTTGCTGTGAGCACATCCTGCTCTACCTATATCTTCATGATCACTGAATTCCAATGCCAGAGTCCAGAATCATTATCGGTTTTCATTTTACAAGTGAAATCCACCGCGATGCATGTGAAACTGATAAACCTCCGTGCACATAGACTTCAATTATTAAATCGCCTACATGCTGATTAATGAAAACTGGCCACACCTGATAATGCTGAGTTTTGACCCGACGCTGAAGCCCTCCGCCACTGTTTCAAACAAGAAAAGCACTCAGAGAGCGCAGACCTCCGCCAGGGGCAGCAAAACCCAAAAGCACGGCGATTGGAACTCCGGCCCATTGGAAAGACTTGAAATCTTGAACTTTGGCGTATATCTCAGCAGTACTTTGGCCTTGATATGCCAAAACTTAATCACCTGTTCCTTGACTTAATACCCACCTTCTCTGAAAATTTCATCAAAATCTGTCATTACTTTTTTGAGTTATTTTGGAAACCAACAGACAAACAAACAAACAAACCCAGGCAAAAACATAACCTCCTTGGCGGAGGTAAAAATCCTGGAGGAAACCCTGCCTTCCCCGAATTTACACGATTTCCGTCAGATCGTCTAAATGTCCATGTTAATCTTCGATGTACAAGGCCTATATATTAATAAAGTTTATATAAAAAGTTTAAATAAAAAAAGACAGATAAATGTTTCTCCGTTATAATTTATCCATCTCAAGTAAAGTACGACTCAATTTTAACCTTCAACAAAATATAAAGCTTCGAGACAGACGTAGTATTTCTAACGACATGAAACCGAGCAGAGCTCGCAAAACCCGTGCGTGACCTCACCCAAAACGGGCCTCTTTCCAGGCATCACGGAAGTATTCACGCTTTATAAAGTACTATCATTTCGTGCGTGTTTCCATTTTCTTGTATCGATAGTGTTACGGAATGGTATTGCATTGCATTCTTTGCGTTCTAAGCTTTCCATTGATGTCGAAATTGCCATATTGCAGTTTTTCCTTTGAATCCCCTCTTTGCAATAAGCTTGACACAAAAAGAATCTTCTGTAGCAGTAACTCCATTCTAAGAAGACGTTTACTTAACCCTCCTGTTCTGTTCGTGTAGGCTAACACTCAAACACTCATAGTGTTCCCGGTCTATTGTAGTTGATAATATATGCATCATTGTGGATTTATAATCACCTAATGTTGTGTTTAATATTTTTATCAACTTCAGCTCTTGTGAACATTACAAGTTTTGAACTTCTATTTGCTATGTATGTTCTGTAAGCCTAATTTACCTGAGGTCATACAACTCGTTTTTAAGGGAAAAAAACATAATATAGATATTATTTTGACTATACCAAATACTTACATGAAACATATTGTACTATTTATCACAGAGTACTTCATTTCAATGTTTACCAAAGACATTGTTTTGAAACCATTTCAATTTTCTAAATAGTGTCACAAAATAACATCTTCTGTGTTCCAGGTCAAAACTGACCGGTATGATTTATTTAGTAAAACAAGAGCCCAAATCTGCACAGGAAAACTGAACCATCTATAAAAGTAATGTCTAATCCCTTAAAACAAACAACAAGTAGCACCAAAGTGTCATTCCAGTGTTCTTCAGTGGTACATGTGTGTGAGTGTGTGTGTGTATATGTGTGTGTTTGTCTGCTCAAAGACACCTGCATGTTGGAGAGTGGGAAAGGAGTGTGGGAATGTGCTTGAACTCTATTTTATATACTAACTGTGGTCTTACCCATTCATTTCTAATCCACAGGTGTACACAAGTTCAATGAAACACACAAAATTTGTTCCAAAAATTCTCCAAATTTATTTTATGCATTCAGATGCCATGTGTGAATAAAGTCATGGAACCTCATGACAAACAGATTAAATTAACTGCATTCTTATGGAGAGAAAACTTGTAAATCGGTCAGATTTGACCAAACACAACAGGAGGGTTAAAAGGGGGGGGGGGGTGCCGATTTTATTCAATTTCGGGTGGAACAAGCAATTTCGATTGATCCATATCCATGTTATAATTCTTGTTTTTCGTGTACTTCATGCTCTGCAGGTCTTCCATCGCTGTCTGAAGATACGGCTCGTCAGACAGCACTTGTCTAGTCGTGCTCTCTCTCTTACTACCATCACCTGACACCCCAAAAAAACCAAAAGCACGTGACTGTCACTGTGTGTCTGCATTTTCCACCCACTATAATTCATTAATTCTTTAATACTGTTCAGAACCGTAACATCCAGCCTCTTTTACTGGCCTGCCTTATTTTCACCGCTGAAATATCACTGACTTGTCCTCTCTGTTTCGTCGATACATTAGTCGTTATGCCTCACAATGGGTGGGAGGCAAACTGTTTCCCAGTCGTCAGTCTGTCCCTCCATCCATCACACAATCGCCAGCAGCCAAACCACTTCTCAACCTGCTCCAATTGGGTGGCTGAAGCTAAGCAGGTGTGGGTGTGGACAGTGCTTGGATGGGAGACCTCTGGGGGAAACAAAGTTGCTGCTGGAAGAGGTGTTGGTGGCCAGCAGGTTGTGATCTTCCCTTGCGCGGAATAAACCCCAGTGCAGTGAAGGGGATGCTGTCTTTCAGACGAGATGTTAAACCAAGGTCCTGATATCCTGAGGTCATTAAAAATCCTATAACACTCTTAGACAATAGTAGGGGGTGTCATGGCTACATTCCCAACCCAGCTATTTCAACCTGCCACGTAATCTGATCTAATTGGCTATGCAACTTGTCCTCACCTTAACCCCCTACGGCTCCCCTGAAAAAGAGATTTCAATCTCAACGGGACTTCCCTGGTTAAAGGTAAAATAAATAATAATAAAATAAATCTTTTATGTGCTATAACAAGTGGATGGATTTTGACAAAATCAGACACAGATCATCTCCACAGAGGGTAAAAGAACTGATTAGGTTTTGGAGTTTATCAGATCAATGGTCTAGGCCATGTAAGGTCAGCTGTATTCAGGGACTGATGACCAACCGTCCAGGCGCGTGAGGCCATGACTGGCAGAGGGACAGACATCAGCACAGCGTCATTCATAACTGTGCCGATTGAAACTCTATATGAATTGAACATTGTTCAATCTGTTTTGTCTCTGTTTCTGTGACCTTATTCTCTGCACTTATTTTGCATCACTTTTTGGATAAAAAGATGCACCAAATGTAATGTAACAACTCAGTTCCTTTGTCATTTTATCTCTCAGGTGGCTTACATGCAGAAATGAAGCTTCACCAGACTCAAATATGCGTGTTGCTGCAAATTTAAAAAAAAAAAAAGAAAAAGAAAAAAAAAACAAATAAATAATCCTAAGAGTGACGCATGGGAAAGTGCCTGCATTCGTGTTCATTTGAGATGTGATTCAGAACTCCGCATATTCGCCTTACCGAGTGGGTCCAGATCCGCTCACACGAGCTGATGGTAGCATCAGGACTGCAGTGCTGTGCGTCTCACACACGCTGATATGAATCATCTCTCATGGCAGCAGGAAGCCAGGATGCAGGATAGTGCGAAATCTGCGACACCTGCCTGTTAGTGACATTGGCCATCTATCCTTCTGTGGGACAAAGATGAACAACAGGAATATTTTCCACTTGGTGAATAAAAGAAATTATGTGTATAAGATCACTGGGCATGTATTGACATGCCTGTTTGTCTCATACGAGTAAATCAAACTTAAGTGAATGCAAATGCGCAACAAAAACTGCGAAACCGGAAGTTTCAAAAACGAAAGTAACACGGAGACCGAAGAAGCGCCGTCTCGGACTAAAGACGGAATAAAGGAACAGAACTACTACATTTAGGTGAAGTACCGAACTAAGTTACATGTTGTTGAGTGGGATGTGGCGATCAGAAGTCAAAGGTAACTGGGCGCGGGGAAAAAAGGGAAACTACAGGGAAGTCATACTGACTTTAGCGTTTTTTCAGAAAACATTTCTACGGCCTATATATTACATATAAGTGCGCTGTTTTCTATGTGATAGTATAATCATATAACTACGAAAAACCCGCTACTCCCCCCTCCCCTGCTGCGCCTCTTCATTTTGCATGGTATTCATCAAGACAGCAGCCACTTGCGTAATCAGCGCATGTTACCGCCCATAAGCGTTATCTGCGACCGCAATGAAACCGCAGGAATTGCAAGGTGGACAGGAATTTGACAACTGCTGGTATGGAGTGTGAACGCGGAGTCTGCGGTTCGATGTCATCTCTGATTCTTCCTGTTATAATGGGATTATTTTAGTATATGAATATTTAGCTATTTGATTATTCAATCTTTATGTTGATGTCCATACAGTTTGGATCTCAGGGAGTGATGTCAGGGGGGGAGCGTTCTGGAATGTGTCTGGCGGGGGCGGGGTTTTGGCCAGCGTGCAGCGCCCGTGTTTATGTTGGCTGCTTGTTTTTCAAATTAAAGTTGGTACACAACTTGACTGCGTGCTCGATAAGTCAGATTACTACAACTGGCGACGAGGACAAACTGGGAAGTTGAGGAGGTTTGCAGCAGCAGCATACAAAGTTTTTGTGGGTTTTTTTTTTTTTTTGCTGTTTTTCTCTTTCTCAAGTAAGCTAGCCTAGCAGTGGTTGGTTTGCTGGCTAGCTAGCTGTAAGCTTCAGTCGGATTTCATGAGCGAAGAGGACGGTGCGAGAGGGGACGTTCGTCAGCCGGAGAGGGCAGCTGCGGTTGTTACCATGGCGACGTTCGGGTCTATCGGTGAGTTTGTTGAAGAGGACGGTGACTGGACGGAATATGTGGAGCGGCTGGAACAGTTCTTCTTGGCAAATGGAATTGGTGATGCGGCTAAACGTAGGTCCATTCTCCTGAGTGTTTGCGGTGCCAAGACATATAAATTAATGAGGAATTTGGCATCGCCGCAGAAGCCAGGGGAAAAGACTTTTGAGGAGCTAGTCAAACTGGTTCAGGATCACCACTGCCCCAAACCCTCAATAATTGTACAGAGGTTTAGGTTCAACACTCTATCCCGCAAGCCAGGTCAGTCGGTAGCACAGTTTGCGGCGGAGTTACGGCAGTTTTCAGAGCACTGCGAGTACGGACAATTATTAGAGGATATGCTCCGTGATAGATTTGTAGTGGGAGTCAATGATGAGAGAATGCAGCGCTGCTTGTTGAAAGAGGCCACTCTAACTTTCAAGAGAGCTTTTGAGTTAGCTCAGGGTATGGAAATGGCAGCAAGCAATGTCAGAGATATTCAGAGGGCAGGTAGTAGCGTTGTTACTCAAGCTGGGGAAGTGCATCGTGTAGGAGAGGAGGCAGACAGACCTGAGAGTAGTGGGCAGGCTGGGGAGGTCCACCAGGTTGTCAGGGGGGCAGATAGGGCTAAACAGGTAGAATGTTTCAGGTGTGGGGGGGGTCATTATGCAAACACCTGTAAATTCAAAGACGCTGTTTGCCACGCCTGCAGGGGCATATTGCTAAAAAGTGCAGGGGGGCTAAGGGAAAAGCAAAGCAGGGGAATGCTAGCTTTAGGAAGCCTCAGTCAGCAGCACATTATGTGGAGGAGACAGAGCATTATGTGAGGGAGGAAGAGTACAATATGTTCCAGTTAAGTGGGCCCCGAGCAGAGCCTATCTATGCTACGGTGGAGGTGAATGGTAGGGAGTTGAGGATGGAGGTCGATACAGGAGCTTCAGCATCAGTAATTAGTGAAAAGACCTACAGAGAGACATGGCGCCAGGCTGCCAATGCACCCACCGTCACCCCAGCAAGTATTAAATTGCGCACTTATACAGGAGAGTCTATACCTCTGTTAGGATCATTAGATGTAGACATACAATGCAACGGTCAGAAAGCAAAGGCACGCCTTGTAGTGGTAAAGGGGAGTGGACCCAGCCTGCTGGGACGTGACTGGCTCCAGAAAATCCAGTTGAACTGGGGCGAGATCAAACACACCCGGGTGACTGAGGATGTCATCGGGAAGTACCCAGATGTTTTCAGAGATGAGCTGGGCACACTGCGGGGGACAACAGTCAAGCTGCACGTGGATCCTGAGGCCACCCCTAGGTTTTTCAAAGCCAGGGGAGTAGCCTATGCAATGAGAAGCAAAGTGGAAGAGGAGTTGGATCGGTTACTTGGGCTGGGTGTCATCCAGCCTGTACAGTTTTCAGCTTGGGCCGCCCCCATTGTCCCAGTGTTAAAGGGCGATGGTACGGTACGTATCTGTGGTGACTACAAACTGACCATTAACCAGATCTCCAAGCTGGACGCCTACCCTCTGCCGAGGGTGGAGGACCTGTTTGCAACCTTAGCAGGGGGACAGACGTTTTCCAAATTGGACATGAGCCATGCGTATTTACAGTTAGTGCTGGATGAGGACTCGAAACAGTACACTACCATCAACACCCACAAGGGGTTGTTCCAGTACAACAGGTTGGTTTTCGGCGTCGCCTCCAGTCCAGCTATTTTCCAACGCACAATGGACAGTCTGTTGCAGGGGATCCCCCACGTGACAGTCTTCCTTGATGACATCTTGGTAACAGGGGAGACCGAAGAGGAGCACCTCCGCAACCTAGAGCAGGTGCTCCAGAGGTTTTCGGAGGCAGGCCTGCGGCTGAAGCGTACAAAGTGCGTGTTGCAGGCACCGAATGTGACTTACCTGGGCCACACGATTACAGCTCAGGGTATACAGCCAGTGGGGGACAAGGTAAAAGCAATCAAGGAGGCACCAAGCCCCAGCAATGTGCCCGAACTCAGATCATTCCTAGGCATGGTGAACTATTATGGGAGGTTCCTCCCAGACCTCTCCACGGTGCTGGCGCCCCTGTATTCTCTGCTCCACAAGGGGGCACGGTGGGAGTGGGGGCCGGCACAGGAGTTAGCCTTCACTAATGTGAAAACTCAACTACAATCGGCAAGTCTGCTAGTCCATTACGACCCAGACAAAGAGATAATAGTGTCCTGTGATGCCTCACCATATGGTGTCGGGGCAGTACTGTCTCATGTGATGATAGATGGGTCAGAGAAGCCCATCGCATTTGCGTCGAGAACGCTAACACAGGCGGAGAAAGGCTACTCCCAACTGGACAAGGAGGGTCTAGCGGTGGTTTTCGCAGTTAAGCGTTTTCACCAGTACCTCTACGGGCAGCCATTCACCGTATGTACTGATCACAAACCACTAGTGGGCCTTTTCAGTGAGCTGAAGGGTATTCCGCCTATGGCATCGGCAAGGGTACAACGCTGGGCCCTCACCTTGTCAGCATACCAGTACACAATTGTCTACAGAGCAGGGCAGGACAATGCAAATGCGGATGCTCTAAGTAGACTCCCCCTACCTAGTACACCGTCCCAGATAGTGTCGCTGCCAGAGACAGTGTTTTTGATGAGGAGACTGGCCAACTCTCCCGTGAATGGTCGTCAGATAAAACAGTGGACAGAAACAGACCCGATTCTCTCTCGGGTCAAGAGGTTTCTTTTGCAGGGTTGGCCCGCGGTGGTTGAGGACGACGGGCTAAAGCCATACTCCAGACGCCAAATGGAGCTGAGTTTTGAAGATGGCTGCATTCTATGGGGCTCCAGAGTCGTAGTGCCTCCGCAAGGGAGGGCACAGGTGATAGAGGAGATCCACGAGGCCCACCCTGGTGTTTCTCGAATGAAAGGGTTGGCCAGAGCCTATGCGTGGTGGCCCAATATGGATCAGGATCTAGAGGACAGAGTGAAGTTCTGCTCCCAGTGTCAGTTACACCAGAAGATGGCGCCACCCGCCCCGCTCCATCCATGGGAGTGGCCAGTCCGCGCTTGGTCGAGGCTACATGTGGACTTTGCTGGGCCTTTTATGGGCCACATGTTTTTTGTTCTGGTAGATGCGCATTCTAAGTGGCTGGAGGTACACCAGATGAGCAACATCACTGCACAGGTGAATACTGACAAGCTGCGTCAGATCTTCTCAGTGCATGGACTCCCTGAGACATTAGTGAGTGACAATGGGCCGACCTTCACAAGTGAGTTATTTAGGGAGTTTATGGAGCGGAACGGGATTCACCACATCCGCTCCGCACCTTTCCACCCGGCCTCCAATGGCCTTGCAGAGCGGGCCGTGCAGACCTTTAAGGAGGGTCTGAAGCGTATGACGGGGAGTGAAAGCGTAACCACAAAACTGTCGCGGTGGCTGTTTCAGTATCGCATCACACCACAGACAACGACTGGCCTCACTCCCGCTGAGATGCTGATGTCAAGGAGGCCTAGATCGTGCCTGGACTTACTGCGTCCGAATGTCAAAGGAAGAGTGGAGTGGAAACAAGTGAAACAGAAAGAGGGCCACGATTTGCATGCTCGAGAGAGACATTTTGCGGTAAGAGACTGTGTGTATGTAAGGAACTTTGGCAGTGGTCAGCACTGGCTGCCAGGAGTTATTCTTCAGCAGAGGGGGCCCATCTCCGTTGTGGTAAAACTATCAGATGGCAGAGTGTTTCGGAGGCACCAGGACCACCTCCGTCTCCGCCACGACACTTCACAGTCTCTGACTGACCCAGCGGAGGTGACAGTAGGGGGCAGTATAGGAGGGACGGAGCAGGACCTGACACCGGTAGAACCGCCAGCCACCCTGGCTGGGGTAAACGCAGGGGGTGCCGAGGATGGCCCCGTTGGTGAGGAAGTTCCGGTTGCCGGGGTTTCAGCAGGAGGAGAGGAGGTCAAGGCATTCACACCCGTCTCCTTAGGTCAGGCAAAGATTCGCCCCCCAGGGCATACTCCAGCACCACCTGCCACGCCGAGGCCACTGCGCCGCTCTCAGCGTAGTCACAAGCCACCAGTGAAACTTACTTTCTGAGGGGAAGTAAGAGTAAGGTGTGATGCTCTGTGAAAAGTCTTGTTGTTCTACAAGGAAAGTGTAGTTTACTGAAGAGGTTTTGACTTAAGGGGGTAGGGATGTTATAATGGGATTATTTTAGTATATGAATATTTAGCTATTTGATTATTCAATCTTTATGTTGATGTCCATACAGTTCGGGTCTCAGGGAGTGATGTCAGGGGGGGAGCGTTCTGGAATGTGTCTGGCGGGGGCGGGGTTTTGGCCAGCGTGCAGCGCCCGTGTTTATGTTGGCTGCTTGTTTTTCAAATTAAAGTTGGTACACAACTTGACTGCGTGCTCGATAAGTCAGATTACTACACTTCCAATAATTGCAGTATTGCGCGATTGATTAATCTGTAACGCTTGATGATTTCCTGTTCACTCAATTGTTCATTCTTGAGGCAAAAATCCTCTCAGCACGTCTCACTATCCGGAGTCTTCGTTTCGCCCGGATAACTGTTGCCACTCTCACTGGAAGTCTACCCTGCACAACCAAATCAAACGCGCCTCCTGCATTACACCTGCTTTTACGGGGTGTAGAATTTCCGCCACAAAACAGGTATCCGGTCTCACCTGCATATTAAGTACATACCAGGGGATACATAATTAGTCGTTCATTGCGCATCTCCTCCCATTTTTTTGCGCGAACCTCCCACTTCAACCTCGACCCTCCCACGAATGTATATGCTTACGTTAGAAAACCGCATTTTGCCATTCCGTGCTTCACGAGTGTTACGGCCCGATCTAGGTAGTGCGACCACAGGTAGATAAATGAAGGAAGCACGGGGAGAGAAAACTGTGGCAAATACCAAAGAACCCGAACGCTGCCCAGCACTCCGGTCCCTATACTGCCTAACCAGAGCTAACTAAAACCTACCGCTAGTCTTCGAAGGTTTACTAGGCACGGGGCGGCTTTTAAACACGCAACTCCACAACGCTCCGTCCAGAAGCGTGGACTGAGCGAGCGAATCGTGTACCCCCTTCGGAAACAAGTTTCCACCCAGAGTCACCTCCAAAAATAACAAAGGGAAAATAACAAAGCAAAACAATAAAGAGGTATCCCGATGGAAGGATAGTAAGATCCAGCTGGGACTACCCTAGCTAACCAGAGTAACCGAACAGCACACAGAAAGGGCGAGACGAGCGAGGTAGTCGGACACGCGAATCAACGTCAAAAACCGGGCATCTATTACCGAGCAACCAGATGGAAGGGCAAAAGTCAAAGTCACAGAGCGACAGGCCAAGGGTCAATCACAGGAATCCAAACAAACCATAAGCAGGGCAAGGCAAGAATCGTAGGTCAAAACAAACCGGTCCAACACAGAAGGCAATCGAAATACTCACAGTTTAGAAACGCTAATTACAAATGGAAGAAGAGCTAGTCTCTTCCACAGGAGTGCACGTGGCGCCCTTATAAACGTATCGCCCCGCCCCCGGAAGTGGAACGTTCCATTCAGGCCCAAGCGGAACCAATATTAGGGCAAAGGTCATAACACCCCCATCCTAAAGAGAAAACCTGTGCTTTCAGGTTTTCTACTGATAGTGCATCGGCAACAATGTTTTCAGACCCTCTTTTGTGGACAACTCTCAGGTTAAAGCCTTGAATGATTAAGGACCAACGCATGAGGCGCTGATTAGCATTGCACATGCGTTGGAGGAAAACAATTGGGTTATGGTCAGTATAGACTAGGATGGGTTCTGGACTAGACCCTAGGTACACTTCAAAATGCTGTAAAGCTAGTAAGAGTGCCAGAGCTTCCTTCTCAATGGTGCTGTAGTTCAACTGATATTGGTTAAATTTCTTTGAAAAGAAACAGATTGGGCGAGCGATTCCAAGCATGTCCTCCTGAAATAGTACTGCTCCAGCTCCCGTGCCACTGGCGTCCACCTCCAACATAAATGGCCGGGTGTAATCAGGAGCAGACAACACTGGGGCATTACATAACAGACTTTTGACAGAATCAAAGGCACGCTGGCAGTCAGGGGACCATGTAAATTTTTGAGAGGCGCGTAGGAGGTTGGTGAGTGGCGAAACGACGGACGAAAAATTTCTACAGAAACTTCGGTAATACCCAGCCATTCCCAGAAAACGCCTGAGTTCTCTCCTGGTCTTGGGAATAGGGAAGCCTTTAATAGCCTCAACCTTAGCATCCACCGGACAAACAAACCCTTGACCCACCTTTTTCCCTTAATATGTAATGGTTCCATGTCCGAACTCACACTTCTCAAGGTTAAGAGTTAAAAAAGCTTCTTGGAGGTGTAAAAAAACTGACTCCAAGGTGCTGAGATGATGTTCCCAGGTAGCAGAATAAACTACGACATCATCGAGATAAGCTTCACAATTATCAATACCAGCCAAAACTTTGCTCATTAGCCTTTGAAATGTGGCTGGCGCATTCTTCATTCCAAATGGCATTACCGTGTACTGCATAAAGGCATCTGGAGTAGCAAATGCTGACAACTCCGAAGCACGTTCAGTCAAAGGAACCTGCAAGTAGCCTTTTAATAAATCAAGTTTTGTGACAAACTTAGCAGTGCCTATTCTATCAATGCAATCCTCCACTCGTGGAAGAGGGAAGGAGTCAGATTTTGTCACACCATTAAGTTTGCGATAGTCGGTACAAAAGCGAAAGGTGCCATCGGACTTGGGCACCAACACACAAGGAGAACACCAAGGACTCGAACTGGGAACAGCAAGACCATTTTCTAGAAGATACTCAACTTCCATTTTCATAATAGACCGCTTTGTAGGGTTAATACGATATGCATTCTGTTTGATAGGTTTATGACCACTCACATCAATGTCATGTTCCAGTATTGTGGTTCTCGAGGGGATATCTGAAAACAATGACAAATGTTTCCCAATAAGCTGTGTTACATCAGCCTGTGCATTCTCTGGTAAATGAGACAGCTTTAATGCGAGCGCTTGAAGAGCTTCTGAGTTGAGTAACCGAGCAGGGGACAGACAGGCGCAGGTCTGGCCTAATCCATCCACTTCAGGGGAGTAATCAGACATTGGTACATCAACATGAGGAGTTGAAATAAGGGCGACTGGTGAGGGTGCGGAAGGCTTTGCATCTTCCGAGCGCGATACATAGGCCTTCAACATGTTGATGTGACAGACCCGGGATTTGCGTTTCCTGTCATGAGTTTTGACAATGTAGTCGGTATCACTTAATTTTTTTTGTATTATATAGGGCCCGGAGAACCTTGCCTGGAGGGTGGACCCAGGAATCGGAAGAAGCACTAAGACTGAATCCCCAACCTTAAATGAGCGTTGAACCGATTTTTGGTCAAAGCGGGACTTCATTTGGGCCTGGGAAGAACTTAAGGAATGTTTAGCCAATTCCCAGGCTGCATGTAATCGTTCTCTGAAAGTGCTGACATAATCCAAAATGCTGCAGGAAGGAGATGGGCGTTGATTAGTCCCCAACCACTGTTCCTGCAGGACCTTTAGCGGCCCCCGTACCGTGTGCCCAAAAACGAACTCAGAGGGGCTAAAATCAAGGGATTCCTGCACTGTGTTACGGACGGCAAATAATAAAAAGGGAACTGCTTCATCCCAGTCTTTCCCTTGGTCAAGGCAGTATGTCCGGAGCATCGTTTTCAGAGTTTGGTGGAACCTTTCCAGAGCTCCTTGAGACTCTGGATGATACGCACTAGATGTTTGATGGCAAATATTAAACTGTTTCATCACCTTTGCAAATAATCTAGACGTGAAGTTTGACCCTTGATCTGTCTGTACATACTTTCGGAGACCAAATGTAGTGCAGAACTTAATAAGAGCTTTTACAATAGCCTGAGCTTTAAGGGTGCGGAGGGGAATGGCTTCAGGAAATCTAGTTGCAGTGCACATGAGCGTAACTAAATAACTATTTCCAGATCTGGTTCTCGGGAGCGGTCCAACACAATCAATCAAGGTCCTTTCGAATGGTTCATTCATAATTGGAATTGGCTTAAGCGGTGCAGGCGGAATTACCTGATTAGGCTTTCCCACACATTGACAAATATGACAGGATCGACAGTACTGAGATACGTCAGACTTCATGGCAGGCCAAAAGAAATGTTTCAAAAGGCGGTCATAGGTTTTCCTGACCCCAAGATGACCAGAAAGATCATGGTCATGAGCAACCTTCAGCACTTGCTGTCTATAGGGAGTAGGAACCACTACTTGAACAACTGAGTTCCACTCTTCAGAGTCTGAAGGGGTCCATTTGCGCATGAGTACATCATTTTCAATGAAATAAGAAACTGAATTGGATGGCAACATAGAATCATCCTCAGCTGCAGCAAAATATTTATTCAACGAACCATCTGCTCGCTGAGCATCAGCCAATTGCACACTACCGAATGTCTGCGACAATTCAGAGTTATTCTGAGTGGGCGTCGTCTCTGAGCAGACCTCAGCCAAGCCAGTCAAGTCAGGATCCCCTTTTGCACCCGCATACTGGGACAAGTCCGCCTCTAGCAACGTTTCAGACAAATCAATTGCATTCCCATACTTTCGAGCCTGTGCTCGGGTGACCACACATGCAGGGAAAACAGAGGGGAACTCTAAAGCCGCATAATCCTCGCTGCAATACATGTTGGGTTCGTGAGTAACCTCAGGGAGGGAGAACACATTTCCCCCCGCTAAATCATTGCCCAGAATAAACGAAATGCCTTTAACCGGTAATTGGGAGCAGGTCGCAACTTTCACCACGCCAGAAACAATATCAGATTCCAATACAATATTGTGCAAAGGCGCTCTCATTACACCCAGCTCAATGCCCTGAATTAATACGTCAGCACCACAACTGGAACGTTCAGAAAATATTAACACATCCTCCAATATAAAAGACTGAGCAGCCCCAGTATCGCGCAGTATCCTTACCGGCACGTCTTCGGACTCACAGTCTGACAAAGATACCTTTCCATCGATAATAAATGGTTGGAAAGAACAGTCAACAGACGTCTCGGAGTGTTTCTCGTCATCTGAGCAAAACGATGAATTAATAAGCCCAACACTTTTAGGCCCCGATTGCGATGAATTCTGATTTTTACGTTTCAGCGCTGGACAGAGGGCAATAAAGTGTCCGGTTTCATGACAATTAAAACACTCCGGTTGTTCACTGGAATTGCTTGCGGGTTTAGACGCTTTCACTGAACTTTCATTCTGTGAACTGCGATTCCCGTCAACACTTTTTGAAAACGAAAATACAGCTTTATGTGTGAGAACGAACTCGTCGGCACAAACGGCCGCTTGCTCAATGGTAGATACTTTCCGCTCATTTAAATAAACAGCGATTTTATCGGGAATACAATTTTTAAATTCCTCGTGCAAAATTAAGTCTTTTAGTTGCTCTACTGAAACCACCTCACTCGCCGAACACCACTTGTTGAAAAGCACGGATTTTTCACGAGCAAACTCAACGAAAGTCTGATTGCTGGCCTTGACATGCCTCCGGAATCTTTGTCGGTACGCTTCAGGCACTAGTTCATACGCTCGCAACACTGCAGTTTTCACTCTTTCATAGTTCATGCTATCCTCTAGAGATAACGATGAACAAACGTCCTGAGCTTTCCCAACAAATTTACATTGTAACAATAGTGTCCAAGTACTTTCCGGCCATCCTATAGTGGTTGCAATTCTTTCAAATATAGGAAAGTACTTATCAACTTCACTCTCCCTAAACGGGGGTACCAAACGAATTTGCTGACTCAGATCGAAATCTACCGAGGCTACTGCAGAAGTATTTTGCGAAACAGCTCCCTGACCACGAGAGGGAGACACACTGGCAGCCAATGGAGAGGCGACAACAGGAGAATCGACTCGAGATTTCAGAGACACTGGAGCTGGCTGAAATTCCCGAGCCCGCAATTCAAGCTCTTTTAGCTTTATCTGACGGTCAGTTTCCATCTCGTAAGCTCGGAGTTGGAGCAACCGCTTCTGATACTCTTGTTTGCTAAGCTCCAGCTCTAGTTCTTTCAAACGTAGCTGGAGCATAGGGTTTTCTACAGAAGAGTAGGATTTACCCTGACCTATAAAGCACGGAGTGCCGTCCCCAGCTTTATCCTCCGCAAGTTTATCTGCCACAGCTGGATTCTCCACTGCTGCCCATTCCGGTATAACACTCGGAAGTACATCTTTCTCAGGTAAATATCCCTGATCCACCAACTCTTTATTTAGAATTGCCTTTATTTCCCGCTTCGTTTTACTCCGCGGCACCGAAATATTATAGAAGTCGGCAATCGTCAACAAATCATTTTTCCTACATTGGTCGAATTTCTCCTTAGTAGGAAAAATAGTAAATTCCTCCAAGTTGAATTCGGCCATAACGAATTCGGACGAGCCCCCACTTGTTACGGCCCGATCTAGGTAGTGCGACCACAGGTAGATAAATGAAGGAAGCACGGGGAGAGAAAACTGTGGCAAATACCAAAGAACCCGAACGCTGCCCAGCACTCCGGTCCCTATACTGCCTAACCAGAGCTAACTAAAACCTACCGCTAGTCTTCGAAGGTTTACCAGGCACGGGGCGGCTTTTAAACACGCAACTCCACAACGCTCCGTCCAGAAGCGTGAACTGAGCGAGCGAATCGTGTACCCCCTTCGGAAACAAGTTTCCACCCAGAGTCACCTCCAAAAATAACAAAGGGAAAATAACAAAGCAAAACAATAAAGAGGTATCCCGATGGAAGGATAGTAAGATCCAGCTGGGACTACCCTTGCTAACCAGAGTAACCGAACAGCACACAGAAAGAGCGAGACGAGCGAGGTAGTCGGACACGCGAATCAACGTCAAAAACTGGGCATCAATTACCGAGCAACCAGATGGAAGGGCAAAAGCAAAAGTCAAAGTCACAGAGCGACAGGCCAAGGCTCAATCACAGGAATCCAAACAAACCATAAGCAGGGCAAGGCAAGAATCGTAGGTCAAAACAAACCGGTCCAACACAGAAGGCAATCGAAATACTCACAGTTTAGAAACGCTAATTACAAATGGAAGAAGAGCTAGTCTCTTCCACAGGAGTGCACGTGGCGCCCTTATAAACGTATCGCCCCGCCCCCGGAAGTGGAACGTTCCATTCAGGCCCAAGCAGAACCAATATTAGGGCAAAGGTCATAACACGAGGAAGATTGCGCGTTCAGTCTTGCACGGTATGTCAGTAGCTACATACCAAGCAATGATTTTTTGCGCACATTGCGAAGCGATTACGTTTAAAACAGGCGCTAACTTGTAAGTAGATCAGCCCCAATGTGTACCAAAAAATTAAAGAGCGCACGGCTCGAATCAAAACCGATTCAAGCCTCCCAGAGTCCTGGTAGCTCCATCTACTTTGATTTTCTGCGAACAAAGAAAAGTGCCCGAGGAGTTTTTCAGCGCGACTAGTGTAACAGCTTCCTTTTGGGTTTATCAGGGGGGCGAACCTGAATGTACCTGTATTTAATCCCCTCGGGGCTCTCTGTGTGTCAGATAATGTATTCCTGCCCTCGCGTGAGCGGTAAAGAGGAGGAGAGTGTTTTTGGTGAAA
Organism: Gymnothorax reevesii; assembly: GCA_029721435.1. Classification (NCBI taxonomy): domain Eukaryota; kingdom Metazoa; phylum Chordata; class Actinopteri; order Anguilliformes; family Muraenidae; genus Gymnothorax; species Gymnothorax reevesii. The sequence goes on along the minus strand of CM056573.1, from coordinate 186,480,211 downwards.
AATGAAGTGGACTCTGAAGTTTTTCCCTCCGAGTTGGTGTCCGATTTTATTTAACGGAAAATAAGTCCCATTGCACGGTTACCTTGGTGGCAGCGGTGGGATTTTGACAGTTCTTTGAGCTTTGGTTCATTTGCAATAGTTTTTTTTTTTTATGGAGCAAATGGCAGGATTACTTAAAGTTAGCAATCCGGTTCCGAGCTTGAGCGATAGTGCCAGTTAATTACTGGAAGTGGAAAGACATCGATATTCAACACATGGTGTAAAGAGGAAGAGTATTTCTCGATCTTCGGTGTTCCACGGAAGAAGGATAACTTAACAGCTAAAGTGAGGATTGACCTGCCACCTCCGTTTTCTGGGGAAGACGAAGAGTTTTCTGTGCAGGGCACGTCTATTTGAAGTGGCGGTGCGCGCTCTTATGGAAGGAGACGGGAACAGATCGTACCAATACGAACTGGTTAGAATTTTACTAAGGCGGTTGAGCAAAGCCAGGCTCTGATTGTGGGACAGCCTACCCGCTACCGTCCCAGCTGATTACTGAGCCGTGAAAGAGAGACTTAAAGAGGCCTTTGGTCACACAGTTTTTAGACCGTTTCAATCTTTCCGCCCGTGAGCTCCACATGAGAGCCTGGTGGTATGTGCTGCCGAAGTCAGCCGGCTCGTTTCTGAGGCTTTTTCCCAGTATGGGAGAAATGCTACGGAAGAGAGCAAATTCCGGCGCTTCCTAGCTGAACTTGACCCTAAGTTGAGGCTGAAGTGTCACAAGCAGGGTGCAGCAGACATGGATAAGGCATTGATAGTAGCTGAACGGTGCGAGAACGCCAGAGAAACGGTCAAACAGGACTGTGGGTCTAGAAGTGTTGCTGGCGGCGGCAGCGCAGGAGGACGCGTAGCCTCTGTTCACTCTGTGACTGATCATGGTGGTCTACACAAGGCGGTACACGGCCTGACAGAAGAGCTGAGAGATATGAGAGTTGAAATGAAAATGATGGCGGAGGAGAATCTGCATCTGCAGGCGAGGAGCGATGCAGGCAGATGGCGTGGCCCTCTTTCCTCAGGGAGGAGCCCATCTTATTGCAACTGTGGAGGCTATGGGTGCCCATCACAGGTGTCCCGTGAGCTGCAGCGTGGCCGTTCACCGTACAGGCGATACCTGTCACCCGATGGGGACCGGCGACCTTTCACGGCATCCCGTGGTTCGAGTCCTGGTTCTGCCTGGTCATCCCAGGAGACACAGCCCCAGGCCGGCACACACACTATGACGAGGAGACATCCAAGTGAAAGGGTGTGCACTTCATCTCCCCACACAGCGACCACCAACTCATCCGCCAGGGAAATGGGGTGTAGCTGATGTTGCGGGCCAAATGCTAGCTGCGCTCTCTGTGGGCCCAACGACCAACAGCTATGGTAGTGACCCTGTAATGAAAAACTTGGTAAACAGCACTGAATGCGAGATGCTAGTATCTCATATTAAAGGTGTGATGGAAGGCACAGTAGTCCTTATGCTGCTAGATTCAGGATCAAGAGTGTCTCTCATTAGTGCTTAGTTCCATATGTCTGTCCCCACACTTCGTAACCGCCCCATTGAGGAAGACTATGTAAGGGCCCGTGCAGTGAATGGACAAATGTTGGACACTTTGGGCACATTATCTGTGTTTTATGTTTGGGCACAGAATCATGGCTGCACGTTTTCTATGTGATAAGGGAAACTACACAGGCAGCGCACTAGGCGCTACCATCCCTCTACTCTAGGGGAAAGACCGAACCCCTCTGTGCTGTAACATAGCCAGAGCCAACACTGTGACTTTCCCCTCTCTTAGTGAAGTTATTGTCCCTGTTAATGTCCATGCACCTAGCTCACCTGGGGCCTATTTCAGTGACTTTGTTGGGATATTTAGAGCCCAATATCCCTGATAGTTCAAACTTGGTAGTTGCTCACATGGTTACATCAGTGAAAAATGGAGTAACATGTGCCCGGGTTCTAAACCCCAACAAAAATGATGTTGTTTTACTGCAGGGCTCTCATTTAGCAGAATACTGAGTTAGTGAGGCAGACATAAACTCACTACCACACAATGTGGCCACAGTGGCTGCTGAACATAGATAGCATTTCACATGTTGAAACTGAGACCTTTTACATTTTTATCCGCAAAATGAGCTTATTTCAAATTATCTGGCAGCAACAGCTCTCAAAAAAGTTGGGACACAGGCAAAAAAGGGCTGAAAAAGCAATTAATATATAAGAGAATCAGCTGAAAGAACATTTAGCAAGTAGTTAAGTTAACTGGAATCAGGTGTGTAACATGACTGGCTATAAAAGGGATGTCTTAGTGAGGCTGAGTCTCTCAGAAGTAAAGATAGCCAGACGCTCTCCAACCTGTGAAGGCTTGTGTAAAAAAATTGTGGAATATTTTTAGAACAATGTTCCTCAACATCAAATTGCAAAGGCTTTGAAGGTCTCATCATCGACAGTGCATAACATCATCAAAAGATTCAGAGAAACTGGAAAAATCTCGGGCCCTCAGACGCCACTGCATCACTCCCCAGCATGATTCTGTCATTGACATTACTAAATGGGCCCAGGAATACTTCAAGAAACCACTGTCACTGTAAACACAGTCTGCCGTGCTATCCAAAGATGCCACCTAAAACTCTATCATGCAAAAAGGAAGCCATTGTTGAGCATGACCCAGAAGCGCTGCAGTGTTTTGTGGGCCAAGGCTCTTTTAAAATGGACTGCAGCAAAGTGGCAAAGTGTCCTGTGGTCAAACAAGTCCAAATTTGAAATTCTTGTTGGAAATCATGGGCGTCATGTCTTCCGGGCTAAAGAGGAGAAAGACCACCCCTCCTTTTATCAGCGTTCAGTTCAAATGCCAGCATCTCTCATGGTATGGGAATGCATTAGTGCACATAGTGTGGGACACTTGCATGTTTTTAAAAAGCGCCATGAATGCTGAAAGGTACAAAACCCAAAACCAGTGAAGTTGGCACGTTGTGTAAATCGTAAATAAAAACAGAATACAATGATTTGCAAATCCTTTTCAACCTATATTCAATTGAATATACTGCAAAGACAAGTTACTGAATGTTCGAACAGGTAAACTTTGTCATTTTTTGCAAATATCAGCTCATTTGGAATTTGATGCCTGCAACATGTTTCAAAAAAGCTGGCACAAGTGGCAAAAAAGACTGTGAGAGTTGAGGAATGCTCATCAAACACTTATTTGGAACATCCCACAGGTGAACGGGCTAATTGGGAACAGGTGGGTGCCATGATTGGGTATAAAAGCAGCTTCCCTGAAATGCTCAGTCATTCACAAACAAGGATGGGGCAAGGGTCACCACTTGGTGAACAAATGCGTGAGCTGATTGTCGAACAGTTTAAAAACAACATTCCTCAACGAGCTATTGCAAGAAATTTAGGGATTTCATCATCTACGGTCCGTAATATCGTCAAAAGGTTCAGAGAATCAGGAGAAATCGCTGCACGTAAGCGACTAGGCTGAAAACCAACATTGAATGCCCGTGACCTTCGATCCCTCAGGCGGTACTGCATCAAAAACCGACATCAGTACGTAAAGGACATCACCACATGGGCTCGGGAACACTTCAGAAAACCACTGTCAGTGACTAGAGTTCGTTGCTACATCTGCAAGTGCAAGTTAAAACTTTACAATGCAAAGCGAAAGCCATTTATCAACAGCACCCAGAAACACCACCGGCTTCGCTGGGCCCAAGCTCATCTAAGATGGACTGATGCAAAGTGGAAAAGTGTTCTGTGGTCTGACGAGTCCACATTTCAAATTGTTTTTGGAAACTGTGGACGTTGTGTCCTCCGGACCAAAGAGGAAAAGAACCATCTGGACTGTTATAGGCGCAAAGTTTAAAAGCCAGCATCTGTGATGGTATGGGGGTGTATTAGTGCCCAAGGCATGGGCAACTTACACATATGTGAAGGCACCATTAATGCTGAAAGGTACATACAGGTTTTGGAGCAACATATGTTGCCATCCAAGCAACGTCTTTTTCAAGGCCACCCCTGCTTATTTCAGCAAGACAATGCCAAGCCACATTCTGCACGTGTTACAACAGCATGGCTCCGTAGGAAAAGAGTGCGGGTACTAGACTGGCCTGCCTGTAGTCCAGACTGTCTCCCATTGAAAATGTGTGGGGCATTATGAAGCGTAAAATACGACAACGGAGACCCTGGACTGTTTAACAACTTAAGCTGTACATCAAGCAAGAATGGGAAAGAGTTCCACCTGAAAAGCTTCAACAATTGGTCTCCCCAGTTCCCAAACGTTTACTGAGAGTCGTTAAAAGGAAAGGGAATGTAACACAGTGGTAAAAAGGCCCCTGTGCCAACTTTTTTGCAATGTGTTGCTGCCTTTAAATTCTAAGTTAATGATTATTTGCAAAAAAAAAATGAAGTTTCTCAGTTTGAACATGAAACATCTTGTCTTTGCAGTGCATTCAATTGAATATAAGTTGAAAAGGATTTGCAAATTATTGTATTCTGTTTTTATATACGATTTACATGACGTGCCAACTTCACTGATTTTGGGTTTTGTATATAAAGGTTTTAGAGCAACATATGCCCCCCTGCAGATGACATCTATTCCAGGAAAGGCCTTGTGTATTTCAGCAGGACAATGCAAAACCATATACTGCAATTATTACAGCAGCATGGCTTCGTTGTAGAAGAGTCCGTGTGCTGAACTAGCCTGCCTGCAGTCCTGATCTTTCACCGATTGAGAACATTTGGCACATATTTAAACGAAAAGTCCGTCAAAGGAGACCCAAAACTCTCCAGCAGCTGGAAGCCTGTATTAAACAAGAGTGGGATCAAATTCTAGTGGCTAAACTCAAGAAACTTGTCTCCTCAATGCCCAGACGCCTCCACTCTGTGCTAAAAAGAAGAGGGGATGCTACACCATGGTAAAAAGGGCCCTGTCCCAACTTTTTTGAGACCTGTAGCTGCCATTAAATTTGAAATGAGCTCATTTAGTTGATAAAATTGTAAAATTTCTGTTTCAACATTTGGTATGTTATATCTGTTCTATTGTGAATAAAATACGGGCTGGTGTGATTTGAAAGTCATTGCGTTTTGATTTTATTCACAATTTACACTTTGTCCCAACTATTTCAGAATTGGGGTTGTACAGTACAAGGATATTTTCTCCATTGATGATAGTAATACAGGCAGGTGCACTCTAGTGAAACACCATATTCACACAGGGAACCATACTCCAATTAAACTACATGCGTACCATTCCACTCCTGAAAAAAGGACTGAGATTGCGAAACAGATGGCAGGTCTGCTCGCGGATGGCGTTATTGAAGAGAGCTTCTGGAGTAGTCCAGTCATTTGGTTAAGAAGAAATCTGGCCAATGGAGATTTTGCATTGACTGTAGGCGCCTGAACTGTGTGACTGAAAGACTGCCATCCTCTGCCACGCGTAGATGACACACTGGATACATTGGCTGGTGCTGTGTGGTTCAGCACGTTAGACTTTTCTAACAGATTCTGGCAGATCGAAGTCGCAGAGGAGGATCGTGAGAAAATGGCATTTACCACTAGGCGGGGCCAATACCAGTGGTGTTCAATGCCTATTGGCTTGTCAAACTTACCTGCCACGTATCAGAGAATGATGGAACTAGTCCTAAGGGGCCTGCCCTGGAATGTTCTCATGGTGTAGCTAGATGATGTCTTACTGTATAGTTGCACATTTGAACATCACCTTTCCAGCCTGGGGGAAGTGTTCTCCAGGATCAAGGCTGCTGGACTTCCGTTGAATTCATCAAAGTGCTACCTTGCCCAAAATTATGTCGTGGTTTTGGGCCACGTCGTCTCTCAATATGGTCTTCAGCCCGACTTACAGAACACAGAGAAGGTCAGGAAATGGCCCACTCCTCAGTCAGCATCAGAGGTCAGAGCATTTGTAGGCCTCTGCTCATATTAAAGGCGTTTTGCTCACAATTTTGCCAAGTATGTTGCCCCTCTGAATCATCTGATGGTAAAAAAATGTAGCTTTCAAATGGACTGTGCATTGTGAAGACTCATTTAACTTTCTAAAAAGTGTTCTGTCTTCTGCCCCCATTGTTGCACTACCAGATTATAGTGTGCCCTTCAAAGTGTTCACCGTTGCCTCTAAGGAGGCTGTTGGCACTGTTTTAGCTCAAGTAAAGGAGGGAATGGAGCATGTAGTGGCTTACGCCAGCCAGACACTCAATCAAATGCAACGCCACTGGTCCACATTTGACGGTGAGCTGTGGGCAGTCGTATGGGCTGTCCGCAAGTTCCAGCTTTACATTGGACTGGCATGTTTCACCATTGTTACAGACCACCGCCCTCTAATGGGCCTCCATCGCATGGCTCTCGGTGATGACCCAACAGGCAGGCGATGGATTTTGGAGCTGGACCCTCTCAACTGGGACATTGTGTATAAAGGTGGACAACGTCACATGAATGCAGAGGCACTCTCCCGGTGGCCAGAGAGGGACTGTCTGGTCGATAGTGAGGCATGCCGCTCTGATACTTCCGCGGTGGTCAATGCTGTACTCCCAAACAGTGTCACACCTATCCCTCCGCAGCCTGATTCAGCGGAGACACTCACTGGAGCAGGGCCAGGACCTGCTGAAATGCTGCTGTTGACTCTGGGACATGATATGGCAGATACTAAAGCACAACAGGAGGTAGTTGCAGACATTCAAGTCGTCTGTGGCTGGCTAGAACATCACAGAGGCCATCATGAACACGGCTGAGAGGGGCCTCTCATAATTTAAGGAAGCTGTGGGCAGAGTTTGATCATCTGACAATGCAAGATGGGCTGTTGTGTTGGTCTGTTATCTCCTCCCTCATTGGTGACAGACTCATTCAAATTGTAGTTCCCTCTACCCTCGTGCCTGAACTCCTGAGGCAGCTACACGGTAGCCTGTCTGACAAAAAAGCTCTCCAAATTTGCTACTGGCTATCCATGTTCAAGGACATTCAGAACTGGTGTGAGCAGTGTTAAGAATGCCAGACATGCCAGGCCCCAGTGCCATCTCATCAAGCACCATTGGGTGGCTCTTTTGCAACCCATTCTTTCGAGAGAGTGGCTGCTGACATCACTGAGCTGCTACCGACAAGCAAGGGAAACCGGCATGTACTTGTAGTTGAGGACTATTTTCCCAAATTTGATAATTTATATCCATTGCCTAATCAGACTGTACAAACAGTTGCACGGTGTCTCTTTGAAGACTATGTACTGATGCACGGAGTGCCTGAGCACTTAAACAGCAATCAGGGGCACCAGTTCGAAGCTGATGTTGTGAAGAGCCTCTGTTGTTTGCTTGGAATTACAAAGATGTGCACCACTCCATACAATCTGAAATCAGATGGAATGGTGAAGTGTTTTAACAGGACCCTAATCGATAAACTGGCGAAGACACTGCTTGACTGTGGGGGTGAATGGGATGAGTATGTAAGACAGGTAGGCAGCACCCACTTCACTCCTGACTTCCTTGCTCATGGACGTGAGGCGAGGGTCCCAGCAGACATGCTGATACCTACCCATGTCATGGAGTCCCAAATACCTGCATCACACACAGAGTTTGCCTCCTCATTGCAGGCCAAACTGGACACGGCCTGCAGCAAGGCCAGAATGCGTACTGTGGAGGCTCACGAATGCCAGAAGCTCTATTATGATGGAAGAGCATGACACAAACCCAACAAGGTGGGTGAAATGGTGTGGCTTAACAACCTAGTGGAGAGCCACATGAAGCTTGCCCCACATTGGAGAGGGCCTTATCAGGTCTTACAAGTAATGGACTCAGGTGATGTGCCGGGCCTTACTTACCGCATTGCAAGTCCCTTGGACTGTGATGAACGACAGCAGGTGGCGCATTATGGCAGACTGAGACCTTATACATTGCCAATTCACTTGTCTCCACAACCGCAAGTGGCTAACCCTCCCTTGTGTCCTGCCCCTCCCTTGTCTCCCACTCCCTGACGAGGATAGTTGGGAGATACTATGGTTCAGTTCCGGGGCGGCTGCCGCGGCCGCACCTGCAGAGATTTTCAGTTCCGGGCTCTGGAAGCCAAAATTATTACAGGAATTTCTCCAAATTTCACACAGGCAAAGATATTGATTGGACAATGCCCAAGACTGATTTCCGCGAATTTCGGACGTCCAATATGGCTACCAGTGGCCATTTTGTTCAAAATTTGGGGATCGGGGACATGCACGATTGTCCCTGTGGCGACCAAGTTATCTAGTTTCAGAATGTTTGTTACTCCAAGAGTAAGGATGAGATGGGATTCTTTACCCCCCGTCATGGCCGATAGGCCCCGAAAGATGGGTCTAGTGGAGACCAGCGTACTAATGTATGTATGTACGTCCGTCCTGCCAAACATTTTGCACTATAGCTCCAATGCCCCTGGTCCGAATCTAACCAAACCTGGTACCAAATCACACTGGGATGGGGGAAGTGTTACCATGGTGACCTTGACCTGATTTGCATATTAATTAGGTCACAGGGTCAGCGAGTGCAAAAATCACATTTATGGCCACTGCTAGTTTAGTAATGAAGTTAGGTGGCTGAAATCTTTATAGCAGCTACCTCTTCTCCTTGGATATCAACTGGAGGCCAAATGACTTTGAACTTGACTTTCACCTTGAAGATCGGTCTGACCTAAAATTAGGTTATAGTCTACACAAATGATTGTCACAATTGATACTATCCCCAGTTACTGTAAGTTTGGTACAATAACATTATGATGGTGGAAGGCTGCTATGGCGACTGTGACCTAATTTGCATATTAAACAGGTCATGGGGTTAGTGAGTGCACAATTTTACTGAAGTGGTTGTGATTTAACTTGCCTGTGACTTTAACCCTTTAACGGGCACGTCTTCCCAGGAGACTTCTAGCTGGAAGCCATGATGTCAATCATTTAAATGAAAAATATAGGCCAGAATAAAAATTAAATGTTATGTGATCAAAAATAAAATGTGATTAAATTATTAAAATTCAATTAGAAAACAAATCCATTTATAAGATGTGTTGAAAACAACGAAGAATAATATGAGCAGCATATGTGGCCTAATTAAGAACAAATTGAAGGAGCGAAAATCCTGGCTGTAGATAAACCAAATGTGAAAGTATTTTTCCCCTGCAGTAGGAAAACTTTTAGAAAGTAGAGAACTGGTGCCAATGAACTTCCGCACGGTCGAGCTATGTTCGCGGTCAAATTTCCATAAAAAAACCTTGACAAAATTCCTCTTTGGCTGTTTTCCCTCATCCCCCAGTTGACTAGAGTGTGTAATGCTAACTACATCCATTGGGTGGCAGTGTTGTAAAAAGACATCCTTGTCTGAAAGTACTGTGAAAACCAGAAGTTCATCAGAGACGACAGTCAACCCACATTTTCGCTTCCGGAGACGGGGAAAATTGAAGAAAGAAAAAAAATCATTTCAATTTATGTTCCTGACACCGTAATGATTATGTTCTTGTTGAATGGCAGAAACGTGACAATAAAATGAATCGCTGCGATACCCTGGAAAAAGTGTTCGACCGCTCGGTTGTGTTGCCCGTTCAGAGTAAACTGAAGTTGACGCTGACGAAGCGTATAAACACAGAGATAAAAAATGTAATTGTCAGTTTCCTTGCTAGACTGCATTGTTTGTATTTTACCTTCAGATCGCCATATCTATGAAGCCATTTACTTTTTACATAATAAAATAATAATGATAATGAGATCTTTACATAATAAGAGAAATAATAAGCTAATGCTAATTACAAGATAGTGTTCATTTATTTTGTCATAACCATCGTAGCTGAGCCATATTGACCACTACTATGCATGGAATAGTTACTGATGACTAGATGAGTAGCTAACTATAAATTTCAAATTTTACAATGGCAAATATATATGAGGCTTTAATTGAAGGGATGGTCATTATTTAGCACAGTAAACATGAGTTTCAGTCTCTTGTTTTCTCTGTCAGTTTGAATTGATGGGATGCATCCAGATAACCATGTATTTGCTTTAGTAACTTGATGTCTGTCTCTTATCTATTGCATCATCTGGTCTAGGTTTATGCCACAGCTGCCTTAAATAAACAGTGTTGGTAATTACCAGTCATATTTATGATTCTGTAATGGTTAATCCACCAGTATGCGCAAGCTGAAATAGTATTTTTAATGCAAGAATATAATTATTGTTGCTATCCATGAATTTTTGAATTTAGTATTACAAAAAAGCTGAAAGAAAAATAGTAAAGCACACTATTATTTATTATTCAGATGCCAAATAAGTTTTCTTGCATTCCTGAAAATAAAAATGAGTATTAGTGGTTGAATGCAAGAATGGTTGAATGCTGTCAAAGGAGGCCATACACATTATAATAACATATATTATTATTATTATTATTATTATCATTATACATTACAATAATATATAATATCTAAAATATACAAAAATGGTCATCATGTGTATATGATATGATTATGCCCCTGCCCTCTAAAGAGGAAAGGGGGCATTATGTCGACACCATGTTCGTCCGTCCATCGTCCGTCCGTCGTCCATCTGTCGTCCGTAAACTTTTCGTTTCCGTGGGATAACTATAGAATCCCTCTTCGGATTGATGGCTTTTCTTAATGGCGTTTTGGGAGTGGCTGGAGGAAAGTTCGTTTTGAAAACCAGCATTGTGCGATATCTAATATGGCCGCCACAGCAGCGATCTTGATTTTCGTTTCCGCCTGATAACTAAAGAATGCCTCATCTGATTGATTCCATTTCATGGTGGCGTATTGGGGGTGGCTAGAGGAAGGGTCCTTTTGAAAACCAGCGTTGTGCGATATTCAATATGGCCGCCACAGCAGCCATCTTGATTTTTGTTTCCACCTGATAACTAAAGAACACCTCGTCGGATTGATGCCGTTTCCTGGTGGTGTATTGGTGGTGGCTGGAGAAAGGTCTCTCCCTATACAGATAGACCAATAATCCAATTTCTAATTTCAGTAAAACTCGGTCATTGTCCCCCCGTCCCATTCATCCATCGGTTCATACATGTAGCCAGCATCTTTTACAAATGATATTGTCAAAATCAGTACATAATTTATCCACACTTTCAATATGCCCTTGATCAACATACAGGCGGGGGCATATGCCACGGTCTGCGTAGCTCTTGTTTTTTTACAGCACGTGTTCTCAGAAAAATGTTTTTCAATAAATTGATACATTTTATGAACATATTCTGCTGTCTATAATTTTATTTCAATTAAAAAACTTCAACTTTAGTTGCACAAATTAAAAAATTCCATTGACGCCTAATACTTGTTAGTTCAAGCCTGAAGCTACCCTAACGAGGCAAGTCAACCGGCTGGTTGACTAGCGTATCTCCCATCTGATTGGGTCATTTGGGGGAAAAAAAATGATAAGTTCCTAAATGTGCAGTCAGGAACACAATTTTATGAATAAATATTTTTTTGAAAATGTATTTCTTAGTGTGCCTTTTAAAGGGTTAATGGCGCTGTTTTGCAAAAGATACAATTTTCCCAAATAAAAAAATATATATATCTACATATTTATATAAGTTCGCCATAAAATATTCTCAAATAAACGCTTTATAAAAAAAATATATATATAAACGCTTCACCGGCATATTACTGCCCTCTACTGTTTCACACGTGTATCTGCAGGTGGTTATGGATAAATGAAAACTAAACCTACTGTATATTCTGCCACTTATTATACTCGCGTAGTAACTCACCCGTTCTGCACACCTCTGCACCGAACCCGACGTTCTGTAACGAAAATTTTATATTTGAATACATGTACCGTTACACCCCTAGAATGTACACACTTCCTTGTGGACGCTGTAGAGGCTGAACTTTTTAATTAAAATTAATTAAATGAAACATTTAATTTTTATTCTGGCCTATATTTTTCATTTAAATGACAGACATCATGGCTTCCAGCTAGATGTCTCCTGGGAAGGCAGCTTTCATGTTCCCTCGCTCACAGCTCCTCAGAGCTCCATCCTCACTGCAGAAATAAGCATTTTGGGACGAAATGTATAGAAACAGAGCAACTTCCAGTTCGAGAGATTTTCGAGCAGCAAGGGAATATCAAATAAGCAAACTGAGATGTACTGTCTGAGATTTATCACTCTCTGGATTCTGGAAGTTGTGTTGATCAGTGAGGATAATAACTGTGTCTGACATTGATCATTTCTTCACTATTCCCTGTGCCATTATAAATGGAGCAGTACATTGAAACAAAGAGTGGAATAACTGACTGAATTTGAACAGCACTACCAGGTAAGCTTGACATGATTGTTGACAGATCACATCACGAGCGTGAAGTCCTTGCCGCTTAAGGGTCCTGGAAGCTTTTAGGTTTCTAAATGCTCTCTGGTGCACTCTCAACCTATTTTTGAACATGATACGTTGGATCAAGATTCACGATTTGAGGGAATAATTTTGCAAATTCATGTATTTTTCCTCATTAAAATGTGATGCAATGAATTGTTTTCTTTCTGAGTGATCAAATTTTATGTAAATGTGTGATTCACACTTTGACAATAACAAATAAATTCTTCAATAAATGATCAGAGATAGACTTAGAATAGATTTCTCAGTGGTTCCTTCTTCCTAGTAGAATTTTTGAAACATCAAGAATCAAGATCAACACAAATATACATACTGAAGGTTATAAAAAAATATTTATAAAAAAAAAAAACTTAATGGGGCGAGGTAATGTATGCAGCGAAGTGTTGAAATATTACCTCATATCCATTCGAATTTGAAAATGGAAATGATAAATACCGTATCGTATATTTTGATTTTTGTTTAAAGTAGACACTTTCGGTCTCGCGGACCTTTGGTCAGCTGTGCTGTAACCTTAACGTACGTAAGTGTTGGGATTGGCTACATTTATTATTTTTTCGTTTGAAGGATGGGCAGCTGACGCTTAATTCCCATGGTCCGATCTCGTTGAAATTGATGTGAAAGATTTGATGCGTATTGCTTACTTGAAAATATTCACCTTATATTTGGTCAGTTTGGATAAGTAGATTTTAAATATCGGCCTGGATATGAAGCTGCAAAGCCATTAGTGCCTGCTATTCAGTCTATTCCGCCTCTCTCTCACTCTCTCTCTCTCTCTCTCTCTCTGACTAGTTTATTCCTAACTTTCTAAATACCTAATTAGATTATCTGTCTCGTCTTACGTTTTCGCGGGGCGAGGTGATGTTTTTCTTAGTGTATTCATTGGCCTCCATCAGCTCAATAGGCACAATGACATCAATCTTCTTATGAATTATGATAATTGGAAGAAGAAAAAAAATCTATCAGCTCCCTCCTCGTATTCAAACCAGGCATATTGACTGAGCCAGGATTTTTTAAAAATCCACACTTTATCTCTTCAACTTACGCTGGATTTATGGTTCTGTGTTGACTTTATGCAAAGGGCACACCGTTGCCTCGGCGCCTTGTGGACCTTTCCAAGTTCTGCGTTGAGATTGTTTGCATCATGCTGTGCCATGAAGCAATTCACTGCCAAACCGCTATGTGGTGTCAGGTTTCCGAAGGACCTGTCATGGAATCAAGTGAGACTTTGGTAGAGTCAGTGCTTGAAGTGGACCGGAATGCAGCGGAACGTAGTTCCGGTACTTCTGTATTTTTATCATATGCGTTCCTGCACTTTGAAGTTGGCCAGAACGCACCGGAACACAGTTCCGGCACTTCTTTATTTTACATTACATTACACATTATATATTTTCATCAAAGATTGTGGTTCATTCGATTGCCTAGATTATTCCATTGTCTGGGTTGCTTGTCGTTCATTCACATGAGCGCACCAATGAAAGAAAATCCCACATTTGACAACAAATTGGTTGCCTAGCTACCACTTCTGAGTTATTGCCATAGGTACTGAGGGCGCGCTCATTCAAGTCTGCACTGCTGTGGTTGGCAAGTGGGACGTTACGGTACAAACCACAGCTGTAAATGGTAAATGTTTGCTGCCAATATTAACTGCTGGATTGTAAAACACCTACTACGGTTATGAAGACAAGGAACACATCGTTGAAAAGACGACACCGCGAGGATTCATCTGCAGTAAGTCGATCATAATTTTATATCCACTCAGGGAATTCCTATGTGTTCCTATGTGTATGTGCACTCTATGGGACAGCTTTGAATCTCTTGTCACTCTGTGAAATGACAATAAAGGCGTTCTATTCTATTCTACTCTATTCTGTTCTATTCTATTATATTCTATTAAGTGCGACCAAGACGGGTCCAGTGTTGTTGTTTGTGCTAACATTAGCTAGCTAGCCACCAGCATGAAAAATAATTCAATGACTTGCCAACTGGTTCGCAAAACCTGCTCAACGAGCTCTCAATAGAGGATTTTAAACTAACATCACAATCTAACCAGCCAACACGCTGGAACAGTGTTTCGTCCTTTAAACTCTAAAGCACTAAACACTTCTCAGTCGTCGTTGGCTGGTGGTACGATTATTATTATGCAGTTCTGTGTTGCTATTAAGAGTTTGAGCAGGCTTTGCAAACTATCCTATGTTGTTTGACTGGTGACTTCTAGCCAGAAAATCCAAACAATGACATGAATAAAGTGCTCTGATATATATATATATATATATATATATATATATATATATATATCGAATGCTTGCATTCTATGCTCATTAAAGCCGCTTGCACACTGGACGCGAAACAAATTTTTCGCACGACTGATTACAGACAAAGTCAATGCAAAGACGCGATAGTCGGACAGGGTTTTAATATAGCTCCGTGTCCGAAAGTCAGAAAAGTTCTAATTTTTCCGAGTATTCCAGGAATTATTAAATGCGTAAACTTGGCCATGTTTGTGTTCGACCTTCACTTTAGCCTATCCGTCTGTTTTCGTTGAAGATAGATGGCAGTCTTTATTCGGTCCTTCTTTTGAAAATTAGTCAGATGGACCGAACAGATTCACGCTTTATTTCCACAGCAGAGATAAAATAGTGCGTGAGCAAGTCAATTCCATGACCATTGACAGTGTGAATATATTATCGCATGCACGATTAAGACTGTCCGCCAGGAAATGCAAAATACTCCATGTCCACCAGCCAGCAAAAAGTAAAAGTACTGATATGAGAACAGATTTATTACGAAATAAAGAATAAAAACCAATGAACGGGATATCCAACAAAGATGACCCGCCAATAAATAAATCCCAGTGTTCATTGGATGTTCTGTTGTTAAAATGTTTCTTTTTATTCTTTATTTCGGTATCAATCTGTTCTAATCGTCCTCTTTTTTTTGGCTGTCAGACACGGAGGCATTGTACATTGTCTCGCGCCAGTGTTGACTCACTTTTTTGAGCAGAGCTTAAACAGAAACATTGATTGAAATTCTCGGTACTCATCTTGAAGAACTGAGCCCTCTTATCAAAAAATTCAAGTTTAATATCTTAAAGAGTCAGCAGATTTGAAGAAATTAAAAACAATAATAGACTGTCAGACACGGAGATTGCAAAAAACTTAAACATCTTGACAATACGGTTGTGGTTCTTACTCCAGCTGCCCACATACTAAAGGTTCATTCAAAAATAGGCCTAATATCAGAATTATTGTGAAAACACATCTGTTCAAACAAGTACTGTAGCACAAAATGAAAAGAGTAGAGCATTGTCCTTAAGAGCCATGTTTGCTAAATGCATGAATGTAAAAAAACGTTTTAAGTTTCCAATTTAAAAAATAACGTGTTTTCAACTTTTCGACTAACCCTAAACCTTTTTTAATGACCGGGATGGTTCTCAGAAAATCAGGGTTCCTGCACTTCTTTTTTCCCACTTCAAGCACTGGGTAGAGTGTTTATGTTCCGGGCTAGTTTTCAAGGGCTGCGTCCGAAATCAGACACTATGCACTATATACTAAACATATGTACTATTGTCCAATATACCTTTGTGTTAATAAATAGGAGTATGTTTTTTTCTTTCGGACACACCACGCTGTCACTTCCTGAAAGCGTTCTTGCTAGTTGGAGATGCGTAAGTGTCGTAACCCACATTAAAGCAACACTAAGTAACTTTTCAACCTTCATAAAATATTTTCATTACTTTTGTGATGGTACATCGACTGACAGCTTGTTGAATGACACCTCTGTCATGGCCTGAGGGGGTCTGTATCGCTTTCACTGGCGCTAAGCAACTTTGAGGAGGCGGCAGGAACCCTGCCACACAAAACACTACAGTTGTGCTGACTGCTTTACGGCATACGTCACTTTCCCCTTTCCCCATTCGTTACAAAGACGGAAGTCGATGCGAATGCCTACGCGCAATTACTGCTATCATGGCAGAAGCCGCAAAACAACCAAAGAAGCGAAAAGTTTTGTCTGAGGAGACAAAAAAAAAAGAAAAGAAAAAGGGAGGCTACCCGGATAAAAGGACAGTCAAGGATAATAATTGGCCCGGCTTTCACTCGCTGGCGTGAGCTGAAAGACGAGGAGGGATTTCCAACCGATGCTGCCTTGGCTCTGTTCCTGCAGGACTACTAAGTAGCTTAAGATGCTCAAATCAAAATGATAATGCTAATGTTAGCCATTGGAAATTTGCATGGGAGCAATAAATAGCCACCAGCTTGATAGTTCGCGGTTCCACACCGACACGACCAGCCACGCAACAAGCTCAGAAGTACTGAATTTAAAAAAAAGAAAGAAAGGAAAAAAAAAAACAATGCGATGACTGCAAACCGCTAATATAAAGTTTGAGTAAAATATGTAGGTTCCTACTGTGGAAAGATATGTCATACTAAATCACTGTGGTATTATCGTGTCAGTTTGTATGTCCATGACAGTCGTTTCTGATGATTGTTATGTAATAGTTTCAGAGAAAAACTGGATTCTTGTCGTGTTTTTGTTGAGTTGACTACAGTGATTGCAAAAGAAGTCAAACCGCGTTGCTTGCTCTAAATAACCAGTAAAACAAAACCCGTGTGCAATGAGTTATGACTTTCCATAGTCCTGCTTATCAATCGCACTTGCGCTGAGTGTAGCTGGTCCCCATGGGAAATGTGGTCCTCCTTCAGGCAAAACACTACCGCTTTGGTCCACCGGCGCTGCCAAAATCAACCAGAGAAAGCAAAATGTTCTTTGAGAATGAAGCAGCAAATAGGAAACTGTCTTGACACAGATAATGATTCAGTGAGTGGAGTAATTTCTCTCTCTCTCATTACCCGGAGATATGGTGGGCCAGGCTTTTCATTGGGTGTTGGGTTATTATGTTTTTACAGGTAAGCGAATTTGACCCAGTCTCTTGGTGTTGTCAAAGATGAGTCACACAGTGGAGGCAGACGATGAAGATGAAGTACTCGGCCCTGCCAAAAACAGGTAAACACGTATGAGTCCGATTTTTAATGTCATTTAGAGCTGCAGTAAGAGGATGAGTTTAACTGGAAGCTCTGTCTCCATGTGCTGTGAGTTAGAGCTGCAGTAAGAGGATGAGTTTAACTAGAAGCTCTGGCCCGTATTCAGAAAAGACACTCACACTCACCCTCCACTCAACATATAGTGAGTACGATTGAAATGTAACGGGAGTGTAAGAAAGATATCGACCTACCACTAACCGAGTGAGCGGCCCCACTCCTCGCCAAATGCTATTCACAAATGCCACTCGAGCATAACTGAAAGTAGTGGGCACTGGGTACCAGAGACGGTGCGTCAGCTGCTGCAAAGGGATGCTCAATCCTCACCCTTCAGTGCTGAATAATCTAAACCTGTCGCAGTTTACGTTTCCAGATTAGAAGGTTTTTCATACAAAGTGGTAAAACGACAATCAAATTTATTTTAATAGCATTAATAATAATAATAATAATTAATTAACACCATCATTCTCTCACACACACACCATCATTCTCTCACGCACACACCATCATTCTCTCTCACACACACACCATCATTCTCTCACACACACACACCATCATTCTCTCTCACACACACCATCATTCTCTCACGCCCACACCATCATTCTCTCACGCACACACCATCATTCTCTCAAGCACACACCATCATTCTCTCGCACATACACCATTATACTCTCTCACACAAGCAACATCAATCTCTCATGCACACACCATCATTCTCTCACACACAACATCATTCTCTCTCACACACACCATCATTCTCTCACACACACGCACACCAGCATTTTCTCTCACACATACCATTATACTCTCTCACACATGCAACATCAATCTCTCACACACCATTATTCTCTTTCACACACACCATCATTCTCTCTCACACACACCATCATTCTCTCACACACACATCATTCTCTCACACACACACCATCATTCTCACGCACACACCATCATTCTCTCACACACACATCAATCTCTCACACACACACCATCATTCTCTCACACACACCATCATTTTCTCTCTCATACACCATTATTCTCTCTTACGCACACACCATTATACTCTCTCACATACGCAACATCATTCTCTCTCACACACACATCATCATTCTCTCTCACACACACCATCATTCTCTCTCACACACACCATCATTCTCTCACGCACACACAATCATTCTCTCACGCGCACACAATCATTCTCTCACGCACACCATCATTCTCTCATGCACTCACCATCATTCTCTTGCACACACCACAGTTCTCTCTCACACACACATTATACTCTCTCACACACTCACCATCATTCTCTCACACACACACCATCATTCTCTCTCACACATACAACATCAATTTCTCACGCACACACATCATTCTCTCTCACACACGCAACATCAATCTCTCTCACACACACCATCATTCTCTCACACACACCATCATTCTCTGTCACACACAGCATCATTCTCTCTCACACACACACCATCAATCTCTCACACAAGCACCATCATTCCCTCTCACACACCATCATTCTCTCACGCACTCACCATCATTCTCTCTCACACACACACACACACACGCACACACAATCATTCTCTTTCACACACACCATCATTCTCTCACAAACACACCATCATTCTCTCACACATTCACCTTCATTCTCTCTCACACCCACCATTATTCTCTCACGCACTCACCATCATTCTCTCTCACACACACCATCATTCTCTCTCATACACACCATCATTCTCTCTGACACGCACCATCATTTTCTCTCACACTCACCATCATTTTCTCTCACACACACCATCATTCTCTTTCACACACACCATCATTCTCTTTCACACACTCACCATCATTCTCTCACACATACACCATCATTCTCTCTCACACATACAACATCAATCTCTCATGCACACACATCATTCTCTCTCACACACGCAACATCAATCTCTCTCACACACAGCATCATTCTCTCTCAGACACACCATCATTCTCTCACAAACACACCATCAATCTCTCAAACAAACACCATCATTCCCTCTCACACACCATCATTCTCTCTCTCACACACACACACACAATCATTCTCTTTCACACACACCATCATTCTCTCACAAACACACCATCATTCTCTCACACACACACCTTCATTCTCTCTCACACTCACCATCATTCTCTTTCACACACACCATCATTCTCTTTCACACACACCAGCATTCTCTCTCACACACACCATCACTCTCTCTCACACGCACCATCATTTTCTCTCACACGCACCATCATTTTCTCTCACACTCACCATCCTTTTCTCACACACACCATCATTTTCTCACACACACACCATCATTCTCTCTCATGCACACACCATCATTTTCTCTTGCACACACCATCATTCTCTCTCGCACACACCATTATACTCTCGTTCACACACCATTATACTCTCTCACACGCACCATTATACTCTAACACAAACTTTAACTTGTTCAAGTGACAAAATGACAGTGATTGTAAAACAGAATGATAGTGTTTGTGAATGAGAATAGGTGATTGTGTGACAGAGTCTGATGGAAAAGGACGTTAGTTTGATGGAAACGGAAAATTTAGTCAGAAGCGGGATTTCACGGACATACCCTACCCTCCCGTTCAACAAGGAAGCACGGTGGAAAAACTGCATGCTCCTCGCGGGAGCAGCACGTCTTTCCAAATCCATTTGAAACATGAAGTGTTGCTCGTTATTCATCCCAATTGAGTCCGGAAAGTGAAGTATAGTACCAAAGTGAAGTAGCCTATATCACACTATAATATTGAAACATAGCTTGTTCTTCTTCCCAATTCCATTCGAAAAGCAGAGTAGAGCACCAGAAGTGAAGTATACTTGATTGTACCAAAAGCTAAGTGTCGCTCGACTATCATCCTAATTATTCAAAAAGTGAAATATAGCGCCAGAAGAGAAGCAGAGAACATCATTCATTGCAATTCCATTCCAAAAGTGAAGAATAGTTTTAATATTGCTACTAAATGGATGGGGGTGGGGGGGTGGGCGGGGGGATGGAGGAGAGTCTAATGTTTCAATTACTTGCGAAGGCAGTATCCATTTCAGGGTTAAAATAATCTATGTAATTGCGTCGAGACAAAGCATCAGCATGACATGTACGCTCAATTGCACAAAGCTGGTTTACTCCACGACTTCGCCTTTTATGGATCTAAAGCCCCGTTATATAGCAGAGTAAATAATAAAATTTAAATAAATGGTTTGAGCGATGTGTGTGTGAATGAGAGAATGATTGTGTGTGTGTGAGAGAATTATAGTGTGTGTGAAACAATGATAGTGTGTGTGAGAGAGAATGAAGGTGTGTGTGTGTGAGAGAATGATGGTGTGTGCGTGAGAGAATGATGGTGTGTGTGAGATAATGATATTGTGTGTGTGAGATAATGATATTGTGTGTGTGAGATAATGATGTTGTGTGCGTGAGAGAATGATAGTGTGTGTGTGAGAGAGAATGATGGTGTGTGTGAGAAAGAATGATTGTGTGTGTGAGAGAGAATGATGGTGTGTGTGAGAGAGAATGATGGTGTGTGCGTGAGAGAATGATGGTGTGTGTGAGAGAGAATGATGGTGTGTGATGTTGTGTGCGTGAGAGAATGATGGTGTGTGTAAGAGTATAACAGCGTGTGCATGACAGAATGATGGTGTGTGTGACAGTGATGGTGTGTTTGTGTGTGAGAAATGGTGTGTGTATGAGAGAATGTTGCTGTTTTTGTGACAGTACATATGAAAGCATGAATTCTGTCTCAAACGGCCTCTTATACAAAGATGCGAATCCGACTCACCACTGCCTAAATTTTGCAGCATCTCCAAGGCCAAAAGCAACGGTCATCTTTCTCATGCGATCCCTCGCAGGCATTTTATGTCGACTTTCTCCCCGAGTTTGTAGCTATTGTTGTTTGTTTAGCGTCTTCCTACTGTGCAAAATAAAATAATTCTAGACTACTGTACTCTCCCAACTCTGACAATGGCATCGGTTAGTTGCTGGGCAACCAAAAGATACATTTTTCGAAATAAAAAATAAATAAATAAATAACAGCCGGAAAACTGTACTGTCAGTGAGACCGCTAATGGCAGAAATCGGTAGATTTGGTGATATTTTATGCTCCGTAGGTGCAATCTAGATAAAATCAATTGCACTTGAAAATATAGACTTTTAGGAAAAGTCAGAGGCCCTCAAGGTTGTATTCTTTTATTTTGAAAATATGACACTAACAAATTTCAAAATGGTCGAAATGACCGTCATGGCGGTTAAATAATGCTTTAATTCTTGAAAAATGCTATTTTCACCACATGTTTGTATTGCCTTGTGCCACAGAGAAATTATTGTATTCATTCAAAAATCCTTTTTCTGCTGTCTATTAGAGGTGTTTCTACCCTTCAGATCACTTGTAAGTCTATATCATCAATCCGTTCCTAGTATATATTATCTTCCAAAATCAGGCCATCCCACATGAAATGTCCATTTTTGAGTGGGGAAAATGGGGATTAAAATATTTTACAATTTGGAAAATAGCAATCATATGATGTTCTTACTTAGCAAGTAATCTATTCTCATATTGGAAAAGCTAGAAAAAAAGTTTGGAGATAATCAGAGGTGGTCATGCAATAAAATGTTCTTAGATTTGTTGAAATGAGATGGAATGACTCAAATGTCCTTCTGTCACACGCCTCTCCCAGGCCAGAACTCCTACACCGTTCCATATTTCTCCAAAAATTTGAAATATCGCGACATCTTATAGTGGGGATGTGCCATTTCATACTTCCATTGGTCCTCCTGTCCGCTAGTCGGTCTCTTGCTTGTTTTGTTCTCTGGCCTGATACCTGCCATGCAGTGGTGATTCATGCCTTTTCTTTAATATATTAATTCTTCTTTACAGACTGACCGGGTGTGACCTCACTGACAAGTCCTTAGAAATTGTGGTCTCTGCTCTCCAGTCATCAGACTCACCCCTGAGAGATCTGGACCTCAGCTGTAATAACCTAGGATATTCAGGGGTGAAGCATCTCTGTGATGGACTGATGAGTCCAAACTGTAAACTACAGACACTGGACCTCAGCTGCAGTTTCCTGGGAGATTCAGGAGTGAAGCGTCTCTGTGACGCACTGATGAGTCCAAACTGTGAACTACTGACATTGAACCTCAGCTTCAGTTTCCTGGGAGATTCAGGAGTGAAGCTGCTCTGTGATGGACTGATGAGTCCAAACTGTAAACTACAGACACTGAACCTCAGCTGTAATAATCTGGGAGATTCAGGAGTGAAGCATCTCTGTGATGGACTGATGAGTCCAAACTGTAAACTACAGACACTGGACCTCAGCTGCAGTTTCCTGGGAGATTCAGGAGTGAAGCGTCTCTGTGACGCACTGATGAGTCCAAACTGTAAACTACAGACACTGGACCTCAGCTACAATAACCTGAGAGATTCAGGGGCGAAGCTGCTCTGTGATGCACTGATGAGTCCAAACTGTAAACTACAGACACTGAACCTCAGCTACAATAACCTGAGAGATTCAGGGGCGAAGCTGCTCTGTGACGCACTGATGAGTCCAAACTGTAAACTACAGACACTGAACCTCAGCTACAATAACCTGAGAGATTCAGGAGTGAAGCAGCTCTGTGATGCACTGATGAGTCCAAACTGTAAACTGCAGACACTGGGGTGAGTACTGCTGTGTATTGTGTGTGAGTGAATAAGTGAGTGTATGAGTCTGTGAGTGAGTGAGGTTGTGTGTGTGTGCGTGTGCATGCGTGTGTGTGTGTGTGTGTGTGGGTGTGTAGTTTCTCCACTCAATGGGTTGATGTGCAATGTTAGTTAGGTTTCCCTGACCATTTGCTGGTACCCAATTGCACACCTGAGTACAGTGGGGCACTGTGGGAGCGTGATTTTACTTCAGCGTGGCATTTATCCTAAATTACTCCAGTTCACATCCAGCTGTGTGGACCTAGTCCACTCTCTATGGTAAAATCCGGATGAGTGCTCTCTAAGCATTCAGGTCTAAACGTGGTCTGGGAGAGGGAGGCCAGTCGTGTTGCCTTGTGTCAGGAGGACGACCAACACCTGAAATTTAAACCAATATTTAGAGCTGCTGACTGATGTGTGTGTATGTGTGTGTGTGGGCTTGTTTGTGGTTTTTCTACAGGCTGGGTTGGTGTAATCTGTGTGTGTCTTATTTCTCCACAGGCTGGGTTGGTGTAATCTGTGTGTGTGTGTGTGTGTGTTATTTCCCCACAGGCTGGGTTAGTGAATTCTGTGTGTGTATGTTATTTCTCTACAGGCTGGGTTGGTGTGATCTCACAGAGGGCTGCTGTGATGTTCTGGCCTCAGTCCTGCGTTCTCCTTACTCAGACTTGAGAGATCTGGAGCTCAGAGACAATGAGCTGCAGGATTCAGGAGTGACAGCGCTCTCTGCTGGACTGGAGGACCCCAACTGTAAACTGCAGAGACTGGGGCGAGTTCAGACATTTTCTTACATTAGCATGGGTGAAAGACCTCCGTCTACAGAAGGATTTCCGTCAATAATGTATTCTTGGTTTCATCAAAGTTCGTTACTCCGGGCCGTGCAGGTGCGCAGTGGTGGTGGAAGAAAAATAATGACCTGCTAGTGCTCACGAAATAACGTCTCACCATGGAACCTCCCAGATTTCCCATTGGAACACCTTAATTTATGTTGCCGCCACTAGGGGCAGTATTTCGAGGCTAGAAGTGGTACTTGATTGTGGACACTAATGAGGAAGCGGAAGACGGAGACGCATTTCGGTCAGTAAAAATGTGCACAAGGGTGGAATATATTCACATATCACTATAACGTTTATATGTACGGTGTGTAACAGTAATGTTAACGTCACGCAACGATCGAAAATTCCCCAACCGTTTATTTTTTAGAAAAATCTGCGTTTATGAAAAGTGCTCCTGTACGTAAATATTAGTATGATGCTTATTGCTGATCGAATTTTGAATGCGGCGGAGGGTTAACAACATGTTCGAAGACGTTAGTAGTTTTAGTTAGCCGAGTGTTGAATAGTTTTAATCTAATAGCTGGAACTAGCAGTTACGCACCCGCGTTTTTTTGGCAACGTGTTTGTGCAAAATAAGACATAACCTGTTGCTGAATACCCCTCGGCCCAGACAAGATTTCCGACTTCGAAGTCACAGCGCTAAGGTCAAAGGTGAAATCCAGAAAAAAACATGACCTTGCACATCCATGTGTCACAGTGAGTTACCATACCAAATTTGGTGAAGCAGCGATCAGTAGTTGCTGAGTACTGACCCAGGACAAGATTTCCTGCCTGAAGGTCGCAGCGCAAAGGTCAAAGCTGAAATTCAGCAAAAAATGTGACGTTGGACATCCGTGTGGTACAGTGAGTTACCATACGAAATTTGGTTAAGCTGCGATTAGTTGCCGAGGACTAACCCGGACAATATTTCCAGGGTCAAAATTACAGAGCTAAGGTCAAAGGTCAAATCCAGAAAAAATCCTGACGTTGCACATCTGTGGGTCATAGTGAGTGACCATCCCAATTTTCGTGAAGCTGTGAGAATGTGTTGCTGAGTACTGACCCGGACAAGATTTCCAGGGTCAAGGTCACAGCGCTAAGGTCAAAGGTCAAATCCAGCGAAAGACCTGACGCTGCACATCTATGTGTTACTGTGAGTTACTATACCCAATTTGGTGAAGCTGCGATAATTAGATACCGAGTACTGACCCGGACAAGATTTCCAGGGTCAAGGTCACAGCGCTAAGGTCACCTAAGAACTTGTCAGAGTTTTTTTTTAGTGTTGTTTAATCACACTTCCAAATACAGTACAGTTTTTTTTAATTTTTCACATGAATTAACTCAACTGACTGAAATATCTTAAATAATATCTTTCTGATATAATGAAAAAAATATCAAAAGATGATATATGAAAGATGTTTTTACCTTCATTTGAAACTCCGTCAGGTATAGTATTAACAATGTAAATGGCAAAGGGGACATTCTAAGGATACTTGCATAATATTTCATTGGTAATCGACATGTTTGGCACCAAGTTTCAATGTTTAGGGGTGAATTGCAAAGCACTCAAAGGGTTAATCACTATATTTAAAGGTTTGTTGCAGACTATTAAACAGAATAAACTTATCCTGAAAGAATGAAATTTGTATCCTTCTTAGTTCATTGGTTATAACCCTTTGAAAATGGTCACAAACTGTTAACGTGGGCCACGCCCCCTTTTTCAGGGGGCCCATAAAATGAGAACGGAACGAGATATCAACTTGAAACCACCTGCAATTTAATTTGCTCATCACAGGCAACAAAATGGTACCAAATGAAGCATTTCTGAGACCATCAAGATGGCAGCTTGGGTGATTTCATTTGGAATGACCCCTAAATGCGCTCTCTTGGAGCTGGTTGAAGCGGCTGTGCTAATGATGATACCGAAAATTCTTTTACTGAGTTTGACACAGAAGAATGAGATTTGTCTAAAGCTGGGTGCACACTCCAGGAAATCCGGGTCCGATTTTGCCCCGACCTGCCTTCCTGAGAATCGGGGAACAGTCCAAATTCAGCCGTGATGTTCAGCACTCGAGGCCTCAATGAAACATTGAATGCTGCCATCTGCTGGGCAAAACAACATGACATCAATGAACAGTACCATGACCTGAGCGGGAATGCACGAAAAACTTTTGTGTGCAGTAACAATAAACAATGGATATATTTCTATAGCATGTGCATGTGTAAGTATATGGTCATAATTGTGTAAGTAGCTATATTTGTTCATAATTAAAACAACAATGAAACAATCACGATACTTTGCTTTCTTTAAATCACTTTTTTTCTAAAACACAAATACAGGAGTGACAATATTGAAAAAAACGAAATAACTGACAATCTCATGTCAATGTCCAACAATGGGGAATCACTACACCTCTCTCCATCTTATACAAACGCCGACAACACCCACAGTTTGGCACAAGATTCGAAGCCTATTTATGAGGAGGCGATACGTTTAACGAACCAATGACGTATTCTCCACAAACCGAGGCCTCGTTTGTCCTCAGTCACGCGATTTTTACGGTAACGACACAAGCCTCAAATCCGGGCTTCATCTGACACGCCCCTTTTCGCTCGACAGGCTCTGGCGCCTCGCTGCACATGTCACATCACTAGTGGTAGGTGAGTTAACGTTGACACTTAAATGAGCGCAGGCGAACAACCGTTAACGGTTACATTATTACGTTTGCTAATGGTTTCTAGCATGGCAGGCAACGCTGGATCCTTTAAAGAACCATAACACAACAGTGTAACATTAACGGTTGCTTGCACGGGTTGTTTGTTTGAGTTGTCAGGATTCGACTTATGTGGGAGCCAGTGAGAGATGGGTATACAAGTATGGCTCGTTTTGTTTTCAAGCTAAATTACAGCTACAAGTAGCAGAATTGCTCATAAACGAGCTGCTGAAATAATGAAACTATGTTGCAATACCGAAGCCATCTCTGACACTTCCGATTTGTAGCGACCTACTTGATGCAACTTGATACACGCTTGATATTTATTTATCTTCATCCCTAACATTAATTATGTTAGAGGCCCCACACAGCTCAGACTATAGCATAACAACTATCTGGCATTTTTGAGAAACAAACATGCTAACGTTAAAAGAGACCTGACGGACAGCTGGAGGCAGCTTTGAATTATGTTAAAGCTAGAAAGCTTGCACTGGACTCACAGAAGAAAACACCACAAAACAAAAATTCCCTCTCCCTCTTTCCTCTCTCTACGAACCTGCAAGGAAAAAACTACACAGAATGACCATCTCTTCTTCCATGTCGGCGGGTTAGTTACCGTAGTTGGGTTACTTCGTTCTCCTTCTCCTCAACCACTCTGGTTCTTCTCCTCTCAACAGTCAAATCTTGTGCCCAGGAATGGGGAAATTACGTTAAAGTCACATTTGATCTTGCAAGTTTTTGTGAAATCTTGGAAGATAAGAATATCGGGGGCTGTAATGTGCAGAGTCCCTCTTCTTGACTGAATTCGTACACAGCTCGTTGATTAAAATCGGCAAGGATTATCGTTATGTGTGCAGTCCCCCGCAATTTTAATAAACTTAAACGATTTGGAAACTCCTGTAGCCTAGTATGCACCCAGCCTCACAGTCGTATCAATCTTAATCCGAACAATAATGATGCTGAGGCCCAGTAGCATTGAACCGCAATTCCGCTACGCCTCAATTTCGCTGAGTCACTCTGAGCCATTTGAGTTAATGGTTAAGGGGACTTATAGCTAATCAAAATGCCAATTTTGGTTAAAAATTTTAGTTTTGAGGTATGAAGTGCTCCTTCAAAAAGTCTACTTTCAGGACATATATTTCCTTTCTGCCTGATTGGTCTTAAACTTACTCTAAAATTGCTCTGAAATTACTCTTTTGCACTAAAAAGCACTTTAAAACCTTATAAAATTAATCGCAAAAAAAATACAGATTTCTCTGCAACTGTACATCCAGTTAATTGCATATGTGGCCGTTTTCTTCATTTTGTGATGATCTATGTCTTTATAGAGCTCTTTTTGCAAGATGTACCTCTGAATGTGAGAAAATCGAAATATGCATATTTTATTAGCCGTTTCCCCCAAAATTGATTGGGGTGGGTCAAAACCAATACTAGAACATCGAAACCTGGAAAAATCTCTGTAGTGACATTAGGAAAGTTTTTTTTCCTTCACATTAAAGCTGAGATTATAAACAAACACTGTTTAGTGATCTCAATAACTGTGTTTCTCTTAGTATCTATATATTCATTAAAACAGCCATTGCCATGGCAACCACTAATGTGATGCTACAGAAACTCAGTGTTTTAAGTTGCAATTTCTAATAGAATTATTTTGATCATAATTCTTAGTTTAAAAAGTGAATGATTTGGAAAATGTTTGCTTAACTATAAGCTTTAAAGCTTTTGGTCCAACTGAGATTTTAGCTAAGGTGTCTCTTACATACTACTGCCTCTACCTCAAAGATAGTAAGTCCAATACACAAAATGGAGGTACCGTACTAAAAAGTAGAGTCTGCTGAGCAAAATATGTCAAAAAGTGAGTGTCGTGCCAAAAATGTAGGAACACAAGCAAGTTATAAAGCTTTCAGCTTCCCAACCAGAATTTTCTTGCCTAATTTAATATAGGAGTTAAGGGAGTTTCGGTAAGTGCTCCAGTCGCTTTTCGGCTCATACTGCCAAAACCGTCTGTCTGCTTGCATAGTTACATTTTCATGACCAGCACAACTGTTGCTACAACCTCGATATAAAAATATTTATGTGGAGTGAAAACTGTGGAAGTTGGAGCGAGTTTAAGTGAAGACTTCTTGACAATTTTACAGCTGTTCACCGCTCTTGTAGTGATGTCACCACACTGTAAGTTCCCAGAATGTATAGCAGAAATTATGTTTAAAAATTATAATTTAAAAATCATAGAAGTTATGAGAAATTTGTACAGTGAAGAAATTATACAAGCTTAAGTTAACATTTTGCATTTTCAGTGACATTTCCAGCTATAAGTATTACAGAGTAAAGAATTGCAGAAAATAGCTGAATCCACTGAATCTGCAAAAATATGGCTTGATTTAATAGAACCCCAAAAAATGACTTTTAAAATGAAATATCTCAAAACTAAAAAGAAAATCAAAAATTTACTGATTCAACGTAATTCAGAACAAGCTGAATTTTTAAAAATTTTGAACGGAATCAATGGCTTAAACGGTGTAGGAGGAGTTAGTCGGCCAAATTTAGGCAGAAGATGAAAAAGAAAAATAATAATGACTAGCACCGCTGCTCTGGGAGGAGTAGTGTTGAGCGGATGCATGCCGCGCTGTCTTGGATGAAAGTGGATTAAAGGTTGGCGTGTTGCCTTGTGAAATTTCTGTTTAACATCTGGCATACTGGTAAACCTGAACACTTGTGATAACAGCTACAACCCACCAGTACTAGACATGGCCCTGCCACCAGACATGCCTTGGGTGCTCACTTTAATCTGCTGAATCAAATGCACTAAAGAGAACTTCAAAGTATGGAGCAGTTAAATATTGGAATAGGCTTCCACTGCATTTAATCAAGATATGAAATAAAGCAAGCTTCAAAAAGAAATTAAGAGAAGCAGTGATTAATAAAGAAGTCAGTTTTAGTTAGTTGGTCCATACCATCATGTATATTTTGAAATTCTGAGTGTACCAATACTGTTATGTAAAATGCTGCATAGGTATTTCATGCATTTGTAAAATAATGTGTTATGTGAAGAATGGAATAATTTTGCTTGTTTTGTTCCGTTTTGTTTAATTTAAATGGTTGAATTCAAATATATTATTATCCTCTGCCACGAAGTGTGAGGGGGATATAGGATTGAGCTCGTCCGTCCGTGCGTCCGTCCATCTGTCTGAAAAGAGAAAAGGGGATAGCTTTTCTCAGGAACTATTAGAGATAGGACAACCAAACTTGGTGTGTAGCTTCAGACTATCAAGGCCTTGATGGAGTTCGAAAATTAGGTGAGTGCGATTCAGGCATTTGGCGGGGGATGTTGTTGACCATGTCTAATTGGTTATTTTTTAGGTCACCTGAGTGACCTACTGTGATCCCCTTCTGTCCGTCGTCGTGCATCGTCCGTAAACTTTTCCTTATGAACAAAATTATTTAAGTATTTATGAACCAATTTTGATGAGACTTTTTATGCAGGCTTATATCCATAAGATCTTGGACGAGTTCGAAAACCAGATTGATTCGATCATATTTGATGGAGTTATTGCCCTTTGTTCTATTATTATCATAAGCAACCTTGTGAACACAATAATTTTAGTAAATATTGGTAAATTTTCATGAAACTTTGCATGCTGGCTTATATCTATAAGATCTCAAAGAAGGTCGAAAACCAGACCGATTCAATCAAATTTGATGGAGTTATTGCCCTTTGTTATATTGTCATCATAAGCCACATTGTGAACACAACAACTCAAGTAAGGGTCACTTAAGGATGTGTCATGTTTAGGTTTTGGAGGAAACTGGAGTATACCTGGAGAAAACCAACAATCTGTGGTTGGTACTTGGCAACTGCCTGTACGGTTTGAGGGGAAAATGCCCCGCGGGATGCGGTTTTACCTCAGAAGTAGAAAAGTAACTTGACATATGTTAATGAAGGTATTATTCCTTCCTTTCACTGAAGCGTTTTTTGTTTAAACGCAAAATGAAGTTTTTATGAGCATAGTCACAGACCGCACCGACCAAACCTATGTATTGTCAACTCTGTTAGTGCAAGCCTATTGTCTTGCATTTACTTTTTTAAACCTAGATATGCTGGAAACCAGTTATCTTTATAGATGGAAGTGTCTTGAGGTGCTTTATAAAAATAGTGAATTTCATGACCCCCAGGCTCCATGTTTGCCCCTGGGGAGGGGGTCAAGTTTACTATAGTTTATATAGGAAAATGATACTTTTGGGTATATTCTGTTTAATTTCTAATGGAAATCATTCACACTTGATTGACATTACAACAATGAGATGATATTATGATATTTTTGACAGTTTCCCTTACCCAGGGGCTAAGGGGCAGGGCCCAAGGGTCAAAATGGCTTGAGAAATCTTCTTTGCTTAAAGAAAATAGCCACAAGTTATATACATACAATTTCGAATACTCTATTGCTTATGATACTGGTTTCCATTAATCTGATCCCTGGGGTCAAAATTAGGGCCACGCCTAATGGCCAAGGTTTGACATTGGATATACTATACTCAGGTGACTGTTAAGGCCCATGGGCCTCTTGTATTATTATTGTTATTATTTATTTATTTATTTATTTACTTTTTTGGATGTTTGTTCTTTTAATTGAAATGCTACGTAGTATTTCATTGTATGACATTTTCGGTTTGAAGTATTAACATTTGGACCCCAGAATGAGTAGCCTTCACTGTGGTGAGGACTAATGGGGATTCGTAATAAACAACAAATAATAAACCCTGAATCGTCTCGGACCCCTCATCTCATGATCATGGTGACTGTCCGGAATCTGTCACGTACAGGTTGTAACCAGATTTGGTGCTCTTGAGCTGCCATCGGCACTCGTGGCTGCCCTAAGCGGGGTCAGTCAGTGACAGTGTATGTTTTCCATTCTTGGATAGACTGCCAACTGATTGCTGAATGGTGACAGTGCAAATGACGCACTACGTCTCAGCGGGTGAGATCTGGCCGTAACATGCCGAAGGCTCTTTTTCTCTCTCCTGTGTCACAAGCCCTTCGATTTTCTTCAAGCAGTAGCATTTTTTGTTTTTTTTGTTGGCTTTATGTAGGCTATTGACCACACCAAAAAGAACAAGTCATATGTCACTGTACACATCACTAACAGCTCAATGTTTGTTATCACTGAAGTGCTTGGCGTGTGCATGTGGTGCGCGTCAGGATTACAATACCACACGCTTTTCTTTATTTCCTCTCGTTCCTCACTGGAAAAGCAATAAAAATCAATCGATACAGTACATACCTCACCTTTGCGTTTTTAATGGCGCCAAGTATAAATATTCATGCTTGTAACACATTCACATCAATATATAAACAGATAACTGTAAATATACGCACACCCCGTACACATGATCAGAAACTAGACAGATGGCATACATATTCATGCCAAAAGAAATTAACAAGTACACAAATAATTTATGATGTCATTCACATCAACCCTAAAATCAGCCTGTCTGAACTCTATAAAATCTCTAATGGCGGCACTTTTTACTAACTCCTCAGCGGCTGGTCTGTCAAATGTACTTATTGTGTTTATCAGATCTGCAAGGCTACTTTCCTGCGCCATGTGCTTGTCCAATCTGTACTTGTCATTTAGGAAATTTATATTATTGCATATAGATGAGCTGCTAACCATGACAGCAAGGCAAAAGCACGGGTCGACAGTTTAGTTAGAACTGTTAAGACTGTGAAAAATAAAGTTTATCTGACACTGATGCAACTGTCTCTTTTGCATCGTTGTTACAAATAACTGGCAGTAATCTGCTGTTAGTACTGGCTGGACTGGAACACAAGCATCTTACGCATTTTCGTCAAGCAGCATAAACCGTGTTCACATCCCCTGAATCCAGATCCATGTGACATCCATATAGGAACATCAAAAGTTACTTTAAAAGAGCATAGAAAGTGTCTTCATAGCAGCCTTCAAAGCTATAGTCAAAGGTTTTCCCAAGGTTAAAATCATTTTCTTCAGTCTGATGATGATTATTGCCCTACAGTGTCTCCTAAGCCCCTTTCAGACATGCAATGAATACCGGGCAGTAGGGCAGCATTTGTTAACACAAACAGGCGTGTTACACGGTTCGGGACATTAAACAGACAATTTTCTTGGCTGAACCTAGTATCAAGTCCGCAACATGTTCATTTACAACTCTTGTGTGTTGATGACATATGTCATGGGACAGGAGCGAAATACAAACCGCTGCTGAAGAAGAAGGAAGAAGGGTCATTTAACAGCGAGCTGTAGCTTTGTTTCTCCTGTGGATTTTTAGAGCACGACATCTAGCTGCGTGATGTGCTTTTCTGCTTGCCTGTATGTCCCTCGCTTTTTCGTCGATATCTCTGATCCGTTGGCATATAAGGAGTACGGAGATAAACGCAAGAAAAACCGCCATAACAGAGGAGCTGCTAACCTCATCCACCATCTTCGCTGCGTTCGTGTAAACACTGTGATATACCCGCCGCAAGCTTAAGGTAGGTATACACTCCCAAAATAGGCTTTTTTTTTTGTTTGTTTTTGACATTTTCGTAAAATAACCTTCAGTAAGATCATAGTGTGTGTGCTTGATAGGACTATCAAAAATATGGACATTCGTTGTGTTTTGTCAATTTCTCAAAAAGTTGATTTTGACCTTCAAAGCACTGCTTCAAACACCATTTCTCATCTTTATATCCTGCTATCATTGGGAAACTTGGAATATAAGTTCACCAGATGCATGTCTATGGACTGATCAGGCATTTTGAAGAAATCATTTGGGTAACTCTATATTTTGTGGTAATTAAATAAATAAAGTAAAAAAATAAATAAAGTTAAAAAAAAAAAAAACAACACTGTCATGCCCATATTTTTCACAGAAATATTATTTCTAAAAACCCTCTGATGAGTACATGCACTATATAGTCATAAATGATCTGGGAAAATTTGAGATTAAAGTAAAAAATTTTAGAGATATCCTGCCTGAGGTACTTGATAAAGTTCCACATTGCGGTAGCCATCTTTGGACCTAATTAGCATAATTTATGTGAATCAGCCATCACTTTAATTCTGTATTTAGTAGTTGTTCATATTATGTTGGTACTAAATTGTTATGATTGAAAGAGAAATAAATGTATTTGGGAGTGTCTACCTACCTTAATGTGACATGTCTCGCCTCCTGGGCACTCCGCCCTGGCTCTGCCCCCAGCCTGAATCACGCGGAACATTTCCTTCATGAGAACGCCGTCCGCACGGACAATACGCGGATGGCTGTGACGTGTGAAAGGGCATGTCCGGTTAACGTCCGCACCTGTTCGCCCGGACGTTTATCGGTGTTCATGTCTGAAAGGGGCTCTACACACTACTCACAGCAAAAGGAACCAAAAAAATCCACTCTCTCTGGAGGCTGCTGGCAAGCAAAGATATTGACCAATAGGAATCGTTCGGGCCGAACAGGCGTTTCCCTGGCTCGGTTCTGCAACTCCTTTTCTGCTGCCATGTTCCTCCCTCCCTCATTCAAATCTGGCACTCTGGCTCTCCCGCCCTCTCTCTTCCGCTTTGCCCGAGGCCACCCTGCTGAGACGTCACGGTCGATTAGGTCAGCGCTGGCTTACTGCGGTGGAAGCTAACCTTAGTGACGTTATTTCTGTCAGCCTACTTACTATTGAAATTACGTTAGCGTTGGCCTCTAAATGCCGGTGTGTTGTGAGCATTGGTTGTGAGAACAGGAAACAAATCTCGATGGGGGAATGGTTTTGGACACAACATTGGACTTATATGTTAATATGCTTTACACATTGGTTGTGCAAAGTCTGTGAGCGTTTATTTGCTCGATAGAGATCCACATGGTCAACGCTAGTTACAGTTAGCCTCTATGTAGACCTTATATGCTAATAAAGCTAACGTTCACACATTGTGTGCGCAAAATCACTGCTTGTTTGGTTGAGGCAGCTCAGCGATGTTGTTGTTATGACGATAAGAAACTTAGTTTTTTTTTTTTTTTGGTCAAAGAACTGCTTTTTTACCTGATCAGATTCAGGACTGTGGTGATTCATCAAGCTGTTAATTAGGTTTCTGTACATTGTGCCTGGTTACTTGAAGCATATTTTCCTTAG